>CM023864.1:37142209-37758796 GCA_013389735.1 Phaseolus lunatus | reverse complement strand
TTTTAAATAACACTATAGTGAAAGGTTTTCAAACGTTTTGCATTGAAAAGTTTGTGTGTGCTTCTGTGCTTTAGAACGTATGCTTTAGCTGAAAATCTTAGTATTAAGGGTGAGAAGATCTTGATGAAGTAATGAGGGTGCACACTCATAACTGGATCGAGATGATTCTCAATCTTAATTCCAAAGATTTGATGTTTAGTATACATTGAACGCTGGTGTGATCTAGTTTAGCTTATTGAGTGTTTTTGCAATTGACTGAAAATGGTTGTTTGATCTGATGGTGATGATATCAGTAGCTGTTCTAATACCTTGCTTGAGATTCTAAGTATTACGAGTATGTTGATAAACTCAAATTCTTTATGATTTTGAGATGCTGACCTTTGTAAGGTCTAGCTTTTACCCCCCTTGAATGAATTGATTCTTATCGTCGGTTCATTCTTATAGTTGTAGGGATTATAGAAGCCTATAGATTCAGAATTCAGAGCGAAGAAGATGGCACGTAGACCTGCTACCCCACCCCAACCTTCCTCAGAAATGAGTCAAATCGCCAAGGCCATTGAGATGATGGCGACTGCCATTCAGCAGCAGAACGCCGCAATGGCCCAGAACCATCAAGCCACAATGCAGCACTGGGAAACTGCCCGATCTGCTGAGACAAACTCCCACGTTGGTCAGCCCCAGGAACAGATGGGATTAGCTGAGTTCATGAGGCACAACCCACCTAAGTTCAGTGGGAACGCTACCCTGACCAGGCAGATCAGTGGGTCAGGGAGTTGGAGAAAATCTTTAGGGCGACCTCCTGCCCTGAAGAGAAGAAGCTGCTGTTCGCCACTTATCTGCTATCAGGAGAAGCAGAGTTCTGGTGGATGGGAGCTCAGCAAATGATGGAGGCACGGGAGGATGTTCTGGATTGGGAGAGCTTCAGGGTGAAGTTCTTAGAGAAGTACTTCCCAGACAGCGCCAAGTTTGCAAGAGAGCTGAGTTCCTGAAGTTGGAGCAGGGGGACATGACTATAAACGCATATGCTGCCCGTTTCGAGTACCTCGCCCGGTTTTATACCCAGGCGACCTCCGAGGCCTGGAGGTGTAGGAAGTTCGAGGAAGGACTGAAGCATGGGCTGAAGAAGACCATAGCACCGATGTGCATCAGGGAGTTCCACGCCTTAGTGGAGAAGGCAAAGATGGTGGAGACCCTGGAAAAGGGTGAGTCTAGGGTGATCAGGTCACACCCAGGAGGTCCTTCCAGTGGGAGAGCTAAGGCACAGCACCCACAAAGCAAGCCATATGCTAGGCCTTCACCACATCGGGTGGGAACAGCTTCATCCCGGTTCCAACAGCAACAACCTGGGAAACTTAAATGTTTCCATTGCGGTGGACCCCATACAGCCAGCGTGTGCCCCAAGAGGGATCCAGAGAGGAGATGTTTTGTCTGCCAAAAGACGGGGCATTTTGCTAGAGAATGCCCTAACCAGAATAGGGCGACCCAGCCCAGTGGCTCTCAGCAGACGAGGAACGAGGGCAGCAGACCTCAGGCAGCAGGGAGGGTGTTCGCCATGTCTGGAGCAGAGGCAACTCAGTCAGGTAACCTCATCCAAGGTGTTTGTTTTATTGCTGGTAGAGGTGTAAGGGCTTTGTTTGATTCTGGAGCGACACACTCCTTTGTGTCAAGCCTGTGTGTAGCTGAGTTGGGTCTCCTAGTGAAGGAGTTACCTTTTGAGCTGTTGGTCTCTACACCTGCGTCAGGACAGGTGTCGACCTCTACAGTGTGCCCTGAATGTCCAGTGATTGTAGAAGGACGTAGATTCAAGGTGAACTTGATCTGCCTACCTCTTCAGGACCTGGATGTCATCCTAGGAATGGATTGTTAACTGCCAATCACGTCCTCATAGACTGTGGTAGGCAGAAGGTAGCGTTTCCAGACCCCCATGAAGCGGATGTGTTAACAGTTCAACAAGGGCGATCAGCATTGGAAGAAGGGGCGAGGTGCTTCGTGGTGCTCGCCCGGTTGGAAGTGGAGAATAAAGGGGACGTAAACGAGATCCAAGTGGTGAGAGACTTCACCGATGTGTTCCCAGAGGAGGTGCCTGGATTACCCCCTAAGAGAGAAGTGGAATTCTCTATTGACTTGGTACCTGGAGCTGGACCAGTGTCAATGGCACCTTACAGGATGGCACCAGCCGAGTTGGAGGAGTTAAAGAAGCAATTGGAAGAGTTGCTGGAGAAGCAGTTCATCAGACCCAGCGTATCTCCATGGGGAGCTCCAGTGCTCCTAGTCAAGAAGAAGGATGGAGGGTCTCGGTTGTGCATAGACTACAGGCAATGAACAAATTGACCATCAAGAACAAGTACCCCCTACCTCGGATTGATGATTGATGGACCAAATTCATGGGGCCTCGGTGTTCTCCAAGATTGACCTGAGATCGGGGTATCACCAAATCTTGGTAAAAGCTGAAGATGTTCAGAAGACAGCTTTTAGGTCTAGATATGGGCACTACGAGTATGTAGTGATGCCATTTGGAGTCACCAATGCTCCAGCTCTATTCATGGACTATATGAATAGGATCTTTCGCCCTTTCTTGGATAAGTTTGTGGTGGTCTTCATAGATGACATCCTCATTTATTCAAAGACCGAGGAAGAGCATGAGGAACACCTAAGGGCAGTATTGGAAATACTGAGGGAGAAGCAGCTCTATGCCAAGTTCTCCAAGTGTGAGTTCTGGCTAAGGGAAGTCAACTTCTTAGGACACGTGATATCTGCCCAAGGGATCTCGGTAGATCCAGCCAAGGTAGAGGCAGTGCTACAATGGGAACGTCCTAAGACAGTGACTGAGATAAGGAGCTTTGTGGGTTGGCGGGCTACTATCGGAGGTTTATTGAGGATTTTTCCAAGGTAGTGGCTCCTTTGACACAGCTGACTCGCAAGGACCAACCCTTTGCTTGGACCGACCGATGTGAGCAGAGCTTCAGGGAGCTAAAGGAGAGGTTGACCAGTGCTCCAGTGCTGGTGATCCCCGAGATAGGAAGACCTTTTGACGTCTTCTGTGATGCCTCACATCAAGGCTTGGGATGCGTCTTGATGCAAGAGAAGAGGGTGGTTGCATATGCTTCAAGGCAACTCAAGGTGCATGAGAGAAACTACCCTACTCATGATTTGGAGTTGGCAGCGGTAGTGTTTGCCTTGAAGATCTGGAGGCATTATCTATATGGAGCTCGGTTCCAGGTGTTCAGTGACCACAAGAGCTTGAAGTACCTGTTCGATCAGAGGGAGCTAAACATGAGACAAAGAAGGTGGATGGAATTCCTAAAGGACTACGACTTTCAACTCATGTATCACCCAGGGAAGGCCAATGTAGTGGCAGATGCCTTGAGTAGGAAGTCTATACAAGTCGCCACCATGATGATGGAAGAGCAGAAGCTGATCGAGCAGTTCAGGGACTTAAACCTGGGAGTAGAGTTCCACGTGAATCACATTAGTTGTAGTAAGCTGACTATAACTAATGACTTCCTGTGATGTTGAAGGACAAACAATTGGAGGACCCTAGCCTGAAGCGCACTATGGAGTCACTAGGGACAGATCAGGCGAGAGGCTTTGAGATGGGCGAGGATGGGATCTTGAGGTTTGATGGCAGGATCTGCATACCTACAAATGACGAGTTGAAGGAGATGATCCTAGAGGAAGGCCATAAGAGTCGCCTTAACCTCCACCCAGGCATGAACAAGATGTACCATGACTTGAAGGAGTCATTTTGGTGGTCAGGCATGAAGAGGGACGTCGCCCAGTACGTGGCAACCTGCTTAACGTGTCAAAAGGCGAAGGTGGAACACCAAAGACCTGGCGGGCTGTTGCAGCAACTGGATATCCCTGAGTGGAAATGGGACAGCATCGCCATGGATTTTGTCACCCATTTACCCAGATCAGTAAAGGGTCATGATGCAATCTGGGTCATCATTGATAGACTGACGAAGAGTGCCCACTTCCTCCCAGTAAATATGAAGATGCCCATGGCCAAGTTGGCACAGCTGTACATCAAGGAGGTTGTGAGGTTGCATGGAGTGCCTTCCAGCATCATTTCAGATAGGGATCCCAGGTTCACTTCACGGTTTTGGCAGACCTTGCAAGAGTGTTTGGGAACCAAGTTGAGGATGAGCTCTGCATATCATCCCCAAACAGATGGTCAGTCAGAGAGGACAATCCAATCTTTGGAAGATCTGCTGAGGGCATGCGTTTTAGATCAATTGGGAGGTTGGACGGAGGTGTTGCCACTAGTGGAGTTCACCTATAACAATAGCTACCACGCCAGCATTGGGATGGCGCCATATGAAGCCCTGTATGGGAGGAAATGCAGAACTCCATTATGTTGGTACCAGGAGGGCGAGGCAGTCTTGGTTGGACCAGAGTTGATTCAGCAGACGACCGAGAAGGTGAAGCTGATACAAAGCAGGATGAAAGCCTCTCAGAGTAGGCAGAAGTCCTATGCAGATCAGAGGAGGAAGCCTTTGGAGTTTGCTGCTGGAGATCACGTGTTCATGAAAGTGACACCAACCAAGGGTGTAGGGCGGGCGATCAGGCCAAAGAAGTTGTCCCCCAAATTCGTGGGACCATATCAGATCTTGAGAAGGATTGGCCCTGTGGCGTATGAAATCGCCCTACCTCCCCATCTGGCAAATCTGCACAATGTGTTTCACGTGTCACAGCTGAGGAAGTACATGGCAGACCCTAGTCATGTGCTGGATGTAGACGACGTGCAGATTAGGGATGACTTGTCCTTTGAAGCCAAACCAGTTAGGATTGACGATCGGCAGTGTAAACAGCTCAGGGGCAAGACCATCAACATGGTGAAAGTGGTGTGGGATGAGAAGTCGGGGGATTCTACTTGGGAATTAGAAGAACCCATGAGGGAGGCTTATCCATACCTCTTTTCCTTGTAATCCAATTTTCGAGGACGAAAATTTTTGTTGTTGGGGAGAATGTAAGGACCTGAGATTTATTGAAATGAATGAGTATGTTAAGTAAATTCTATGTATGTTTTATCTAAGTTAAAAAGGAAGGAAAGTGTAGTCTAGGAAAAACGATAAGAGTTTCTTGTTTATACATCATCGCCGGTCGCCTAGACCACACGTCATCGCCTGGGCGCGAGGCATGCAGGCGTCACCAGAGAAGAGAGACATCGGTCGCTCGCGCGAGAGGTCATCAGCGGGTTGTCATCGCGCGATAGCTCATCAGCGGGTTGTCATCGCGCGATAGCTCATCAGCGGGTTGTCATCGCGCGATAGCTCATCAGCGGGTTGTCATCGCGCGATAGCTCATCAGCGGGTTGTCATCGCGCGATAGCTCATCAGCGGGTTGTCATCGCGCGATAGCTCATCAGTGGGTGTCATCGCGCGATAGCTCATCCGCGGGTTGTCATCGCGCGATAGCTCATCCGCGGGTTGTCATCGCGCGATAGCTCATCGGTTGTTAGCCTTCGCGCGAGAGGTCATCGGTTGTTAGCCTTCGCGCCTGTGGTCATCGGTGAAAAGGTCATCGCGCTACGTTAAGTTATACACAGAGAACGTGGGACCCAGACTCCCAGCAAGAGACGTTCTGCACGCGCGCCACGTAGACAAAAGGTGGTTCAGAATAGTGACCTCATAGCGTAGCCTGCGCAGAGGCACGCTCAGTAGTACTGTGCAGGGAAGCGTACACGCAAACTTCCCTGCAGAGTGGGTGGTGGCAGCTGCTTTTGGAGGGATAAAAGGGGTTTAAGTTGCAGAAATCCACACCTGAGAGAAAGAAAGCATTGTTGTACTCGAAGAGAGAAAGAGTGAGTTTCCTCCTCCGCGTTGCGATTTCAGCATCTCCACACAAGAGTACGACGAGAAGGAACACCATTGGAGCACTTGAGCAGTTCTCTGCAAGATCTTCAAAACAGAGCCAAGGCATTCTTCAAGCTTCGTTGGATTTCGAAGCTCCTGGTGTTTGCGCAAGTCCAGGTAAGGGAAGCTAGACCTCTTTTCCATACGAGCCATAGTTTAACTATCTTCTGAAGTGAGGGCGACGTGGTCGCCATTTTCGTTTTCATCTGCGTAAAATGCTCTGTTTGTGTGCTTGGGCGACGAGGTCGCCGGTTTTATATACAGTTTTCGAAATACCTTGTTTTTGAACCAGGTCGCCGGTTTTGGCGCTGTTTTGCGAACTCCTTGTGTTTGATGTTGTTTTGAGAACTGCTTGAGATTTACATGAGATATTCGAAAATATGAATCCTTTGAAATGGCTATTGCTGTGATTGAAATCATTTCTTTGAGTATGGTATGATGTGTTGAATGTTGTGAATGTGGGGTCGAGGCATAGTATTTTCAGGAAAGGAAATACCGTGTAAGACCATGTTAGATGTGCATTGATCGGTGATTATGAACGAGATATCCTGACTCTGCTGATAATGGAATCACATAGAGGAAGTTACTCAGTTGGGAGAGTCGAAGGAGGTTCACCTGTATGGGTGGGTTGTTTGAAAGAGAACATACCGACCTGTATTGCGTGGATTTACCTTGTCATACTGTATGGTGATGTGTTGAGATTCATCATATGCCTGTGAATGTGTGAGATTTCACGGCGACCCTGTGGATGTGCGAGATTCCACAGTGGGCAGTGTGACAGGTGCAAATCTCCGAGTCTAATCAATGCATGAGTCAATCCGGAAGTAGTGTCAAGTGTCTTGTGTGGTGAGTCAGTGGAAAGTCTGACATGTGAAATGGTGAAATGAGAAACTGGAATACTGATAGACACTTGATGCTGTGGTGTGAAATGGAATGACTATGGGAAATGTTTGTGAATTTGTGAATTTGGGCGATTAGTTGAATGCTATGAGTAGCTCTACGTTTACTTGGATATTTTGGAAACTTGGTTTACTTGGGTTTTTTCATATGCATGATTTAAACTCCTTTCATATTATCTAGCTTACCCTTTTATCTGTCATTTTGGTTGCCTTCTCAAAACTGTGATGATCGTGTAATTGTTACGCGGGAGCAGAAGACCTTCCAGGAAGAAGAGCTCCCTAAAGGGTGGTCGCCGAGGGCAGAGATCGCCCATTTCCACCTCTCGGTGGTGATCGCCGGATTTTGCCCTACTATCAGATCGCCTGTTTTGAGGTCGCCTGTTATGAGATCGCCGATTTTATGTCTGGCTAGCAAGTCGCCCATTTTTGGGGACTTCTGGTGATCGCCGTTTTGAAGTTGGAGATCGCCGTTTTCTTTTGAGACCGCCTGTCTTACTGCATTTCTTTTATTTTCGTAAAATCTTGCAAACATTTGATTTGGTTATGTATTAAACTCCCTAAGAGGAGCAACTTCATTTCAAATATATATATTATCATGTTATTTCTCTTCAATATTATTTGGTTACATTTAATTTCATTATACCTGTATGTATGTATTACTTTGGCGGGATGTTACATGTAGCAGTAGCAAGACAGCTCCGTCATGAACGCAGTCTTGTTCTCGTCCATCGGGTGCATCTTGATCTGATTATACCCAGAGAAGGCGTCCAAGAACCTGAGTAACTTGCAACTCGAGGCACTGTCTACTAGCGCATCTATGTTGGGCAGAGGGTAGGAGTCCTTCGGACAGGCCTTGTTGAGATCTGTGAAGTCTACACACATCCTCCACTTCCCATTGGCCTTTTTTACCAGAACGACATTCGCAAGCCACTCAGGATACTAGATTTCCCGTATGTGGCCTGCTTTGAGCAACTTCTGTGTCTCCTCCCTGACGACCTGTCTTCGTTCATCATTGAACTTCCTTCTCCTCTGGCGGACTGGTCTGACTTGGGGATTCAGTGCCAGGCGATGGCATAGGAAGTCAGGGTCAATGCCTGACATGTCTGAGGGGGACCAAGCGAAAGCATCCAAATGCTTTCCTATGATTCCCGCTACTTGGTCTTGGGTCTCCTGAGGCAGGGACTTACCCAGCTTGAAAATCTTCCCCCCAATCTCCTTCTCCACCACCTCCTTTGCCGGTTCAGGTCGCCTCACCCGGGCGACCTCTGCTCGTGTAACCCCGACGTCACCTCGGGGCATATCAGCTTCATCGACACCCCCTCCTAGTGGTGAGGTGGTCACCATGCAGACTCTCCTTTTCGTCTTGAGGCTATTCTCATAACACCTTTTAGCCTCTTTTTGATCTGATTTGATGGTTACCACCATCCCCTCCATCGAAGGCAACTTCATTTTCATGTGCCTTGTGGACACCACAACCCCTAACCTGTTTAGGGCTGGTCTGCCTAGCAGTATGTTGTAGGCAGATGGGGCGTTTACTACGAGGTACCTGATGTTCTCTGTGCGGGAAGCCACTCCATCAGTGAAAGTGGTCCTCAACTCGATGTACCCCCGCACTTCCACTTGGTCTCCTGCGAACCCATACAAGCAGCCAACGTAGGGTCGCAGCTGATCAGGAGACAACTGTAACTTGTTGAATGTCGACCAGAACATCACATCGGCCGAGCTTCCTTGATCTACAAGCACTCGGTGCACCTTGCGTGCGGCAGTGACAACTGAAATGACCACTAGATCATTATCGTGGGGGATAACATCTCGGCGATCATCTTTTGTGAAGACGAGGTCAATGTCTGGGAAGTGATCTTCGTCGCAGGTCTCCACTGCCATCACAGAACGTGCGTACTTTTTGCGTTGCGAAGAAGTGCACCCTCCTCCTGAGAACCCACCTGATATAGTGTGGATCTCACCATGTATGGGCACTTCGTGCCCCTGGTCTGTCCTTGGTACAACGACCGCCTCGCCCTCTTGTGCCTCCTTCAGGTAGTCACTCAAGAACCCACTCTTCACTAACTCGTCCAATTGGTGGTCCAAGGCTAGACAATTTCGAATGGGGTGACCAAAGGCCTGATGGAACTCGCACCAGGCGTTCTTGTTTGGCCCCAACCTCTTGTCACTCTTTGGGGGCATCTTCAACCTTTCTGCAACATTAGGAATGGCAATCAGCTCCTTCAGCTCCACCACAAATTCATGCCTAGGGGGCATGTCATCCTTGCCTCGTGCCCTAGCTTGGGGTTTTCGGGGCTCATAGGACTTCTGTTTTCCTTGAGCCTTCTTCTCTGTGGTCGCCTCGTGCACCCGCAGGGGTTGAGGTCGACTAGGCACTTGGGGCCTTAATGAGACTGTGCTTTCTCACTTCTCGCTGAGCTTTCCCTCAGCGACAATGTGAGCCATGGCACGTCGTTTTATTTCGCCGAAAGTCTTGGGGCGGCTACGGATCAAAGACTCGCTGAAAGGCCCTGGCAATACGCCTTTTCTGAAGGCGTGCACCACCATATCTTCATCCTTGGTGTGCAACCTTACCACCATCACCCCAAACCTGTTGAGGTAATCTTTAAGGGACTCCCTCTGGTGCTGCCTTACATCGAAGAGGTCGTAAGACACTGGTGGAGGGGCCCTGTTGACAAGATATTGCTCCCTGAACAGCGCGGAGAATTGCGCGAAAGACGTGATATGCCCCTCGGGTAACCTCACGAACCATTCTAGCGTGGTTCCTGTAAGTGTAGCCATAAAAAGCTTACAGTGCACTGCGTCAGACCCTCCTGACAACATCATCTGCGTATGGAAGGCAGTGAGATGTGTCTCAGGGTCTTCTTTCCCGGTGAACACGGTCTTAGGCCCTACAAAGGTGGCTGGGACCACCGTGTTCATAATCGCTTGGGAAAAAGGCATGGAAAAGGCCCTTGGGGGCACTGGTGGAGCCCGATCATCTTCCCCACGATCTCCAGCCTGTTGCATGTGTTGCAGATTCAAGCGCAGCTCCTCATTCGCTCGGTGCAACTCCTCATTCCTGGCCTGTGAGGCGGCCAGGTCTTCCTACATACGCGCCTGATGCGCTCTGGATTCCGCCACCATCTCCTGGAGGGTGCGCATCGTTTCCATGAGTTGTTGCATGGTAACGCTGTCGCCTCCATTTGGTGGAACGGACCCGTGCCTTGTATTCCTCATGTTCTGTGGTTTTTTTTTTCTCTCACTCTCGTGTATGGGACCTTGTTTTACTCCGGCCCCACGGTGGGCGCCAAATGTTCTTGTTGGTTGACTCCCCTGTCAGTTGACTCCACTACACTCACGCGCCTCCTCCCTCACGTTGATACGTGCTTGAATCTTGCGAAACAATCTGCACCTACAAAAGAGAAAGGGGCGCCCTAGAGGCCGTTTGCACTCCGACGCTCAAGTCAATAGTGGGCAACGAACACCAATGTATTGAGTCTCTCTGTGTTTAGGTCTAGAAACTGCGTACCTTTGTGAAGTATTTTACTGTCCCTTATATAGTCTAGGGTTTACTGCGCCGCTAGCCCTAATTAGGGTTCACTGCGCTACTAGCCATATTTAGGGTTTACTGGAATACCCTTACGCCACTATCACCCAATCTTAGGGTAATCTAGCACATAAGGTTTCCTTCTTTGGAGTGCAAACTCTCACAGGGTGACCACTTGGGTGCCTCCTTTGGCACCTAGTCTCTGGGGCCACCTGTTCTGGGAGTGCCTTCACTGTTCACGTGCCATGCATGTAGCTTCACTGGGAAACCCTAGGTCTGATGAGTACTCGACCCCTCAGGACTTTGCACCTAACTGTGGTTTTCCTGCTATCCGCATAGGCTCTTCGTGATCCAGGCCTCTCCCCACCTCTGGGTATTTAACTGGTCATTGGCCCACTCTGGGAACCAATCTTAGCTGTTCTGATTACGCTGTTGAAATCACCCAAGATCGATGTCACCTCGTCACACTCTGTTGCCGAGGACTCCTCAACCTGCGGAGTGACGAAGATACATCAGCCCTTTCTGATGATCATCATGCTAATGACTACTCACCCTTCTCTGTGGCAACATGCTAATGACTAATCACCCCTCTCTGTAGGCTGATGACTAATCACCTCTCTCTGTAGGCTAATGACTAATCACCCCTCTTTGTAGGCTGATGACTAATCACCCCTCTCTGCAACCACCTGCGGGGTCCATTCCACGTGGCTTTGGCCCATGCTGTGGGACCCTACTGACATGGTTCGCCCCCTTTACAAACTGTCCTCAGTGTCCGAGGACTGGTCAGTACACAAGCCCCCCAGTCTCAAGCTGTTAACTTGTTTTAGCGCAGAGACTAAGTCATGGGTGAGGACTGATCGGTCAAAATATATATATATATATATATATATATATTATATATATATATATATATATATATATATATATATATATATATATATATATATATATATATATATATATATATATATATATATATATATATGAACTCTATAATCTATACTTGATATGAATGCAAATTTTTCTAGTTTTGTCTCATCTCTTTACTACTATTACTATAACAATAAAATAATAATAATAAATCTTAAAATAATTTCTATTTCACTCACATAAAGATATAATTAATCACTTAATTAAATAGATTCACATCTCATAACAAAAATTACATATTTTCACACAAGAGAACAAATACAACAAATTATTCTTAAAACACTTTTATCTAAGAATATAAAAGTCTTCTAGTACATTTCAATGATTCAAAGTAATTTGATATAGTTAACTTCTGAAAGTTTCATATTAAATATTTCTAAACAAATATTAACATTTGATCCATTGGAAATGTCATTAGTAAAATTCAACTTAGTTTTTTTTTTTTAAATGGTGATTGTTATAGAAAGTTTTGACACAAGAATATTTTTAAACTTTTGACTATCTGATATCTTAATTTATATTATCAAATCATAATGAAATCAATACATCTCTTTTCTATAATGAGTTTTGTGTTTAATAATACACAATATCATCTCAAATATTCTTTACTATATTACATATCACATATATCCAATCATATACTTCAAAATGTGCACCATAACACCAAGGTATATATACATACAACACCATATCATATAATACATATCACAACACACCTAATAACTATGGACACAAATCAACTTCACTCATGCATATTTTCATCAAAGAAATATCACTTTAGTGATTTGTCTTTACTTAGAGTGAAAATCATGTAGAGAAAACGAGTTTATACTTTGCCCCTTTATCGCTTTAGAAAGAAATCTCCCACTTGAGCAAGACACTATTGCTTTAGCAAAAAGTTATCAGTCAAGCGAGAAAATCTTAGAGAACTACACTTATATCTTTGTTTTATCATTTAAGTAATTAGAATCCTCCACTTGAGCAAAAATAAACAAGAAACAAGAATTATGCAAAAAAAAAAAAAAAAACCACAACAAACACCAAAATGCAATATTGTGACAACAAAAAATACTACAAAAAAATGATTATTTAGTGACCAATTTTAGTGATTGAAATAAATTGGTCACAAATAATGACCGAAATAGCAATTGATTTGCTTTTGGTCACTAAATGAGTCCAAATTAGCGATCAATATGATTTTCGTTGCTAATTTGCATTTATTTATTGACCAAAATCAACTTGATTGCTACATAAAATATAAAATATATCACTATAAATTAGCGATCGAATTGATTTCAATCGCTAAATCCTTACAACTCATCAATCGAATTTGGTTTTCCTTGCTAATTTTCACTAATTTAACTAAAATTAAATTGGTCACTAAATACAAATATATGACTGCAAATTAGTAACCAATTTGATTTTGGTTGCTAAATCCCTACAAATTAACGATCGAATTTGGTTTTCGTCACTAAATTACAGTGATTTAGTGATAGGAATTCAATTTGTCAGTAAATACAAATACATGACTTCATATTAATTATCGAATTTGGTTTCCATCACTAATTTACACTGATTTAGCAACCAAAATCAAAATGGTCACTAAATACAAATATATCATTACAAATTAGTGATCGAATTATAATTATTTTATTATTACAATTATAATTATTTTCTTATTATTACAATTTTTTTTATGATTACTTTTATTATTTTTATTATTAAGACTATTGTTTTTATTATTATTAATATAGTAATAATATTAATTGTAATAATAATTCTATTTTCATTATTATTATTATAATAATAGAAATAATCATTATTATAATAATAATAATAATAAACATTACAATAGTTGTAAGGACCTGTAAAATTAAATTGGAATAAAAAGGAATATATTTTAAATGAATTCTAAGTATGTTTTTATTTAAAATAAAAAGGAAGGAAAGTGTAGTTTAGAAGACTATGAGATCGCCTGGTTAGTACATAATCGCCAGTCGCCTATGGTGCACATGATCGCCGAAAGTGCACTCAGTATGTGGTCAGGATACTGGATCAACCAGAGTGGGTTCCATAAACCACGCGTATCAAGGTGTGGGTCAAGCCTTAGATACGCTGTGCATGCGAAGCTCTATGCTTGAGCATAAGAAATCGTCCTTAGTGTTGCATGCATGGGCGCACGAGGAGTAGTGCTGATCTACTCTTGGAAATGTGAAGCTACCGACGTCACCAAGTCATGTGGAGATGATACCTTGGACGTAACATAGTGGGATGAAGAACCTTTAGCAAGGCGTGGCGATGTGTCGTCGGGCATCGCCGGGCGCGAGGCATGCGGGCATCGTTGGGCGCGAGGCATGCGGACATCGCCAGGCGCGAGGCATGCGGGCATCGCCAGGGCACGAGACTTGCGGGCATCGCCAGGGCGCGAGGCATGCGGTCATCGCCAGGGCGAGACATCGGTCGTCTCCCAGGGAGAGACATCGGTCGTCCGCCAGGATGAGGCATCGGTGGTTAGTCATCGCGCGAGCGGTCATCGGTGGAAGGTTATCGCGCGATGTCGAGTTTCACACAGATAAGGTGGGACCCAGGCTCTCAGCATCAGACGTACTGCACGCGCGACACATAGACAAAAAGGGTGGTTCAGAATAGTGACATCAGAGTGTTGGCCTACGCAGAGGCATGCGTAGTCGTACTGTTCAGGGAAGCGTACACGCAAACTTTCCTGCAGAGTGGGTGGTGGCAGCGGCTTTTATGGACAAGTTGGTTTAGATTCAAAAACCCACTTCTGAGAGGCAAAGAGCGTTGCAGTGGTTCAAGAGTGAAAGAGTGAGTTTACCTTCATCCTTCTCTTTTCTCTCCTTCGCGCTGCGATTCAGGCATCCTCAAGCACCAGTACGACGAGCGACGATTGCTCTTGGAGCACCTGGGAGGTTCTCTGCAAGTTCTCCAAACCAGACGCTAAAACAGAGCTAAGGCATCGTTAAGCTTCAGTGGGTTTTGGAGCTCTTGGTGTTTTGCGCAAGTCCAGGTAAGGGAAGCTAGCCTTATTTCCAACGAAAACCTTATATTAGATGATTTTGATGATGGGGCGACGTGGTCGCCGATTTTTCAACTGTGATTGCATAATCCCCTGTTTTTGGACGAGATCGCCGGTTTTGGCGTTGTTTTTCGAACTCCCCTGTTTTAGTGTTGTTTGAAAATGTTTGAGATTTAAATGTGAAATGCATGTGATATTCGAAAATCTGAACCGTGGAACGAATGTTGCTATGACTGAATCGTTCATTAAGTGTTGTATGATGTGTTGAATGTTGTGAATGTGGGATCAAGGCATAGTATTTTCAGGAAAGAAAATACCGTGTAAGATCGTGTGTAATGTGCATTGACTAGGGACTTGTCTAGAAGGAGATATCCTGACTCTGCTGATATAATGGAATCACATAGATGAAGTTATTCAGTTGTGGAGAGTCGAAGGAGGTTCATATGTATGGGTAAGTTGTTTGAAAGATAACGGACTTGACCTGTTATATGAATTAACCCTGTCATACCGAGAGAGTGATGATATTGAGATTATGTATGCGCATGGCTGTGTGGATTTCACAACGACCCTGTGTGGATTTCACAGTGGTGTGGTATGACAGGTGCAGATCTCTGGGTCTGAGTCAACGCACGAGTCTTCCGGAAGTAGAGTCATGTGTCTATATGTTATGAGTCAGTGGAAAGTCTGACGTGTGAGCCATGAATATTGAAAGTAGTGAATAGACACTTGACGAGTTTGTGGAATATGGGAATGTTGATGGTTGAAATTGATATGGATTATGAATGGTGTGAAGATTTATGTTTTCTATTGATTTAAAGTTTCATATTTAAAGTTTTTAAAACATCTAGCTTACCCTTTTATCTGGTATTGTGATTGCTTTCTTAAACCTGTGATGATCGTGTATTTTTGCACGGGAGCAGACGAGGTTGCAGGTAGTAGAGCTCCTCAGTGAGTGGTCGCCGGAAGGAGATCGCCTGTTTCTGTTTCTATTAGGCGATCACCCCTTTTCTATTGTCTGTTAGGAGATCACCTTTTTCTGACAGGAGATCGCCTATTTCTGTTAGGAGATCGCCTGTTTTTTTTTTATTTTGCTGTATTTTGTTTAAGTTTTGAAAAATTGACCGATTATGTATTAAACTCCCTGTGAGGAGAAACTTCATTACATATATATAATTATGTTCACTTCAATATATTTGTTTACCTTTATTTTTATTATATAAATATGAAAAGAATTTGACAGGATGTTACAATAGTAATTATAATAATAATAATAATCATAATAATAATAGTGATATAATATGATAAAAACATTATTTGGTGTAGTGATTATAGGTTTAATCATAATGACCTCTGACACATTGTTAACATAAATATTAATATTAATATTAATAATAACATTAATAAAAATATTAACATTAATAAATATTAATATTAACATTAAAAAAATAATAATAACATTAATAAAATTATTAACATTAAAAAATATTAATACTAACATTAAAAAAATAATAACAACATTATTAATAATAATCATGAATTAGTGATTAAAAGTTATTTAATTTTAATTATTAAATTTAACTTTATTAACAACATCGAAATTTTCATTTCTCATTTGATTGCTGAATTAGTCTCCAAAAATTTAATGATCATGTGTGATCAAAATAACGATTTATCTATTTTTTTTGAAAAGAAGGACTAAATTGTATATTTAATGTTTTTTTGAAATTTTTGTAACACCAGTGCCTAATAAAAACAGTCAGACAAAATTTTATTTTTACTTAGGGCAAAAATCTAGCTTTTGAAGTAAAAAGAAAAGTTTGAATGTAGTTGTAGTTGTTGATCGATAATTTTGATAGTTAGTTTGAAATTATACTTCAATTGAGTTCAAAAATTATATTTTTATTAAAAAATGAATTAAGGTCGAAAATATACTTTTTTAAAGTTTTATCAACAAGTAAGATTTTAACGAGCGAGACTACTAAGTCAAAATACATTAAAGATTTTTTTATTTTATTTAACTAGCAATATTATTATTATTTTTAATTGGACTAATATATGAAATATTTTAATTTAATGGGCAAATTACAACACAAATTTATGACTTCAAGGTGGAGCATGTATTTGAATATGACACTTTGGCGAATATTTTAATATCATATTTTAAATCCTACAATGATAAACGCATAGACAACATAATTATTAAGTAAAAAAAACATGTATGACTTATAAATAAATATAAGGATTCATTGGTAGGTATAGAAATTATAAAGTGGAGTAAATGTAATGGACAATAACATACAATTTTTCACAAAACAATATATTCATGGTGATCAACGTAATAGGAGTACCGAAGGTTGTAGGTTTTAAAAAATCCACCTTACGTTTTACATTTTGATCAATTTATAGAAAAGGTTACATGAAAGTGTACATGTAGCCACATGCCCGTTTTGCTAAATGTTCTATTCTGTTTGCTTTATCTTGAATTTCTGCATGATTTGTAAAACAAAGATAAGAGGTGATAGGCACCGTTAAGAGAGATCAAGGAAGAAAAGAGAGAGAAGATGATATTGTTTATGAAAAAAAAAAACAAACTGCCATATGTCTTATTATGTTGCATGATGCAAGTTATATATAAATTACATAATACAATAGATTGGGCTTCAGCCCAAGATATAGAACCGAAAGACCCAAAACTCAATACCCCCAAGCTGGTGAGTGGATATTCAACACACCTAGCTTGTGAAGGGCCTATGGAAAACATCATTGTTAAGTGGTTTAGTAAGACGATCAACAAATTGATCTTCAGTACTTGTGGGTAGAAGATTGAAGAGACCTTGCTGAAGCCTTTCTCTTACCACATGACAATTTATGTCAAGGTGTTTGGTCCTCTCATGAAAGTTGTGATTTTGGGCAATATGTCTAGCAGACTGACTATCACAAAAAAGATTTGTTGTGCTATGAGTGGTGATGTGCATATCCTCGAGCAAGAAAGTAACCCACTGAACTTCACAACAAGTTGCTGCTAACACACGGTATTATGCCTCAGAAGAAGATCTTGATACGGTGTTCTGTTTCTTGGTTTTCCATGATATTAGAGATTCTCCAAGGTAAATGCAAAAACTAGTGGTTGAACGGCGCGTCGAGATGCAAGATGCCCAGTCAGAGTCACTGAATGCTTTGATTTGGATATCTGTATCTTTCGGGTAAAAAATGCCTTGAACAGGAGAGAATTTGATATACTTGAGAACTCTTTGTGCAACTTGATGATGTTGTTTTGTGGGTGCTTGAACAAATTGGCTAAGACATTGTACAACGGAGCTGATGTCAGGTATTGCGTTCACCAAGTAAAGCAAACGACTAATGATCCTTCGATATGTGGAGATATCATGCACAACAGCTTGTTCAAACAACTTTTCATTTTCCTTGACCATAGGTGTAGAAACTGGTTTCGCACCAGTCTTACCTGCATCAGATAGAATTTCAAGTGCATATTTCCTCTGGCAGACGTGGATCCCTTTTGTTCTAGCAATCTCCAAGCCTAAAAAGAATTTTAATTGCCCAAGGTCTTTGATGGAAAAAGCTGCATTTAGAGAACTCCTAATAGCTTGTATCTCTTTCATGTTATTCCCAACAATCAGTATATCATTGACATATATGAGAAGTGTTGTAAAAGCGTTTTCAGTCTTTCTAATGAACAAAGAGCTATAAGCTTTTGAATGAGTGAAATTAATTGAGTAAAGAAAGATAGTAAGTTTATCATACCATTGCTTGCTTGCTTGCTTCAAACCACATAAGGATTTAGTCAAGCAACAAACCTGATTTTCTTTTTCAGTGGTGATCTCGGGAGGAATGTCCATGTAGACTTCCTCTTGTAAATCCCCATGTAGAAAAGCGTTGTCAACGTCTAACTGTTCAAGGTGCCAGTCCATAATGGAAGCAACTGCAAGGATGCATCGCAAAGTGGTGAGTCTCGCGACTGGTGAATAGGTCTCCATGTAGTCTATTCCTTCTCGTTGTGTATACCCCTTCGCAACAAGTCTTGCCTTGTACCTCTCAATCTTTCCATCAACTCTTCGCTTTATTTTGTATACCCATTTACATCCGATAGGAGTTTTGTTTGGAGGAAGATCCATGATTTCCCAAGTTTTTTTGGATTCGAGCGCTTTTATTTCTGATTCCATAGCCTTCAACCACTCAGGGTGTCCCTTTGCTTCTTCATAATTTTGGGGCTCAATTTGTGATGAAAGGGACAAAGTGTAGTTTAGTTGTTTATAAGATAGTTTATTGTATGAAATGACAAAATCAAGAGGATAACGTACCTTTGGGTTCAGACTCTTATTATATAGTGTAATCATCATTTGATGATGATAATCTTCTAGATAAGTGGGTGGTCTCCTAATCCATGTGGATGGCTTCAGATCATCATGAATAACATTATTCTCGTTCTATCTCTATTCTTCACGTTCGAAGTGGCTTTCTTCGTGTTGCTTAAGACCATCATGCAAATACATCATGAAATCATCTCCTTCTTGAGTAACGGGATGACTGAGTTGACTATTCTTATTTTTCACATCACAGAAACTAGTTTCATAGAAAATAACATTTCTTGATACATAAATCTCTCTAGAGTGTATGTCCATGACAATATAACTTTTCACTCCTCATTTGTAACCAAGGAAAATGCACTTATGTGCTCTAGGATCAAGCTTGTGCCTATTTTGCTCCAAGGTGGAGGGAAAACACAAGCATCCAAAAACTTTAATATCAGCTAAAACAGGCATGCATTTGTACAAGAGTTCATAGGGACTTTTATTCTGAATTACAGGTGATGGTAAATGATTTATCAAATAAACGGAGTGCTAGACAATAAAAGACCAATATGCATTAGGTAGATTTGATTGAAACATAATGCACCGAGTAACGTTAAGAATATGTTGGTGTTTTCTCTCCACAATAGAGTTTTGTTGTGGAGTTTCATTGCAAGAACTTTGATGTATGATACCATTTTTATCATAAAAATCATTCCAGCAGAATTCTTTGCCATTATCCATTCTAATGGTTTTAATACTCTTATCAAATTGGTTCTTAACGTGAATAACAAAATGTTGTAAAAGATTTCTGGTTTCACTCTTATGTTTCATAAGATGAACCCACATATGTCTACTAAAGTCATCCACGATGGTTAAGAAGTACCTGTGACCTTGAATAGAAGGAACACCAAGAGGACTCCATATATCAATGTGAATAAGATCAAAAATAGATTTACTAAAGCTTTTGCTAAGCTAAAAAGATAATTTGTGTTGCTTTGCAAGATGACAAGGAGAACAAATATTATCATGATTGAAATGCATATCATTGTGAGTTTTGGTTAAGTGATCTAAGACCTTATTCGAAGGATGGCCCATCCTACAATGCCAAATATAAATTTTTTCAGCAGTTTTAAAAACAGCTTCATTAAGCACGGAGTTAACAAGACTATCCTTCCTATCTGCACGCATGTGATAAAACCCATCCTTGATTTCAGCTTGACCAATCGTCTTCAAGGTAAGCTTTTCCTGTATCTGACAAACATAGTGTGTGAAAAAAAATTGACACTTTAAGGATTTCATTAGTCTTTGCACAAATATAATATTTACCATGAATTCAGGTATGTACAGAACATCATGCCGAATAATATCTTTGATTAGGAAAAAGGTTTTAGCAAGACCCTTTGATTGTTAGGAAGCTTAACCCTTACTGGTTTTATTTTGTAGTAATTTGTGTAAACAGAGATGGAAAAAGCCACATGATCTGTGGCTACAGTATCAAGAATCCAACAATTCATACCTTTTCTACCTGTGTTGTTGTCAGCTACTGAGGAGTCACCTATGGTGTTGTTAACAACCTTTTCTGTTCCTTTTGAGTTCTAAATCATGTTTAGAAGATGTTGAAGTTGATTTGGATTGATAGCTTTAAAATTTTTCTCATTGACATCGTCATTGGATATGTGTTTTCGTCTCTCGTTCTCATGATCTCTATCTTCTTCAGTAGTGCCTGCATTGTAGTTGACCCTATGCTTCATCCAGGGTGGGTACCCGTGCTTCAAGTAGCACTTGTCTATAGTGTGATTCATTTTTTGAAAAAAGGAACACTGCTTTCCATATCCTTTTCCTCTTCCTTTTCCGTAGTTGCGCCAGCCTTGCCCATGGTTACTGGTTTTACTGGTTCTTTGATGTTGTTGATCAGTACTGTTTGCTAGAATCTTTGTATCCAAGTGTCTTTCTTGTTGTAGAACCAAAGAGAAAACTTTGTTAATACCGGGCAAAGGTTCTGTTAGCAAGATCTGTGTCTTGACAACATTGTAAGCTTCTCCCAAACCCTTCAAGAAACTCATAACGCGTTCTGAATCTCTGTAACCTGCCATGATTTTCATCATATCACAACTGCATTTCGTTTTACAAGAGCAGTTCGATAATGGCCTTAAAGAATTCGATTCTTCCCACAAAGTTTTGGAGTCAGTATAATACTCCGTTATGCTTCTTTCTCCCTGCTTAATAGAATTTATTTCTTGCACAAGATCAAATACACAAAAATGGTTGCTTTTCAAGAACCTTTCTTTGAGATCTTCCCACAATTCCTTCGCATTATCAATGTAAATGATGCTTTGTGCAATTTGCGTTGAGATGTTGCGTGTGATCCATGAGATAACCTAATGTTGTATCACCCCGTGCTTTGTATTGGCTTTCGTCGCGCGATGGCTCAGGAATATCCCTGTTGACGAACTTGAATTTATTTTTTGAAAGCAGAGCGCGTTTCATCGCCCTACTCCATGAGTGGTAATTTGAACCATCTAATAGCGGAGTTACAAGGATCATACCTGGATTTTCCCCAGGGTGTAGATAATACACACTGGTTGGGTTTTGTTGATCATTTTGCAGTGAAGGTTTTTCTTCAGCCATGAGTTGCAGAACGACAAGGATCAAGAAAACAGAGGAAAGGAGCAAGAAAAGGGAAGAAGGGAGAAAAGAAAAAGTAATGGCAGCAGAGTAGAGCGAGTTCAGACCCACTCTAATAGCATCTTAAATTTCTACATGATACGTAAAATAAAGATAGGAAGTGATAGACACCGCTAAGAAACCGAGAGATGAAGGAAGAAAAGAGAGAGAAGATGATATTATTTCTGAAAAAAAAAACTGCTATATGTCTTATTATGTTGCATGACGCATGTTATATATGAATTACAAAATACAATAAGTTGGGCTTCAACCCAAGATACAGAACGGAAAGGCCTAAAACTCAATACTTTAGCAGTTCTTAAATAATCTTGCATGTTTTGATACTGGTAGCTACATTTGAATGCATGCATGGTCAGATAGTGATAATTGTTGTTGCATGGATGTTAAGATAATGGTAACAACTCCTCAATTTGTTCTTCTTAATGTGGATAATACCCTGTTTTATAGGTAATTGTCTCTTTGATTGAAAGCTTAAGCGATTAAATGTTGATAAAGGTCATCAATGATTTTAAAAACTAGTTCACAATATTTTTTGTATAAACCTTTAAAAAGGATAATCAAGAGTAGATGACTTAAGTAATAGAAGAAGTAGTAAATATTTGATTTATATTAGTTTACTCCAAATTGATTATGTTCAATCCTTCTTTGTAATCTATAAAGGATTTCATTAATTGCAATTGATTACAAATAGTTATTTTCCTGCCACTTCTTATATGAGTATACAAAGTCTCTCCAAGTTATCTTATAATCTTCCCTTGAGATTTAGCACTTAGTAACAACACCTTTCCAGACTAAGTACATAAAATCTCCTTACAAGAAAAATAATAAATATCAACTAATTTAAAGATAAAAAAATAATTATTCATTATATTAACTAAGTTGGATACTATTTTATAAACTAAAAAACTATTGGTATCTAAAGTAGTTTCTATTATTAATAAAAAATTATAAAGTAGTTTCTAAATTGGTATATAACATTAGCTACTAACTTTTTTAAGAAACTTGCTCCACAAGTTAGGGTTAGGGTTTGAGAAGCTCACCATTCAAGTTTCCTAGGCTATAAATAGGTTCATCATATCTTGTAAATTTAGACTTTGATCATTTTGAGGGATGAAACTCTGTTTGAATTCAGATTCATATATTCTCCTTGAAGTATTTTCTATGTCAGCTTCAAAGAGCAAGCTACTTAGGCCCCGAGTAGGAGTTGGCCTAACCCCTCCTTGCTCCTCCTTCTACATGGTTCACAACTCCCTTATTTCCACACATCCTTTTTATAAGACTTTTGTTGTTTGATCTATTCTCCATACATCCTACTTCCACATAATTGACAAGGAGTCAAGCAAAACTCCATCAAGTGGATCAGAGCACAATTCTTGCCATTCTAGCTATGTACAAATTCTTAATTTTTTTTTTGTCCAATTCCGTGTTGTTCATTGTTCCTTTTTATGTTTTGATGTTTTTCCACCGATTTTTCTTTTGTATTTTTGCATTTTAATTGGTTCAAACTCACTAAATCAACTTGAACCATCTAGAATTTTTTTCTAGCTTAGGTTTTTACTATTCTTGTTCTTGTGTTTTTCATTCATTTTAATCGGTTCAATTTCTTTAGAATTACTTCAATTTTAGTTTATCATCTTTTCCAATCATGTGAATCCCTAATTTGTCATAAACTTCCAGCTTAAGCTAGTTCACAATGTGTTTGATGAAATATCGCAATGTTGTTTGCAAACTCTTTAATGAAATGCCTCAATAAATTTTTTTATAGTTCGGTGTGTGCTTTTATCTTTCTGATCTTGAGTTCCATTGTCTATTATAGATCATTAATAAGCTTCGTAGAGTTAGGATTCACTTTTGTATTAAAGTTTTTTGTTCAATTTCTTTTGAATCCTTAGGTTCCTTTCTCATTGGATTTTCTGAGTCAAAATAATATTGGATTGTAAAAATTGTTTTGAGCAATTGACGTGATAAAATCGTATGATTTTTGTATAAGAATTTTGTATTTGAACACTTCAATCGATGTATAACATCTTGTTAAAAAGGCACATCCTGAATCAAAATAAAAAAACTGATAAATCGCAAAAGCTAGGATGTAAGTGTTGACAAATTATTTCTCTCAGAAAATTTTTTGCTTAATCTAGTGTTATTTTTCATCAAATTTTCTTACAAGTAGTTCATATTATGACTTGACTTTATGTGATAAAAATTTTGAGGCACAATTCGCCGAAACAAAATTTACATAAATTTTGGAAGCTTCGCTGCCAGAACTACACTAGTTTCTTTTTTATTTTGTAATCTACTCTTGTTCCATTTTTAGGCATTCCTTTTGTTGTGTGCTACATTTCTTGCATCCTTTAATTTTTTATTCTCAACTTTTATTACATTCTTTTATTTTTTTCACTGATTAAAATCTCTTTGGTTTTATCTTTTCAAATAGCACATTTTCCCACTTTATTTCTTGACCTTTTAGACTTGTATCCGTGTGTGAAGAGTTGAAGCTTGTGGAGCTTGGACTACCTCCTTCTTTGGTGCATTAAGTCATGACTTATCTTGGGATTGCTCACTTAGAAGAGGACAATCAAGTGAGGCTAAAACAAAGAACATTGCTTAAATCACAAGCACTTGCAAACCGCAAACACACAAGATTCAAGATCTGAAATCATTACAACTTTTTTCATTCTTTATATTGTGTCACAAACCCTTTGTTGTATTTTCTTTAAGGAGCTTGAGTGAGAACTATCTGAAGGATCTCTGGTTAGGAAAGATTTGGTATTTAAGCAATCCTAATGACTCACCTCTCTTTCTTGGAAGTGAATTTGGAAAACCTTTCATTGTTGAACCTATAAGGAACTTCCACTAGAAAACCTTTTGTGAAAATTTTAATCACTACTGTTGAATCACAACCATTTCGTGAAAATCTTTAAGTTTTCTATTCAACAATGAGTCATCATTCATATATATATATATATATATATATATATATATATATATATATATATATATATATATATATATATATATATATATATATATTGTCCATGATAGACATAGGATAGAAGATAGAAATTACGTTAGAAAAGAAATTATAAATCAAAAAGAGAAATCTCTGACCCAAAGGTTATGTTTGCTCCATTTTTGCAAACTCAAGATAGATCTAGGAGCAAACATGAGGAAAGGTCTAGTAAGATAAGAAAACCTTATAGGAAACCCCACCATAATGTGGATTACTACCCTTTCTCATCTTACCTTAGGAAGGAGTCCAAGAGAGAGGGTTACCCCTCCAAGTTAAGGTATGTGGACTCAAAGGAAAGAGAAAAAGAAAAAGCAAAATATGTTGAAAAATGTAAGAAAAACAAAGAGATTAGACACAAAATGAAAGAGCTTGTAACATAGGAATAAAATTTGTAGATGGAGAAAAAGAATATGTCATAAGAGAAAAAGAATTTAGAGAAAAACTACAAACTCTTACTAGAAAGAAAGAAAAGAACAAAAATAAAGAAAGGGAAGAGGAATAAAAGAGAGAGAAAAGAGAAAGAAATAATAGAAAAGGATAGAACTTAACAATTATTGTTTAGAGATGAACTAAACATTAATAAAATTTTATCTTTTGTAGAAAACCCTTGTGAGGATGTGTTTGAAGAAAAAATTGTGTTTGGAGCTTAACTAGATATAGATACAAACTTTTCCTTCGCAAAAAAACCATATGAAATGTTTTTTGAAAAAGAGAGAGAAGAAAAAGAAGAAGGAGAAAAATCTAGAAAGGAAGAGGAGTCTCTTATCACACACCCCCTACAAGTATAACAAAGAAAGAATTCTCTCAAGAGGATTGCACTACTTTGAACTCTTCTTCCTAATTATATCATGCTAATTTTTCTTCACAAAAATCTCAAAAACAATATTTTGTGATGTTGTTGCTTTGCTTAAGAAATAAACAACACAAAGTGCATACAAATAAATTTGAAAATAACCCTACTTTTTCTCATCAATTTTTTTATAAAAATAATAAAGGGCATTATTTCCATAAAGTTTTTTTTTTAAAAAAAAATTGTCTTAAATTTTATTTTAATAAAGAAACTTGTCACATTTTTGTTTGATGTTTATTGTAGAGGGGTATTTGATCACGGAGGATAAAAATACACAACAAATAACTAAAGCTGGCAAAACCCTGAGCATCATTCAAATATGAGGATAAATCCTTTTCAAGAGGGAGGGTTTGATGGAGGTCCATCCAAGCCACCACAACTTGGACTGAGAAGACTAGAGAAGATGGAACATTATTGAGGGAAACACCCAATCTTTGAGTCTTCCTTCTTCTGAGCCTCGTAAATATTTGTATAGAATAGTGTAAAACACCTTTTTGGGCATTGTATTTTGAGCCAGGTAAAGTAGGATATTATTTAGGCCTTGTACTTTGGGTCAAATAGAGTAGAATATTATTTGGGCCTTGTATTTGGTCATGAATATCTTAAGGTAAATAACCTAACCCTAGTAGAGAAAGTTAATGCCAAGCTAAGATAAAAAAACCTAGCTTGGGTGCCAAGTTTGTGCTACAAACTACTTCTTTAAGAAGCTTGCTCCACAAGTTAGGGTTAAGGTTTGAGAAGCTTTCCTGGCAAGTTTCCTAGCCCATAAATAGGGTCATAATCTCTTGTAAATTCAGACTTTGATCATTTTAAGTAATGAAACTCTATTTGAATCCAAATTCATATACTCTCATTGAAGTCTCTTCTATGTTAGGTTCAAAGACTAAGTTACTTAGGCCTGAGTAGGAGTTGCCCTAACCTCTCCTTGCTTCTCCTTCTACACGGTTATAAATTCCTTGTTTCGACACATATTTTCCATAAGACTTTCGTTGTTTCATCCATTTTCCATTTATCATACATCCACAGAATTGACAAGGAGCTAAGTAACACTCCATCATTGCCCCTCTCTAGTGAGTGAAACCTGTGATCTTTTGATCACACCCTAGACAATTCTTTGTCTTATCCAGGAGTGACTTTTTGTTAAACAATACTCTTTGGGTTAGCTAAGAGTGATTGCAAGCCAAAATAATACTCAGGTTTCTAGCTAGAAGTGGCTAAGTATTTAAAGAATGCTTGACGGGTTAGCTAGGAATGATTACAAACCAAAACAATACTCGTTGTAACTTGTAGCGTTAGTTTGCGCTAGCAGAGGAACTAACACTAGTGCAAAAGAACTCATTTACAATACTAAATACACATCACTTTTACTACCAAATATTGTCCATCAAAATGCAGTGGCATTTTTGAAATTAAAACGAGTGTAAAACGACAGTTTTGGGTGAAACTGCCGTTTTATACCAAAGTTGTTTGGTATAAAACGATGATTTATCTAAGAATCGTCGTTTTAGAGTCATTTGAATGCCCTAATTCGAAGCGCGTCACTTACGCTTTCATTTTTCATTTGTCTTTGCGCTTGCTTACTCTCGTACTCTCTGCTTCTTCTTCATCTTCGTTGTGACATTCACTCATTGCATTCTCATCCATTGCTTATTATTTTTTGTTTCTCTTATTGGTTTCTCTTCTCCATTGGTGAAGGTTTTCGTGACTGCCATCACTGTTTCATTGGCTGCCACCACTGTTTGCATTGCTTTCTTTGCTTCCACCATTGGTTTCTTTGCCGTTGCTAGCCATCACTACCCTTTGCCGTTGTTGCCCTTCACCACCGTTCTGCCTTCATGCACAAGGTTAGTGGTGTTTTTAATTTTTTTAATATTTTTTTAATATTATTAATTTGTATATTTTGTATTTAATATTAATTTATATTCATATTATGTTAGTTGTTAGATTAGAATAGAATTATTAAATTTTTAGATTGTAAATAGATTTATATTATTTAGTATTTATAATTAATTTAATGATTTTAATTTGTATATTTAGTATTTATAATAATTTGTGTTTATTATTAATTTATATTATGTTAGTTGTTAGATTAGAATAAAATTAATAAATTGTTAGATTGTAAATAGATTTATATTATTTAGTATTTATAATTAATTAATGATTTTTAATTAGATTATAAATAATTTATTGATGTTTAATTGATATTCTTTATTATTTATAACTGTAATTAAATTTGTTAGTTTTATATTGTATGTATATTTATAATTCTTTGATACATGTTGGTATTGAGTTCGGGGGTGTTCGACCCTCGACAATTGATACGTGTTGGTATTGAGTCCGAGGGTGTTCGACCCTCAACAATTTATATGTGTTGGTATTGAGTCCGAGGGTGTTTGACCCTCGACAATTGATACATTTTGGTATTGAGTTAGGAGGTGTTCGACCCTTGGCAATTGATACGTGTTGGTATTGAGTCCAAGGTGTTCGACCCTCGACAATTGATATGTGTTGGTATTGAGTCCGGGGTGTTCGATCCTTGGCAAACGTGAGATTTCACACTCATTATTGAACACCCGAATGACCATTACATAACATAATGGATGGAGATTCAATTAACTTCGTTCACATAAGTGATGAGTACGAAAGAGGAGTAAAAGAATTTATACAATTTGCGCAATGTAACGCCAATAGTGGTCATGATGAAGTAAAGTTTAGGTGTCCATGAGTTAATTATTTGAACGGAAGGAGATTGGATGTTAACAAAATCAGGGGGCACCTTCTATGTGAGGTGTTTTTATGATCTTATACAACATGGACATGACATGGTGAACTATTAAATTTACCAAGTGTTTCCGTATCTGAAGAATATGTGGGGTCCACATTGGATGATGCAGTACATGGTGAAGTACATGATGATTGATTGGAGGATATGATTCATGATGTTAGAGCTGAGTCTTTTGCAGAAGCGCATGGATATGTAAGTATGTCTAGCGATGCAGAGACTCCATTGTATCCTGGATCAACTAATTTCTCACGATTGTCGGTAGTGTTAAGATTGATGAATTTGAAGGCAATAAATGGATGGACCGATGAAAGTTTCATGGAATTGCTTCAGTTGAAGGATATGCTTTCAAAGGGAAATACTCTACCTAATTGTAATTATAAGGCCAAAAAGATTCTTTGTCCGATGGGTATGGAGTATAAAAAGATACATGCATGTCCTAATGATTATATATTATACAAGAAAGATTTTGAATTGTTGAAAAATTGTCCGAGGTGTGGGTTATCACATTATAAGTTGAAACAAAAAGATGATGATACTATTGAAGAGATAGAAAAACATGGACCCTAATGAAGGTTATGTGGTATCTTCCCATCATTCCAAGGATGAAACGTTTGTTTGCAAACCCAAATGATGCTAAGAATCTTATATGACAAGCAGATGAGAGGAAATGTAATGGCATGTACGAACATCTAGCTGATTCTTTTCAATGGAAGAAATTTGATGAGGAGTTTCCAGAGTTTGGTAAAGAGTCACGAAATATCTGACTTGGTTTAGCTACAAACAAAATGAATATGTTTTGTAATATGAGTACGAATCACAGTTCATGGCCTGTTTTACTAGTTATTTACAACTTACCTCCTAGATTATGCATGAAGTGAAAATACATGATGTTGTCTATGATGATATCCGGTCCAAGACAGCCAGGAAATGACATAGATGTTTATCTAAGTCCCCTAATTGAAGATTTTAAGTTAATGTGAGATCAGGGTGTTGAAGTATTTGATGGATTTGGTAATGAAACTTTCAAGATGCATGCCATGTATTTTGCACCATCAATGACTTTCTAGCATATGGAAACTTATCAGGGTATAGTGTTAAGGGTCATAAAGCTTGTCCAATATGCGAAGAAGACACCGCTTCTCAACAATTGAAAGATAGAAGGAAGATAGTATATCTTTGGCATCAGAGGTTTCTTAGAAGTCATCATCCTTACTGGAGGTTGAAAAAAGCCTTTAATGGACATAAAGAGACTGGTAGTCCACCAACTCCATTAATTGGTGTTGAGATTTACGAAAAGGTAAATAACATAGACCACACATTTGATAAGTCGAAAAAGAAGTCATCTATGGTAAACATATGGAAGAAAAAAATCAATCTTCTTTGATCTTCCATACTGGTTGAGGTTAGAAGTCAGACATTGTATAGATGTAATGCATGTTGAGAAGAATGTGTGTGGTAGTTTCATTGGCAGACTTCTTAACATTAACAGGAAGATGAAGGATGATATAAATGCTCGTTTAGACTTGATTGAGATGAACATACGAGGCAATTTGACACCAATACAAATGGGTAAGCATACATATTTGTCCCCAGCCTGTTACACCATGTCAAAAGATGAAAAAAATAAGTTTTTGTCAATGTCTAAAGGGTGTGAAAGTGCCATAAGGAAATTCCTTAAATGTGAAGAGCCTAGTGTCAATGCAAGATTTGAAGCTAATTTGGTTGAAGTCTCATGATTGTCACATCTTGATCCAATAGTGATGTGAGTTGATTTTAGGATTGCACATTTTATGGGTTACACTTTGTTTTTGGATTTTTGGATTAACAATTTAAGGTGAGAACCCAAAGAAGATCCCCACTAGACACGAACTTAACCAAGTGGTTAAGTAAGTGTGAAGGTTCACTTCTAGAGGGAAAAGAGAAAAACACAATATGGTGATTATGATGATGAAAGTAAATTGCGAAAATGGAAGGAACATAAGATGAATAAAGACAAGTGAAAACCAAAATTAAAAGACAAGCATGATATCATAAAGAGGAATGGAATGGATGGCGTAAAAAGAAAGATAAAAAGATGAAGGGGTGAAGAAAGCTTATGGAAGAAAAAGGGATGTCACGCCACTTGGAGAAGAAAGGACTCCAAGATGAGTGGTGCAAAGAGTCGCCACTTGAGATGTTACCCACCCAAGATAAGACCTCAAAAGAAAGCTCACAAGTCTCACAAAAACACTCTTGCAGAGTTTCTGTACTATCAAAATTCAATGTGAAAATACATGGAGGAAGGCACCCTTTATATATGAAAGAGTGACTTGGAGAGCATGATGAGTGAATGGTAGAAAGGGAAGGGGAGAGGGGCAACCTTGGGTGTTGACCATGGTAAAAAACGTCCCTTAGGCATAACTTCTAGAAGCTAGGTTAAAAACCCTTATTCTAGGTGCCTTGTCTTGAAAAAATGGGCTTGGTGCAAGCCCATTTTGCTAAGTACACTCCCTTTTATGCTATGTGAACCTACTCTAGCCTATTTTTCTATTCGGACCCCTAAAGTGAGCCCAAATTATTTACAAACATGTTTTTATCTTTTAAGAAGACCAGAAGAAAGAAAAGTTGATGTTCTGGTTTATGCCCAATTCTTCTTCTGATGAGGCCCATCTAATATTTGGTAGAGCCTTGACTTGATTGTTGAGATGACTGCTCATAGTGTGATTTGTCTCTTAAGCCCTTGGTCATCCTCTTGGCTACTTGGTTTGTATCAAGTAGTTACCAAAAAATGTTAGACATACCATAACCCATTTGTGGTCATTCTTTTCTTCCATCTGTTGTAAAGTCATTGATCCAGTAAAGTTAGATGAACTTGAAGATGAAATTGTTGTTATCTTATGTGAATTGGAGATGTTTTTTTCCTCCATCATTTTTTGACATCATGGTTCATCTAGTTGTGCATTTGGATTGAAGTTTGATGTCATTTCTTGTACAAGTTACAAAGTGAACAATTGTATATTTTACACAAAGTCTATGGATGAAAAGATTACAATTCAAAATTGTGGTGTTATTCTTGAAGTTGAGTCAATGCAATTTTTCACTTCAAAAGATACATCTCTTGTAGTTGGATCAATGACATACTATGGTTTTATAGAAGAGATATGGGAGGTTGACTATACTAAGTTTTCTGTTATAGTTTTCAAGTGTAAATGGGTTGACAATAAGATTGAGGATTGTTCTTGCCGGTTGACCTTCTTATCGGTTGACTCTACGACACTCACGCGCCTCCTTCCTCACCTTGATATGTACTTGGTTCTCTCGAAGCAATCTACACCTGCAAGATAGAAAGGGGTGCCCTCGAGGCTGTTTGCACTCCGGCGCTTAAGTCACAATTAGGGCAAGTACACCAAGTGTTTGAGTAACTCTGTTTAGGGTTTGAAATTGCGTACCTTTGTGAAGTGTTTTACTACCCTTTATATAGTCTAGGGTTTCCTCTGCGCCGCTACCCATATTTAGGGTTTATAGGAATACCCTTACCCTCTTCTCTCAATTGTACAAGGGCTTCAAGGGGAAGTTCTAACGAGTTTGTTGCAGCTCGTACGACTCCACCATGCTTGATGGGTTCCCATTGTATTGGGTGGAGAAGTTAAAGTTCAAGAAGCCCCGCAGACTCGAGGAGTTGACGCCCTTTGATCGCGATGTGTGCCAAGTCCTCTCCAGCTGGGGTGTGGTGTTCGACATCACTCAGCTGATTAGGCACGAGTATGATGCTGAAACCCTCAGCGTCTATATGGGTACATTGCCTTTATCTCATATCTGCCTACACTTGTGTTTTATGCATGACTCTTCTCACCCTTTCTTGTTGTCCATTGCAGGTATGGTACTAGACGCCAGGAAGAAGAAGAGGCTGGCCGATGTGCTAAGTCGCCACACTGCAAGTGGCTCAGGCCCTGCTGGCCCTTCTTCGCCTGCTGTGGCTGCCCTAGGACCAACTTCTGACAAATCAAAGAGGGCAGCCCCAGAAGTAATCTCTGAAGACGAAGACACCTGTTCTGGTCTCGTTTTCAAGAGGAAGAGGGTGGAAGTTGCTGCAGAGACCTCTTCTGCAACGGAAGGGCGACCTCCATCCTTCAGGGAGCACCCTCCCAGTGCCTCGTCTCCCCCCGAGCCATTCTTGGCGCTCGAGGGTGGAGGGGAGAGTGCCCCTCCAACTGGCCAAGCACCTCCTGCACCTGAACTCCCTCCTTTCCTGTAGCGGACACTCGCTCACATGCCTAGCCAAACTGCGATGGAGGCCATGGACGGGAACTCTCTAGGGGACTTCATTAGTCACGACCTTGGGGAGTTCCTTGCCGCCTCCAACTTCCTGCTGGTCAAAGGAACTGCTGAGGCATAGCTACTGGAGAAGGTTGTTAGACTGGAGAAAGAGCTTAAGCAGAAAAAAGACTTGGATCTCCAACTCCAACAAGCTGTTAAGCGCGAGACTGCTTTGAACCAAGAGCTGGGCAGTCTCCGCCAATCGGAGAAGGAGGCCAAGAAGCTTCTCTTCTCCAAGGGGCAGGAGATCCTCCAGCTCGAGGCCAAAATCCTCCCCCTCCGCAACAAGATCATCGAACTGGAAAAGCAGCTGGAGGGGGCTCAAACTAAAATAACCAAGATGGAGGAAAGGGCTACAAGCTGAGAGGTTCAGCTGGGCAGAGTTGAGGAGGAACTTGCCCAACAAACTGAGCCGTTTAAGAAGACCGAGGCTGAGCTCACTGAAGATGCCGTCGACGCCTATGGGGAGGGGTTTAGCGATGCCCTTGCTCAGTTTGCCTGCGTGCATCCTGAGATGGACCTCTTGCCATACTCTGTATCAAAATAGGTAGTCGACAGGCAAATAGTGCCTAGATAGGTCTTCTGAGAAGCTGTATCTCATAGTTGAACATCTTGTAGCAAACTTCCAATATATTTAACACATTTATATACTTGTTTGACTTTAGGCATCTATTCTTGCCGATTGACCTTCCTGTCAGTTGACTCTACGACACTCACGCGCCTTCTTCCTCACCTTGATATGTGTTTGGTTCTCTCGAAGCAATCTACACCTGCAAGATAGAAATGGGCGCCCTCGAGGCCGTTTGCACTCTGACGCTTAAGTCACAACTAGGGCAAGTACACCAAGTGTTTGAGTAACTCTGTTCAGGGTTTGAAATTGCGTACCTTTGTGAAGTGTTTTACTACCCTTTATATAGTCTAGGGTTTCCTCTGCGCCGCTACCCATATTTAGGGTTTACAGGAATACCCTTGCGCCGCTATGACACAGACTTAGGGTAATCTAGCATGTAAGGTTTCCTTAACTGGAGTGCAAACTCTAACAGGGTGACCACTTGGGTGCCTCCTCGTGCACTTAGCCTCTGAGGCCACCTGTTCCGGGAGTGCCTTCACTGTTCACGTGCCATGCATGTAGCTTCACTGGGAAACCCTAGTTCTGATGAGTACTCGACCCCTCAGGACTTTGCACCTAATTGTGCTTTCCGTGCCACACGCATAAGCTCTTTGTGACTCAGGCCTCTCCTTACCTCTGGGCATGTTACTGATAACTGGTCTTCTTTCAGGACCCACACCAGATGTTCTAGCTCTGTTGTTCAAAACACCCAAGACCGATGTCACCTCGTCACACTCTGTCGCCGAGGACTCATCAACCTGCGGAGTGACGAGGACACATCAGTCCACTCTGGTGATCGACCATTGATGACTAATCATCCTGCTAGTTCATACTACCTGCGAGGTCTATCCCATGTGGCTTTGGGCTATGTTGTGGGACCCAACTGACGTGGCCCACCATTACTTGTTGTTCTCGATATCCGAGGACTGGTCGGTACAAGGATAAAATTGATGAATCAAGATTCACATTAGTGGACTTTTGAAAGATAGGTTACCAAGATGAGCCATTTATAATGGTTCAACCAGCATCTAAGGTTTTCTACGTCAAAGATCCTGCATGAAAACATTGGTATGTCATTTTACACAAGAAAAAAGAAGGGGAGGATTTTGATGATATTGAAAATGGTGATCCCCGTTCATTCACACCAATGATAATGAATAACGATGACGATGTAGTTGATGATGTACATGAAACCCGTAAAGATCACGTGAGGGAATTTACTTACGAACAGTCAACCTACTATGGTAGCAAATTTAGAAATATTTTTGATAATATGAATTTAGAATTTTATGAATTTGTTTTATATGATTTTCTTTCGATGCGATTTAACTAATGTTTTTTACCTAATTTTTTAACATAAATATGGCTGACGATCAGACTCTGATTTCTTCTGCCCCCCCTTCCAGAAGATCCACCAAAGGACCTACTAGACTGAGGCGTCTCTCGTTGAGACGTGCCAGTGGTGAAAAGACACTTGTCAACATTGACGTCAACACTAGAGTGGCTTTTGGTCCTAATGCTGACACTTTTAGTAGCTATCTTGGAGTCGTTGCTCATGAGAGGCTTTCTGTATTGATAAATTCATGGGATGATGTGTCTGAGGTCGACCGGAACATGCTTTGGGAGAATGTCTTGGTAATGTATACATTATTATTGTTATCATATATTATTTTTTAATATTAATTGATCAATTTTAATTTCATGTTGTTTTTTTGCAGACACATTTTCCTAATGTGGAATCGCTGAGATCAAAGATTATATCTTATATTGTCATTAAATTCTGTCAATTTAAGTCACAACTAATGATGAATTATGTTTTTGGATGTTAGAAAGGCCAAAATCCTTGTTTAAAGTACACCAATATTGATGAGGAGACATTACGTCTTTTTATTCAAAGCCATGAATCTGAAGTGTGGTTGGTAAGTGAAGTTACTTAACTATTTTATTTATGGATCATAACATTAATTACTTAATATTATTTGATTCACTTTGTTTATTTGATTTATGACAGGATCGTCGGAAGAAAGCTCAAGACGTAGCATTAAAGAATGTGACCCCGCACCTAATGTCTCGTTTGGGATATCATAAGCTTGAACAATCATTGATGATGGAAAATGAGCAATCAAGACTGGGATTGCTTCTAAGATTGATATAGGGTTCAATGAACCTCCATCACCACCTTCTCACCACCAAAAATGGAAGATGATCCAAATTAAAAAGTGAGGTACATATAGTTTTGAGTAATCACGAATAGTCTTAGAAAAAATGTAAGTTATTTTTATCCTCTTTTTCATTTATTTTAAAGCATTAATTATATTAAAAACTTATATGATTTTGGTCTCTTGCAGGATTGCTTGGTTGAGCAAAGCTCCTAAGGTAATTTTGTACCTCAAGGTCATCAAGATATCCTGGTTGAAGCAATTGGACAACCTAAGCACTTGGGTCATGTATGTGCAGCTGGAAAAGAGGTTGGAATTAAACATTATTTTGGAGCTACACCACGACATTCATCCTCCTCCCTTGACTCAGAGACCAAAGTAGAAATGATGAGTAAGATAAGTCAAGAATTAATGGAGGAGATGAAAAAGGAGACTGAGCACATGCGGCTAGAGTTGTGACAAAAGTTTCTATCGCAACAGGTTTGTTCTGAGCCGCTTGAGTCGCTTTTTAGTTCCGCTCCCAAGAGCACAAAGGGAGTTTTGCAACTCCTACAACGTCAGGGGGGATGTCATTGGCCAGATAAACCAATGTGAGTTACTAATAGAGGGCGATATCTTTCCTCAGGTGGTGGCCATTGGAAAAGTCTTTCAAGAGACCACTACCTTACATAATGTTCCTTTCTCCCCTGATATGGTGAAGGTAACGGTGGAAAAAATACAAGTAGTTGATGCTCATGTTCCACTACCTACAGATGAGGTAACTGTTAGGAAAGATGGCTTTAAACTAGAGGGGGGTGAATTGTTTAAAGAGGTTTTCGCAAACTTTTCCAAGCTAGAATGAATATCTTTCAGAAATCAAATGATTAAGCAATTCAGTTTGCCAAAACAGCAAGCAAAACAGCACTGCCAGGAAAACAATCGGTTGTTTCTTCGAAACAATCGATTGTTTATACCAGCAAACAACAAACAAACTGAAATTAAAGAGTTAGGGATAGAGAGAATGTACACAGATGTTTATACTAGTTCACTCCAACCCAGAGCTACATCCAGTCTTCTCAGAAACCCTGAGGAAATCCACTAAGCAATCAACACTAGATTACTTACACACAACCAAGAAAGTGACCTTGAACACCCTCAAGAAACACACTTTCCTTGGTCAGCACACCACACTAAGAAAGCTGATCTTGATCCCCTCAAGAACACACAGCTCTTCTTAGCAACAGCACAAACGAATGTTCACAGAATTACAAGGATTACACTTGTTACAGAAGCAATCTGAAATCAGTACAAGAGAATCCTATCTCAACACTTTGATCAACCAAAACTCTAAGCAATCTCCAACTCTTAGAAAAACTTTCTCAATTCACTTAGATTCTTTTAAACTCAAATCTGTTTTTCTGTATATATATAAAGAAGATGTTTGTAATCAAATCTTAACAAACTCTTAATTGCTTTAGAAAGATTGGTCAAAGCATTTAATGACTGGAGCGTATGAATTAAAAGCATTTAAAGCTCAGTCAAAGTCAAAACTGTTTTCTGTTATAAAAACATAACAAACAATCGATTGTTTCCTCGAATCAATCGGTTGTTTTGTTACTTAACCAATTTTCACACTTCAAAACAGTTTTCAAAACACCTAAGCTTAAACAATCGGTTGTTTCGTTAAAACAATCGGTTGTTTTAACTCAGTTTGAAAAAAAAACACTTTACTTTGTTTGAAAGTTGAGATGCTTGAGCTTTAGATTCAATCAAAGGTTGAGTTACACAACTCACACTACCCAGATCCTAACTAAACCAGCACAGCAACAGCAAGCACAGCAAAAGCTTCATCATCATCCTCCAAAGGATTTGGATTCTTCAAAACCTTGAACACCACTTGGTTCAACAGTAACCACTTTGGTCGAGGCATTTCAGGCATTCATAGCCTAGCCCAGCACCTTGTATGAATTATACCAGAACCCTTGGTAATAATTTCATTTCATTATATTAATTTATATTTATGTATTACATCTAATTTAATACAAATGTTCTTTATTTTGTAGAAACCTCATCGGAAACGAAGTCCGAAAAAGAAGCATGAAGTTCCCATTGACGATCCTATAGCTTTCTTAATAGTAGTTGCTAAAGAGATTGGTCAAGACCTTATGGAGATTTTGTGGGATGATACTTTGTTTGGAAGAGACATTGACATGCCATTGTACATATACATGTAAGATTTGTTAGAATTTGCAGCTGGAAACCAGGAGCTAAATATAAATATAATTCAAATTTTTATGATGTAAGTATCTTTACCTATATTTCAATTTACTTTATGTTAAATTATTATTCATTATTCTTTAACTAATAACTTGTAGGTATTTTTCTGGACTTTCTATTAATGACGGGAATCAAGATGTCTATGGATTCTTGGATCCCTATTATATTAATCAAATTGGAGCAAAGAAATCTGAAACTCAGTCATACATCACTAACACTCTGAGTACAGAGGGTAAACAAATTTATCTTTGCCTTTATATTAATGAGTAAGTTCAATTATAAGTCATCAATTATTACTATTTCATGTTTTAAATATTTACTAACTTTTTTCATGGATGATATAGGGGTCATTGGCAGTTACTTGTCTTATCCACGGTTGATAAGACTGCTACGTGGTTTTGTTCCCTACACAAGAAGCCATCAACGCATCTAAAGCATATAATTGATGTGTAATTACACTATAAACTTAACTGTATATGTTACTTAAACCTCTACTAACACGATTTTTTTTTATTAATCAGGGCATGACATGGATATAGCATACTCAAAGGTTGACCGAGTGCAAATTATCAAAAGTTGACATGGTTGAACCTAAAGGCTTGTAATTTTTTTCTTCCTCTTTTCATTGTTTATCAATATTAAAATTTAATTTCTATTGAATTATAGTGTAATAGACAACCGGAAGGCTACGAGTGTGGCTATTGCGTTATGCAATGGATGGTTACCATTGTAAGAGTAGGCAATAAAATAGATTGGGAACAGGTAATAAGATTGAAATTATTCTTTATAATTCTTTAACATATATGTATCTTAACACTAATTAATGTAAACCTTATTTTGGAATGCAGTTCTTTACGGATGAGACACCACTGCCTTTGGCCGACATAGATTATGTGAGACATGCTTGGGCCACATATTTCCTTAATTTCTATAACTCTAGGATAGTTAACCAATAGTATATGAAGTAGATAAATAGATAGGAATATCTATTAATGTTTGTAATACATTTTTATCAATATATATAATTTGATTATCTGAATTTATGTATCTGGCTGGCTGGGTTTTAATTGAATAAGTTAATTTAGATGGGAAAACGCATTAAATAGAATGAACTAAAAAAAAATTCCCATAATAAACCGTGGTTATGATCATAACCGTTGTTTATACATCTCAGGGATGGTCTAAAACAGCGGTTCATCTTTGTTGAGCCCAAGGAAGGTATAAAATGACGATTATTGTCGTAACCGCCGTTTTATACCTCTTGCATGTATTGTATTTGCAAGTTCAAGGAAGGGTGTAAAACAACGGTTATGGTAATAACCACCGTTTATGTACGTCATTAAAACAACGGTCAAATAATTGTCGTCTATGCCTGAAGAGAATAAACTACGTGTTAAAATAAAACGGTCCAAGATCCACCGTGTTAATGCTAAAATAACTGTTGTTTTTCACCTTGTTGCACCAGTGTTAGTAAAAAAGTTATCGAGTATTTTCCTTCTTCCCTAATCTCTTAAAAATGCATGTTATTAAATTGACACTAACCTAAGAAGGAGAAATTTACGAATTTAGTTTTTCAAAATATTTGTTAGTTCATTTGATTAGTATAAAACTATCCTTAACTACATGTCATCAGACGATATTTGCAAAAAACTGTCAAAGGTTTTTAAGACACAATTCAATCCTCCCTTTTTTGTGTCTCACTTATTTTTCACAATAGTAACTAAAAATCTTTGTTATTATCCGAGTAAGTAACATCATAGGAAAAATTCTAAGTTACAGTCTTATCACTCCCTTTGATCATTCTTTGATTCATCTTATGATATTAAATTATTGTCAAATAATTAGTTAAGACTTTGGGTAATCTTATTATGTTATAATATTTAAATAAAAAACTTACTTGGTTTAGACGATTATTCTTTACATTCTTTTTATGTAAATTCATTTCCTTTGATGGAAGTCATTTATCCTTATCATGAATCAGACATGCAAGAGTTATGTCCTCATGTTTTGTAGTATCTAACTTCTCTTTGGATCAGATGAAGTGTTTTCTTTTTTTCGTTTTATGATATTAAATTCTTAACAAATGATTAATTAAGACTTTAGATCATCTTACTATACTCTAATATTTAGATAAAATAACTTACTTGATTCAAACAATTATTCTTTATATGCTTTGTTTCCTTAAAAAAAAATGTCATGAATCAAATATGCAAGAATCATTTCTTCATGTTCATTTGTTTCTATGGTCTCTCTAGATTGTGTCAAATGAAGTGATTAACTGTAGGATTTTTTGAACCATCAGTATCAGACAAAGTGTTGTAACATTTCCTAAGATGAAGACTTCGTGCTCATCCGTTCCTTGTCTTTGTTAGACAAAGACTTAGTTGTTGAACTTATCATACAGAAAGAGTCAAACGAAACTTTTAAATTTTTTTAATCATAATATTAGAGACAATATTTCAGACGGAACTTTCTTATATATGTCATTACTCAAACATTTAAAATTATTTAAATCATCTAATGATAATGTTAGTAAGAATACAAATACCTATACTAACTTGAGCCTCAAAATGTTTTCATATACACACCACCTCTCTTACACTCAAATCTATCAAAGTGAACCAAAAACTTTAGATACTATGTAATTTAATGAAAGGAGATCATGTTATTTCACACGGATCTACTTGATCTTATAAATTCAATGAGTACATTGAATGAAAGAAAAACGATAAATTATATATTATAATTATTTATTATTCTAAAATGATAAGCATAATTCGTATTGTGTTTTTTTTTTTTCTGAAACTATTTATTTTGTAAATTTATTGGAAACAAGTTAAAAACGTTATTATATTTTTTTTAATTTTTAAAAAGCAAGAAAAAAATAATGGCAATATCTCTTTTAACCATGAAAAAAATTATTAATAACTAAAAAGAGCAATTTTATCCAAACTCTCATGAAACATAAAATATAATTTATTTTATCATGTTTTCAAACATTATATTTTCAGAATAAAATAAATAAAAAAAGATATTATTTAAATATGGTTTTCTTACCAAAAAAAAAAAAAAAGACTCAAATGGTGATAGGCATGATAGGGGAAAGCATGTGGTCACAATGATTAGGACTACACCCCCACCTAACCTATGTTCTTTCCTTGGTTGCCTTTACTTTACAATGTGTCTCACAAATAACCATTTATATGTTCTACAACATGTCAACAAACACTTTTTATTATTAATTAAAATTTATTATAAATTATAAAAATATTAAATAAAAAAAAATCAAATAAGAAGTGGAATCGCACAATTTATATGTATTTTAATAATTGTTTTTGGAAAAAAAATATTGGAAATTATTAATATTTTTTCAAGTTTAGTTTCCCTTGTTCAAATTATATATATATATATATATATATATATATATATATATATATATATATATATATATATATATATATATATATATATATATACACACACAAAAGTAAAAAAATAATATAAAAGAGTGTTTATTATTAATTTAAGTTAAGATATTATAAAACTATTTTTAAAAAATTAATGCGGAGTAAAACATAAATAAGTAATTCCTTTTTAAATTCACAAAAATATAAAACGAAGTAAACAATATAAATGAATATAATTTTTTGCCGAGTTAAGTTATTTACTCGTTTTTGTTTTCTTCTTATTTATTATAATGTTTCTAATAAAGTAAAGCAGACTTCAAGTTAAATATGTCAATGGGTATGTTTTATTTAATGGAATTTTATATTGGTCTCTATAAAATAATTATTTTAAATTATATAAGTATAAAGTTATTAACTAGTAGTAATATATTATTTAAGTGTCAATAAGAAAGGTTCTAAAACTGGAAATTATTTGTCTAAATTAATTAAATATTTATTCACGAATGACATATTCTATTACTAAAAAAGAAATCAAATTTCGCTTTGATATAATTTAATCAAGTAGTTTGTTATATGTGATAAATCAAAACCTTAATTACTTAATTAATATGCACTTTTAAATAAAAATATATTTTTAATTTACCTCTAAAGTTTTCTATTATGGCAATTAAGTCATTTCAATACTGTTCTTTCACACAACACTATTGAATACTTATTTTTTTTCTTTAGATGATTAGAAATTTAGGATAAGACTGAAAAAATGATTAAGAAAAACTTCAGGCAGTTAAAATATAATAAAAATTGAACAATTTCTTAAAGTATGAAATTATGGTTTTAAGGAAAACTTAAGATTTAAAATATATTTGGATAGAGAATTTTAAAGAGTTAATTTATTTTATAGAAAAATTTAAATATTTTATGATAAAATATGATGTTTGTGTAAAGAATTTTAATGAACTATAATTTTAAATTTTATGAGATTAATTGGAAGATATAAAATTAGAAAATTTCAAAATTTACACAAATAGTAAAAATTTTAAGTTTTTTTTATTAAATTCATGTTATTTTTTTTTGGTATTTTCTTTTAAGTTCGATATTAATTACAATATTATTGTTCTCGCCGGTTCACATTGGTTGGACTTAGAAGTGAGACCCGAACTGAGAGTCTTGACTCCGACGATCAAGTTAGTGAAAGCATTTAATGAGATGATTATATCAGTGTAGGGCTTAGAAAAAACTTACCTTTACTCAGGATCTTAAACCCTTTTTATAGACATTCCTTCATCGATTTTCATCAATTGGAGTATTATTTCAACAACCAAAATATAATCACAATAACAACAATATAACTCAACAGTAACAACATAATTTCAACAATATTTTGTTAACGTGTACTGTTATTTTCGGGCACACACATTTCTAACCGCTTTTACTTGCATTTAATAATACACTTCAACTAATTCAATCATTTCTTCTGTTGTTTTTAATTATCTCTTCCACGTGGACTTACCAAAATATCTAGATCGACTTCGAAACGAGTTATTAGGCCCATATCTAACTCAGGTCGAGCTGGACATAACTTGTACAATCGAACTGACCATACCTAAACTTTTGGGCTGAGGTCCCGAACACTCTTGACCAGTACAATTATCAACTTAATCATGACCGAGATATTATTAGGATGATTATTGTTTTTTTTAATGTCAACATGATTATTTTTTTTTTATATTGGTAGAGTCATGTTTTTATTTAAATGGTTAGAGATTATTTTTTGTTCTCCTAGTAAATCAATGTTATTTTTTTATATATATTTGCAGTGATTATTTATTTATCATCGACACCAATATTATCCTTTGTCAATAGTTTTTTAAGTTTTTTTTTTCTTCAAAATGCTAACTGAGAATTTTTTTTTATCTATTATTAATTAGGATTTTTTTTGTCAATTTAAATTCGAGGATTATTTTTAGCCAACATTGAAAAGTTGATAACGAAAATTCCAACAGACAATGTTATAAAATTATGATTGATATAAGACTACATAATTGTGATTAACACGAACTTAAAATATTTTTAAAAATATCATCAATTCAGAAAAGTCTTCACTAATATTAATTTGAAAAAAATGTTGATAAGCTTTGATACAGAAATAAAATTAACCAACATTCACTAACAAAATAATCAATATTAATATTTATGAATTATTAACAGTTAGTTGATATTTAAACAATTTTTATATGGTAATTTAAATATTTTATTCAAATAAGAAAATTTAAATTACTTTATTTAAATAAAATATTTAAAAAATAATTTAAAATGCGATTAATTACTTGAATGTGTTAAAAATGGTTAAATTCTCAATGCCAAGGCTAACTTACTTGTTAGTCATTTTTGATGACCTGAGCACAAAATTTGTTTTTTACGTCGTGCGTAAAATATGATACTTGAATTGATGTGTTCGATTCATAAACATTTGAAAGAAAAAGCGAATAATTTTAGATTATATAAAAAAAACTGATTAGAAAATTTGATTGTAACAATCGGATACTGAATGACATAACTAAAAAGTTGCAGTTAATAAAACATTAGTCATAATGGAGAAATTAAAAATACATAATTAAGTAATTTTGAATATTTATCAAATATACTTTAAAATTAGTTCCACTTTTGTAACAAAGCTTATAATTTGTGATGGAACGTTAGACACCACGAGATATTTCTTTTTTGTTATTGATGAATTTGCAATACTATCTTTCTTGGATTATTTAATTTAATTTCAAAACAAAATTATTTTAATTAAATATTCCAATCTTTATTTTAATTATAAGTAAAATGTGTAGCCTATAAAATGTAAGACTATTCTTCTTTTCCTTTTAACTTCAATCTTATTCCTTATTTCTTTGTTTCTTACTCTATAGATCATCTATTTCAGAATCTGATTGCATCTCATAGTAGCTGAGGAGGTAGGGAGTATTTCTATCCGAACAAATTCTCTCAAAGAGAGTAAATTCATATTTGCGCTAAAAATCCTTTATTTTTTTGTTTTTTCTTAGGCTTAGTCATCAATCTTGACGGGTCAGTTGAGAAAAGTAATCCCCTCAATTTATTCTACTATATACTGAATTTATGTCTTGTTTAGATAATTTGCATTAGATCCTCATAACTTGAAGCTTATCCAAACTGAAAGGATAAAATTATAAAGGTTTCATAGAAATCAAAACCATTAAGGTATGAGAAGCTAGTTTTAATTTTTAATGGAATCCTAAACTAGAAGATTTGAATGTGAAGGTGATGTGGTCACCAATTTCAACTTTCTTGCAGGGTGTATTGTTGAGTAAATTAATGTGTTTTTTTTTTTTTTTATGTTGATAGTGATAGTATTGAGATGATAGATTTAGATGCTTTAGTAAGTTTACAAGTTCACTGTGATGTGAATAAGATTATTGAATGTGGTTGAATAGTTGTGGTTTGAATTCGGATGATGAAAACAGTAAGAATTTGTGTTAGAAATCATAAATATATAGATGGTCTTATTTTGGTCTAATATGTTTGATAAATTCAAGTTTGAGTATGAATTTTGGGAAAATCTTGAAATATAACAGTTTTGTAAAGTTTTATTCAACACTTTACACTCAAGAGAGAGATTTACGTTCAAGCGAGTTTTCGTTCAAGCAAGAGATTTTCACTCAAGCGAGAAAATTATAGCTCAAGCAAGAAAATTATAGCTCAAGCTAGAAAATTATAGCTTAAGCGAAAATGGGTTGAAAAATGGAGTGCTCTCGGGGTCCAATTTCGCTCAAGCGAGGGAGGTTGTCACTCAAGCAAAAAAAGGGTGAATATTGGGGTGCTCTAGGGTTCATTTTTGCTCCAGAGAGAATGGGAGCGAGAAAATATTCGCTCAAGCTAGCCTATTTTTTTTTCTTTCTTTTCTTTCTTTATTCTCTTTTCATATTGTCTCTTTAATGAGTTGTTAAATTATATATGAATTTTTTTTTATAAATGTAAAGTGAATATGAGTTTGTATAATTAATTAAATTCTAATGCTTTAAATATTATGTGATGTTATGTGATTGAGTGATATTTCATGATGAAAGCTTTTATAAACTTGATGTCATACATTTGGGATAATGTATGAGATACTATGTAATAATGCATTAAGTATGAAAAGCCTATGTTTAACATAGATCCTCTATCTTCACTAGTGATCTAAGTCACATAGACTAAGGCATCGGGTGGTGAGAAGCTGAAAAGGGAGTCCCTACACACTGTGACCTACGAAGATACACATTATGAATGTTTGGACTTACCCTGATCCTATTGGAGTGTATTAAATGTTAGTCTGTAGTAGGGACATACATAATGAGTATTCCTAATGACGATAGATCCATATGCAATCACTATGATTGAAATGAAATCAAAAGTACTAGGGATTGAAAGGAAATCAAGGTATTGCGAGGCAAATGGTTCTATGAGGAGTTAGTATGAAAAATGAAAATGATTTGATTCAGACATTGATCCATGTAATTTGGTTAGCGCTTTTGATTGTATTGCGTATGTTATGAAATTTATTTTGACTAGCTTACCCTTATTTTTCTTGTTATTGTGTTGTGAACTTTGTTGACTTTACTATATATACGAGCAGATAATCATACAAGTCCAGAGAGTTTGGAGGGTTTTAGGATATTTTTTTAGCCTTGAGTTGTAATTATTGATTATTATATAAGTCCTAATCATGTATTATAAATATTTTGAAAAACTCTAAACTTAGAACTTGTATTAGTTAATTATATTTTTTCGGGTGTTACATAAAAACCAAAAAATTATAAAGAAAATTTTAATTTTTTAATTTTTTGAATTATATCATCAAAAAATTATTCAAAAATTAAAAAATTGTAGGTTTTCAATGTTTAGCTCCAAACTTCGAGTTTATACGTTTAGTTTGTATTATTCTACATTTAAAAATATTACCTATAATATAGGTGTTATATTATAATAATAGCATTGTATTATGAGATTTTTAGGAGAAAAGTGTTTTTTTAAGAGTATCCCTAAAAAATATTAATTTAATGTTGTTTTGATTTGGAATATTATAATACATTTGTCAGATGTAACACTGAAATTTATTAATTTGAAGATTAATTTATTAATTTCATGATCGTATTTCAATATTAAAATATTATTTATCCTATTTAAAATTAAATATTTATCATGATCGTATTTCAATATTAAATTATTATATATCCTACTTAAAATTAAAAATGAATGTAATAGAACTGGAGACATTATACTTAGAAATTTGACTCAATTAATATTTGTAAGCTAAGTGCGAAAAATTAGGTTTGTATTTTAGTCTTTGTGTTTAGTTATTTGTCTAGTTACATCTCTTGATCTAAATATTATAATAATATTATTATTATTAGCTAATCATTTATAAAAAAAATATATGCAAACCACTTTCATTTTCACATCACTACATCTTGAAAGATATTTTTATTGTAATAAACATTAATTTTCTATTGATTCGACAACCCTCAACTATATTACAGTCGACTCGGTCCACTTACAGAGTAAAAAGAAGTACTTAACATATCCCACCACCAAACCTATGAGTTTTGATGATAACAAACACTATAAAATATAATTAGTTAAATAACGAAGTTAATAAGTATGCATATTTAGTTAAAATACTTATTAGACGTTTTAAGACAATTAAACCTATCAAATGATCAAGTTCGGTTATTAGTATCAGACGCTTATGATAAACACAAATAGACCAAGTCTATCAAGGCATTCCAAAGAGTCAACATAATACAAGGTCCACAGTAAGTTTGATAGTTAGACTCATTGCTTTTAAGTTGTCAGACGATGGACCAATAAAAAGTCACACTAGATGATCCCATGACACATACTCACTATAGAGGATCTCATTAGATGATCTCTAAAGAGTCAACTACAAACGATATATTTGAAAGTGCTACATGCTAGATGTTTCTAAGGATAATTCAATGAAGAAGATAAGCAAGAGTAGGTAGTCAACTATGAAAAGTCTCAATTAGACAATCTTACAATAAAAAGATCCATTAGAACGTTTAATAAAGAAGCTTTAAACGATTCAATCTTCATCTTGACATTGGATACTCACTAAAGTGCTAATATGCTATAAGGAGAATATTCGAAATGAGAAATTTTATCCAAAAAGATAGTTCAAACTTGAAAAGACATGTCAGACGGTCTCATAAGACTGGATCAGATGTTCTTGCTAAAAAGTCTCGTTAGATGATGCTAAAGTTCATGATCAAAGGATCTCATCATATAGTCCTAAAAGACATAATAAGTTAAGATGAACCGAAATCACGTGAAAGTTCAATCATACAGTGCTTCATAATCACATCAGACGGACATTGAAGCATGCACTTAATAGACAATCACTTCGTCTTCCACTCATCATAAGGACTACTATATTAGGGAGTGTTATACTTAACTCTTACATTCTTGAAATGTTTTATGACATTGCTCATTTGTTTTCAAACCTTATTTGAAATTCTTAAATCATATAAAACAAAGTTTTCAAATAAGATTAATGATCAAATAATTTTGGAAAGTTTTCGTATTTGAGAACATAACACAAAGCATACTGAAAATCTTAAATACCATGTGCATCAACAATATGTGAATGAAAAACACTTTCCATATTGATTATTGACATTTTCCTATACAACTATGCATTCACGATTAAGTTTAAAACTGTATTGAAAAGTTTTTGAATAAGTAGTGTTATTACTTGTAAGTTTTCAAAAAATAGAGCACGAGCATTTTCCATATCAAAGAGTTTTTCAAAATATATTTTGTGGAAAGATATCTAGGTTAAAATGTCTTGATAATTGAGAAAAGAATTGATAAATTGTAGAATATAAAATATATTGTTTTAGTGAGTCCCATGATTTATTATGTTGATTATAATGTTCCCTGCTACTGATATTATTTCCAAAAATTATTAAAGGATCATAAAGACATGTATAAAGCCTATAATCAAAGTTTCCTTATCAAACGTCTAACAGGAAAATGATGAAGTTAGAGAGCGAGATTCACACAGATGAAGATTAAAGTGATATCAAATTGTTGCAAAAAAAGATATACAAAGATAAAGAAGATTTGAAGTCACATCCATATGCTTAAGGATACGAAGATTACATCAAAGCCATTGTTTCCATTTCAAGCATCTACTGCAATAAAGGAAGAGCAATGTGGTAGACCACATTAGTTGAATGATTTAAGATGATTCAAGCTTGAACGTTCGAATTTATATAAATAAAGAAACTACTTGAAGAGCAATTACTTGTTTAAAAACATGAAGAACACATCAGAGCTAAAGTTTTCATTTCAAGCGTTTAACACATTGAAGATGAAGATCAACGTGACAGATTTGATCAAGTTATTGAGGTAAGAATATTAAAACTACAACTTTCATATTTGAGGAATATAAAGAAAGAATTTGAAATGCCTCACATGTCAAAAACACAGAAAGATCAATCAAAGCAAAAAAAATTATATTGAGCGTCTAATGGCTAAAATGAAGAACGAAGAGTGCAAAGCTTCAACGGTTATTTTTTTGAAGGCTATATAATAACCTTGAAGATGAAGAACACAACAACAAATGTACATAGAAAAAAAAAGAAACATCATCATGAAGTGATATTTAATTGTGTGTTAGAATAACGCTTACATAATTAACATATACTATTGTAGACCAATTAGTAAGATTGATTAGTGAGAAAAATCATTGTAAATCCTTCACATTATGAAGTATACCCTCAAGATTTCATCGTTATCTCTATATAGAGGTTTTCATTTTGGTAAGAAATCTTGATCTCAGGGAGAGATTAAAACTGGTAGAGAATACTTCGTGACCTGAAGAGGTGTAAGAATACTTATGCACCTTAAGATGTGTAAGAATACTTGTGTACATGGAGAGGTGGAGAATACTTGGTGACCTAAAGAGTTGTAAGAATACTTGTGGACCTGAAGAGGTGTAAGAATACTTGTGTACCAGAAAAGGTGGATAATACTTAGTGAAAGGATCTTTAGTGGGTTGCTTGAGGGGAGTAAACATAGCCCTTGTTGTTAGATGAACTAATATAAATCTTTCTCTACTATCTACTCTTAATTAAACGTTGCTTTTATTTAGTTCATACTCTGCGAATTGAGTTTAAGCTCCATTCACCCCCCTTCTGGAGCTAATTAAACCTTCAGTGATTGTTTAAGGTATATGATGATTAGGGCACTAAGATTGGAAGCAAAGATGAAACAGAGAAGTAATCACACAAAATTTTTATTTATTGTTTAAATAATTTAGTTTAATCATTTGGAACCATTCATATGTAGTTTATGTGTTTATTTTTCCTTCCCCAATGAGAAAAAATTATGTACAAATTTTGTCTACAAACATATATCACAAAATTAATTTAGTGCTACTTACAAATAAATTTGTATGTATGACAAATTTACATATAAATCTTAGTCTATACATAATTAATGTACATAAATCATAATTTTTTTACAGATCCAAATTCATTAGTAAATATCAATAGGTAAGCAACAAATTTATTGTATTGTAATCACATGATTAGTTAGTCTTAATTAGTCATATAAATGTACTTACGATTCTAAATTTTTAAGACACATGAAAGTGTCTCTTCCACATCCTAGGTCATGGCACCCATCTATAGAAGAGAGTCACTCTCTCTTGTAAAAATCACTTTTGAAGATTAAATGAAATTCTTTTTGATCTTTGAGAGTCTTAAGAGTTTTCTTATCTTACTTTGGTTCTTATCTTGAAAAACTTTTTCCAGTGGTGAAACTCATCCTTTGAAATTTATCTTGAAAGTGATGTGTTCCATCCATTTTCTTCCCTTCAATATATTTTCTATTTAATTTTATAATTAGTTTCGATTTCCTTAATTGTTCTTGAATATGCCGCAACCAAACTCCCCTATTTTGTATGCTTATGCCATTTTTTTTTCTTCTTCTAATGGTTTGAGTTCTCCAGCACTTTTTGAGTTGATTAATATCCTTCCAACCTTTTAAGATTTAGATTAGAAAATTTTCTCTTAAGAAAAAAAAACTAAAAAAAGCACTACTACACACACACACATATATATATATATATATATATATAAATTATATATATATATATATATATATATATATATATATATATATATAAAATTTATATAGGCACAAGAACCCACCCATAGAGCTATATGAATTATGAATCTTCTCAAAATACTGTGGGGGTGCGAAAAATTTGTTTAGGTATACAAAAATTTTAGGAATGCCAGATATATAAAATATACTAAAATTAAAAAATATTTTTATTTCTATATTGATTTATGTGTGTAAAAAAATTGAGAGGTCAAAGCGCCCTAACATATAACTAAGCTCTGCCACTGCACACATACAATCATAAAAAAAAAGAGAAAATTTGATATTTGAGAAAAATAATACTTACTCAAAAACAAACATGTAATAATAATCTAGTGAGTGAGATTGTCCTAAATTTTGTTGTCTTCTAAAATGTGACTTGTGATTGAAAAAAAAATGATACAAAAAATTTAGAAAAAGATTGAGGGAATTTGAAGATTTTTTTTAAAAAAAAATAAATGATGAGATTTTATATCTAAAATTGAATAGTTAAAATTCTTATTTATATCTTGAATATAACTTAAAAAATGTAATCTTTATTTTTTTAAACACCATCCATACTAAACATAAAAAAGAAACAGTCTTACATTGTCATAAATTTTAGGAAAAGTAAGTGAATTAGGACCAAATTTAAGAAGAGGTGATGGTATAATTTGGTCACAAGTTTAATCAATATTGAAAAGGTATGCTGAATTGAATTATCCATTATTTGCGTTCTTTTGGGTGGTGATCCATGTTTTATTTCGTGCCACTCAGAGCATAGAATTAAATCAATGAATCATGGACCACCAAGGACTATGGTCCCCGTGCTTGGGAGTTTGATGCACGTGCATGCATGTGAATGTTCCTTATTAAGGCAGCGTTGTAATTTAACAACTCCACCCATGTTATTGCCCTTTCATAATACCTACTATATTTTCTTCTCATTACTTGCAAAACCATTCTACTACCCGGCTAGTGAACTCCGGTCGGTCGATCCATGAACTCGGGCCGGGTTCATAAGAGTGGATCAGTTAAACCACCTGCAACTAAGTCTAATACTAGGCTGATAACCGCCCACTAGTTATATCATAGGACATTCACTAAAGTCATGATGTACTCTTATAACTCGGCATGATCAGGAAATATTAGGACACGAATTGTACTTATTCTCTTGTATATTAAGCACATATTCATATTCACTTATTATTTTGATTTTAAATATTCTTAGTGACTCGAATGTTGGAGAGTCTTCTACAGGTGCACCTTTATTTAGATCTCGACATCAAAGTTCGGGAATCCTCAAGAATAAGAGCAAACATCATCAACAATTTGGATTCACCATCTCGAAAGACTTAAATACCAAACCTGATAAGAACATTTGCTGCTCACCGTGCTATCAAGGGGATGCGAAAATAAATGAAAACTATGAAAGCTCGCACCAAACAGAGCTTCACAACATTCACCAACAAAACAACAACAACATGAAGATATTCATGTCATACGATACAAATTTCAAACTTAGGTAATCCAACAATTCGAGCACCAAACAAATCCCAAACAAAAGGGCGAGTCCCATCCATCTAGAAAGAATGAGCTACGACAGGTGTCACACACACCCAATTGCAATTGCCGGCAAGATCCAATACACTCTGAAAGGCTGAACACCTTTTCATGTCACTCAGTCCTACCAACAACAAATATCCTTCAAAGCTCTCCTTCCTCTGCAAGGGCCTGTGAATGTCGTAGTCTAGAACTTCACCCTTTTACCAAGGAGATTATGTAGGTGCAACTCCCTGACTCTTTTAGGTGGCCAACCTTGGAAAAACTTGATAGCACCACATTGACCCAAGCGCACACGTGAAGGCCTATTTCAATCAGGCCAGCCTCCTCACCGGTGATTAGAGAATACAATGCAAGTTGTTCCCCATTCACTGAAAGGCGAAACCATGGAACATGTAAGCTTATCCTCGCCAATTTAGCATCACTAGAACACATGGTGTAGGGGGAGACAAAATCCGTAAGGCAATACATGGCTTGATTTGCCAAAGCATCGTTGAATATTCTTGATCTTCATCTGGTTGTTGCGATGCACGCCATTAAAGTTGGACTATGGTTAGGATCTTTCTTAGATACTTTGTATGTTTCCTTAACATGGATTAGCTCCAAGCACGAACTGCTTGATACATGAGTATAGAGGAAAATGTCGAGGCATGAGAGAGAGCTTACAAAGGTTTACCTGTTAATTCATAGAGTTTTAAAAAGAAGAATATGGGGAAATACGAAATATATACATCCCTCAGCGCTACTCGAGATGTTGTTCTGAAAGATACATTTGCAATGGAGCTAGTCCGCCTTCCCCAACCAATACCTTCACCTTCGCATGTTGATCCCACGAAAAGGTCACACTACTGAAGAATGTTACAAAGTACGCAATCTTATTGAAGAGCGAATAAGATCAGGAGCTTTGACTCATTTTGTGCATAACAGTTAAGTCGGTCAAGGAGGCAGTCGAGGAAGATGTGTGCCATCCCTAACAGAGCACATAGCATGATACAATCCAAATAGCGAAGAAGATGACCAATGACACAATAGACACTTCACACTTTGATAAGTCATCTCAGCATCCAAGACAAGGCCCCACCAAATGTTGGAAGAAGCTCACCAGAAGAAGAACTAGGCATAAACTAGAGCATCAAATGTTCTTTCTTTTGGTCTTCTTACAAGACAAAATATTTGTAAATAAATTGGGCTCACTTTAGGGGTCCAAATAGAAGAATAAGCTAGAGTAGGTTTACATAGCATAAATGGGAGTGTACTTAGCAAAATGGACTTGTGCCAAGCCCACTTTTCATGACACATGCACCTAGAATTAGGGTTTTTAACCTAACTTCTAGAAGCTATGCCTAAAGGATGGTTTTGACCATGGTCAACACCCTAGGTAGCCCTTCTCCCCTTCCTTTTGTACCCCTCACTCATCTTGCCCTCCAAGTTACTCTTTCCTATATAAAGGGTGCCTTCCTCCATGTATTAACACATTGAATTTTTATAGTAAGGAAACTCTGCAGGAATGTTTTTGTGAGACTTGTGAGCTGAGTCCTCTCTTCTCCAAGTGGCGTGACATCCCTTCTTCTTCCATAAGCTTTCTTCACCCCTTCCTCTTTTTATCTTTCTTTTTGTGCCATCCATTCCATTCCTCTTTATGATATCATGCTTGTCTTTTAATTTTGGTTATCACTTGTCTTTATTCATCTTATGTTCCTTCCATTTCTGCAATTTACTTTCATCATCATAATCACCATATTGTCTTTTTTTCTTTGCCCTCTAGAAGTGAACCTTCACACTAATGTAACCACTTGGTTAAGTTTGTATCCAGTGGGGGTCTTCTTTGGGTTTTCACCTTAAATTGTTAATCCAAAAATCCTAAACAAAGTGCAACCCATAAAATGTGCCAATCTAAAATCAACTCACATCATAGCAGCACCTCCTTCTAATCCTCATCCTCAAGCACCTAAAGTTGAGCACTCTCAAGACCAAAAGGAATGGTGTGAACTATAGCAGGCATATTTGCTGGTGGGGGGAGCTCCAAGTAGTCCCATAAGAGACACTTGAGAAGTGTCAACATTATCATCTATTTAACATCTTGGATGCTATCACCTAGCACATTCAAAAACCTAGATTTCTGCCCTAGTGACCCTGACCATGACGATCCCATGGTCGTCACAACCACCATTGCAAACTGGCAAATTTGAAAAATCCTCATTGATCGAGGGAGTTCCGCCAACATGTTTTACTGGTCCGCCTTTCTAAAAATGAATCTCCAACACACCCAAAGGGTATATAGATATCCTTACCACATTTGGCACCAATGCTGCCCATCGTACCCTAACAGTAAGATATATTTTGGTCAAAGCTAAAACTTCATACAAGGTGCTCATTGGACGTCAATTCCTTAATCAGCTCGAGGTTGTAGTTTTTTCACCTCATATGACCATGAAATTCCCAGCAAAAATGCTTCAATCATAATTGTAAAAGCCGATCCAAAGGTAGCATAGGCATGTTATGCACAAAGCTTGCATGTAACCCCTTACTCGGTCAAGGGAGTAGCCTTCAGTAGCACCCAAACAGAGCCCGCGATTTAGATTCTTGAGTAGTTTGATGCACTTGGACAGGTGCACAACATTGAAAAAGCCTATAATACAAAAGGCGACTTAGAGGAAAATGTAGAAGTCGACATAGATCCCAAAGCTGAGTTCGAAGAAACTTTCCCTATGTTTGATGAGCTAATGATTGATGTTCGAATTGGCTCCCTTCCTACTCAAATCACTCAAGTAGGGGAGAACATTCCTCGAGCCCTGAGGATGATGATTGAAAACGCTGATTTGTTTGGGTGGAGCCCAACTGATATGCCTGGTATACTTTGACTGCATATGTCACCAACTCGCCATCTTGCCTCAAGCCAAACCGGTGACCCAACGCAAGCGTAAGCTCGAAGAAGAACGACAAAAAATAGTCAATCAAGAAGTAGAAAATTTATTACACGTCAACTTCATCAGAGAGGTCGTTCATACCGTTTGGTTGTCCAACGTGGTTGTGGTGAAAAAGGCCAATGAAAAATGGAGAATGTGTACTGACTACACGAATCTAAAATAATCTTGCCCTAAGGACACCTATCCTCTGCCCAACTCGTGGATTATACATCAGGATATGAGCTCCTTAGTTTTCTTGATGCCTAGTCGAGGTACAAACAAATCAAAATGTATCCCTACGATGATGACAAGACAAAATTCATGACTAATGGTGCTAATATTTGCTTCAAGGTCATGGCCTTTTGCCTTAAAAATGCAGGTGCAGCATATCAACGTTTGATGGACAAGGTCTTCGTTGACCTAATTGGCTTTACCATGGAAGTTTATGTAGATCATATGGTAGTTAACTCATCATCGGTAGAGGACTATCCAACTAATCCTGTAAAATTGTTCAATCAAATTCGGGCATATTATATGTGTCTCAACACGAAAAAGTACTTCTTTGGTGTAAGAGGTGGAAAGTTCTTGGGCTTCATGATCACCCAAAGAGGCATAGAAGCAAACTTGGGCAAATGTGAAGCAATCATGCACACCAGGAGTTCGAGTACTCTTAAGGAACTTCAACATTTAAAGGGAAAGCTTGCTTCACTTTCTCGGTTCATCGCAAAGCTTGTCGAGAAGGCAAAGCCATTCTTTCGACTCCTGAAAGGAGCCACGAAGTTCAAATAGGATCAATAGTGTGAGAATATGTGTTCCAAATTAAGAAGGACATTGCTTCTTTACCCGTTTTGGTAAGTCCTCCTCCATACTGTACTTTAATCCTTTACTTGGCAGTGTCATACTCGAAAATATGTTAAGTCTTGGTCTATGAAGAAGGTGAGAAACAACAAGTGTACTTCACTAGCAAAACACTACAACCGGCTGAAAAGAGATATCAAGTCAAAGAGAAAATCGTCCTAACACTAATCTTTTTAGCTCGAAGACTCAAACATTATTTTAGGAGCTTTAACATCATAGTTCGGACCAACTACCCAATCAAACAGGTCCTGCTAAAGCTCGAGCTTGCTCGAAGAATGACAATTTGGTCAGTGGAGTTATCTGAGTTCAGACTCAAATTTAATGGGCAGGGACCAATGAAAACCCAATTTTGGATGACTTTATTGTCAAGCTTACCAATACGGAGAAAGACACATGTGGTGGACCTCGCATGTTGATGGTTCCTCCAACAAAAAAGGTGGTGGAGCCGGTGTGATACTTAAAGGATTAGATCAAATAACACTAGAACATGTGATTCATTTCAACTTTGAAACATCTAATAATCAGGTTGAGTACGAAGTTTAGATAGCAGGATTGAAATTAACATATGACACGGGATTCAAAAAACTAAGACGCCACAGCGATTCCCAATATGTCACAAGCCAAGTAAACAGGGAGTACCAAGCTAAGGAACCATTGCTTCAGAAGTACTATCATATTGCTAAGAATTTGGTCGGACACTTTGACAAGTTTGAAGTCATCCATGTTGCCCGAGCTGCAAATGACCGAGCTGACGTCTTGTATAAGCTCGCCAACACTAAAAAAGTGGGGCAACATAGAACCTTTGTCCAAGAAATGTTAAGCACACCAAGTTAGGACCATGAAGATGTACGATAGATTACTTCGAGAAGTTCAAGTTGGATGAAACTGATTATCAACTAACTCATCCGAGATGAACTCCTTAATGATCCCTAAAAGGTAAGGAGATTATGAAGACAAGTCTCGTATTAAACTATGTGTAATAACAAGCTCTTTAGGCGAGGATTTTCCTCACCCCTACTCGAATGCCTACACAAGGATCAAGCAAAGTATGTGATGGCTGAACTTCATTGAGATATATATGGAATACACTCGGGAGCTTGGTCCATAATGATACGAGTCTTGCGAGTAGAGTACTATTGGCCAACTATTAAAAAAAATGTTCATGCCTTTATACAAAGATGCCAGGAATGTTAGAAGTTTGGTCCCATTAACTCATTGCCACCAGAAGAGCTTCATTCTATCATTACACCTTGTCCATTCACTACTTGGGGAATGGACATACTCGGACCTTTCCCAATGGCTAAAAAGTAAAATTTTTAATTGTTGGCATTGATTACTTTACTAAATGGATAGATGTCGAGCCTCTAGCAACTATGATAGCTTAACCAGTCCAAAATTTCTATTGGAAGAATATCATATGCAGGCATGGGTTACCCCGCTGCATTGTTACTGATAACGATTGACAATTTGTAAACAAAGGTTATGAATAGTTCTTGCAACAACTTGACATCAAGCACTGAGTCACATCTGTCAAGCATCCCTAAACCAATGGAGAAGATGAGGCTGCCAACAAAGTTATATTAAATTAATTGAAGAAAAAGCTCAGCCATGTAAAGGGACTACAGGTCAAAGAATCCTGACCATTCAATGGGATATCTTTATACCCCTTAGTCAACCACCAAGGAGACTCCTTTCTGCCTAACGTATGGAGAGAATGCTATGATTTCGGTGAATATTGGCAAAGCCTCATGTAAAATATAAGCCTATTGTGAATAGCACAATGACATCAATCTTTGAGCTGAGCTCGACATGTTGCAGGAAATTAGAAAAGACATTCGTGTCCAAGAATAAGCTGCAAAACTTAGATCACCTTGTTGTTATAACTCACGCATTTAAGAACGAATTTCCATAAGGGAGATATTGTTTGGTGTAAACTCAACCAAACTGGGATGTCCCATTCCGAGTGGTTGACTCTTTCCAAAATGGAGCCTACAAGTTCGAAGAGTTGAACAACAAGTTGGTACCTCGTACATTGAATGCTACTCATTTGAAAATTTATTTCAGTTAAAAAAAAATTGTAAATTTTTAGATAAGGATTGTGTACTCTTTTTCCTTCACTTGGATTTTTTCCTGAGGAGGGTTTTTTCGAGTAAGATTTTAACAAGCCACATCACAGAATAAATAAATTTTATTTACTCAATTCCATTACTAGCTTATTACTATATTTAGTTCAAAGCTAACCAATTTTCTATATTGATTGCTAGGTTCGAAGAATAGTCAATTACTATATTGAAAGTATAGTGTCTGATAGAGACCCTGTAAGGACCTGTAAAATTAAATTGGAATAAAAGGAATATATTTTAAATAAATTCTAAGTATGTTTTTATTTAAAATAAAAAGGAAGGAAAGTGTAGCTTAGAAGACTATGAGATCGCCTGGTTAGTACATAATCGCCTGTCGCCTAGACTACACATGAACGTCAATCGCCTGTAGTGTACATGATCGCCAATCGCCTATGGTGTACCTGATCGCCGAAAGTGCACTTAGTATGTGGTCAAGATACTGGATCAACCATAGTGGGTTCCAAAAACCACGCGTATCAAGGGGTGGGTTAAGCCTTAGATACGCTGTGCATGCGAAGCTCTATGCTTGAGCATAAGAAATCGTCCTAAGTATTGCATGCATGGGCGCACGAGGAGTAGTGCTGATCTATTCTTGGAAATGTGAAGCTACCGACGTCACCAAGTCATGTGGAGGTGATACCTTGGACGTAACATAGTGGGATGAAGAACCTTCAGCAAGCCGTGGCGATGTGTCATCAGTCATCGCCAGGGCGAGAGACATGCGGGCATCGCCAGGGCGAGAGACACGCGGGCATCGTCAGGGCGAGAGACATGCGGTCATCGCCAGGGATAGACATCGGTCGTCCTCCAGGGAGAGACATCGGTCGTCCTCCAAGGAGAGACATCGGTCGTCCTCCAGGATGAGACATCGGTGGATAGTCATCGCGCGAGAAGTCATCGGTGGAAGGTTATCGCGCGATGTCGTGTTTCACACAGATAAGGTGGGACCCAGGCTCCCAGCATGAGACGTCCTGCATGCGCGACACGTAGACAAAAAGGGGTGTTTCAAAATAGTTGGCATCAGAGAGTTGGTATGCGCAGAGACACACGTGGCCATACTGTTCAAGGAAGTGTGCACGCAAGCTTTCCTGCAGAGTGGGTAGTGGCAGCGGCAATTGTGGACAAGTTGGTTTAGATTCAAAAACTCACTTCTGAGAGGCAAAGAACGTTGCTGTGGTTCAAGAGTGACAGAGTGAGTTTACCTTCATCCTTCTCTTTTCTCTCCTTCACGCTGCGATTCAGGCATCCTCAAGCACCAGTACGACGAGCGACGACTGCCCTTGGACTCCTGGGAAGTTCTCTGCGAGTTTTCCGATCAGGACGCTAAAATAGAGTTCGGGTATCCTTAAGTTCGGTGCGTTAGAGCTCGTAGTGAGATTTTACGCAAGTCCAGGTAAGGGAAGCTAGCCTTATTTCCAACGAAAACCTTAAGTTAGATGATTTTAATGATGGGGCGACGTGGTCGCCGGTTTTCAACTATTATTGCATAATCCCCTGTTTTTGGATGTGATCGCCGGTTTTAATGTTGTTTTCGAACTCCCCTGTTTTAGTGTCGCTTTGAACTTGTTGAGATTGAAATGAAAAATGTATATGCTATTCGAAAACCTGAACGGTGGTATGCTTGTTTTTGTGAGTGGGGTTGTTTAAGAAAAGATTCAAAGTATTCTATGATAGAATTGTTCTTTATGTGTGGTATGATGTATGGAATGTGGTGAATGTGGGATCAAGGCATAGTATTTTCAGGAAAGAAAATACCGTGTAAGATCGTGTAGAGTGTGCAATGACCGGTGATTCGTTTATTATGAGATATCCTGACTCTCCTGATATAATGGAATCATATAGATGAAGTTATTCAGGCGTTGAGAGTCAAAGGAGGTTCATATGTATGGGTGAGTTGTTTGAAAGAGAACGAGCTTGACCCGTTGTATGGATTAACCCTGTCATGCTAGGATAGTGATGATATTGAGATTCATTTATACGCTTGTGAATGTGTGTGATTTCACAGTGACCCTGTGAATGTGTGTGATTTCACAGTGGTGCAGTATGACAGGTGCAGATCTCTGAGTCTAGTCAATGCACGTGTCTTCCGGAAGTAGTGTCAAGTGTCTATGTGTGATGAGTCAGTGGAAGTCTGACGTGAGAAATGAGAGACATTGAAACTGATAGACACTTGATGGATTATGTGAATTGAACGACTCTTGAGAAAATTGTGAAATATGTGATTACTTGATGGTCATGTGAAGGGAATGAGAAAGTTGATGGTTTTTACGTGGGTGTCTTAAATTTGTTTTATCTTGATTTTAAAGTTTCATATCTAAATTCTCTTTAAAATATCTAGCTTACCCTGCGTTTTTGTTTTGTGGATGTTTTCTTAAACCTGTGATGATCGTGTATAATTTACACGGGAGCAGATGATGTTGCAGGAAGTAGAGCTCCTCAGTGAGTGGTCGCCGGAAGGAGATCGCCTGTTTTCTGTTTCTGTTAGGAGATCGCCTGTTTTCTATTTTGCTGTATTTTGTTTAAGTTTTGGAAACTGACTGGATATGTATTAAACTCCCTGTGAGGAGAAATTTCATTACATATATATATATATATATATATATATATATATATATATATATATATATATATATATATATGTTCACTTCGATATTATGGTTTTACCTTTATTTCATTATATAAATATGAAAAGGATTTGGCGGGATGTTACAGACCCTAAGTTCATAAGTCACTTCTGGAAAACTTTATCGGGGAAAAAATTGGAACTAAACTTTTTTTCACTACGTGCCATCCCCAAATAGATGGACAAACAGAAGTGGTCAATAGAACTTTGTCTCAAATGTTGAGATGCCTTATTTCCGGGAATCCTAGGGTGTGGGAGGACTTAATTCCTCATATGAAATTTTCTTATAATAGAGTAGTCAATTCTACTACTTCTCACACACCTTTGAGGTTGTTTATGGTTTCAATCCCCTTACACCTTTGATATACTTCATATTCCTATGCTTGCGAATATGTTGTGAAAAGATGGTTTTAAAAAAGCAACATTTGTTAAAAACTTGCACTAACACTTCGAGCAACAAATAGAAAGGAAGGTAGGAAAATATGATAAAAATGCCAATAAGGGATGAAAAGAAATGATTTTCACACTTGGGGATTGGGTGTGGCTTCACTTAAGAAGGATCGTTTTCCTACTCAAAGGAAATCTAAACTTCTTCCCCGTGGTGATGGTCCCTTCCAAATCATTAAAAGGATCAATGATATTGCCTATCAGTTAGATCTTCCTAACACGTACTTAGGGAGTAATTTTTTTAAGCAGGCGATCTGACTCCTTTTTCTGCAGGTGTTTCAGATTTGTGGAAGAATTCTCTCCAACCCGGGGAGCATGATGAAACCCTGACTGATATAACACCTACTGAGCCTGCCCAACCTTCTAGAAGGATGACCAAGAGCATGACAAAGAAACCAGGGTTGGGCTAGACTCATTCCATAGCTTGTGACTTAAGGCCCATTATGCCTCAAAAGATTACACGAAGTAGAACACAAATGATTGGACCTAAGCATAAGCTATTTTCCTTGCTTTGCATTTCTATTGAGTAGGTGCTAAATAGAATAATTAGGCTTGTGCAAAGCCCAAATTAAACCTTAGCATCTAGAAGGTCTCCTATGTGTCGCCCCTAGTCACACTTCCCACATTAAGCACATGCTTAAATATGAAAAGCATGACTCTCCTAGATCCACTTTTAATGGTGCCTAATTAGGAAACTTAAGCATGTTTCAATTGAATTTGAATTTCCCTCCACTCTCTAAACCTCACGGCACCTTATGCTATAAATTGATGGTCTTGCCTCTTGTAATTCACAACATATTTTCTCTGAGTCTTATCTTGGCAAGATGCTTCAAGTGGCGACTCTCTTCATCACTTATCTTGTACTTCTCCTTCTCCAAGTGTTGTGAGCTCCTCCAATCCTCCACCTCCATCAGGGGTTATGTTGGTTCTTCATTCATCAGAGTCTCTTTTTTAGTTACAAGAATATACTCTGGCCTCTCCCGAGTAGTATCAAACCTTTTTTCTACTAGGGAAAGAAGGTTATATGCCCTAGACTTGAAATTTTTGGCCTTTTCCAATATAAAGGAAATGGGGTAAAAGAGCAAACTATTCTAAGTATCCTAAGGAGCACACTTAAGTTTGAAAAACCTATTTTTAAAATTGTTGAAGGATCGAGGCATACACGGCGAAAAAGGGTCTATATTGAGCCCCATTAAGGGATACCCATCCAACCTCGACCCCATCTTTATTAAGTTGATAAAAATACATGAACACATTTACACTTGGTTTAATGTGTTGATAGCTACAATAGATCTGGAAGGCCTTCATAAAAGCTTAGTTGTTCGGCTGGAGTTGATTGGGAGCCACATTCATTACCGTCAACATATGACACTCGAAGTTGGTTAATGGAAAACAAATGTCCAACTCCTTAAAAAAGTATTTTTAGAAAAAAGTAAAGTCATCCCCATCAGAGGGAGGCTTCATATAAACTTTGTCTGAAGCAGAACAAGGTTTGGCCCTTACATAATTGGACAAAGCATCCTAACATATGTTGAAAGACATCATGAATTCACCTATTTTAGATTTCGAGGTAAAGATGGAGGAGTAATGGTTTGCCTCATCAAGTACTCAAAAGTACTTAGTATCATAAATTTAGGGTACTTATTTCTCCTATTCCCTATAATCAAGGCTTTCTACAATATTAGAGTGTGAAATATTCCTTTTGCATTGGGCTCTAGAAGACCTAGGAATGTTTGCGTTAGAAGCCACAACAATGGTGATGGGGACGACTTCCATTACGATCACTGGATATGATTTTGTGGAAAAAGAATCATCGTGAATGGAAAAGGACCTAGAGAGGCTCGAGGAGTAAACACCCATGGGGTGATTTCCCTATTCCCTAAAGGTTCATCTCTACCAGAAGAGAATGAAGTAAAGGATGAAGGGAAAAAATACATGACGTGCCTAGAACGAAAGAAAGAAAGGAGTCTTTGATGAAGGACGCGAAGAGAGTGCACAAGTAACTGTAGAAAGTGATATATAAGGTAAAAGAAAACACAAAGATGGAGGAAAAGTTTAAATGATGAGATAGAAGGGAACCCAAAGGGTTTTTATAGAACTTTGGCACATTGAAGAGTCATCACCTTTCAAATTACAATGACTTTTGGCGAAACGATGTGTCTTCTTTGACAAAGAACACCTCAAAAACGTATAACCAATCATTAATTTGATTTAATTTAAAACCCCTCATTAATGCACATGGGGTTTCATTCTTTTATTACACATGTAATGGTGGTAATAATGATATACATTTGATAAGTCATAAAAACTCGGCCCAACAAGATAACAAAACTTGCTAAGAGCCATTTGTAATACTTCACACATTAGACTCTCCTAGTAAATCAGATTTCCTAGCTTAGAGGACTTGTGTACTACCTGACCATTAACTCAGATCAATTGATCCATGACCTCGAGCCAGGTCCATAAGAGTGGGTCAGTTAAACCACCTACAACTAAGCCTAATATAAAGTTGATAACCACTCAACATTTATATCATAGGGCATCCACAAAAGTTAGGATGTACCCTTATAACTCGACATGATTAGGAAATATTAGGACACAAATTGTACTTAGTCTCATATATATTTAGGGACTATCTTTAAGCACATATACATATTCACTCACTATTCAGATTTTAAATATTCTTACTGACATTAGCGTCAAAGAGTCTTTTGCAGGTGAACCTCCACTCTGCTCTTGACATCAAAGCTCGACAATCCTCAACAACAAAAGCAAACATCACCAACAACTCGAATTAACCACCTTAGGAGGCCCAAAAGCCAAACCTAGTAAGAACAACAATATTTCTTCCTAATCTAAATAAAGAATTACCATTCGATTAAGAAATTGGCCTTAGATTATAATATATGTTCATTTTAATTTATTTCAAAAGTTTTAAAAATAAATAAATATTTTTTATCTAAAATTAAAATAATTCTCCTCAACATGCATAATCACATGTGAAAGTTATTCCATTTAATGTATAGTTAATTTGAATAATATTTCACATTCTTGTGACACAAATTAACCTTGTTTTTTTTATAGAAAGAGCATAATTCACATTTTTTAGAGAATCCGAATCTTATATCAAGGAGGATTTTAGGAAGGATTGGGTTTTTCAAAAGGATAAATTTAAAGAAGAACCCTCCAAGAATCTAGCAAAAGAAAAACAAAAAGGAAAGTATATACAAAATTCACATAGGTACTAGCGATATTCAATGCTTTAAATGTGACCATGATCTTAAGGGGTAAGTACGTTTATAGTAGCCAAGAGAATTCATCTCATAACGAGATTGATAAATTAAAGAAAAATGAGAGTGGGGATGCTTACCCTTGTGAGGGGGGTCTTATGATGATCAAAAGGATCCTTAACAATCAAACTAGTCCACATCCCAAGTCACAAAGGAAGAAAATTTTTCATACAAGATGCAAAATTTTGAAAGTACATGTTCTCTCATTGTAGGCAACAAGTTGTCTTGTAATTGTTGCAGTACTAGGTGCCTTGAAAAGATAAATTTAATTGCCATTCCCCACCCCGAACCTTATAAACTTCATTGACTTAATGAAGATGGGGATTTGACAATCAATAAGCAAGTGAAGGTCAAATTTTATGCAGACAAATATGGAGATAAAGTACTATGTGATTTAGTACCCATGGAAGCTTATCGTGTCTTGTTAGGAAGACCGTGTCAATTTGATAAGAAAACCATGCATAACAGTCTTACTAATTATATAACATTCACACACAAGTAAGTTTGTACTTCATCTTTTAACACCTTCACAGGTGTTAAAGGATCAAGTACATCTAAGGTGTGGGAGATTGGTGTTGCTTCGAACGAAGTCATTCAGAAAGAAAACCATTTGTTAAATAATGAAATAAAAAAGAGTTCTCTTATTTGAACAACCTCCATAGCATATTTTATGTAAAGGAACACTTACATGCACTGCCACAACTTGAGAATCAAGGTTTTACCTCCTTGAGCATTTAAAATAATTTGATATGTTATTAAGGGTCTAGTTGGAATTCCACCTTTTCGAGGCATAGAACATCAAATAGATTTTGCTTCTAGAGCTAGCCTATCCAATAGGCTGACATGTAGAACAAATCTAGAGGAAACAAAAGAGATAGAATCCCAGGTACAGGAGTTGGTGGAGAAGGATTATGTTCAAAAGAGCCTAAGTCATTGTGTCGTACCAATCTTGTTGGTGCCCAAGAAAGATGGAAAGTGGAGGATGTGTTGGGACTGCAAAGCCACTAAAAACAACAACATTAAATACATGCACCTAATCCCTAGACTTGATAATATGTTGGATGAGTTGCATAGGTCCATCATATTTTCTAAAATTGATTTAAAGAGTGACTACCACCAAATTAGAATCAAAGAGGGTGATGAGTGGAAAATCGCCTTCAATACCAAGTTTGGACTATATGAGTGGTTGGTGATGCCTTTCAACCTTACCAAAGCACTAGCATATCTATACAACTCATGAATCATGTTCTTAGAGATTTCATAGGAAAAAAAATTGTATTTTATTTTGATGAGATTTTAGTGTATAACAGTACCCTTAGTTTGCTTTTAATTCATCTCAGGAAAGTGTTGCTAGTTCTTAGGTCAAATCATTTGTTTGCAAATGTAGAAAAATGTACTTTTTATATTGATAGTGTTGTGATTTTAGATTTTTTTGTAAATAAAAATGGGGTCCATGTTGGCCCCAAGAAAATTAAAGCCATCCAAGAATGGCTAACAACATAGAATGTGGGAGAAAGTATATTTCATTGATTGACATGTTTTTACAGACGCTTTGTGCCTAACTTCTCTAGTTTAGCTTCACCTCTCAATGAGTTGATGAAGAAAGATGTCACATTTTGTTGGAAGGAAAACCATGAGCAAGCTTTCCAAAAGCTAAAAGCTCATCTCACCAATGCACATGTTCTAGCGCTATCAAACTTTTCCAAAACCTTTAAGGTAGAACGTGATGCATTAGGAGTTGGAATAAGTGTGGTGTTGTTGCAAGGAGGTCACCCCATTGCTTTTCTAGTGAAAGATTGCATGGTGTCTCCCTCAACTTCCCAACATATGATAGAGTTATATGTTCTTGTAAGGACCCTTCAAACTTGGGAACATTATCTTGTTTCCGAAGACTTTATCTTTCTTAGTGACCATGAGTCACTAAAATATTTGAAGGGTCAACTCATGTTGAATAAGAGACACTCAAAATGGATGAATTTTCTGGAGAAATTTCTGTATGTGATCAAATATAAGAAGGGCAAGTCCAATATTATTGTTGATGCCTTGTCCAGAAGGCACACATTGTTTTCTAATATTGGAGCTTAAATTCTTGGATTTGATCACATATATGAACTTTATGCTCAAGAATCTAACTTCTCCACCATCTTTTCTAGTTGCTAGCATAAGACACAAGGAGTTTCTATATTTCTAAGGGGCATTCGTTTAAGGAAGGAAACATTTGTATTCTCCAAGGATCTTATAGAAAACTCCTTGTCAAGGAGATCTATGAAGGAGGTCTCATGCCCATTACAAAGTTGCCAAACTTTGAACTCGCTTGATGAAAAATTCTTTTGGCCGTATATGAGAAAAGATGTTTAAAGACATTGTCATAAATGTACTTCAAATTTACAAGCTAAATCTAAGACAATGCCTCATGGAATCTACACTCCTTTAACTATTGCTTATCCCCCTTTGGAAGATATTAGCATGGACTTTATCCTTGGTTGAGGGAGGACCATACGAGAAGATATATATTGGGCATATCACTAGAGATCTGGCTAGAAGGATGAAAGAAGAAGAGGGACATCAGAAGATTTTTCTTTCTTGGAGAATAACATATTAATCTTATTGTTCCAAAATTCTCAGCCATGTAAGTAAATTGTATAAAGTAGTATAGGATATTTTTAGCATAGGAAAGATTCCTTGTAAACTTTGTATTCAAATTAGAACAAATACCCAAACCCTATGTAGAACCTTGTGTGCCAAGCTAGGATAAAAGGTGATACAAACCCAAAGATGACTAAAGACACTACAAGCAAAATCCAAAAAGGGAGTCATCTCAAAATACAAAGCTAAGGCTCACCAATATCAGTAAAAGAAGAAGCCATGAGCCAGAGCATCTCAAATTCTTCCTGCTAGTCTTCTTAAATATTTAGAAAATGTTGTAAATAATTTGGGCTCATTTGTAGGGGTCCAAATAGTAGAAATAAGCTAGAATAAAGTACCTTTAGCATAGTAGGGGGTGTGGGTAGCATTCTAGCTTGTTCCTAGCCCATTTGAAAGAATTTTGACCTAGTTTCTAGAAGGATAAACCTAGAATACGGGATTGACTTAGTCAAACCCTATGGCTGCCCACTTTTTTCCCTTTTCCCATTCTACCCTTTAAGCTTGCTTTCCAAGGCTCCGAAATCTATAAATAGGGAGGCCTACCTCATGTATTCATAAGTTGAAAATTAGAATAAAGTTACTATACACAAATTATTATTTGATTAGTGAGTGACTGAGCTCCTCCTAAATTGGTCTTATCTTGTGAGTGTTGTGAAGCTCTCAAGTGGCGGCATCTACATTTATCTTGGATTCAATTCACCATCCAAGTGACGTGCTCTTTTACAATTCCACCACTCATAAGTTTCTTTTCACTCATTTGTTTTCCCTTCCATTTCCATTCCTAATTTCAATTCCAAAATATTTCTTGTTCTTGTTTTTGTATTCTTGTTTCAATTCAGTCCATATGTGTTGCTCACCTTGTGTTTGCTTAAAGTCCGCACCTAATTGTCATTCATTTTTCACCATTAAATGTGTTTTTCCTTTGGTCTTATGGAAATGAACCTTCACATCTACTTAACACTTGTTAAGTTAATGTCGAGTGGGAATTTTCCTTAGGTTTCTCACCTTAATTGCTGAATAATCTCAATCTTAATCCAAAAGTTCCACCTAAATGAATCAATCTAAAATCAACTCACATCAAAAGGGAATCTTGAACCGAAAGGTAGGTTTAGTAGATGCCTTGGGCAACAAGGTACAATTTCTAACTAGTTTCCTATGCAAGCTAGGGTTAAGAAGATTGCCATGCAATTCTCCTAGAATATAAATAGGATTATCTCTTGTTGTAAATTCAGACTTGTTTTGAGTAATAAAACTCTGTTGAAATTCAGAACCACTTACTCTTTAAGTCTCTCGTTTAGGTTAGCCACTCCAAGTGAAGCTAACTTAGGAATATAAGGAAGTTGGTTGAAGCTTTCCTTGCTACTTCTACTCCATGGATTCCTTCAACACTCCTATATCAAATGTCCATTTCAACCTATCAATTTTGTTGCATTCTTCCATGGATTTCTCCAAGCTCTCAATTAGCTGGACACACCTCTATCATTGGTCTTCTTAGAACCTAAAAGGGTTTTGCTTCCATCTTTGTGGTGGTGGATAAGTTTAGTAAAATGGCACATTGAATACCCTGTGATACAACCCAAATAGCCAAGAGATGACCAAGGACACAATAGACCCTTCACACTTTGATAAGTCATCTCAACATCCAAGACAAGGCCCCACCAAATGTTGGAAGATCCTTAGCAGAAGAAGAACTAGGCATAAACTAGAGCATCAAATGTTCTTTCTTCTGGTCTTCTTACAAGATAAAATGTTTGTAAATAAATTGGGCTCATTTTAGGGGTCCAAAAAGAAGAATAAGCTAGAGTAGGTTTACATAGCATAAATAGGAGTGTAGTTAGCAAAATGGGTTTGTGTCAAGCCCACTTTTCATGACACACGCACCTAGAATTAGGGTTTTTAACCTAACATCTAGAAACTATACCTAAGGGATGGTTTTGACCATGGTCAACACCCTAGGCGGCCCCTCTCCCTTTCTTTTTCTACCCCTCTCTCATCTTGCCCTCCAAGTCACTCCTTCTTATATAAAGGGTGCCTTCCTCCATGTATTAACACTTGAATTTTGAATAGAAAAGAAACTCTACAGGAGTGATTTTGTGAGACTTGTGATCTCTCTTTTTGAGGTCTTATCTTAGGTGGGTAAAATCTCAAGTGGCGGTTCTTTGCACCTCTCATCTTGGAGTCCTCTCTTCTCCAAGTGGCGTGACAACCTTCTTATTCCATAAGCTCTTTTCATCTCTTCCTCTTTTTATCTTTCTTTGCACCATCCTTTCCATTCCATATATGTTTCATTCTACTCTTTAATTTTTTCTTTGTTTTCTTCTTCTTCTCTACTTAATCCTTGTCTTAATTCCGCACCTTGCATCATCCACACCATATTATTGTCTTTTCTCTTTGCCCTTTTGAAGTGAACCTTCACACCTACTTAACCACTTGGTTAAGTTCGTGTCCAATAGGGATCTTCTTAGGGTTCTCACCATAATTGCTAATCCCAAAAATCATAAACTAAAGTGCAACCCATAAATGTGCCAATCTAAAATCAACTCACATCACCCTGGAACAAAGTGGATGATGCAATCAATGTCTCCAAACTCTTCCTTAGAGAAGTGGTTAGACTCCATGGAATACCTAAAACAATAGTGTTAGATCGAGACTCGAAATTCATTAGTCATTTCTGAAGGACACTCTAGGTAAGACGAAGGACTAAAATTAATTTCTCAACCTCTTGTCATCCTTATATGAATGGACAAACTAAGGTAATTCATAGTATTGAACTTAAAGCTTTGATGTCTCTAAATCTATGAAGATTACTTAATGGTTGGGTTGCTGCTTGTGGGCATAGGTTCTGTATAGATTAGAATTTGTCAATCCGCTCTTAGCTTAATACAAAACTGAATCAATGAAGTTCTTTCAAAAGAAAAGTGTTTTTCAAAGTAGTGAAAAACAACCTGTTGATTTATCGTTTCAATCGATTGTTTTACACTTAGTGTTTTTGAAAAGGATTTGAAAAAACTGAAATTGGCTAACCTAACGGTCAAGGTCAATTTAATCGGTTGAATCGAGTTTTCAATCGATTTTGAAAAACTTTAACAGATTTGGTTAAGTCTGGTAAATTTGTTCTCCCTGATTTTAAACTATTTTGCCCTTCATTAAAAGTCTTAAACGACTATTTTTTTAGGCTATATAACTGGCGATTACATCCTTGATTAAGAGAGATGAGATTACCAAAAAGATTAAGAAATATTTTCAAGATTTCAAGATTGCTTAAGGCTTTGCTCTGGTTAAGAGTGGAATAGAAACTGATGTAATCCTTTTGTATCAGGTGTGATTTTCCTGCTCTTACTTGTATTCATTTTCATATTTGTTAAACTGGTAAGGTGTTAGTGTATACAGTCAGAGGGTGTTCTAACTTGTAGTGAATTTTGTATCAAAGAGGCTGAGTGTTCTTGAGAGGTTCAAGATCACCTCTTTGGTGTTTGTGTGTTTGTAATCTAGGGTTGATTACATAGTGGATTCTCAATGGTTAGCAGAGGACAGGATGTAGTTCTGGTTAAGAGTGAACCAGTATAAATTCTTGTTTGAATTTCTCTATCTCTCATTCCTTAAATCTATTTGAATTGTTTTTTTATAAACTGCTGATAAAAAAAACGGTTGATTCGCATAAACAACCGATTGATTTTTTGGGATCAATTAAAAATAGGTTTGGTTCTTAGCTTATCTAATTGCTTCTTCATTAATCTTCATTCTTGTCCAGTATTTTTCAAAAATCTTTCATTAAACAATTCACACCCCCCTCTTGTTTAAAGCCTTTAATTCTAACATATAGGTCTCTCACCACTATGTTTTGAGCAATTTTGAAGGGAAATCATAGATCTTAGGATGAGTACATTCCCCATATCGAGTTTTCCTATAACAAATTAGTCCATAAGACTACTAAAATATCTCTATTTGAGGTTATGTATAGTTTTAAGCCTCTCACTCCATTAGATTTGGTACCATTTCCTAATCCACATGAATTCATACGTAAGAAAGAGGCATCTAAAGTTGAATTTGTTAAGAAAATTCATAAAAGGATATGGAACCAAATACAACAACAAACAAAGAGATATACAAAACAAAATAATAATGAGAGGAGAGATTATCTTTGAGGAAGGAGATTGTGTTTGGCTTCACTTAAGAAAAAATAGATTTCCTAAAAATATGATGTCCAAACTTTACCCCCGGGGTGATGGTCCCTTTTAAGTCCTTAAGAGAGTGAATAACAATTCATATAATTTATACCTACCAAAGGACTATAGAGTACATGTGATGTGAGTCTCTTATGAACCTTTCTTGGTTTGGGTTGAGTTGATATAGGTTTCATTGTATTCATGACACTTTCAAGAATTAGGATCAAAATTCTAAAGAACAATTAATAGAGTTTCTACTCAAGAAAACAAAGGTTCATACTAAAAACACATGAATAGGTAACTTGTAGTGTAAGATAACAATGGAATATGAATGGGTAATTCAAGAACAGTACCAAACTTCAAAGGAAACACAAGAACAACATAAGAACACCAAGAACAAGTGAAAATACTGATTGAAATTCAATAGGAGTTAGAAAATCACCAAGAAATTCATCAAAGAACAAAAACCCATGGATGGAAAACAAGAACAACACATGTATATGGAAACCCATGGTTTGGACAAAATTAAAACAGCAAGAAAACAAGGAAATAAACCAACAAAGTGCAGAACAATGGCAGCAAATGAAAGGAAACAACTCATGGAAAAGATTGAACCGATTAAAAATGGAAAAACTACAAGAAAACACAAATGGGTATTTTTAGAAGATGAATAGAAATGACTTATGTGGTTGTAGCCTTTTGGAGATGTGATTCACGCAACTTGGAGGGTGGTTCTTCCAAGATGAGTGGGTGGTGCCGCCACTTGAGAGTCTCCAAAGCTCACAAGATAAGACATGAAGGAGAAGAAGAGACAAGTCTCACAAACTCACTCTCTCTCAATTTCAAGATAGTTTCTTTTCTTCTAACTTTCAACTTTTTTTTATTCAAAGTACCAAGCACCCCTATCTATAATGGAGAGGGCTGGTCATGTTACAAAGGGGAAGGAGTGGGAAGAGTCACTCTTCTAGCTCCTTCTAGTGCCTAAGAGAGAAAGGAGTAGAAAAGTCACTTTTTCCACTTTTTCCTAAAGAAAGTGCCTAAAATGCCTTACATTTAGAGTTTTCTTTTGGTTTTCCTCTTTGGCATACTCCTAAGGATATTTCTATATTATTTACAAATTTATACAAGAGTATTTACAAAGATTTATTTATACTACTATCTTTTGAATTTTCAAGAGAACCCAAAATGTTCTACTCTTTAAGAAGACTAGTAAGAAGAATTTTAAATGCTTGGGTGGATGACCTCTTCCTCCATTAGTGAAATCCTCTTCTACTTGATCTCCATCAACATGTCACCTTTAATCTAACTAATTTTATTCCTTTTATAGGTGGAACTAATGATGAGGCAAAATCTTAAGATTTAAGGACAAATCCTTCTCGAGAGAAAGTGGATCGTTGAAGACCCCTTGATGTGAGTTGATTTTAGATTGGCACATTTTAGAGGTTTCACTTTTGTTCAAGCTTTTTGAGATAGCTATTATGGTGAGAAACCCAAAGAAGATTCCCACTGGCCACGAACTTAACCAAGTGATTAAATAAGTGTAAAGGTTCACTTCTAGAGGGCATAGAGAAAAACACAACTATGGTGAAGATGATGATGATAGTTTGCAGAAATAAATGAACACAAGATGAAGACCGAAAATTAAAAGAATAGCATAAGAATATAAAGAGGAATGAAAGGTGGTGCAATAAGAAGAAAACAAAAGAGAAAAGATAAAGGGATGAAGAAAGCTTATGAAGAAGGGGCAAGGAATCATGTCACTTAAAGGATGGATTACTCCAAGATGAGTGGTGAAGAGGCGCCACTTAGAGTGCACAAACACTCAAGATAAGACCTACAAAGGAGAGCACTCAAGTCTCACTAAACGCTCCTCCAGAGTTTCTTTTTTATTCAAAATTCAATGTGTGATTTACAAGAGGGAAGGCACCCAATTTATAGATATGAGTGCCCTGGAGAGGAAGAGAGGAAGGGTAGAGGTGTAAATGACTACAAGCTTTCAGAAACTAGGTCAAATGTGAGCACATGAGGGAGTCTTCTAGAATCTAGGTGAAAGGTGAGCACATGGATGAGTTTCTAGAAGCTAGGTTAAGGTGGGCTTTGGCAGAAGCCCAATTTACTAAGTACACCCTCTTCTAGCTTATTTTTCTAATTGAAGCTCAAAGTGAGCCCAATTTATTTTCTTAACTTTTCTTGTAAGAAAACTAAAAGGAAGAACAACTGATATTCTGGTTCATGTCCGGTTCTCCCTCTGTTGAGGCTCTTTTGAGATTTGGTAGGGCCTGGCCTTGTATACTGAGATGACTAACCTAATTGTGAAGTGCCTATTGTGTCCTTAGTCATCTGCTTGTTGATGTGGTTTGTATCATCCTTAAACAAAGGACCACCACTAGAGTTATTCCTAGAATAATACAGAAGAATGGACTCAGTTGACCTAAAAAACCTCTTGAATTGCTACACATGGATCTGTTTAGTCCCTCAAGAACTATGCCTTGGTGGAAACTATTATGCTCTTGTTGTAGTTGATGATTTTTCCAGGTTTACATGGACATTTCTCTTGGAATAAAAAAGTGATGCTTTCTCTGCATTCAAGAAGTTGGCCAAGAGGCTACAAAACTCCTGTTGCAGCAACATTGGGGCCATGATCATGGTGGTGAATTCCAAAATGAGAAGTTCAACTCCTTCTGTGATAAGCTTGGTATCTTTCACAACTTCTCCGCCCCAAGAACACCCAGAAGAATGGTGTGGTGGAAAGAAAGAACAAATCGCTTGAAGAACTGGCCAGAACAATCTTGAGCGAGTCCTCCTTGCCAAAGTATTTCTGGGCAGATGCAGTGAGCACAGCATGCTCTGTAATGAATCGGGTTCTCATCAGGCCTATTCTGAAAAAGACACCTTATGAAACTACTCAATGGAAGAAAACCAAATATTGGTCATCTAAAGGAATTTGGATGTAAATGTTATATTCTGAACAATGGTAAAGACAAACTCAGTAAGTTTGATGAGAAAGTGAACAATGGTATCTTTCCTGGTTACTCCTTATCCAGTCATGCTTATAGAGTTTATAATAAAAGAATTATGACTATAGAAGAATCTGTACATGTTGTTTTTTACTAACAATATCAAACAAGGTCCAGTGAAGATAAGTGCAGAAGAAGATGAACAAAATATCTTTTTAAAGAATCTGGAAAACTGTCTAGAAAATCAACCGTTTGATTCTGCAAAACAACCGACTGAAAATATGCAACAGGTTGATCTTCCTAAAGAATGAAGAATTCCAAGAGACCTCTCTACAAACAACATTATTGGGCAGATTCATAAAGGAGTCTCTACACGAAGGACTTTATCAAACTACTGCAAGCATATGGCGTTTTTCTCCAAAGTAGAACCCAAGTCAATCAATGAAGCTCTTAAGGATGAAATTGGATTCCAACTATGCATGAAGAGTTAAACCAAATTTTCAGAAATGATGTGTGATTCTTGGTCCCTAAGTCAGATCAGATGAATATGATTGGAACAAAATGAGTTTTCAGGAACAAGCTTTACGAGGCAGGTGTGATCACCATGAACAAAGCAAGGCTTGTTGCAAAAGGGTACAATCAAGAAGAAGGAATTGACTATGATGAGACCTTTGCACCAGTGGCCAAACTAGAAGCAGTAAGATTATTTCTCTCCTATGCTTGCATGAGTGGCTTTAAGCTGTTCCAGATGGACGTGAATAGTGCCTTCCTAAATGGAGTTGTCAATGAGGAGATCTTTGTCTCACAACCACCTAGGTTTGAAGATCATCTATATCCCAATCATGTGTACAAGCTGAAAAAGGCTTTGTATGGTCTCAAGCAGGCCTCTAGACAATGGTATGAGAGGTTAAGTAACTTCCTTCTATCTCACAACTACGAAAGAGGAAAGATTGATAAAACTATTTTCATTAAGAAATCAAACTCTGTTGTTATCTTAGTATAGATATATGTTGATGACATTATCTTTGGAGCAACTAATGATAAATTGTGTGAAGATTTTGTGACAGCCATGCAGGGGGAGTTTGAAATGTCCATGATAGGGGAACTCTCCTTCTTCCTTGGATTGCAGATCAAGCAATCAAAAGAAGGCATCTTCTTAAGCCAACCAAAATACTACAAAGAGGTTCTCAAAAGATTTGAAATGGAGAATTGTAAAGAAGTCTCAACACCAATGGCCACAAATTTCTATATGGATGTTGATATGGTTAGAGTTGTTGTTGATCAAACAAAATATTGAGCTTTAATAGGTTCCTTGCTCTACCTTACAACCAGCAGGTTGGATATAATGTTTGCAGTATGCCTCTGTGCAAGATATCAATCAAATCCAAAAGAGTCACATCTCAAAGCAACCAAAAGAATCCTAAAATATCTAAAAGGGACAACTACTATTGGGCTATGGTATCCCTCTCAATCATCTATACAGCTTGTTGGTTATTCAGATTTTGACTTTGCAGGTTGCAAACTAGACAGAAAGAGCACAAGCGGAACCTATCATCTACTTGGCTCAAGTTTGGTGTCATGGCACAGCAAGAAGCAAGCTTGTGTAGCTTTCTCAACAGCTGAAGCAAAATACATTGCTGCAGGGAGCTACCGTGCTCAGATTTTGTGGATCAAACAATAGCTAGAAGACTTCGATTTACATGTAAGCAAAGTACCTTTATTTTGTGATGATAAAAGCGCTATCAACCTCACAGAGAATCAAGTTCAGCACTCGAGAACCAAGCATATTGAAATCCGACATCACTTCATTCGGGATCATGTAAGCAAGGAAGATTGTGAAGTTAAATTCATTGCAACTGAAAGGCAGCTAGCAGACATCTTCACCAAACCCTTATCAAAAGACAGGTTTTTCACTTTAAGGAATGAGCTAGGCATTCTTGACTTACAAAGTTTGTCCTAAATCCTTGTTGTTTTGTTTGCTTCTTTCACCCTATTTGTGAAGAAAAATAGGGGGAGAAGTGGCTTTGGGGTTGTAATCATCTTGTAATCATCTAATTCCTGCACTTATTTTGTTTAATAACTGCATTAGATAGATGTTAAATTGTTGCTCTTTGATATTGTTAACCAGTTATTCATGTTTTTTAACGGGTTATTTTTCTACTACTGCCTCTATGTGTGTGTATCTGGTTTTCACACTAATTTAGTTGATCTTCCTCTGTGGAAATCACCAAGTGGAAACTGGTTCTGAGATGCTTGATATATCTGGGATAAATTTTTTCTTGTTTCTACTCTTTTTGTGATTGCAGGTTGTGCCAAATTCTAAACAGAACATCCCAAAGCAACCCAGGGATTTGTCTTCATCAAATAGGGGGAGAATGTTGAAAATGAAGTTTTGATGCCTCCAAATCCTGAAGACAACTTGAAGACTTTGTTGCTGAGTTTAGGGTTTAGTTCTAGGTAGTTTAAAATTTGTTAGATCCACTCTTAATCAAATTCACAACTGAATCAATCTGGTTTTTAAAATGAAATGTGTTTTCCAAAGCTAAGTGAAAAATAACCTGTTGATTTCTCGATTTAATCGATTTTTTTTCACCCAGCTTGTTTAGAGGGTTTTCAAACTGTTTTGACTTTGGTTGACTTAACTGTCAAACCAATTCAATCGGTTAAATCGACATTTCAACCGGCTGATTTTTGAATTTCTTAACAGCTTTTCATAAATCTGTTAAATCTGTTTTCAGTTGATTTTAAACTGTTTTGGCTCATGTTTAACTGCCCAAAATGGCTAGTTTGAAGAGCTATAAATCTGGGATTACCCTCCTTATTTGAAAACACAGAAAGAGAGATTTAAAACTATTTTTTGAAAGATTTGATTCAAGCTTTGCTAGATTGCCTTGGGCTATGCAATTAGTTTAAGAAGTGGATTAGGAGCAACTGTGATTTCCTGTAATCAGGTGTAATCTATTCCATACTCTTTTGTAATTGTTTTTCAGTTTGAATTCTTGTAAACTGTATTTCTGTAAGGTCAGAGGTTGAATCTGATAGTGTGTGTGTGTGTGTGAAAGTCAAAGAGAGTGTGTGTTCTTGAGTTGTCAAGATCACCTCTTTCAGGTTTTGGTGTGTTTTAATTTGTTGTTGGTTACCTAGTAGAATACCCAGTGGTTTTCTGGGGACTAGATGTAGCTCTGGTAAGGAGTGAACTAGTATAATTGTTTGTGTGATCTTCTCTCTCTCTCAATCATTTAAAAATTGTTTGACTTGTGTTTTTGTCTCTGCTATCATAAACAACCGATTATATCGTAATTTCAACCGATTGTTTTTTTGTTAACAGTTTTAATAAGTTTGATTTTCTTGGCTGATGTTGTTCCTTAATCTGTAAATCTTCATTAATCTTCATTCTTAGTCGGTATTTGCGAAAATCTTTCCTTAAACAATTCACCCCCCTCTTGTTAAGGCCATTAATTCTTACACCTTTTTCAACTATGGATGGTATTTATATCCGGGTATATAGTTCATATTGAGCATGTCTCTTTTCTTAATATGCCCAGATGCCATCTGTTGTATTGCCTCCTTAAATAAGATTATATTGTGGATGTCGCGAAGATTATCTCTGATGAAATTTATAAATTCGTCACATTGGAGGTAAATAAAAATAATCAAAAGGCCTCTAGGTTTCCCTACTTTGATTACTGCTTTGTGTTAAGCTCGCGGAATATAACCCTATCTTGCGATGAAGATTAGACCTTCCATAGATAGAAGATTTATAGAACACAAATGCACAAATGCAGACGAGCATCCTCCAACTAGAAACCCTCTCCATCATTCACCACCAGTCCTACAACAATCTCCACTTCATCGGGCTACATCATCTTCTTTTTCTTCCAAAGAAGATTTTATTTTAGCTCACATGGAGCATCTGCATTTGTAACAAAGTGTTAATCATAGGGGAATGGTACACCTCCACCAAGGGATGTATAATAACATTCCTTCAGGGCAACCAAACTCGTACATGACCCCAAAACAGTTTAAATTTTATGTCACATGGCACGAGGACATGTATTCTTTTCCTTGGGGGGAAGGGGCAAATTCTGCTGGAAACTATTTTAATATGGGAATAGATGGAGGAGAAGCATGGTCATTTACAGCTAGAGATAAACAGCTAAGAGGGAGGTTGACTGAAATTAAAAAGAAATGGTTTTATCATTCAGTTTTTTTTTTTTTTTTGATTTTATTGTTCTTTTTATTTTTCTTGTTTTTCTATTATTTTCTTATTTTGGGCCATCTAGTTGTTTTATTTTTCTAATGTCTAGGATATTATATTTTTTATTTTTTTGTTATGTATTTGGTATTTCTCTTGAATTATGATAATGATAAATTAGATTTGTGTTTTAAAATTATAACAGTGTAACTTATATGAATAGGGGTTGAAAAATAAATTTTGTTGGATCCACACTTGAATTGAGTTAAGATTTTGTGTATGAAAAAGGAGCAAGATGATTAGTTGGAACAATGAATGGCAAGCAAATGAGGAATTAGATCAATTAGACAAGTGAGTGTGTGAACCTTAAATAGTTTGAGAGTTTCATTTTATGAACTAACAATTGTGGTTGCCTGAATTTGTATTATGTTGCATCATAAAAGAATATGGAAATGAATAAGTCATTTGTATAAATTAGAATTAGAAAACTCAGAGCCAAAAAGATAACCTTTGTTCAAATTGATAAACATTTTATTGTGATACCCCTTTGAGCCAAGAATTTTTATTGCATCCTAATCCTTAAATGTCATATTGTCCTACTTGTTGGCATACTTAGGGAGGGAGAACATAGATAAAAATTTATATATATATATATATATATATATATATATATATATATATATATATATATATATATATGTATGTATATATATGTATGTATATATATATTTGAAAATAAATCGCAGGGGAGAAAAAAATGGTCAAGTGTTAAATTTAGAAAAGTGGTAATTAGATAACAAAATGAAAATGTATTTGAATTGTAGATATGTTCTTCTTATTTTAAGTATGCATTTTGTTATCTGAAAAATCAATACTTTTTTTAACTCAGCCTCATTACAAACCCTGCGAAAGACCTTAAAATTGATGTTTTATGTGATTGTAATATGAAGAAAAATGAAAGGCAACAGTGATTTGTTAGGATTCAGTGAAAATTGAAAGAAAACACTTACATGTGAAAATATGAGAAGAAATTCCTTAATAAAATTGTCATTTCATTATTAAAATTGTTTATCCTAGAAAATTGTTGTATATGTATCTTGCTGCAATTGGAAGTGGAAGATTCATAGTTTTCTAATTTAATTTATTGTTTAGTGAATGAAGTTGTTTCGATAATTGAACCACAGTCTGATTTGTTTGTATTCATTTACTTTGCTTAAGGACAAGCAAGATTCTAGGTTGGGGGAGTTGATAAGTGTCATAATTTAGTGAAATTTTATTCAAAAAGCTAAGAATTTATGAATTTTAATTGTTGATTAGGTTATGACTCAACCCTAATTTAAGAAGTTCAGAATTCAACAATGTATTTTAGAGTTATGAGATTAATGGAACTATTTAATCCCAATGTTATGCTAATTCTAGGAATTGAAAGAAAGATGGAGCAAAGGTGATGGAGGACCATCCGAAGCCACCATACACAAGAATAAAAGACATATGAACTGTCTGTATCAATAATAGAAATAACTTGTATAGGATTTGTATTCTACTTTTCTCTAGAGTATTTTATAGATGAAATAAGGATAGTCTAGAAACCCTAACTTGTCACACAAGTAAGGGCTTCTAGAGCACTTTAGAAGAGTTCATACAGCTTCCTTAAGCCATCATACTCACCATAGTTAAGTTTACTGAACTAGAGTTATGGTAGCTTAAGGAGCAAGCTACCTTCATCTATAAATACCCTAAAATCCACCCATGTATTCAAATTTGCATATTATTGAATAAAGTATTCAGAATTGAAACTCATTCTCTCCCAAATCCTCCTTGCTAGTGAGCCTCTTTTGGTGAACTTAGGAAGGTTGGCCAAACCTCTTTTCCCTTCATTGCACCATCACACCACCGAAAACCTAGCACCTCTTTGCCAATCGATGCTATCATCTTCAATCCATTCTGCTGCCTTGCTCCATTCACACTCTAGGGAGACGACTTCTCAAAAAGTTTCTTTTGTTTGCGAAGGCTGCGAACTTAGAAATAGAGAGCGATTTGAAGAAATGACTTTAAATCTTTGTGTATTGACCCCCAATCGAATTGTTTGGGATTCAAAAGTGAAGGAAATCATTTTACCTACTAATAGCGGACAAATTGGAGAATTACCTAATCATGCGCCTATTGCCTCAGCTATTGATATAGGTATTTTGAGAATACGTCTTAAAGATCAATGGTTAACAATGGCTCTGATGGGGGATTTGCTGGAATAAACAATAATGATATCTTACACACTTGAAACTTCTTTTCCTTCTCCCTCTCTTATATCGTCCCTTCCTAATAGATATTCTACCTATATCTCCATATCCTTTAAATTTTTATGATCATAGTCAGGAACAACAATTTTTTGAAAGTTCTTCCACTAACAAAGTTTGTTCCATACATCATGATGATAACAATTCCATTAATACTAGCCTTTCTTTCCATGAAAAGGAAATTTTTGAAACTCCAATTTTGGAATCTAAAAACAAAACTGAACTCAAAGAAAATTCTTTGCCTAGAGCTGAACCAGACATTAAACATTCTTTCTCCTTAGACCAATCTTGTTCGGAGTTACTTGATGCCAACCTTTTCTTTGGACCCATTACCAATGAGAAGAGCGAAAAGAAAAAATCAGGAGAGATAGAGAACCTAGACAAGATAAAGAATTTTTTTGAAGAGTTGACAAAAGAAGCATCTCCATCCCTAGAAACTCAAAAAGAGGTACCTAAACTTATAGAGACACTCACCATACAACCTTCATCAAATCTAGGATATGATAAACCAGAAATCGAGATATCTTCTAAAGAGTTTATTAATATTGAGCATAAATGAGAGGAGTCTAGTACTAGTATTGTTCATATTAGTTCCAATGACTTTTCTCTTGATTCCAATATTTTGTTTCAAAATGTTAATCAACTTCATACTTTCCATAGAGAAAATGATTTTCCTCATACTTGTCACATTTTTCAAAGGTTTTCTCTTATGGATAGTTATCAAGTTATACCTTTGTTTATTCAAATGTTTGAATACAACATAAATACCCCTTTTCCATCATATAAAATTTTTTTCCTTCAACATGATGGGGATTCAAATGTTGAATTCAAAACTCATGTTAAATATGTCCAGCTATAGCATAAGTTGCAGTTCAGTGTTGGGAATTTAGTGTTATTATTTTCCAAATTTTTTTGTAATGTAATTAATATAATGTGCTAATTCATATGTGTTGACATTAAATATCATATTGCTCAACACTCATATTATGGTAGCTAAAGAAAAACAACCATGTACTTCATTTGTTATTGTTTTTCAATCTATTTAGTTGTGTGACTGAGTAGCTCTTCTCTCACAAAGCTTTAATAAATATAGTATATTTTCCAATACATCATATTTCGAAATTGTTATTGTGAAAATTATTTTACTTCTTCCATCAACTTTTTGCAAATTTGTTATATACATTACCTGTTAAATAGAGTTATGAAAAAGTTGTCAATCTACTACATTATTTCAAAACTGTTTATTTAATAATATGAAGTCATCATACTATGTTTTCAAAATTAATTCATACATGTAGGTTTATATATTTTAAGTTTTGACTTATTGTCTTATAAAAAGTGTGTTGACTTAGTTCGATGTAGTTAACATACAGAACAAGGCAGCTACACCAATATATTATTCTTACACTTTAATTCTTCATTACTAGGTCATGTTCATATGCTATATGAAAGATAGAATATCATGTATTTGTGTAGTTGTCAAAGAACTTGAAAAGACTCATACATCAAAATAAAACTTCATTCAAAATCCTAATTTGAGTACCAAATACGAAAAAATAAAAATATATTTAATTTATTTTTTTTTTATTTCTTTATTTAATACATGTTATTTAATTTTTTTTTTTAACAACACACAAGTTCCAAAACTTCCATATTCAAAACAAACACTCTTTAACCATTCTCTCTTTAACCATTCTCTCTTTAACCATTCTCTCTTGATTTTTATTTTTTGTTAAATTCATATCACTTTATGTTTTGTAAAATGCCTATCTTATCTATGGTTAATTTATGTAATTAATAATTCATGTAATTTTAACTTATAAATTATAAATTATGGTAGAACTTGTTTTAGAATTTTAAATTTAATATGATATATAAGTTATTTTTTCTTTAATTTATTTAATATTGTAATATTACAATTTAAATATGAAATTTTAGAAAAATCACGTGCGTTGCACGGGTCAAGTACTGGTATCAGAACATTCAAGATGACATTCTTAGAAAGAGATGGTTATAAAATCATAGTACACGTGTCAAAATATAATTTAATTGTTGGTGTTAAAAATTTATATAATTTAATATGCATTTTTAACTAGATTGAATCACTACCACCCAAATTCTATTAATACCTCAAACATATAATAATAAGTTTCTACTCATGTTTTTTTTTTAAATAAAGATTATATTATTTTTAGCATCATTATAAAATCTTGCCTTTTCAATCAGATTAACATCTCAAAAATCACTAATTATTTACACATAAAGAAAATAATATTATTAAAAAAATATAAGTAAAAACAACAATATTCAAGAAAACGAAACTAAAACTCATGATAAACCAAGAAAATTTAAAGTTAATAATTCCAACTGATCTTTAATCAAATTTATTAATCTCTAAATTAATCTTATCAAATGTTTCCTACTCGTGATGCATTTATTCTACTTCTAATCAAACTCTTTTTATTTAATTTATTTTTACTTTATTTTCTAAACTATTTGTTTCCCCTCTAAACTTATAATTTTTTCAATTATCTTTTAGGTATCTAAACTGATAATAGTTATAAGGAAAACACATTCACATTTTTATTAGATTAAAAAATATATAATTTTATTACTTTTATGAATAATTAATTAAAAAATAATATTGTTTTTATTTTTAAAAAGAGAAGTTATTTAGTTATTTTGAAATAAAAAATTTTATTCAATTATTTTTTATATTAAATAAATAAATTATTTTTTATTTATTAATTAGTAAATTTTCCCATTAAAAATAAATATAATTAACTTTTATAGTTTTCAAAATATTATTTTTTTATTTCATAGGTAGTTTTTTATATAAATAATTATTTTAGTTTTAAAAAACGGCTATTTAAAAGATAAAATAATAAGAATCTGTGTGCACCGAGAACAATAATTCCCTTTATTAGTGGTATACATAAAATAAATAGAAATTTTTTATCAAAACAAATGAATAATTTTATTACAATATAAATAATGGTTATTAGTTTTTAAGAAGCAATTTTCTAAATTTTAAATCACATTATTAGATATCTGATTGAAAAGAAAACTTACAATCGAACTATGGATGCTATGTTTCGTGCACGAAACATGCTTATTTATTAAGCTTGAATCTTTCTTATCCTTCAACATGTTGCCGTTATTAACACTTTTAAAATTCGTAATCTTTAATAAAATCTAGAGATCGTAATGTGAGCGGGTTATGGCCTAGAGCACTTTACTAAAAATTGCGAATCAGACTCACTAATTTAATTTGATGATCTGTTATGCATAGTTACGTAAGTCAACAGTGAGGTGAGATAGGATGGTCTGCTGGTCTACATAAATAAAAAAATAATTATTTTATTTTTTAAAAAAAAATTATATCCTATTCACTCATTATTGTAGTGTGTTTTTTATTTTATTTTATTTTAAAAAATTAAATTTAATGTACTAAAAAAAGAAATATTTTATTTTAATTATCTAAAGGGGTTAGTATTAAAAGTAATAGTCGATTTAGTTTTAAGTAAAGTCTTATATTTAAAATTTGTTAATAAAAAAATAATATAAAGAAAAAATTTCAATAGGATAGTTAAAAAATTAGTCATCTTAATTAAAATATTTTATAACAAAACTTTGATAAGATACTCTTATACATTTACATATACATATATAGGAAAAAATATATACAAAGCAAAATTTTAATTATTTTTAATCAATCTTTCTAACAACAATCATACTTGAATTTATATTTTTATCTTAATGGAATGAATTGAAACATGAATAAAATTTAAATTCAGGAATAAGTTTTTTTATAATTAATAAAATTTTAATTTTTGAAAAAGAAATATTTTTCTTATGTTGGCTAACCCGCAGGCTACTCTTATACGGGACGGGACAGTAAAATGAACTCACACTCCTTACGCGAGATAGGCCAACCCAACCGGTATTTTGTGGGTCAAACACAGGGTGGAACAAACTAAGACGCATTGTCACCCTTAACAAAATCATTGTCCATTTGTTCAATAATTAATTTTTTTATTAAATAAATAAAAAATAAAAATAAAGGGTACAAAAGGAGTGATTGGGCACATCAGAGGATTTTGATGACAATGGGAACTAGAGAGAAAGCAATTATTTAAACCTTTTCTATGTAGATTGAATGTGTGTTTTAACATTGCAGTTCAATCCCTTTCTAAAATATGGCACTTCAATCAAAATTTTAATGATTTTCTGAACAAATAAATAAAACTAGTTTTTCTTCTTTTTTTTTTATCAGCAAATAAAACTACTTTTGAATGAGCAATTAAAGAGTATGCACTTTATAGTATAATTACTATGAGTGTATTTATTTTAGGCATATGATCATTAGAATATTGTATTCCTTTATTTGTTCTTAACTTCTGAAAATATTTTTGAAGATAATTGATTTTTTTTAAAATTTTAATTTCTATTTTTATTGTTATTATTATTATTATGTTTTTCCATATTCTATTACCATTAGAAGGATGAGAATATAATTTTTCTGTGTGGAAAATTATTATTTAAACGTGTACTTTTTTATTTAAATTATTTTAAATGCATTCTTAGAAATAGTTGACCATATAGAATTTTTTAAATTTGTACATCAATAACATTCTAAATTATAATACTTTAGAGATAAGGTTTCGACTATAAAATATAATTTTCTAAAACAAATACTCCTTTAATATGCTATAACAATATTAAATTCATTTACACTGTTCAGGGCTACTATTATATTCTAACATTTATTCAAGATATGTTTCTTTTTCAAAAATAAAAGTTATAATTTTATTTGATGTTGAATATATAAATTAAAATTTTAAATATTTATTTATTCATTTATAAATCAAACCATATTGTAACTTTTCTCTAACTTTCTAGATTGATTCGTATCATTTTCTCTGTTAGAGGGCATTAATGAAATAATATCAAGATGATGATTAATTTTAACCGATCAGAATTTTAATTAGAATAATTTTTTTTCTTCCCCTAGATCTCAATTTCTCCTTTCTTATTTTGGTTGCATGTAAGACTTTTGTTACTACATATGAGATAAAAGCCAAATACATTAATCTATAATAGACAAGTCCATAGTGACATGTTTCATATATTAATATAGGCATCGTGGGATCAAGTTAGAACTTTTCTAAATTTGTCTAAAGTTTTATAGCTATGCCTCGAAGAAGACATGAATTAAGGTTACAGGTTGAGTTTTATCCTAAGTTGAAATTGCATGAATTATGACGAGTTGGAGCATTATAAATTTAATGAGTATGTAGAAACTCATAGTAACCATTTTGTGCAGGATTAGCACTTGACTAAATACTAAATACATATTTGGATTAGTTGCATTTTTTTATTTTAATATTTTACAACGTGTAAAATTTGGAAAAGTTGATGTTTATTTGATTTATGTTAGAGATTGAGGAATTGATTTCAAATTTCAGTTCAGTGGAAATTGATTATAGTTTTATTGGATTCTATACAGGATTTTAAAATGCACATATGAATTTTTACATATAGACTCCTCAGTTATTTTTTAATATTTTTAAAAATTGAAGTAAATTTGTTAAAAATTTGTAAAGAAAATCTTATGATATTGATTTTTCTTGTTGTAACTTACATGTTTTTAATTGGGTTCTAGACTTTATTAGAGCCTAGATTAAGTCTATACTTTTTTTTTAGAGTTTTCAAAATGAATGTTTAGGTTTAGAGCCAATTTGAGGCCTAATTCTATTTAAAAGAGAGCAAAAATCACTTGCACAACTTTTCTAGGGTTTTAGTTTTCCTTTGTTTATATCTATTTTTATCTTTTCATATTCGTCTATTATTCTTGTAGTGCATCTTATTTTCTAATGGAGAACTAAATCTCTATGCATCAATTCATGAAATCAACATTGAACAAATTGAGTTTTGCACAGATCATTCGTCGATTTGAGATTGTTCTTCTCTTCCCTAATTTTGATTTTTCTCTTTGTCGTGTCAATTTGTGTTTCTGAAATTAGAATTCAAATTAGAAATTGATTGAATCTTAATTTGATAATTGAATATGAATTGGATTGAATGATATTGATATTTAATTCATAGAAATCGATTTAATTGATTAATTGAATTGGTTAATTATTCAAACTTGGATCTAATCTTTGGAGAACTATGATTTTCAGACTGTTTGCTTGTTTGAATATGAGGATTGATTTGTTTTAATCTTCTGAAATTTCACTTTTGATATTTAATTTAGTTTTACAATTTACATTTTGTGTTTCTAAACCCGTAACTAAACCCTTTATTTTTATTTGTATGGAAACACCCTAAATATTGAATCCAATTTATCATGTGTCCTCTAAGAATTGACCTAGGTTGTGCTTTATATTACAAATTTTGATAAACCTCAATATTTTTTCTTTCACTTACAACAATAGAAATCATTCGTTTATCAGAAGAACTTTTTTAGTAGAAGATAAATGTTTCATCTTTGTCTGACCAACTCCAACATTCTTTCTATGTTGACTTTCTTTGAGTACCATTTTGTCTCCTTTCATTTCCCTCGACTTTAGAAACATAAACTTTTCTGTCATTGTGTGAAGTGAGCTTCCATTGTCTTGGTTCCGAGCTTGGAGTCTTCTTGTGATCATCAAGAACATCTACAAGAGAAATAATTTTGTTTTTTGGGCACACATACTTTCTTGGGTCATATATAGTTAGTTTATCTTAACAGATTCTTTTTAAGAGTACCACTAAATGATGCACCTATGGACATAATACTTAGAAAGGCATGAAACTTAGTTTCTTTAGGCTTCTTTTGCTCATACATCCTTATTCTATTATGGGCTTTCCTTGAATTTCTTGTTACAAGGTCCAAGGATTTCCCACCTATGTTTGATTAGGATAAAGAACATCATTTTTAGAAAGAAAATCGTTAATGGTCTTTGTGTCTTTTGTTTCTATATGACTTTTTCCAAAACTTTCATTCAAGAGAAACATTTCCTTTTTAAGCCTTTTCAAAGTCCATGTGTTAAGTATCAAGACTTTGTTTCAAACCCTTTTTTTTCTCACATAAGACTCTGTTAGCTTCTAGAAGATTAGCATTCCCAAGAGAAAGGTCATTAGACAATGTATTCTCTTTTCAAAGAGCTTATATTTCTTTACAAGCATTATTATAGTTATTTTTCATGACTTCATAAGTTGTTGCAATTCTAAAAAATTGAAACAAATTCATTATACACCAATTGAAATTAGTGCAAGTCCGAAAAATCTACCTCTTCATCATATTCTTCTGATGTTGAACTGTGGACGATGTCAACCATGAGACCAAGATATGCTTCTTCTTGTTTAGATTTTGATTCTGAAGAATCTAGGTCTCCCCATGTAGCCATGTAATTCTTTTTTCTTGTAGAGCATTTTCTTTTCCTTCTCTTTCTCCTTATTTTCTTGTTCTAGACATCCAACTATAAAGTGTCTAGGTTTTTTGTAGTCTTATCTTCTCTTTGTATTCACTACACAATTTTTTACTTTAGGCAACACTAAACTAGGCCACACTTGTATAATTGTTGCCTAAATATAGAAAAGACAACGGTTTGTAAAATCGTTGTCTATTTATACCACATTTTTTAAGTGTTACCTTTAGAATGTGTGGAGTAAACAATAAAATTGAGGTCTAAAAGTGGCCATAGATGTATAAATGTGAACTAAAAGTGGAAAAGGCATCACTTTTACAAATGTGCCCTAAACGTAAATGCAACAGTTAAAAAATTGTTGCCTAAAATTTACGATAAAAAGTGGTGCCTGCACATTGGTGAAAAAGTGTTGTCTATTCTATTAGTCTAAGACAACAAACAAAAAAGTGTTACATATTCTACCAATCTAAGGCAACAGGTAGAAACATATTGTCTTTTACATTGATTTACAAATAAATGTCTAAAGCAAACTCTGATTCTAAAATCGAGATTCAAAAAATTATTATTATTATTATTAATGTTGTTAATAATATTAATATTAGTATTATTATTATCAATAATAATATTAATAATTACAATAACAATATTATTATTAATATTCATAATAATATTATTAACAATAATAATAATAATATGAAAAAAAAAGTTCTTATGTAATGGTTATAGGATGTAATGTTAACTTATGGGACGTGAGTTCAATTTCCTCGAACAAATAAATTGTCAATAATAATTACAATAATAATAATAAGAAGAAGAAATGCAATTGCCACAATATAAAAATCAAATCAGACACAATCATATAACTCAGATATTTATATAATAATAATTGATTGAATGACATATATTCCATAATCAAATGTGTTTTTTTATTTATTTTAAATATATTTTTATCGTCTCAGTACTGGTCCAAAAAGATCTATAAATGTACATATCAATCTCATAAAAATACTTACTTAATTTTCATAAATACTCATTTATATACTTATAATTTTCTATGTTCTTGATAACTAAAATGTCTCTAGGTGAATTTCCCCTCATTATCTTTCATAAACTTGACAACCATCTCTTAGAAATTATTACTTACATCATAATCACATTCATCCACCTCAAAAGACTAACATTCTTTCTAAATGAATAAAAAGAATGAATATGTTGCAATTATTTAAAAATTATAATTAATAGTGATAATACAAACTTATTTTACTTTAAAATTTATATATATATATATATATATATATATATATATATATATAAAAGAACCTAAATAGGTTCTTAGTGTTGGCTGACATGATTAATATAAAGTTTTTTTTAATATTATGAACCAATTAAAAACAACTTAAAATATGTTTCTTAAAATAGTTATCATAAAAATTAATAATTTTTAATGATATAGCAATAATTATACACAAATAGATTATGTAGTAATACTTTAAAATTGAAAAACATCTGTAAATTATCAGTACATTTCAATTTTATTATTCTTTTACTACAATACATAGTAAATAAATTGTTATTATGTCTGGAAAAATGATAGACCGGACAATCTCGTTTAAATTATATTGGATGAATTATTTATTTTCATGTAAAAGGTTAAATGGTCTTCAAATTTATTTATTTATTTTCTATTAAAAAATGTGTCATCAAGAGACTTTAATTTCAAAATTATATATGTTTATTAACTGCAATTTATTTTTGAAAAAACGTACAAGCTTAGGAGGTTTGTAGATCAAGTCAACTCCATTTATTTTTATACAAAAAATTAGATAAGAAGGAGACTCTTAGCTGTTAACAGTAACGTTAACAAAGTGCATTCACCAACACTAAAAGTATATTTAAGTCGATTATAGTTAATTCCTAATTTTGTTAAAATAGAGTTTTTGCATGGATAAAGAAATATTTTTAAATATATAATTCTTTTTTAAAATTTATAATTAATAATTTAAATTTTGATAAATATATTACTTTTAATTATTTTGAATTATTATTGTACTACTCGAAGACCGAATAGAATGGGAAGTCCAATACTTGCATACATGCGAACATTTAGATCAACTAACCTCCCAATCACGCCGTCCCACATGTGAGATCTCAAATTAATTAAGCATTATCATTAAGTATATATCACGCGGTAATCACACATAAATCATAATTATCCGGTAGATTGGGTTCACTTGAACTGTATTAGTACATATACACTATAAATGTCTAAAACCCTACCTATAAATAAAAAGTCACCCCTTAATAATAAGATAATGAAACTCTAATTTAAAAACTTCAGCATTCAAATCTTATAATTAACTCGAGTATCGAAATGTCGTTACAAGTATCTCTACTTAAAAGATCAAAGGACGACATGATTGGATACTGAAGATAGAATATTAAAGATTTAAAAACGTGTAATAAATAAAAAATACTTTCACTCAAAACAAAAACAATTATTAAAATTTAATTTAAAAAGACAAAAACTAACATGATTAAATATAAAAGGGGAGTGTAGTGTGTAGTTTGAGAGAGAGTTTTTTTTTTTTTTTTAAGTTATTATTGAAATAGCGTAGGAATGTATCTTTAAATAGGTTGATTCTTTGAGATACTATGTTAAGATTTATTTTTAGTTGTCTCTTTTAATAAATATTTTTCTATACATGCAAATCTGACAAATCAGATTTTTTTAAAAGTTTAGAAAATAAAGCTTTTTACCAATATCAATATATATATATATATATATATATATATATATATATATATATATATATATATATAATCATACTTGAAAATGATTTTGTAGTAAACGGAATCAATATCGTAGGAAGCAATCATTAGTCTCTGAATGATTTTGGATGATTTTTTCCAAACATGCTTATGCCGTTTGACTGGTACAATATTATTAATTTTCTCTCTCAAAAATGGTGTATAAGCTAATTTTAAATGATTATTCTTCACCCATTCTTAAGTACTAGTCAGTTATTCAGGGTAATGTTCTGGATTCCATAATTAGTAATCACAATTTGATTAGACTCAATAAATATTTATAAAAAATACTCATGATAAATACGTTGTTTATATCTTTAATAAATTTGAAATTTTGATATAAGTGATTTATAGAAATATCAGTATGAGTGGATCTTTTATAAATATGATATAATTTTATACTTTAGTTATTAAAAAAACAAAATAAGTTACGCCACGTTAAAATGTCACGATTTTATTATAAAAAAATAATTATATTAAGATAACACAATTTTATTATATTTAAATTGAAATTGTGTTATTTTAATGCAATTATAATATAATTAAAATTTAATTCAAGTCATGTGAACAGACTGACTTATTCATTTCAGTAACTTTTTTAAAAATTTACCTATTTTAATATTATAATGTAAAATTATACCATAAAGAAATTCAAAATTCCAAAGTTCAATTCATACTCACAAATTACATTTATTGTATTTTTAGGTTGATTGGTATATATATTTCATGTAAACAGTTTTACACTCTCAAATGATTAAAACAGTCCAAAAATTTAAGAATAATTATTTTCAAAGATAACATATATGATATTTTGTTGTTTGTAATTAGACAACAATGTAGATAATATTTATACAGGTTTTTTGAAATGTTTTAAATATTTTTTTAATTAAGTTCAAATGCCTTTGTAATATTTTTAAATATAAATTAAATTATATATTTTACTTTTAATTTATTTTCTCTTTATTTATTTTGAATTGCTAAAAACTTAAAAGAAGACAATATTTCAATGAACTAAGATGTTGATGATCAGTATAAAATGCAAATATATAAGTACCTAAGATATATAAATAAGAATGCTTAAATTAAGTTGAATTACATTCTGTAATAAATTTATTTTAGGATAAAGCTTGTTTTGATACTTTAAATTAAAAAATCACTTTAATCTCTTAAAATTTCAAAACAAAATTATTTTAGTTCTTAAATACTAAATTTCATGAACTAAAATTATTTTGAAACCTTCAAATTTCATATTTAAGGAATAAATCATACTTTTAACATTTAAAATATTTTAATTAAAGACATTAAAATTTAGTTTAACATCTAGGTAAAAAAATACTTATTATTCTTATTGAGATTGATCGTCCTTAAATACTTAATGAAGTTAAATCATTTAGCTTAAGTTTAATTATAACTTATGTTGAGGTAAGAGTTCTTCCGATGAGATATAAGTAATTGATGGATCCACTTACAAAATATGTAAGACCTCAAATTTAATATTTTTAAATCCATTAAACATACAAATTACATACTATTGATTTAGTTAGTTAATATATGATTATTTTACATATCTCAAACGTATGTAACTAAACAAAAGTAAAAATACATAAGCAAATAAATCCATTTGTTACTCTACAAGTTCCCTAAATTTCTATTTCTATCTCAAAAATATATTCTTAGCATAATCACAAAATAGAAACTAAAGGGTTAGATGATAATTATTAGACATATAATCGCAATCCAAATATGATCGATTGCACATAAGTCTATCAAAGACTACACAATTTTTTCACACAATATATAGTGATTTATTATTTTTGGGAGACTAGTATTAAGTTTGAACTTAGAGATTAACACTTGTCACAATACTTGTTGTGTTTTTCAATCTACCATCTTCAATATAGATCTCATCTAGCAATTTCCTATATAACAAATTAGTTTCTTACACATCCCATAGAATAATACATTTAGTAATCACACTCTATGATTTCACCATTCATTTTTAATAAACACGTGTCATACCTATGATTACCAACACAATCAACATTCAACTTGAAACAACAAAACCATAGGATTAGAATCATAAATTTCCAAAATTTTATAGAAACAAGGAGAATGTCACTTTAGTTGTGAGTTTGTGCTTAACTGATGACACCCTCGCTTGAGTGATGTGACCTAATCCTTGAGCGCCATATCAACGTTGGAGTGATATCTAAAGAGGATGAGAGATAATTGATACAAACTCTTTCTCACTTAAAATACAAACTTTTTTATTTTTAATGGATTAAAAAATTGTTTCAACCGATTGATTTCACCTGAAGTGAAAACAATGGATTAATTTGAATCTCTAATATATTAAAATCATAACAGATAACAACGTCTTTAAAATAAAGAGATTTCAACATGTTAAATAACAAGTTTTAACATATTAAACATCTCTACACCTAACACAACATTCTAAATAGTTAGAAAACATTTCAAAACATGATTCTTGGAGTTTCATAAATTATTCACCTTAATAGACAGAAATAAACAGACACAAAAGCACAAAGACACATATAAGAACATCTTCTACAAAAAAATTGATCTTCATTCTCTGAGTAGGTTGAATTCATCAAATATAAGATTCAACTCCACCTATCTCCAACATGATATATCTCTCACTTGAGTGAAATCTGATCTCTAGAGGAAAGTTGATTTTATGTTTCTTTCTCGCTCAAACAATCACTCCACACTTGAGCGTCCATCGTATGAGTGTTACTCCAATGCTTGAGCAATATTACCTGTTGTTTCACTCCAATAAGTTCTAAAAGCATTTATTATATCACTTCTTTAGTGTATGAGTGGCCACATAGCCACTTGAGCGGTGACAAATTGTATGGTCTCATCTATTTTAGAACTCCATGCACCACTACGGAAACTCATTGCTTTAGGCTTCCTTGTTGCTTTAGAGTTGTTTGTCTTGGAGAAGAAATAATTGTTTTGATATTTATCTTATTCAAGCTTCAAGTTATTTCTTAAGCTATAAACTATCACTTGAGAGTCTATATTGTCGCTTGAGAGATAGTGAACGATGCAAACAATAGTAATTCATTGCTTGAATGTCGCTTGAGTAATAATCCATTGTTTGAGCAGTAGTCCACTGTTTAAGCAATATCATTCCAATAAATAGAATTTTCTTGAGAATAACTCATGCAGTTGAAATTCCATATTTTATACTCTTTGAAACTACTCCAAAACACTACTTAATATGTATATATCATCCATATAGTCCCAATGAATTATGAATTTTTTTAACAATAATATACATAACTAAATCTTCTTTTCTTATAAATGGATACTAACATCACCATCACATCCTTCACACATCTAAACAATATCTTATTGAATAAATTATAATTAACTTTTCTTTATTTGGTAGTAGCATATAGTCGAAAATACCAATCCTTAAATTGAAATCATCTGTTCTTAACCAAGACCCAAACAGAAGAATAAAAAAAAAAAAGAAGTTTCTCACTAAAGATTGAATCATTTACTAGTATGAATGATCTGATTAATTTATCTAGCAAACTTCTCAATGATATTATCTTACAACACAATGATCTTTATATTTTAGACAGAATTCATAAAAAATAAAATTTAAAGAGATAAAATATTTATGCCTTATATATCGACTTTTTATTTTTTATCCATTTAAATTTATCTTTATGAAAATTTCGTATCTTCTGTATCTTAGAAGTTATTCTATTATTTTAATAGTATATATTCAATATTTTACTTATTTATTTTTTCTTTCAATTATATTTTTTATTTAGATTTTTAATTTAATTTGATTTAAAATTTAGTAAAATTTTCCCTATTTTTCATGTCTTATATATTTTGATTTTTTATTTTGCTCAAATACATTCTTAATTTTGATTTCAAAATTAATTTGATTTAAATTTTAGAGAGAAAACTTCAAATCACTGCCATTTTGTCTTTATTCATATACTTAATTTTATTACCAACTTATTTGTTTCAAAAGAATAATGAAAAATAACCTTGTATCTCAATATGAATTAATAGTATAATTTATTATGTATCATGATAAATATTTATTGTATATAAATAAAATACGTAGTAAATAAACATTTTAAATACATAAATTACATTATAATTGTAATCATAGCAAAGAAATGAGAGGTTAAAAACATAAAAAAAAATATGTGTTAAAAGAAAAGGACTACTAAATATATTTTCGTCGAAAAGTATTCCTATAAAAAAATTTACAAGAAAATTAAACCATAAATTATGTTTCTAACAATATTAATTTATTATGAAATTTAATTACACAATAATTTATATATTAAAATATTATTTCTTATGAAGTTTAATGATAAAAAATCGATATTATATATATATATATATTTACATATTATTACACATATTAAAATACTATTTCTTTTATCTTAAAATCCTTCTCTCCAGTCTCCCACCCCACTTCCTAGATTCATAAAAAAAGAAGAAAGAAGATATTTTTTCTTTAAAGAAACACATTATTCAGTTAAATATTGTGCATAGGCTTTTCTAAAGCATACTACGAGTCTAATATCACAAAAATATTCTGTAAAATATTATTGACGTCAAATTTAATCTATTTAAAAAAATCGTTTAATATAATAAATGAATTAAAGATATTTATTATTCATTAAAAATATTAGAAAACGATTTTATCTGAATTTATAGTTAATATCAGCTGATAATAACAGTACGTACCACTTTACAGAACACTCAAGCAAGAAAAAGCATGAAAAACATATACAGCAAACAAGGAAAAAAAACAACCTCAAAAAGTTGAGAGCAACCGAAAAAATGTATGTAAAAAATGTTTAGAAATATTATTTTATGTATTTTCTATTATTTAATTTGAATAAATTGTAATTTAAAAAAAATATCACCACATAATATATTATTATACGGAAACAGTAATATAAAATACATTTCTACTCATATCACATCAATAATTATTCCTATCATAGAACGTTATTAAATAAATGTAACATTATAACTAAAAAAGAATTAAACATTTTGAAAATCTATAAATTATACAAAAAAATTAAAACCAATAAGTTTTTAAACTGAAGAGATCTCATCAAATGATAATATTTATAAAAATTAAAAGCATATTTGAGCAATAAAAAAAATTTGGGAAGAAGTGGGTCTTAAGTCGAGAATGAAAGTTTGGCATGGCAGTTCCAACCTCACTAAAAAATGCATTAAACTTTGAGAAAACAAGAACAAGAAACTAGGGAAGAAGAGGAACACATACATTAAGATAAGGAACTGCACTCAATTATTTTAATTGGTTAGCTTTGCTTGTGAGGTTGGCTTCGTTTTCTGCAATTCCCGTTCCACAAAGCCACGCCCTGCATCAACCCCAAAAAACTAACACAAAAGCAAAAAAGAAAAGAAAAAGAAAAACCAAAAACTTAAAACAACATATTATTATTAATATCGCTGTAATTATTGTTACAGTTTTCATTTGTCTTGTCCCTTTATTTTTCGATTGGATCTGAGGCTCTTCAGAGTTGCAGAAAGGCACACCAAAGTTGCTTCACTTTCTTTGAGTGTGGTTTCTCTTTGTTTAGAGCAGACTCACACAAAGCTTGTGGAAGCCACAGCCATGGAAGAAGGTTTCTTGCTATGCAATTTCATTGCCATTTTTCTGCTTTGATCAGGTGTGCATGTTCTTTTCGATTATTTATTTATTTCTTTGCTCTACTCACTCCCTTTTGCTGCCTTTCTTTATGGGGTAGCTTTTAATCACTGTTCCTGTAGTGTAACAAAAGAAAAAGCTGAAGGTGGCTTCTAATGAATACAAAAACTTTAACTTGGGTGCTGTTACAAGTTAATGCATTTTTGGAATCAAAAGCAAAGGGGTTGTTGGTTTTGCGAAATTATGGTTTTGGTTTGTATGGTGTTGATCAGAGAGGAACTGGATTTCTTGGTGATTTTGTGAAAGAAACTTTGATATCTGAAAGCCTTTGTGAGTTTCCTTGATGCTTTTCTTTCTTTTGGGTTGAAAGACTGAATTTGATTTGATGCTTTGCGTTTGGGTTCAGCCGTTTTCTTTTTAATGGATTCTGTTCAGTTGGGTGGTGTTCTAGTTTGTGTATCTAAAATAGGCCTCTTGCAAAGTTTCTTATGTTTTTCTTTATCTGGTCGTTTGAATTCCACTCTGGATCATTTTAATTTTCTTTCTATTTTCGACCTGTATAATTTTGTTGTGTTATTTTTTTTAAAGTAAGAAAGTAGTAGAAGGGAATTTTTTGTAAGTGGTTGTTTTGTTTCTGTGCCTTTTAAAAATGAGTAAATCTCAGTAAGTAATTCAGGGTGTTGAGTTGGATTTTGCAGGTCATAAAGGATTTCTTAATGGGGTCACCTGTTAATGGATTGGATTCTTTATCAGAGGTTCAGAATTCAGTTTCTGTGGTAGATCATGATTCTCCTTCAACATCAGGGATTCCCCGGCCATCTCGGCCACCGTTAAGCACATCTAGAAATTATGGGGCTTCATCCAGTCAGCATAACTATGGAATGAAGACCATCCACCACCAAAAGCATTCATATCAGGAGGCTGACAACGTAGTGCGCGATGAAATGCCTAATATGGAGAAGCAGCACTATGACACAAATGGAAAATCTGAGTATGTTAGCCTCAATAAAGCTGTTGAAAGTTGTTTGGGAAAGAATATCTCCAAAATGGAAACAAAATTAAGTATCAAGCAACCATTAGATGGTTCCAAGAATTGTGATTCTAGTGGCGACAATTGTAAATTAGTTTCAACAAAAGGTGTTGTTGATCGAACAAAGAGCAAGTGTGAGTCAGAGATTGGCTTTTGTCCAAGTCCTCAGAGTAGTTTCTATTCAGAAGCCAAGGAAAGTTTTGCCAACAATGGAGTGAGTGAATGTGTTAGTGTTGATAAGTCAGTGGAAAGTGGGGAAGTTACTAATTCCTGTGAATTTAACGAGAGCCGGAAGACCAGCATCTGTAGAGGCAGCACTGGAAGTGATGTTAGTGATGAGAGCAGCACTAGTAGTCTAAGCAGTGCTTTGTATAAGCCCCACAAGGCAAATGATATAAGATGGGAAGCAATTCAAGCCATCCGAGTTCGTGACGGGGTGTTGGAAATGCGACATTTCAGGTTATTGAAGAAATTGGGATGTGGAGATATAGGAAGTGTATATCTAGCTGAACTAAGTGGCACCAGGACTTGTTTTGCAATGAAAGTAATGAACAAAACAGAGTTAGCAAGTCGCAAGAAGCTTGTTAGGTCTCAGACAGAGAGAGAGATACTGCAGTCTCTAGATCATCCATTTCTGCCCACATTGTATACGCACTTTGAGACAGAGACATTCTCCTGCTTGGTAATGGAGTTCTGCCCTGGTGGGGACTTGCATGCACTCAGGCAAAGACAACCTGGGAAGTATTTTTCTGAGATTGCTGCCAGGTTAGCCATTTCGTTTTTCCTTGCTTGCCCCATCAGTTCTATCCACATACAACATGCAGACACATTAGATAATTGTATTTTCCTTCCTTGAAGTCATGAAATCAAGTGTTATGTCTGTAGAACCAGAATGGAAACTGTATCATTTTAGGAAATCTCTGTCTTTCTCTACAAGATTAAGGAACCTGACTAAGATTTTTATCATATAAATGAAAAGCTGGACTGTCACATAACGTTTTGTAGTTACTATCCATTGGTGCCTCAAGGACCATGAGAAAATCCACATATTTAGCAAAACATGGCCCAAGAACGCAAAGGAGCCAAGACATTCTTTTCCACTCCCTTTATTGTTTTAAAATCTTCCAAGCTTTTTCAAGTCTCTTTCTGAATGTTTGCCAAAAATGGCATTTTCTTTTTCTGCCTGCATAATTACCTTTAATTTACTACATCCTTCTTTTCCCACAATCATGACATTCTGAGTGAACTGTACAAACTTCAGTTGTTCTAGTGATGTTTCAATCTCTATTTTCTTGGCACTTCTCACTTCAATGGTTGTGATTGTTACGTGACTTGCCTTTCTTTTAATGTCTTTTCTAGGTGTTCACTTGTCCTTCTATGTTATAGAATGTTAAAATTCTATTTTTTTCATTTTTCTTTGTGAATAACTAACATTTATGTTCTGTCATCGACATCAGATGGCAATTGATTTGGTCTGTCTGACCTTAGCTTGCTCGGTGTTATTCATTCCTCCATCCTATGTCCTATTCAAATGACATATTTTAAGCTGTTTGTATATTTGCTCTGAGTGAACTGCTTAAGGGACTTGAACTTGAACTTTTCATCTGGGGTTGAATGTTTTCAGAATTGGCAAAGAATTACAATCTACAGTGTGTTGTCATTTCATTAGTCTGTACCATACAGGTTTTATGTGGCAGAAGTTCTCCTTGCCTTAGAGTACTTGCACATGCTTGGGGTCATCTACAGAGATCTGAAGCCTGAGAATGTGTTGGTGAGAGAAGATGGGCATATAATGCTTTCAGATTTTGATCTCTCTCTAAGGTGTGCTGTGAGTCCAACTCTTGTGAAGTCATCAAACTCTACCTTGGAGACAAAAAGCTCAGGATACTGCGTTCAGCCTTCCTGCATTGAGCCAACCTGTGTAATACAGCCAGACTGCATTCAGCCATCATGCTTCACACCGCGATTTCTCTCCGGCAAATCCAAGAAAGAAAAAAAGTTGAAGCCAAAGAATGATGTGCAGAACCAGGTGACCCCTCTTCCCGAGCTTATTGCCGAGCCCACGAATGCTCGATCAATGTCCTTTGTGGGGACACACGAGTACCTGGCACCTGAAATCATCAAAGGTGAAGGTCATGGCAGTGCTGTAGACTGGTGGACATTTGGGATATTCTTGTATGAACTCTTGTTCGGTAGAACGCCGTTCAAGGGTTCGGCAAACCGTGCAACACTATTCAATGTTGTTGGCCAGCCCTTGAAATTTCCAGAATCTCCCACTGTGAGCTTTGCTGCCAGGGACTTGATCAGAGGTTTACTTGTGAAAGAACCTCAGAATCGGCTTGCTTATAGACGTGGAGCAACAGAAATAAAACAACATCCATTTTTTCATAATGTTAACTGGGCACTGATCCGATGTGCAAATCCTCCAGAGATTCCAAGACAGGCCATGAAAGCACTTGCAGCTGAAAAGGTGCCTGGAGTGAAGCCTTCTGGTAACTATTTAGATATTGATTTCTTTTGATCTTAATGTGTCTGTTTTCTCATTTGAACTAATTTCCATCTTTTATTTGTGTTGTTTGTCTATGGTTCTTTCCTTTTGTATAAAATGTTGCAACTCTTTCGTCTACATTCATCAATGCTTGTAATTGTCCATGATAAACTGCTCTAAGAACCTTCAAAATGCATGAAATTGAAAAACAAACTTTCTGGTTACCTATTTACTTCTATTTTCTTTACATTTTTCATCATGCCCGTTTTTTCAAAGTGAAAACACAAGAATTAAAATGAAGAAGACACAAATATAATTGATCTCATTTTTCAAAAAATGACGATCTAAGTTAACCCTATATTACAACATTCACTCACTTCATTCTCCTGATTTATTAATTTTTTTATAACACTCAACTTATTGCTATTAAGGGTACGTTACTAATTTCAAATTTGAATACAATATTCTATATTAATTTCATTTTAATTGAAAGAATATAAGATTTCGATTTATATTTGTTTAAATGATTATCTATAAAAGAATATTTCCTCCCTGAAGTTAGAAGGATTATAGTATTAGTTTAGCTGCTTTTTTAAGTAAAGAGGTAGAATTTCAGTATATTTAAATTGAAGTTATGTTAGGCACAATTTTATTTGTAATAAGATTTTAAGGGCTGTGTCACCTTAGTATAATTTATTTATTTTAGTAATTTTCTAAAATTTTACTTATTTTTATTTATTTTAGTAATTTTTTAAAATTTTATTTATTTTTATTGATTTTAGTAATTTTTTAAAATTTTATTTATTTTGATAATTAATTGGTGAAATTGTACCTCATTCATAAAAAAAAAAAAATCCTAGTTTAACATATAGAAATGGATTTCTAGTAATTAGTGTTGATATGAGATTACTGAAGCCAACGGTGGTTTGAGTCAAAGATGAGTGGGTGAGAGAGATTAAACGTGGTACGGAATTTGTGGTGTAGAATGTGATGATTCTTTGACGGTAAGTGTGTTTAAGAATGAGAAGGGTACGTGTGTACTATTTATGTAAGAATTTAAATGTGAGAAAGCGATAGTTATAAAATAAATAATATTTCAAAGCTATGTATTACTACTTTTTGTGTACCAAGACAAGGATTGATCTTGTGATTTTGACTTCACCAGGATCAGCTTTCAGGTAACCCAAATGGAAACGGACAATCATTTTGCTTTAAATACTACAAGGCAATTACATTATTGTTATTATTATTATTATTATCATTATTTTATTATTGGAAACTCGTTAGTTAAGGAAGGGTTCACTCTTTTCTTATAATAATAAGAAATTAATTATTATAATAATTATTAAGGAAAAATATATATTACTAAACTTTATATGGAAATTTAAAAAAATTACAGAAATAAATCAATTTTACTAGTTTTTATAATTTTATTATGTGTAATTTTGTTTTACATAATTAATAGTGGTTTAGATAAAAGTAGATACACAAACTCATATTATACCAAGAAAATCATAGTATAATTTCAGAGTTATAAATTCAATTTTGATTTATTTGATGTAAATCTATCCCTTTTTTTTTTCATCTACAATCCCAATAAGAAAAGCTTTAATTATAATATCATTGTTTTAAAAGAGAGTTTAGTACAAAGGGATTTTCTTTTCTTCAGAAATCTAAAGTTGAAAATTTCTTTTTATCAATTTTGGTTTATTTTTAAATAACATTTTCAGAAAATAATACTTTAAAAAGGAAATATTTGCATTTCTTAAAAAAATGTTTCAATGGAGAGTGGAGAGGGGTATAACAATTTTTGGGCTAAAAAAGTTTGCATAAATATTTACATATATATTGAGAACCATAATATATTATGTTTTATTCTTCAATTTTTACATGACAATGAGAATCATACTCATTATAATAACAAGGACTTTTGAATATAAGGAAAATTTTTGCTATCAAAGGTTTGGTAAAACGAAACTTGTTTTAGATAATACGAAGAAAACCTCTATTTAAACTTATCATTATATCAATAATTTGTTTTAATGAACTCACCAAACACCCAATGAAGTCTTGGCACATGCATAAAGGAGTTCTTTGTATTTAATCTATCTTTGTCATATAGTTTGCATAATTATAGCATATGGTTAAATGAATTTGAGAACAACTAGACCAATAATAGTTATTATGCTTCAAAATTATTTATAAATTGATTATCGGGAAACATCAAAATTGAAGGATTTGAAGTAATAATATAACAAATAGGTCAAGCCATTGTGAACGAAAGTTGAAAAAAAATGAATAAGAATTGGAATGCGGGAGTCGAGAAAGAAAAGAAAGGGCACTAAGAAATGAGAATATCCTGAATGCATGGCCCATGTAACTTATAAGACCATGTGTCATGAATCATGTGTCTTCTCCCCATGATAAGGACACTCATTTAATGTGTTGCCCTAGATAAATAAGATGATTCAGATTATGAACATATATTTTTATTTATTTTATTTCTTTTTTTAAGGTGCATAAATAAATAAAAAAATGGATGACCCAAACAAAAATTTGGCTAAGTCACTTTATTTCTAACATTATCCGTCTTTTGATAATGTATATTCTTCTTGAGAAAATACTTAATTATCCATTTTTAGCATATAATAGTATTTTAAAAATAAAATATTTTGATTAGAAAAGTTAGAATGTAAGTATAAATTTACTTAAGATCTTACTAAATAAGCACATATTTACCGTAAAAACATACAAATACTATTAAAGGTGGATATTTTCTTAGAATCTAGAATTGTGCATTGATGTTCTGATAAAAAAGGGAACTAAGTATTTGTGAGCATTTGTTTATATTCTGCTTGTTTTTCTTGTTACTATCTTCTACTATATGCATAATTGTAATTACTTGTTATTAGTCTTGAAAAAAAAAAATACAATATATGAATGAGCATTTGTTTATATTCTAAGTTTTACATATTTTTTTTTTTTATATGTATTATTGTATTTGTTAAAAGTTTTTATTATCATATGGGCAACTTGTTGAGACTTTAGATGATCCAATTCCAATAAAGTATCTTTCAAAGGAGTTTTGATAATAACAAACACATACACAAGCAAATTATATGCATGTTTTAAGCTCATGAACATGTTAATATGTGTCTTGTATTAGTAAAACTCATCAGACTATCAAGTGGACATTTGAAGCATTACACAGTCTAGCAATAGCTATATTCTTGTTTAAACATATTTGTTTAAAATCAAAGAGCATAATCAAAGTAGAAATCAAAAAACATTTTGATAGAGCTAATTGAAATTATCTTTAGAAATTATAAACACACTTATACGTTGCAATAAACAAAACTAGAAAAACTTTTCATATAAAAAGTATGCATCTTCACAATGGTTACATTAGAAAACCTAAAGGAAAACTATTTGAAACATGATATGATGTAATCTGACATTTAAATCTAATTATTGTTATATTTGTTATGTGTTTGAATTGTTTCCTTCTTAAGAGAAGATAAAATCTCGTTAAGATCAAGACTTTCCACATCAAGCTTCCAGTCAACAGTTTTCAAGGAATGCAAGATTCTCGTAGTTGAAAATCTAATCAGATCTGAAGCTTTTTTTAATCAATGGTCATCTTCGAAGACCTATAAGAAGGCATTAAGATGAAGATGCAATTTCCATTTCTTTGAGAGTCTTTTCTTTTGCTATTTTGTGGGATCTTAGTCTTAGGAGAATATTAAGATAGTATAACCAATAGTGATTTATGTACTCGAATAACAAGGATTGATTTATGTACTCAAATAATCAAAAATAGTTTGTGTACTCGCTATAATCAGGAGTGATTTGTGTACTCATTGTAATCATTGATTTGATTACTGTAACATCTTCAACAACTATCTTAAGGGAGAACTGGACATAGCTCATGAGTTTGGGTGAACCAATATAAACTTATTTTGTGGTGTTTTGGTTGTCTATTCATTAAACGATCTAGTATAGTCTTCTGTTAGAAGAGTTTATGGGCCCTATTCAACCCCTTCGTCTAAAGTCAAATGTACCAAAATGCTTATGTAATTCACCTCTTATTGAGGTTCCTCCATCATGGCTCAGCGTTTGATGTGAGTTGATTTTAGATGTTTTCATTTAAGGTGACACTTTACTTAAGATTGAGATTTTAGCACAATTATTGATGGAAGAGGCCCAAGCCCAAGCCCAAGTCCAAGCCCAAACCCATGTTCAAGCCCAAGACCAAGCTCAAGCCCACCAAATAGAAGATATGGGCCAACTACAAGGGCTATGGCAAGAAGAATACAAGAGGATTGGGACACTACTACTGATGGCAGAAAGACTTTTCTCTACGTGATAAAGATGCCATAAGCTTAGTATAGAAGTAGAATTTAATTTTCTTGTCAAAATTAAAATAGGAACATAATTGTAATTTTCTTAGAATTAATTTTGGTACCTAAAACACCAACCTATGTTAATTTAGGGTTTCTAAAACCACTAAATTAACCAAGGCTGGTTGGAAAGCCCATAGAGGGAGTGAGCTTGCAACACTAATCACATCCCTCCCATGTGCTTTCATTTAGGCGCCACTTTTGGTGGAAATATCATTTGAATTTCCCTCCACTTTCATTTGAAATTTCAGCCCTCTAACACTATAAATAAGAGGACTTGCTTCATGTATTTTCAAGATTAATATACTTAGTGAATTGCTACCAAGTTTGAGCCAATTTCACTTCTTGCCCAAAAACCTCTCAAGGTTAGACTATTGATCTTCAATTCTCACCTTACCAAAGAGAGATGGCCTCACCACTCTCATTCCCTACCTAGCATGCACCTCCAAGGTCACCACAGCTCTTAGGAGGACCTTGTCCATTTTCAATCCATTGCTTCCGCTCACCAACAATTTCTCCAAGCATGAAGGCACTCTTCCATCATTTGGTATCAGAGCCTAGGTTCTTCAAGAGCTAAGTGTGCCTTCTTCTCTTCATTTTAATTCTGTTTTTGTCTTAATTCCATGTTGTTCATCTTGTTTCCTTAATGTCTTGCTATTTTTGCATTTTAATTTTGCTTAGATGCTGTTTTGGTTCAATCCAATCGGTGAAATCATGTTCAAATTGCTCTTGAGCTTCTATTTTGCAATTTTTATGTAGGATTCTATATAAAATTGTGTTGCTGTTTTGTTTTTGTAGGATTTGAGTCTTTCTTTGAGATTCAATCGGTGCAAACTGTTTTGGTTATTGAGTCTTTTGATTTTATGAATCTATACATGTTATGTCAAGTCATGTGTTTCCAAGAATTGTCATAAAATTCTAGTAGTACTTTTCTTGATTGATTTGGTTTCTTGATTTAATTTGAGTCCAGTTATAATCTGAATTGCTTGATCCTTTGGTGCATTTTTCTTTTATGTTTGAGTTCTTATTTGTGTGTTAGATCCATACAAATTCTTACATATCAATTCCATTGTGTTTTTGAGAGTTTCTTCAAATTGTTTTTAATTCCAGAATTAGGATTACTCTGTTTTAAATTTTGTGTTGGCTGTTTTTGCTTATCAAATTAAAATCCGTTGAAGAAAACTTGTGAAATTCTGGATTTACACAGATTGATGTGTTAGAAAAACAAGAAAAAAAGAATCAAGTCAAAATACAAAATAAAAAAAATGATAAATCAAATGAAAAAAGTGTGCATTCTGGCGCGAACAGAGACGGTAATTTGGCAACATATTTGAAAAATTTACCACAATTAATTGGTGCAGTGTTTTGGTGTGATTCCAGTGCCAAAATTTTGCTAAGATCTTGATCTGTTTGTGGTTTAAATTTCAAATTCAAATTTCAAATAGCCAGTTCAGCATAAATTTTCTAAGTCACGTATTTTGTGCCTCAAAATTCCAGTAGTACTGTTTTGGTTTTCGTAATCAATTCTAGTGCCATTCTTTAGGTTCAATTTGTGTGCCAGCTTTTATTGATCACCTTATTTGATTGCTTGTCAAATTTATTCAATACTCTTTCAAGTTGTGTCATAAAATTACTCCATTTGATGTAGTCCTATTTCTAAATTGAATTGTTCTTTGCTTTAAATTTGTTGGCCTCTAATTGTTGGTGAAAGAATTTTGAAGTGGTGCTTGTTAAGTTTGGAATTAACCTTTGAGGTGATTCCATCTCTACTTAGTAGGTACTGTTTTGAAGATTTAAATTGACTAACCTTAAGAGGTTAAGCAAAGGGCTGCAGCAAATAAGAATTCAAAAACATACAAAGTGTGGAACACAACAAGAAGGAGTACCAAAAGTAAAGGAGTGCATAGTATAGAAAATCTGAATTTTATTTTTTGTAATTCAACTTCTATTGTATTTCCTTTGAGTTGTAATTACATTCAACTTTTATTAATTAGTGGAATAATTACGTATTAGACGGTGAGTGTGTCTTCAATGGCTCTAAGTGTCTAGAAGCCTCACCTTAGGAGTCGCCTAATTTTAAAGCTTTTTAGTTAGTGAATCTTTAATTGTGCTTAGATAATTGCTTTGCTTTAATTACTTGTTTTGTATTGTTTAATTGCTTTGCATTCTTCTTGCATAAAATAGTGTCTTCATTCTTACTTGTGATCTAAGTAAAATACTTAGAAAAAGATTTGTGAAAAGTCTTGAGGGATAGATTTTGGCAAGGAAAGACTTGGTATTTAAGAGATCCTAGTGATCCACCTCTCTTTCTTGGAAAGCTACCTTCATTACTCTCCTTGTCTTTTTTGAGGTAAATTACTTTTAACACAAAACTTTAATCATGTCAGCTCATTCTTCTAATGAAAGTGATCTAAAGTCCATTAAAACTCTTTTAAAACAACTAGCAAAGGACTTTCAATCACTCTCATATCGACATTTGGAACATGAGGAACAAATTAAAGAGCTGAAAATGGCTAAAGAAAAGAGTGAGTACTCTAATAAAACTAAAAAGAGTTTACATGCATCTAGTTCTAAAGATCATGAATCTTATGGGGAAGAAAGTCTTAGGATAAATGAGTATTATCAACCACCCCCTAGGAGAACTAGAAGAGAAAGAAAAGAAAAAGAAAGTGTTAAGGAGGTTAGGGTAGATCTGCCTTATTTCCATGGGAAAGAAAATGTAGAAGCTTACCTAGATTGGGAAATGAAGGTGGAACAATTGTTTGCTTGCCATAGAGTAAGTGAGGAACAAAAAGTACCCCTAGCTACCCTTAGCTTTCAAGGAAATGCTATGTATTGGTGGACTGCCTTAGAGAGAGACAGGTGCCTTCATAAGGATCCTCCCATAGAATATTGGAATGATCTTAGGGGAGCCTTAAGACGCCGACATATTCCCTCCTATTATAATAGGGAGTTAATGGACAAGCTCCAAAGACTCCAACAGAAAACCATGAGTGTGGAAGAATATAGGCAGAAGATGGAACTATATATGATGCGAGCTTCCATTAGGGAAGATGAGACCACCACTATAGCTAGATTCTTGAGTGGACTCAATCTTGAGATTAGAGATAGGGTTGAACTTTTACCCTACAGAGATTTGAATGATTTAATTCAATTGTGTATCAAAGTTGAGTAACAAATTTTGAGAAAAACTTCAAGTCGTAGGGAAAGTACATATTCTAACTCTTCTCCCAAGAGAGAGTATAATAGGGAGGAAACCATATAGGAAAAACCAAAAGAAACTCCCAAGAAAATAGAATTAGATACCTCTAGCTCACAACCCCGTAGCAGAGACACTAAATGTTTTAAGTGCTTTGGTAGAGGTCACATAGCTGCCCAATGTCCAAATAAGAGAAACATACTCTTAAGAGGGAGGGACGAATATAGTAGCCAAAGTGAAGAAGTTAGCGGGGAAGAGGAGAAAGTAAATAGTGAGAGAGTGTATCCATGTGAGGGGGAGTTAATGATGATTCGTAGAACCCTCAACAACCAACCTAGTGTGGACCAAGAGACACAAAGGGAGAACATTTTCTATACAAGATGTAAAGTTTTTGAAAATGTGTGTTCTTTCATTGTGGATAGTGGTTCTTGCTGCAATTGTTGTAGCAACCGGCTGGTTGAAAAGCTGAATCTACGGGTAATACCTCATCCTAAAACTTATAAACTTCAGTGGATAAACGAAGATGGGGCATTAACTGTAGATAAGCAAGTGAAAGTTGAGTTATCTATGGGAAACTATAAAGACAAAGTTTTATGTGATGTAGTTCCCACGGAAGCTTGTCACATCTTGTTGGGTAGACCTTGGCAATTTGACAAGAAAACCATGCACAACGGTCTTACCAATGAGATTACTTTCACTCACAGGGATAAAAAGTTTGTACTCTATCCCTTATCACACTCACAAGTGATAAAGGATCAAGTATAAATGAAAATCAAAAGAGAGGAAAAGAAAATAAAAACTGAAAAATCGCTAGCTCTTCTAGAACAAAAGGTAGTGTCTAAAGAGTCTAGTAATAAAAATCCAAAACAAGGGAGGAAAAACTTAGAAACAAAAATTATGTATTCCTCTCTAAAGAAATCTTGTGAACATTTGCCAAAAACAATAGAAAAACAAGAGGAATGACAACTTAAAAAGAGTGATTTTTATACAATTGCTGAAACTAACTTTGATTTGTTTGATGACTCCAATAGATGGACATTTGATCCTAGAGTAGCATAGTTTTCAAAGCAAGAATAAGGCTGTTGTTCGAGATCAACCTTATAGATCTAAGAATAGATCCTTTCAAGAAGGAAGGGGATGATGGAAACCATCCAACCACACATAACCACATAATAAGGCAATGACGAAGAAGAGGCAGAAGCATTGGATTTGAGGACAAATCCTTTTCAAGAGGGAGGGGATGATGGAAGAGGCCCAAGCCCAAGCCCAAGTCCAAGCCCAAACCCATGTTCAAGTCCAAGACCAAGCTCAAGCCCACCAAATAGAAGATATGGGCCAACTACAAGGGCTATGGCAAGAAGAATACAAGAGGATTGGGACACTACTACTGATGGCAGAGAGACTTTTCTCTACATGATAAAGATGCCATAAGCTTAGTATAGAAGTAGAATTTAATTTTCTTGTCAAAATTAAAATAGGAAAATAATTGTAATTTTCTTAGAATTAATTTTGGTACCTAAAACACCAACCTATGTTAATTTAGGGTTTCTAAAACCACTAAATTAACCAAGGCTGGTTGGAAAGCCCATAGAGGGAGTGAGCTTGCAACGCTAATCACATCCCTCCCATGTGCTTTCATTTAGGTGCCACTTTTGGTGGAAATATCATTTGAATTTCCCTCCACTTTCATTTGAAATTTCAGCCCTCTAACACTATAAATAAGAGAGCTTGCTTCATGTATTTTCAAGATTAATATACTTAGTGAATTGCTGCCAAGTTTGAGCCAATTTCACTTCTTGCCCAAAAAGCTTTCAAGGTTAGACTATTGATCTTCAATTTTCACCTTACCAAAGAGAGATGACCTCACCACTCTCATTCCCTACCTAGCATGCACCTCCAAGGTCACCACAGCTCTTAGGAGGACCTTGTCCATTTTCAATCCATTGCTTCCGCTCACCAACAATTTCTCCAAGCATGAAGGCACTCTTCCATCAATTATGATGAGAACCCTAAGAAGATCCCCACTAGACACGAACTTAACCAAGTGGTTAAGTAAGTGTGAAGGTTCACTTCACAAGGGCAAAGAGAAAAATACAAGAATATGGGTGACAATGATGCAAAGGCGGAAATTAAAGAACATAAAGGAAACAACAAAATGATTTGACCGAATGGAAGAGATGGAATTAAACAAGAACATAACAAAGAGAATTGATGGAATGGAAGATGAAAAACAAAGATGAAGGAAAAGGAAGCTTATGGATGATGGAATGAGAGGATGAACACGCCACTTGGATGGTGGATTCTCCAATATAAGTGTAGAGGGCCGCCACTTGAGAGCTCTCAACTCACTCAAGATAAGACCTTAAAGCTAGAGGACTCAAGCCTCACAAACATCTCACACAATTTGTGCAGAGTAACTTTTCTATTCAAATTCAACATGAAAAATACAATGGGTAGGCCTCCCATTTATAGGTGAAGGAGCCTTGGAAAACAAGCAAGAGGGGTAGGATGGGAAAAGGGAAAAAATGGGTAGCCTTAGTCAAACCCGCATCCTAGGCTTGTCCTTCTAGAAACTAGGTCAAAATGTCATCCTAAAGGGCTAAGAACAAGCTAAAATGATAACTACACCCCCTATTATGCTAAAGGCACCTTATTCTAGCATATCTTTTGCTATTTGGACCCCTAAAGTTCGATACACTTCAACGTTTATAATTTATTCAATTAGAGATTTTTTTTGAAATTATGTTACTAGGAGATTTCTGATATGGAAAGTTTTCAAATTAAGATTCTGAATTTAAAACTATATGGGTTTGATCAATGCCAATTGTTTTAATGATCATTATTATTGTCAATCAAATTCAAATTATTTACATAAATAGTTTCAGCACTCAAGACGCACATATAAGATGAAATATGGAATTTCCTTATAGAACATCAAATAAGAAAATGAAGGTACTACAATACAAATTTGTACAAACTTCAAGTATAGAAGATCCAAGCTTCAATGTTCAAATATATATAAGTACATAAAGTTTTCAAATCAAAATTTTCCATTTGGAGCATCTAATACAAAAATGATGAAGTACAAATTCAAGCTTCAACGATCATCATTTTTTGAGGCTATTTAAGGAGCCCGAAGTTGAAGAACCAGGAGAACAAAGATACAAAAATTGAAGAAAATCATTTTTTTTCAGAACACAAGATTCACATCTGCAGTAAATAGAGCTTCTAGTCTATCGGGTGAGCTTTCGCATATGCTGTAAGCAAATCATTGTAAATTCTTCACTTTGTGAAGTATGCCTAGTGAGCTTTCATTGTTTTCTCTTTGAGAGTGTTTTATCATATCTTAAGAGGTCTTACCTTTAGGGAAGATTAAGACTAGTGTCCTTGGAGAGGTCAAAATACTTGGTGTACCCAGAGACGTTAGTATACTTGATGTACATAGAGAGGTCAGAATACTTGTTATACTTGGAAAGGTCAAAATATTTGTTTCTAGAGAGGTGTTAAAACTTGTTGTACCTAGAGAGGTCAAAATACTTGTTTTTGGAGAGGTTTTAAAACTTGTTGTACCTAGAGATGTCTGTGTATTCATTGTAGCCAAGTGTTTTGGTTAATGAAAGCTCTTAAGTAGTTTGCTTAAAGGGATTGGACATAGTCGAAGTGGTTAGGTAAACCAATATAAATTTGTATCTACTTTTCTCTTCTCGCTAGTTAGATGTTGCTTTTATATTGTGATGGAGATCAAGTAGAAGAGGATTTCACTAATGGAGGAAGAGGCCATCCACCCAAGCATTTAAAATTCTTCTTACTAGTGTTCTTAAAAAGTAGAACATTTTGGGTTCTCTTGAAAATTCAAAAGATAGTAGTATAAATAAATCATTGTAAATACTCTTGTATAAATTTGTAAATAATATAGAAATAGCCTTAGGAGTATGCCAAAGAGGAAAACCAAAAGAAACCTCTAAATGTAAGGCATTTTAGGCACTTTCTTTAGGAAAAAGTGGAAAAAGTGACTCTTCTACTCCTTTCTCTCTTAGGCACTAGAAGGAGCTAGAAGAGTGACTCTTCCCACTCCTTCCCCTTTGTAACATTTCCAGCCCTCCTTATTATAAATAGGAGTGCTTGGTTCTTAATAATAGAAGTTGAAAGTTAGAAGTAAAGAAACTAACTTGAAATTGAGAGAAAGTGAGTTTGTGAGACTTGTCTCTTCTTCTCCTCCATGTCTTATCTTGTGAGCTTTGGAGACTCTCAAGTGGTGGCACCACCCACTAATCTTGGAAGAACCACCATCCAAGTGGTGTGAATCAAATCTCTAAAAGGCTACAACCACATAAGTCATTTCTATTCATCTTCTAAAAATACCCATTTTTGTTCTACTTGTTTGTTTTCAATTCTAATTGGTTCATTCTCTTCCTTGTGATGTCCTCTATCATTTGATGTGTTGTTCTTCCATTTTAATCGGTTCAAACTTGTTATAGCAACCTGTTTTTGGTTCGGTTTCCATGGGTATTATCGTTCATGTTGTTTTCTTGAATTTCCAATAGTAGGTTGTGTTCTTGTTGTGTTTCTATTGCTAGTTTCAATTCTTGTTGTGTTCTTATTTTAATCCTTGTTTCCTTGTACTGTTGCTGTATTGTTACTGCACTTTGATTGCTGTTCTTGAATTACCCATTCATATTCCATTGTTATCTTACACTACAAGTTACCTATTCATGTGTTTTTAGTATAAACCTTTGTTTTCTTGAGTAGAAACTCTATTAATTGTTCTTAGAATTTTGATCCTAATTCTTGAAAGTGTCATGAATACAATGAAACCTACATCAACTTAACCCAAACCAAGAAAGGTTCATAAGAGACTCGCATCATATTGTCTTTAAATTCTTGATTTAAGTTCAGGCTCCATTCAACCCCCATTTCAGAGTTAGTTATCCCTACAGATCTTATACTAGGAGAGAATGACTTGATTTACTCCCAACTCAAAGATTCGCTTTCGTAGTGTGAGCCTAGACCTTTGAGATCCACTATGAGAACAAACAATTCTCTTTATTATTTTTGTAGCTTCATCTAATGTTTGCAATTAACATTGCCTCTAGTTGAGGCATCAAAAATAAGATTTGTGTTATATATGAATCCATAAGGAAAGGTGCACATTTGATCATATTCGTCCAATCCATGACTAGGACACTTTCTTAATAAATCTTGGAATTTGTCCCAAGCTTCTACTAGTGATTCATATGCCTCAATAACTTTCTCAAAATTATAGTACTTCTTTAGGAACTGATTCACCAAGTATACCAAGTAGTAAAACTGTTGGATGGTATTAAGAAGTGGACTTTAAGCCTAACTCAACCTTATAAAATCGGCTTATAAGGTGAGGTTTGCACCCACTTATTACTAAGAAATGCTCTTATCTCTAGTTGATGTGGGATCTCCAACAACCCTTCACGTCGCTCACATCGAGACTACCAACTCGTGTGTGAAATTATATATTTATGGGTGGTTTGATAGTCGGTGGCCTGATAAGCCCAACAAATTCTCGTTAGGATATGCTTTAAATGAATTTGGTACCATATTAAGAAGTGGATTTAATCCTAAATAAACCTCATAAAATCGACTTATAAGGTGGGGTATGCATCCAGTTATATACTATGAAATGATATAATCTTTAGCCGATGCGGGATCTTCTCTTCTAGGTCCTCATCATGCCTCTGGGTGGGGGAGAATACCTCATGATTTGAATAGTACAGTTACTCTGCACAAATTGTGTGAGGTGTGTGTGAGGCTTGTGTCCTCTTAGCATTAGGTCTTATCTTGAGTGAGTTGAGAGCTCTCAAGTGGCGGCCATCTACACTCATCTTGGAGGAAACCATACTCCAAGTGGTGTGTCCCTTCTCAATTCACACCATAAGTTTTCTTTTTCTATCCTTTTCCTTCATTTTCCGTTACGCCACTTTATCATTGTTCTATGTTCTTATTTTTCCTCCATTGTCAATTCAATTTCCATCATGTGTTTATGTTTCCTTCCATGCTCTTTTAAGTTCCACACCTTTATCATACTCACCATATACTTATGTTTTCCTTTTGTCCTCTAGAAGTGAACCTTCACACTTAACCACTTGGTTATTTTAAAACCTTTGTTATGTTCCAAAGGTTATTTTAAAACCTTAGCAAAATAACAAAGGTTTTTTTAACCTTCTTTAAATTCCAAAGATTTATTTTAAAACCTTAGCAAAATAACGGAGGTTTTTTTAACATTCGTTAAATTCCAAAGGTTTATTCTAAAACCTTAGCAAAATAATGGAGGTTTTTTTAACTTTCATTAAATTTCAAAGGTTTATTCTGAAACCTCAGAAAAATAACAGAGGTTTTTTTAACTTTCAATAAGTTTCAAAAGTTTATTCTACAACCTCAAATTAATGGAAGTCTTTTTAACCTTTGTTAAGTTTCAAAGGTTTATTCTAAAAGCTCAACAAAATAACGGAGGTTTTTTTAACCTTTGTTAAATTCCAAAAGATTTATCGTAGAACCTCAATAAAAAACTCCAAAATTTTCAAGCTTCAATTAATAAATATAAATATAATTAAATCTATTTATAAATAAATAATTAAAAACTACATAGTTTTACTATCTTTTATATTTTTTTTTTGACTAAATTCTCTAAAATTTTGAAAGTGTAACTTCACATTACAAATAAGTTTTCTAAACTTTCAAAAATTTATTTTAAAAACTCAACAAAATAACCTTGGATAATAAGTATTTCAACGACTAATCTTGGATAATAAGTATTTCAAAAATATTTGCATATTTTTTATGATTGATGGTAATTGGTTTATATAATTCCTAATTTTTTTTGTTACGAGCTCATACTTCAAAAAACCAGACTTATTTTGTTTTAGATTTTGATGTACATATATTTTATGTGAAATTTTAGTTTTAGTTATAATTGTTAATATTTAATTCTCATAATTTTGAAATATTTGAAATTAAGGCTTTTATTTTAAAATGCATCTATAATAATTAATTCATTGTGAAAGTGAGAAATAATAAAGTTAATTTCTCCTTGCAATATGTTCTTGCAATCTTTAGCCAAGAACACACATTCTTTGAAGCCCACATCTGACAGATAATGCAATTATTTAGGATATATAAAGCAGTGATAAACACCAGTTGTTGCCGAGCTAGGTAACAGTGACTTGTGACCCAAGTTGGGGCAGTAAGGTGATGAAAGAAGTATTATTAGAGTAAGAAGAAGATAGTGTCTTATTTAATGTTTCTTCTCCTTAGATATAATAGACTAAATGTGGTTGAATTGTGATTTCTTGCTAGGACTGTCGTAAGTAACCATTGAACCTGTGCTGGAGAGCACCGTGTCTACAATGGAAGAGAGAAGTCAGGAGGATCGTTAGAAATAGTGGAAAATGGGGTTGAAGGTTATTTCAAATGACAAGTTATTTTATGGAAATTTTGAAACTCATGGTATTTTACGGAGGTTCTTAAACCCATGGTATTTTGCGAAGGTTCTTAAACCCATGGTATTTTGTGGAGGTTTTTAAACCCATGGTATTTAACGGAGGTTTTGAAACCCATGGTATTTTATGAAGGTTTTGAAAGTATTTTATGGAGGTTCTTAAACCCATGGTATTTAACAAAGATTCTAAAAGACTTTTCCTGAGGTTTAAAAAAACCACAGGGAACACGTTCCCAGGGATGGTTTAGCGGGGGAAACTACAACCCTGGGTAAATGACTTAATAGAGGTTTTAACCCTGGATAATGTAAAAATAAACCCCCGTTAAAATCATTTTTTCTTATAGTGTAAGTCACTTTTGACTTAACGAGTATTGTTTGCCAACCAACTACACCTGACTAAGGTAGAAATGATGAGTTTATCTAATCATTGATCGAGGGCTACTTAGTTTCTACGAAGCACTCGACATCATGCATGCAACAAGCTCAATCAAACACCCCTAAACAAATAGGCCAACCAAGGTTGTAAACAAAATTATCTTAAATGAAATCAAGAAATGGCTCGACCTTGCTAAAGGAAAATGGACAGAGGAGTTAGTGGAAATCCTATAGGCATATCAATGAACCCCCTAGTCAAGAACACAAGAAACTCCCTACAATTTCACATACGACACGAACGCCATGATCCTAGTGGAAGTTGGAAAATCCTTCTTAAGGCGTCAACTCTTTGACCTTAACATCAACAATGAAATTTTGGTGACCAGCTTGGACCTCATCATAAAATTTCGAGACAAGGCCCGTATCAAGGACGAGTTGTGCAAGGTCAGAGTCGCTAGAAGATTAATGAGTGGTTTTTGTAGATCTCCAGCAAGATGAAAAAAAATCCTTGGTGTATATAAATTAAGCTCAATTAAACTCCACTTTGTTTACTTGATAAGAGGACCAAGTCAGCTATAGTACAACTAAGGGTTGTCGTATCCACAGGGAATTAATGATATCAAAGTATATTTTATGTTTTATAATGAAATGAAGTGTGAATTTGAGATGGTTTGCATATAATAATATTAATAGTAAGAATATCCTTTGTTACTATTATTTATAGATCAATCATAGAAATAGAGAAATATCAATAAGCACATATGCTGGAATTGGAATAACCCTATGACTTTCCTTTGTTACTGTTATTCATAGATGCAATGTTTTATTCAATATCCCTATTCTTGTTTTGGCCAAATCAAGTTGATTCTATTGAACAAAATGCTTTGATGTCCCCAAATCCAAGTGGAATGCTTGAAGACCTTGTTGTTGGGTGTGTGTGTTGTCTAGTTGTCAGAAACTTGTTGATTCACTCCTTAAGATGATCCAAGTTCATTTGAATTTTTAATCTTTTGAAAAGATGGATTTTCTAAAAAGCTGTTGAAATTTCAACAAGTTGAAATTTTGAATCAACAGGTTGTTTTACACTTAATGGATTTTGAAAAGGTTTTGAAAAAGCTTGACTTTGTTTGACTTTGCTGTCAAGTCAATTCAACCGGTTGTTTCGAGAATTCAACCGATTATTTTGCTGAAAATCTTAACAAAATTTTGTTAAGTGGTTTTAATCTATTTTAAATGATTCTAACTACCTTGGCTCCTTAATTTAATGTTTTGACCACTTGGTTGGTCTATATAAAGGTGGTTTTACGCTCCTCATCTTGGAGTAAGAAAGAGAGATTATCAAAAACAGTTTTTCAAAAATTTGAAAAAGCTTTGGATCATTCTCAAGTGAATGAAATAGGATTGGGTTGTACTTCTGAACTTTAACCTTCGTAATATCCAGGTGTATTCTTTTCCCTTCTTCCTTGATCACTCTATTTATGTGTTTGTGTTGCCAAAGAGTGTTGTGTGTTCTTGAGGGGTTCAAGATCAACATTCTTAGTGGATGCTCAGTGGTTAGCTGAGGACTGGATGTAGCTCTTGGTTAAGAGTGAACCAGTATAAACATCTTGTGTGAATCTCTTTATCTCTTCTCTTATAAACTGTTCTAACTTAGTTTTATTTTCTGCTGGTATAAACAACCGATTGTTTCGTAAAAACAACAGGTTGATTTTATGGAATCTAGCTTAAAACAGTTTTTATTGTTTGAACAAATTTTTCAATTGATTGATTCTTCGTAGCTTTTCACTCTACCTTCAATCTTTGCGAAAATATTTCAAAAACAATTCACCCCCTCTTATTTAAGGCCATATATTCTAACGAATTCCTCGCGCAAGGTTATCTAGAGTAGTAAGTCACTGTTATGATCTTACCTTTGCATTAAGATAGAACAATTCACCATAGTCTCAACTCCGCACTTTGCGACCATTGCATTCCATGAATGGCTGAATAGGATTCAAAAACATGAAATCACCATCCGGTATCATTCATGCCTTATGGACAATCAACGGTAGGTCCTCACCATTGAGCATTAAGCACACTACTAGACCCAAGAAAATTGAATATAAAAGAGAAACATACCCCTAGAACAACAATAACTCTAGAAATATTATAGTATCATCCAATCCCAACAAAATATATTTAGCAACTCATAATGAAATCTTACAGTACAAAGCAGGATGAGAGGCTAAATTACAACAACAAGGATCCTTTTGATGTTGTGACCAACTTGGCTTCAAGGTTCCCTGCCCTAGAGATTATTCTTCACTTCTTCTGAGGCTGTGGCCTACTTAGCCTTATTGGATTTTGAAGTTCAGACTCTCTAAGTCTGAATCAATAGAACCTTACTATCTAAACCTCTAAGGATCTCACTTTATCCTTCTAAAACTTCCTAAATTCCTCTTGAAAAGCTTTCTCTCAATGACTTTAGGTGTTTCCACTACCTTTCGACACCATCTCGATGCTTTTGAATGTTACCCCACAACCCTTATTTATAGTTTTTAGAAGTAGGATTAAAGAGGGTCCATTTGGATTAGTGATCCGCACAACGGATTGGCTTTTTTCTTCCTTAAACACTCTTTTTGGTCTTCAATCTTATTTCTCAGGCTTCTTGAGATTTCAAGTTCAGCGGTTTGTCAGGGATTGGCTCCAAATCTTGTAAATCCTTGCCAAAGCTTAACCATGAGGTAGGCTAGGCTTAACTTTGGCTCCAAGAGAAATCCTCACGAACCCAACTTGACTAAATTTGGCTTGAGCTTTTTCTAAGAGAATTTGGACTTTCTTCATGGTTAAACACTCTATTCACTCAGCCATTTTTCTTTCACTCAACGTTTTGGTCCTTGGATGCTTCTTTGGTTATAGCCTCAATTCGCTCAGCGGATGGAGATTTGCTCAGTGTTTTGGTATTTTTCATTCTGGTAAGCCTTTCTCCATGCGCTGGGTGAATTGGCTCTGCAACTCCTTCCTTGTTTGTCTTGTTTTCTGCACTATTTGCATAATTCTCTGCACTATTTTGCATAATTCTCTGCATATTCCTTGTGTTTTCATGTTCTTCACTACAACTTGAGTTGGAGTGTTTTGGCATGCTTCCTTGCTGTTATTTGACATATTCCACTTCTTTTGCATACCTTTTTATTCTAAATTTTTGCTACAATTTGACACTTATCATAGATACAACTCTAAGGTCCTAGCAAGGGCTTTTCACCAAAGGGACTTAGTTTGGAGACTGCGTAGCAATGCAAGGAAAAGGGAAGGGGACTTAACTAACTACGAAGGACCATTTCAAATGCAAAGTGAAAGGAAAAACAGAGCCTACAAACTAGAATAGTTGTTCGGTAAGGCATTGCTGAGAACTTGGAACGCAATGCACTTGAAATTTTATTTTAGTTGACAACTTTTCATAGGTAATCAGTTGCAACTTCCTCGGTGTACTCTTTCCTCACTCAACCCTTTTTTTCCTAAGGAAGGTTTTTTTCCGTGAAGGTTTTAATGAGACATCCAATAAAATTCAAACTTTCATAAAATAGGATCCCATTATGACAACAATAATAAATATGTCAATCGAGATGCAAAGGCCAAATATCAACTGTGATGCTCTCGGCTAGCGTGAACCAACACTACCAATAAATGTATCAACTGAAATGCAAAGGCCAAGCATCAACTACGACACTCTCATTCAATGTGAATTGACATGCCCAATAAATCCATCAACTCAGATGCGAAGGCCAAGCATCTACCACAATGCTCTCGGACAATGTGAACCGACACGTCTAATAAATGCATAAATTGAGATGTAAAAGACAAACATCAACTGCTATGCTATCAGGCAATGTGAACTGACATGTCCAATATATGCATCAACCTAGATACAAAGGCCAAGCATCAATCGTGATGCTCTTGGTTAGCGTTAGTTAAAACTCTTAACACCAAGCATAAACCAAGATTCTCTCAAACAATGTTAAGCAACACGTTAAATGCCTAACACCAACTGAGATGCCTTTGAACAACGTTATTTAACACACTCAACATGATTAACCCTTATGATAGCGATCGAATATTTCATGGCCTCGCCAAAAAAAGAAAGTTCAACAAAATTCACACGAATACAAGTATTTCATTAATAAGGACCGAGCTATGTGTCTGGGCCAATAATCACAAAAAAGAAAGGGAATGTATACACAATAAGTTTGGCCTCGACCAATACAATCAAAACAAAAAATCCCCCCTCTAGAAACCTTCACTGGTTGGCCCCATCCTCGTCACCCTCGTCGCTAGGGACGTCATAAACCGACATTATTTCGCCTTTGTAAACATCTTTCGAAATGTTGAACCTCCCTTCACCAATAGGAATGCTTTAAAAGAAGGTTGTCTATTGGATGACCTGGTTGAATCTTCCTTCATGAAAGTTGACTACATATTCTTGAAGCTTTATCAACTTGGTCTTGGTGTTCTCTTTCTTCCCTACAACCTTATCATGGGTAAGAATCATCTCAGTAAGACTATGTTCTAGGTCCTTCATGTCAGCCGCCAATTTAGTCGCAACATGTCACATACTAGACGGAAGGCATGTAGCATCGCCCACAAGTTCGGGTAAAGTTGCGTTGGAGTAATGTTTAGAATCTGAAGTGTACACATCATGAACTCATTAAAATTAAAACAAATGTGAAGGTCGGTGAAAAAAGGGGAATAGACAAAAAAGAAGTAAGATTCGAAACCTCTTGATCATGATAGACGTTGTCAATTGCACAACATATCTTGACTGAGATTATACCAATCTCGACATCTCAACTCAACATGGGAACGCTAGCATCTAATGATACCTAAAGAACGGCTTGATCACTCTCTTAGCTACCTAGGAGTACTTGGTTCGTAAAGGTAACCCACCCTTGGCCTTTTCCACACCAACTATTTGGCCCTCTTAGGGATGTCTACCCGAGATGACCCTATTGCGGAAGCCCCACTACCCTTTACTATCGATGACTCCTCGAAATTCGCTGAGGAGCGCCCACTCGAATAAAATGAAGAGCTGTCAAAAGAAGACATCACTAACTTGGAGGGTAGGGGAATTATCGACACTCAAACACTATCCGAAATATAGAAGAAGGAAAGAGTGGTCCCCAACTTCTGAATCGCCTCATTTATAGGCAACACAACACGACAAACCCAACTGTCACGAAGCCTCCTAGTCGTTGGATCACACTAATAAGTGTCATATGCCAGTAATATTTCATATTAAAAGATAGACACTGATGGATGTTTATTGATAAAATAGCTATAGTTCAACACCTAATTTAGGAATTTAAACCTTTTTACATATTTTGTGATTTTAATATGAATAAGAACAATTTATTCCCAAATTTGTGTTAATTTCAGGATTCTAAAGAAAATGGAGATGAAAGGGCTAAAGGAGAATGGAAAGGAGGAAAAGGGAAAGTTGGAACATTGGAAACTCTCTCAAAACTCACCCAAACTCGCCTAAGCAAGATCACTATCGAGGAAATCGTGTAAGACTCACCCAAGGCTCACCTAGACGAGTTCACACTAGAGCAGTCGGGCTTTTTCTCGTCAAACTTGCCCAAGCAAGCAATAACTCGCTTAGGCGAGATGTCACTTAACCCAAGCCCAACTAAGTTACATAGAAGGCATGAGGCATAATCCTAGACATCATTGGGAGAATAGAAGGAGATAAAAAACCCTAGAGGAGGCAGCTGTTAAGGAGAAACATCCTTGATCTTTTTTTCCTGCTTTTGTGCTTGTAATGGCAAACATGAGTGACTAATTCTTCCCTTTGTGATTGGCCATAATTTGTTCAAACTCTTATGTATTGAGGTGATATTTATCTATAATATTCCAGTTCTTGATTGATGATTGGTATTATCATTTTATTCTCAAAGCTTGAATTATTCATGATTTTGATCTTTAGATCTGATTGGAAAGTATTTATAGGAATCTGACCTAAATGATAATGCTTAACATATTTGAATGCTAAGAATAAATTTGAAATGTTAATTGCTTTATAACATATGTTCGTAATGATAAGGAGTTTTTATAAATCTGCAAGGAATCGATATTTAAGAGACTCTCTTAATGATGTTGTATGCAAGGAATTAAGATGAATGATTTTTACATGTACATCAATATCAATCAAGGCTGAATATTATAATCTTTTGTAAAAATATAGATGAGTGAGAAGGAAGAATCCCAATCCCAATTTTCCTAATTGAATCACACAAATATTTTACTTTGCTTTATTTACATTTTTGCAATTTCATCATACACAACAAACTTTCCAACAAACTTTTACATATTGTTTTTTATTTAATGAATATTATAGTTGAGAATTCAATTGTTCATTGTGGGTTTGATATCTGTCCTTGGGAACAAATTTATTACTTTTGACATAATACACTTGCCGTAAAATGGTCATTAAGATTTTGGCGCTATTGTCAGGGAACAATTTTAATTTTTGAGTACAAATTCCTAAATATTATGAATATTTTAATTGTTTTTTGTTTTTATTTTATTTTCAGATTTTATTTGAATTTTATAATTTAAATTTTTTTATTGCTAGTTACTCTTTGTGCTAATCCTTGGGTGAGTTGCCTTATATGATATTAAGAGGTCAGGTTTCCAAAAGACCAATTATAATTTGAATCAGAGATTGAAAAGGCAGCTCGGAAAAATAAGGTAAAGAAGAGCAAAGAAAAACAAGGAGAAATTAGAGAAGAATCCTCAACCATTTCTCCACTTCCCATTAAATTTATTCAAGAAAGCATTATGGTTGAAGAGCAACCACCACAACCTTGGAGAACATTTTGGAGATTATGCTATGAAGTAGGGGCGAAGGTATTTTTCTAGTATTGCAATACTTGTTACCACCATGGTCTTGGAGATGAAACCTGCATTCCTCAGTCTAGTCAATACCCATCAATTTACAACAATGGACCATGAGGATCCATATACACATTTTTCTACATTGTATGAATTGGTGCAAACAATGAGCTTTCATTCAGGTGATATTGAAACTATTTATCTGCATTTGTTTCCTTTCTCATTGGTAGGAAAAACTAAGTGATGAGAATATATTTATTCACATTTAATAGCTTTAATCATAGATTATTTGACTATAATAATAAATAAATCCATTGTTTTAATTAATATTCATATAATTGGGTTTATTTGGGCCTTAACTATTATTTTTGGTAATTTTGTGTTTTTAGGCTAAATGATCTTAAGTTGTCTACCTTTGTGAATGGACCTAATATGCAAAAGTCCAAGTTGCTTTTTTGAATCAAAACAAAAAACAAATTCTAAGGAGAAGAAAGCGAAAATAAGAGCTACAAGATCCCAAAAACAGAATTGGAAGCAAATCTTCTGCAAAATAAAAAGAATTATGGAAAGTTGGAAACTGTTTACAAAATCTAAACTACAATATTTTCCCAAATATCCTTGGAGCAGAAAAGCCTATAAAAAGACACAAGCCTGAAGGAGAAAAGGGTGGAGCTTCATAGGGTTTTCTTAGTTTCTTTTCTTCTTTGTAATTCTTTTATTTTGCCTCCGCATGGAAGGCTAAACCTTTTTGGTTGATTCTTTTGTAATTCCCCATTGAGTTCTGAGGTTTTGGTTAATAAAAGTTCTGATTTTTAATTCTCTATGGCAGTTGTTTTTATTGTCTAATCTCCTGGAAAACTGGTTTTTGTGAGAGGTTGTACTTGAACGCATGATTGAGAGTCTTCCTTATCTTAAACTTTGGTTTTTTAGTTAGTTCGCATTGTTCTAATTAATTTCTTAGGTACATGATCCAAGAGGGAGGAGATAAGCATTCCCATGGAGAATACGCATGGAACAACGTGGGTATTGATTAAACCAGTAGACGCATGCTTTATTGGTGAGTTTCAGTTGAATCAGATTGGCGCATGTTCAATCTAGTTTAGCTCTGTTGGAGGATTGAGAAAGGATTAATCTTTAGAGAACCTGTGAAGAATTCAATGGTGGAAGAACTTGGGATCAACCGCTTTTTATTTGCTATTTTAATTTCTTTTATATTTTCTGCACAACTATCTCAAACCCCTTTTTTTCTTTGCCATTATTGCTAATTTTCATTTTTTGCAGATAGGTTTTGAATTTTATTCACTGAAATCACTATTGGATTCATTGGGAGACGATTTGGGGTCATCTAACCACTTCTATACTATCATCTCTCTATCATTAGATAAGTCTACGCTAGAATCATATTAATTTGACAGCAAAACGACAGTTATCACTAAGGAATGGCTTAAATAACATCCAAATAAGAGCCTTACCAATTGGAAGGATGTAGAGGAAAAAAATTTACAAAGATTTTTTCCATTATCTCGCTACATCAAAGCAAGGTATGATATTTCTATGTTTAGACAAGGTTCAGATGAAGCCTTCAGTGAGACATGGGATAGATTCAAAGTGATGGTGTGAAAATGCCCAATCATGTGTTTGAAGACATTCTCAATTGAGTATCTTCCATAATGGTCTCAGATCTAATACCAAAATGCTTTTAGACGTTACAGCTGGTGGCACAATGATGGTCATTAATGTAGAACAGAAAACAAAGATTATTGATGCATTCACATCAACAGATTATCAAACCCAATATTATAGACAAGGTATTCAGAAGAAGGGGTTGTTAGAGCTAAATACTTTATATGCAATTCTGGCTTAGAATAAAATTATGATACAATAACTTGAGGCATTAACTACACAAATGGCTAAAATGCAACAACAATTACAAGTTGTGCAATCTTCTCAATGTCAGATTCATCCAATAAGGTGTGATTTTTGCGGAGGTGATCATCCAAATGGTCACTATTCTTACCAAAATAATTCATCTGAAGCAAAAGTAAATTATATGGGCAATCAAGGAAGGCAAGGTGGGTTTTCCAACAATAACAATTATCCTCAAGGTTGGTGAAGTGATGTGAGTTGATTTTATGATTTAGCCTTTTTTAGTGACACTTTTCTTAGGATTGGATTTTAAGATGATTAAGGTGAGAACCTAAGGAAAATCCCCACTGGACATTAACTTAACCAAGTGGTTAAGTAGATGTGAAGGTTCATTTCCATAAGGCAAAGAGAAAAAGACATGAATTATGGTGATTATGAATGTAAGCCGAAACTAGAATTTAGAAAGGAGAAAAGGGATGCATCAATTGTGTACAAGCCATTCCAAATGATGCTCCTCACTCACAAGGAGTCTCCAACAAAACCAAACATACAAAGACAACAATTAAAGAAGCTAAAACCGAGACAAGGAATGGAAAATGGAATAGAGGATGAAAGAAAGAACTTATGGAGATGGAGTTTGGAAGGGTCACGCCACTTGATGGGATGGAATCACCAAGATGAGTGGATGGAGGGCGCCACTTGAGAGCATCATCACCCACATGATAAGACCAATTTGGAGGAGACTCACTCACTCACTCACTACTCACACAAAAAATTGTGTATAGTTTCTTTACTATTCAATTTCAACTTGAAAATACATGAGGTAGGCCTCCTTATTTATAGGTGAAGGAGCCTTGGAGAACAAGCTTAAAGGGTAAGATGGGAAGAGGAAAAATGAGCATCCTTAGGGTTTGACTAAGTCAATCCCGCATCCTAGGTTTGTCATTCTAGAAACTAGGTCAAAAGGCCTTCCAAATGGGCTAGGAACAAGCAAAAATGCTAACTACACCCCCTACTATGCTAAAGGCACCTTATTCTAGCCTATCTTTGCTATTTGGACCCCTAAAGTAAGCCCAAATTATTTACCAACATATTCTATTTTTTTTTAAGAAGACCAAAAGGAAGAACCTCTGGTATTCTGGTTTATAGCTTCTTCTTTTGTTGATGCTTTCTCGAGGCTTGGTGGGGCCTGACTTTGTATCTTGAGATGATTGACCCTTTTGGGCAATGCTTGTTGTGTCCTTAGTCATCTGTTGGTTTGTATCATGTCTTTTTCTGGTTATCACCTATTCATGTCTTTTTCTCTTTGCCTTATGGAAATGAACCTTCACATCTACTTAACCACTTGGTTAAGTTAATATCCTGTGGGGATTTACCTTAGGTCATCACCTTAACTGTCTTAAAAATCCAATCCTAAGCAAAGTGTCACCATAAAATGCTAAATCATAAAATCAACTCACATCATGAAGCAATTAGAATCAAAATTTTGGATGGAAACAAGATGTTGGTCCATCTAACAAGCAAGGTCCTTTTCAACAATAATAATAACCATTATATCCTTTAGTTCCAAAAAGACTAAGCAAATTTGAAGATACCTTGGAAAACTTAATGAAAGCATCTCCGGAAAATCAAAAGAATAATGAAGCAGCAATAAGAAATTTGAAAAAATGCTGGTAGGACAAATTGCTAAACAATTGGCAAAGCGACAAAGTGGTCAGTTTTCAGCCAACGCACAGACCAACCCAAAGGAACATTGCAATGTAATTACCACTCAAAGTGGTAAAATAGAAAGAGAAGGGAGTGGTGATAATTTAATAAGACTTAGGGAGAGAAAAATGAGATGGAGAGAGAGAAGAATAAGATTGAGGAAGACAAAATGAAAAAAAAGAAGAAAAAAAAGAGAAAAAGAGTGAAAATAAGGAGAGAGGTGTTCCTTTAAAAGATTTACCATATCCTCATGCTCCTTCAAGAAAAGATAAAGAGAGACAATATTTTTGATAATTTGCATTTTAATATATCTTTTCTAGAGGCTCTGGAGCAAAGGCCAACTTGTGAAAAATTTATGAAGGAGTTGATAACAAAAAATAGGATCTTCATTGATGAAAAGAATATAGATCTGGAGGGTGGTTGTAGTGCTATCATTAAGAAAAACTTGCCCTTAAAATCTAAAGACCTAGGAGTTTTTACTATCCCAGTAACCATAGGTGCTTTAGCTGTGGACAAGGCTTTATTGGATTTAAGGGAAAGTAAAAATTTAATGCCTTTAGCTTTGTTGAAGAAAATAAGTGATTTGGAGATTAAAGCCACCAGGATGACATTACAGTTAGCTGATAGAGCAATCAAGTATCCACATGGTGTGGTTGAAGAGGTTCTTGTTAAGGTAAATAAAATCATATTTCTTGTGGATTTTGTTGTAATGGACATAGAAGAAGACAAGGAGGTTCCTCTGATACTTGACCGACCCTTCATGAAAATAGCTAGAGTTGTTATTGATATTGATGAGGGAAAGCTTAAAGTTAGAGCTCAAAATGATAAGGTAACTTTTAATGTTTTTAATGGTTTGAAAATTTCTAATGTAGGGAAAGATTGGTTAAAAAGAAATGCAAGAAAGGAAGCCTTTCCTGAAACTAAAGAGCAATTGGACCTCTCAAATGTATTTGAGAAAGTTATACATCATTGCATTTCAAAAGCAGAGGAAAAGAAGAAAGAGCTTGTACTAGAATTTGTAGAAAAGCAACTCCCTAATAAAGAGCCCTCTACTTTAGGTACAAAGGAGGAAGACAAAGTTCAACAGGATGGAATTAGACTGGAGCAACCAATAATGCTTAGAAGTGCTAAGTTAAAATTTCAACCTCGAAGGATGAAAACAAAAGGGTTAAGTTTATGGATTATCAAAGAAATCAGAACGAATGGAACTATTGAACTTGAAAGCCCATATTCTAGAAGAACTAAGGTTGTAAGTAGGAAATTGTTACAACAAAAAGCTTAACCACCTTGATAAAAACAGTCGCCAGGCTATATGATGTTAAACAAAGCACTTACTAGGAAGCAACCCAATAGATTTTTTATTGTTGATTTGTTATTTTCTTTTTTGATTTTTATTGATAAATCCATATTTATGCGCAAATTTAAGAATTTTTTGTGCAGGGAAACTCGCCTACGTGAGATATAGCTCACCTAGGCGAGTTAGGAAATTTAAAAGGGATGTTATTTGGAGCAATATCGCCCAAGCGAGATAAATCTGGCTCAGGTGAGATTCCACTTACAGCATTTTTAAAAACGTGAGAAAGGAACCATTTATCCCAATGTGAAAAACCCTTGGTGCTACTAACCCTAATTTGTGAATTTTGCTTCTAATTATTTGCTAAATCTCAAGTCTTTATCTTTCAAGTTCCAAATATTTTGCTTAATTTGTGCCATGTAAGTGTTATATCATCTATTCTATGCTTTAATTCCTATTTCAAACTATTGCTTATTTTTTATTATTAAATTTTTAGTAGTTTGGGGGATTTAGGGTTTATGATAATTGTCTAAAGTTTCTAGTACACTTTTGATTATATAGTATTGCTTGAATGATAATTGAAAGATTTTGATAAATTGGATGGTTGAATAGGTTCTAATTGCTCATTAACTTCATTTTTAGAAGCGCCCTTCAAGTGTTTGATAAAATGCTTATTTATTGATGTAACATTATGAAAGTAGAAAACAAATTGTGATTGTTGATATATTTGGGAAATTGTTATAACTATAGTGTTACAGAAAATGGGTCGTACAAAAAACAATGCAGCACAAACTTCCAAAGGAAAAAAGAGTTAGAATTGACTCCAATTCTCTTAAACCACCAGCAAGAAATAGGTTCAGTAATAAGGAAAAACAACACAGAAATGAAGAAATCAAGAATTGGGCATTCATCACAGAGAAAAGAGTGCAATTGCAACTTGAACAATATCTTTAAATGGGTTGCAGAGAAGAAATTGGATGAGACTGACAAAACCACTAAGTAATTATGATCCAGAAGTAGTCCATGAATTTTATGCTAATGCTTGGACAAGAGGCGAAGAGACTCAGGAAATAAGGTCCAAAGTTAGAGGAAAATGGGTGTCTTTTTATAGAGACTCTATCTGTGCTTTTCTAGGGATCCATTGCAACTAAGAGGTGATGATTGCACTTATCACCAGTTGAGGGCTAAAACCTATGGTTTTAATAATGATGAGGTAGCTAAAGAAATTTGTCTAGCCAATCATTCCTATCAAGTAGGACCAGTTAGGAAACCATGGAGAATATTAGGAAAACATATGAAGACTTTATCTCAAGTTTGGATGGTGTTCATGTTGGCCAACATTGTGCCATTGGTCATGTGTCAGAGTTGAATATTCCCAGGTGTCATCTTCCCTATTACCTCTTAAAAGATTATTATTCTGTTTATGTAGCCAAAATTATTTTTTATGAGATATATAAATTTGTTAGATTAGAAGTGAATCAGAATAATCAGAAGGATAAAGGTTCCTTAGGGTTTTCTGCTTTAATAACTATTCTCTGTGCAACTCATGGGGTTGAGGTTAACCCAACAGCAAAAATTAGACTAGCCATTGATCTTAAATTTATTGTGCATAATTGTACTAATACAGAGGAACAAGCTCCACAAGCTAGTGATGCTCTTGTCCATCATTCACCAATCCACCAACCAGGCTCATCATCATCTTCTATGCAGGCTCTGAAGCTAGAACAAATGAAAAAGATGCAATTAGAGTAAAGAGCCACATGGGAACATATGCAAATGCAATAGAGTGCTACTCATAAAGGAATGGTGCATTGTAAGGACCTAGAAACTTTAATTGGAATAAAAGTGTTATATTTAAATAATTTCAGAAGATGTTATTATTTAAAATACAAAGAGTTGGTAATAGAAGTTTCGTAGTAGTCGGACCTCGGACGTCGCCCAAGGTCTGGGGTCAGCTGGTAGAGGTCGGTCGGCTGACCATTGTATTAACCAAGTAGTCAGGTGCGATGACTTTATCGTGAGGTAGTCACGTGGGTGTGCTCGAGGAAGACATGTGAATCAAGAAGAGTAAAGGAAGAAAAGTGCAGCTTAGAAGTCTACGAGATCGCCGTTGTTGAAGACGGAGGCGATCTCCGACTTCTCTGGCACATAATCGCCTGTCGCCTAGAGTACACATGATCGTCAATCGCCTATGGTGTACGTGATCGACGGGAGTGCACTTAGTATGTGGTCAAGATGCTGGATCAACCATAGTGGGTTCCAAAAACCACGCATATCAAGGTGTGGGTTAAGCCTTAAATACGCTGTGCATGCGAAGCTCTATGCTTGAGCATAAGAAATCGTCCTTAGTGTTGCATGCATGGGCGCACGAGGAGTAGTGCTGATCTATTCTTGGAAATGTGAAGCTACCGACGTCACCAAGCCATGTGGAGGTGATACCTTGGACGTAACATAGTGGGATGAAGAACCTTCAGCAAGGCGTGGCGATGTGTCATAAGTCATCGCCGGGATAAGAGACATGCGGGCATCGCCAGGGCGAGAGACACGCGGGCATCGCCAGGGCGAGAGACACGCGGGCATCGCCAGGGCGAGAGACATGCGGGCATCGCCAGGGCGAGAGACACGCGGGGATCGCCAGGGCGAGAGACATGCGGGCATCGCCAGGGCGAGAGACATGCGGGCATCGCTAGGGCGAGAGACACGCGGGGATCGCCAGGGCGAGAGACATGCGGGCATCGCCAGGGCGAGAGACACGCGGGCATCGCCAGGGCGAGAGACATGCGGGCATCACCAGGGTGAGAGACACGCGGGGATCGCCAGGGCGAGAGACAGACGGTCATCGCCAGGATGAGGGACGCATCGGTCGTCTCCCAGGGAGAGACATCGGTCGTCTTCCAGGGAGAGACATCGGTCGTCTTCCAGGGAGAGACATCGGTCGTCTTCCAGGGAGAGACATCGGTCGTCTTCCAGGGAGAGACATCGTTCGTCCGCCAGGATGAGTCATCAGTGGATAGTCATCGCGCGAGCAGTCATCGGTGGAAGGTTATCGCGCGATGTCGTGTTTCACACAGATAAGGTGGGACCCAGACTCCCAGCATGAGACGTCTTGCATGCACGACACGTAGACAAAAAGGGTGTTTCAGAATAGTTAGCATCAGAGAGTTGGTATGGAAAGTGACCCAGAGTATGCGCAGAAACCCACGTTGTCATACTGTTCAAGGAAGTGTGCACGCAAGCTTTCCTACAGAGTGGGTGGTGGCAGCGGCATTTCTGAGCAAGTTGGTTTAGATTCAAAACTCACTCCTGAGAGGCAGGGGACGTTGCTGTGGTTCGAGAGTGATTGAGAGAGTTAGCGTTGGTTCCCTGTTCCTTTCCTCTCCTTCTCCCTGCGTTCAGACGTCCTAGCGAACCGGTTGAAGATCGGCGACTGCCCCTGGATTCCTGACGTTGTGCTCTGCAAGTGTTCTGATCAAAGCCGTGAAACAGAGTTAAGGCATCCTTAAGTCGGTGGGTTAGAGCTCGTAGTGAGATTCTACGCAAGTCCAGGTAAGGGAAGCTAGCATTTTCGTTTATAAAAACTTTAGGCGAGTAGGTTCTGAAGTGAGGGCGACGTGGTCGCCGGTTTCATATTCTTTTTCACGATGCTCTGTTTTTATGTGCAGGGCGACGTGAATCGTCGGTTTTAATGTTGTTTTCGAAATCCCCTGTTTTAGTATCGCTTTGAACTTGTTTGAGATTGATATGTGAAATGCATGTGATATTGGAAAATTTGAACCTTGGTACGATTGTTGCTGTGGTTGGAATCGTTCATTTAAGTGTTGTATGGTGCATTGGGTGAATTGATGATATCTAGCTGTCCTGTGTGGACTTCACGAGCTGTCCTGTGTGGACTTCACTAGCTGTCCTATGTGGACTTCACGAGCTGTCCTGTGTGGACTTCACTAGTTGTCCTGTGTGGACTTCACGAGCTGTCCTGTGTGGACTTCACTAGCTGTCCTGTGTGGACTTCACGAGCTGTCCTGTGTGGACTTCACTAGCTGTCCTGTGTGGACTTCACGAGCTGTCCTGTGTGGACTTTACAGTGGTGTGGTATGTGTCTATGTGTGGTGAGTTAGTGTGATGGAGGGAGGCCAAGCTCACCCCACCATGAAAGCCAAGGGCCAAGACTAGACCGTCTAGAACCACATGGAGAGCGTCTAGCACAAAACAAGGGGGAGCTACATGAGGAGCGTCTAGGAGGGAGCCTAGACCATCTAGGACCTCTCACAAGGTCCATGGCCAAGCACATTCACGCCCAAATGAGTCAAGCCACGGATGGGAGGGAGAAGACCTTGTACATGCTACTTGGAGGCCCATTAGGGGTAGCTTAGTAGATTAGTATAGTGTAGAAAGCAAAACTTGCTCACTTAGGGGTGTGCTATCAAAAAGGTGCCCTTAGCAATAGAAGGAGGGGTGTGCTAGCAAATAGGTGCCTTTAGCAAAAGAAGGAGGGGTGTACTATCAAATGTTGCATTTTTGACCTATCTTCTAGAATATTAGGATGATGGTGTGGTTTGACTAAAGTCAATACCCTAGGCAGCCCCACTTTTTGTATTTCCATCCCTACCCTTTAAGCTTGCTCACCAAGGCTCCTAAATCTATAAATAAGGAGGCCTACCTCATGTATTTTGAAGATTAAATAGAGTATTGTTATGCTGCCAAAATTGTGTCATACACCACTCTTTGCCTAACACTTAGGTTTTAGTCTTCAATTCATCACTACCAAAGGGGCTGGCCAAACCTCCCCATTTCCTCACTCTTCATGCACCTTCAAGATCACCATCACTCCTAGGAGGGTCTTGCTCACCTCCTCCATAAGCTTCCGCATCCATCATCACCAAGGAACTCCAAAATCCAAAGAAGAGCTCATAGGAATGCTATCATTTGGTATCTAGAGCTATGGTTCTTCAAAGATGAGTATCTCTTTTCATTTTCTTTTTGAGTTCTTCTTTTCTCCAAGTTGTTCATCTTTATTCCAAGTTGTCTTGCTGTTTTTTGTGTTTTAATATGATTTGAATGCTTGTTTATTCATTTCATTTGGTAGGTTTGTTCAAACTTGTGCTTGAACATCTATTTTCAATTTTGTGTAGGATTCTTGATATATTTGTGTTGCTGTTTTTATTTTTAGGTATTTTAGTCTTGCTTGAAATTTCATTTGGGTCATATGATGTTCTTGTGTCTTTTCATTTTATGAATCCATAAGTTTTGTCTAAGTCATGTGTTTCCATATTTGTCATCAAATCCTAGTAGTACTCTTTTTGATTTATTTATTTCTTGTTTTTGGTCTGAATGTTTGATCTGAAATATGTTTTGTGTTGATCCTTTGGTGCATTTTTAATTTTAGTTTGAGTTCTTATTTGTGTGTTAGATCCACACAAATTCCATCATATTAACTCCATTGTGTTTTTAAGGTATATCATTCTGTTTTTCATTCCAGTTTTCAGAACCCCTTGTTTTTCACTTTTCTGTGCTGACTATTTTGATTTATGAAAATCACATACATCATCAAAAAAATTTTAGCCTCTGGATTTCACAAATTTGAGGTGTTAGCAAAAGGACAAAAAAAGAACCATCTGAAAAGAAGAAATAGAAAAAAAAAAGATAAATATTACAAAAAAAGTGTGCAATCTTGACGTTCCAGCTGGCAGCTCTGAGCACTGATTTTATAAAATTTACCAAAATTAATTGGTACATGCGTTTGGAGTGAAACCAACGCCAAAAGTTTGTTAAGATCTTGTTCTGATTGTGTCTCAATTTTCAGAAGCAAATACAAAAGGGTCAGCTCAGCATAAATCTTTTAAAGATACGCTTTCTGGACCACAACAATATGTGTTTTTCTGTGGTGCTGTTTTTTGGTTTTTAAATCAAATCTAGTGCTATTCCTAGGTTCCTTTTTGTGTGTCATCCATTATTTGAGTACCTTTTATTTGCTTGTCTAATTTCATTTGAACTCTTTCTAGTTGTGTCACATTTAAATTCTATTTGTGTGGTACTGTTTTTCAAATTAATTTGTTTCTTGCTTTCTTTCTTTGGCCTCTAAGCTTGTTGGTGGATTAAATAGCAATTGGTACTTGTTGAGTGAGAATTTGACTTGAGGGGAGTCTAGCTTGCTTAATAGGTGCTGGATTGAAGATTTTATTGACCTAATTCCAAGAGGAACAAAGGCAAAGGGCAGCAACAAACACCATACTACAAATACACCACACACTTTGGAAGGCCCAACAAGTAGAAAAGCAACAAAAGGGGTGCAAATAGTAAAAGCAACAAAGGGAGTGTCATTTAATTTCTTTGCAATCTTGCTTCTGTTAATTACTTGTTAATCACGCAATTAGTCGATGAGTGTGTCTTCAAGGGCTCCAAGTGTCCAAGAAGCCTCACCTAGGGCCGTCTAGCTTAATTTTGTTTTTATTAATTGCTTTAATTGAACCAACTTGCTTTAATCACTTCGTTAATTTCTTGTTTAATCTTGTTTAAGGCTTTGATAGCTTGCATTGTCTTCTTGCATTAAAAATTTGATTTCTTCATCCTCATTGTGTTCAAAGTGTTTTACCTAAAGAAGGACTTGTGTAAAGGTTTTGGAGGGATAGTTTTTGGCTAAGGCAAGACTTGGTATTTAAGTAGTCCATTGTGACTCACCTCTCTTACCTGGAAAGCTACCTTCATTAACTTTCCTCTTCTTTCTTAAAAGTAAAACATTTCTATACACAAAGTTCTAGTCATGTCTACTCACTCTTCCAAGTCCATTGAAAGTGATGTAAGGTCCATAAAATCTCTTTTGAAACAACTCTCCAAGGACGTACAACACATTTCATATAGACAATTGGAAAATGAGTCTAAAATCAATGAATTAACTAGAGCAAAGGAAGAAAAATCTCAAAATTCAAAAAAAACACATACCCATACATCTCAATCACAAATCCAAGAGTCTCTAGGGGAGGGAAGCCTTAGAATCAATGATTACTACCAACCACCCCCTAGGAGAAATAGGAGAAGAGAGGAAGAAGCCCCAAGGGAGGTTAGAGTAGACCTACCTCATTTCCATGGTAAGGAGAGTGTAGAAACCTACCTAGATTGGGAGATGAAAGTAGAGCAACTCTTTGCTTGCCATAGGGTGAGTGAAGAACACAAGGTACCTCTAGCCACCCTTAGCTTCCAAGGGAACGCCATGTATTGGTGGACCTCTCTCGAAAGAGAAAGACGTCTTCATAGGGAACCTCCAATTGAATATTGGAACGACCTTAGGGGAGCCCTAAGACGTCGCCACATACCCTCATACTACCATAGGGAGTTGATGGACAAACTCCAAAGACTCCGGCAAAATAATATGAGTGTTGAGGAGTATAGACAAAAAATGGAGCTCTACATGATGAGAGCCTCCATTAGAGAAGAAGAGCATATCACCATAGCTAGATTCCTTAGTGGCCTCTCACTTGGGATAAGGGATAGAGTAGAACTTCTGCCATACCAAGACTTGAATGACTTGGTCCAACTTTGCATTAAAGTTGAGCAACAAAATTTGCGCAAAACTTCAAGTCTAAAGGTTGGATCCTACTCTAACTCCTATCCCAAGAGAGAATATAGAAGGGAGGGTAGTACATCAAAAGAAAAACCTAGGGAAACTACCAAAATCTTAGCCAAAGATGCCTCCACCCCACCCATCCGAGCTAGGGACGTTAAGTGCTTTAAGTGCTATGGAAAAGGGCATGTGCAAGCACAATGCCCAAACCAAAGTACTTTGTTTTTGAAAGGTGTAGATGAGTACACTAGTGGCGAGGATGAACCAAGTGAAAGAGAGGAAGGGGGAGAGGATGAGAGGGTAGATCCATTAGAGGGAGAATTGCTAATGATTAGGAGAACCCTCAATAATCATCCTAGTGCATCTATGGAGACACAAAGAGAGAACATCTTTCACACAAGATGTAAAGTTTTAGAAAATATATGTTCTCTCATTGTGGATAGTGGATCAAGCTGCAATTGTTGTAGCTCAAGAATGGTTGAAAAGCTCAATCTACAAGTAGTTCCTCATCCTAAGCCATACAAGTTGCAATGGATAAATGAGAATGGGGAACTAAGTGTAGATAAGCAAGTGGAAATCAAGTTTTCCATAGGGAACTACAAAGACAAGGTTTTATGTGATGTAGTGCCTATGGAAGCTTGCCATATACTCTTAGGAAGACCATGGCAATTTGATAAAAAAACCTTGCATGATGGTCTTACTAATGAGATTTCCTTCACCCATAAGCATAAAAAGTTTGTACTTAGTCCTTTACCACATTCCCAAGTGGTGAAAGACCAAATACAAATGAAAGAAAAGAGGGATGAGGAAAAGAAAAAGAAAAGAGAGCTTGAAAAGGAAAAAGTCCTTAGGGATAGGAAGGAGTGGGAGAAGAGTGTTCCTTCCCCCAAGGTTGCTCAACAAGAGAAGCCTTTTGAAAACATCTTGGAAAATTTGCTTCTTGTTGAACAACCAAGCCTTGTCTTTTGTAAAGGAACACTTGCATGCACTGCCACAAGTAGTGAACTTATGAGTCTACCTCCTAAAGTAGAAAAACGTTTAAGTGAATTTGATGATGTATTCTCTAATGAGGGACCCAATGGACTCCCTCCCATTAGAGGTATAGAACACCAAATTGACTTGATTCCGGGGGCAAGCCTACCAAATAGGCCCGCCTATAGAACTAACCCCAAGGAGACCAAGGAGATAGAGTCACAAGTTCAAGACTTGTTGGAGAAGGGTTGGGTTCAAAAGAGCCTAAGCCCTTGTGCTGTACCTGTCTTGTTGGTGCCCAAAAAAGATGGAAAATGGCGCATGTGTTGTGATTGTAGAGCAATCAACAACATCACCATCAAGTATAGGCATCCAATCCCAAGTCTTGATGACATGCTTGATGAATTGCATGGGTCCACCATGTTTTCCAAAATTGACCTTAAAAGTGGATATCACCAAATTAGAATTAAAGAAGGTGATGAGTGGAAAACTGCTTTTAAGACCAAATTTGGACTATATGAGTGGTTAGTGATGCCTTTTGGACTCACTAATGCCCCTAGCACATTCATGAGGCTCATGAATCACACCTTAAGGGATTGTATAGGTAAATATGTAGTAGTGTATTTTGATGATATATTAGTATATAGTAAAACCCTAGAAGACCATCTAAATCACCTTAGGGAGGTCCTTCTAGTGCTTAGGAAAAATAGTTTGTTTGCCAATAGGGATAAGTGTACCTTTTGTGTAGATAGTATAGTTTTCTTAGGCTTCATAGTCAACCAAAAGGGGGTGCATGTTGACCCCGAGAAAATCAAAGCCATCCAAGAGTGGCCCACTCCACAAAATGTAAGTGATGTAAGAAGTTTCCATGGGTTAGCTAGCTTTTATAGAAGGTTTGTGCCTAATTTTTCAAGTCTAGCTTCTCCTTTGAATGAACTTGTGAAAAAAGATGTTGCATTTTGTTGGAATGATAAGCATGAGCAAGCCTTCCAAAGGCTAAAAGCTCAACTCACCAATGCACCAATTCTAGCTCTCCCAAATTTTTTCAAAACTTTTGAGATAGAATGTGATGCATCGGGAGTAGGCATAGGTGCGGTATTATTGCAAGGTGGTCACCCCATTGCATATTTTAGTGAAAAACTCCATGGTGCCACCCTCAATTACCCCACCTATGACAAAGAGCTTTATGCTCTTGTGAGAGCCCTAAAGACTTGGGAACACTACCTTGTGACCAAAGAATTTGTAATCCATAGTAATCACGATTCTTTAAAATATCTAAAGGGCCAACACAAGCTCAATAAGAGACATGCTAAATGGATGGAATTTCTTGAACAATTTCCTTATGTAATCAAGTACAAGAAAGGAAGCACCAATATAGTGGCCGATGCTCTTTCAAGACGGCACACACTCTTTTCAAAATTGGGTGCTCAAATTCTTGGATTTGATCACATAAGAGAGCTTTATCAAGATGATCAAGAATTTTCATCCATCTATGCCCAATGTCAACATAGAGCGCAAGGAGGTTACTATGTCTCCGAGGGATATCTTTTTAAAGAAGGAAAACTTTGCATTCCCCAAGGCACACATAGGAAACTCCTTGTCAAAGAATCACATGAGGGGGGACTCATGGGCCATTTTGGAGTTGATAAGACTCTAGACATTTTGAAAGTAAAATTTTATTGGCCACACATGAGGAAAGATGTCCAAAGACATTGTTCTAGATGCATAGCATGTTTGAAAGCAAAATCTAGAGCAATGCCTCATGGACTCTACACTCCCTTGCCGATTGCAAATGCTCCTTGGGAAGACATTAGCATGGATTTCATTTTAGGACTCCCTAGGACTGCAAGAGGCCATGACTCTATCTTTGTGGTAGTGGACCGTTTTAGCAAAATGTCCCATTTTATTCCATGCCACAAGGTAGATGATGCTCAAAATATTTCTAGGCTCTTCTTTAGAGAAGTGGTGAGACTCCATGGTATACCTAGAAGTATTGTCTCCGATAGAGATCCCAAGTTTATAAGCCATTTTTGGAAAACTCTTTGGAGTAAACTTGGAACAAGACTACAATTTTCCACTTCTTGTCATCCTCAAACGGATGGTCAAAACGAAGTAGTCAATAGATCTCTAGGAACTATGCTTAGGGCTATCATGAAGGGAAACCACAAGTCTTGGGATGAGCACCTTCCCCACATTGAGTTTGCTTATAATAGAGTAGTCCACAAGACTACTAATGCTTCTCCTTTTGAAGTAGTATATGGATTTAATCCTCTCACACCTTTGGACTTGTTACCCCTTCCTAATCCACAAGATTTTGTGCATAAGGAAGGAGCCATCAAGGCCGATTTTGTTAAGAAAATTCATGAGAAGGTTAAACTTCAAATACAACAACAAAATTAGAAGTATGCAAAATACCACAATAAGGGGAAGAGAGAAATGATTTTTGAGGAAGGAGACTTAGTTTGGCTTCATCTTCAAAAAGATAGATTTCCCACTCAAAGGAAGTCCAAACTAAGTCCCCGAGGAGATGGACCCTTTCAAGTCCTCAAGAGAGTCAACAACAATGCATACAAGTTGGACCTACCTCTTGAATATGGAGTGCATGACACATTTAATGTAATTGACCTATCTCCATTTGTAGGTACCAATGAAGACTTGGATTTGAGGACAAATCCTTTCCAAGGGGAAGGGGATGATGGAGGGAGGCCAAGCTCACCCCACCATGAAAGCCAAGGGCCAAGACTAGACCGTCTAGAACCACATGGAGAGCGTCTAGCACAAGACAAGGGGGAGCTACATGAGGAGCGTCTAGGAGGGAGCCTAGACCATCTAGGACCTCTCACAAGGTCCATGGCCAAGCACATTCACGCCCAAATGAGTCAAGCCATGGATGGGAGGGAGAAGACCTTGTACATGCTACTTGGAGGCCCATTAGGGGTAGCTTAGTAGATTAGTATAGTGTAGAAAGCAAAACTTGCTCACTTAGGGGTGTGCTATCAAAAAGGTGCCCTTAGCAATAGAAGGAGGGGTGTGCTAGCAAATAGGTGCCTTTAGCAAAAGAAGGAGGGGTGTACTATCAAATGTTGCATTTTTGACCTATCTTCTAGAATATTAGGATGATGGTGTGGTTTGACTAAAGTCAATACCCTAGGCAGCCCCACTTTTTGTATTTCCATCCCTACCCTTTAAGCTTGCTCACCAAGGCTCCTAAATCTATAAATAAGGAGGCCTACCTCATGTATTTTGAAGATTAAATAGAGTATTGTTATGCTGCCAAAATTGTGCCATACACCACTCTTTGCCTAACACTTAGGTTTTAGTCTTCAATTCATCACTACCAAAGGGGCTGGCCAAACCTCCCCATTTCCTCACTCTTCATGCACCTTCAAGATCACCATCACTCCTAGGAGGGTCTTGCTCACCTCCTTCATAAGCTTCCGCATCCATCATCACCAAGGAACTCCAAAATCCAAAGAAGAGCTCATAGGAATGCTATCACAGTGGAAGTCTAACGTGAGAAAGAGAATTATTGAAATTTGATAGACACTTGATGGTTTATGTGAAACAAATAACACTTGATGAAATTGTGAAGTGTGTGAAATGAATGGGAAAATTGATGGATTTTACGTGGGTGTTTTAAATCTGTTTTATATTGATTTTAAAGTTTCGTACTTCAAGTTTTAGAATAGCTAGCTTACCCTGTGTTTTGTTCTGTGGCTGTTTTTCTTAAAACTGTGATGATCGTGTATTTTACACGGGAGCAGATGATGTTGCAGGTAGTCGAGCTCCTCAGTGAGCAGTTGGAGGAAGAGATCGCCTGTTTTCTTTTTATGTTGTATTTTGGTTTTATTTCGAAATAGTTGATGGAATGTATTAAAACCCCTATAAGAGAGACGTTTCTTTTTGAGATACAATGTATGGGATGATGTATTTTCAATATATATACATATGTTGATTTTATAAATTAATGTCTACGCTTATTTTATTATATAAATATGAAAAGACTTTGAGGAGCGTTACATGCATCTTCATGAACTAACTTATCAAATCTTTCCTTAAGGGCAACCCAACCCCTGTATGCCCTTAGATCAGTTTAGAGCTTATGTAGCATGGCCTGGGGACATGTACTATTTTTCCGAGGGGCAAGTCCAGCAGATGAAGCAGTACCATCTATAGTTGTAGATGAGAAATTTAATACATAGCTGGATGATTTGCTAAGAAGAGAAGATTGAGCATAAAAGCAAAACAAAAACATGATTTTATCTTTCTAGTTATTTATTTTCAATTGTTTAGTTTGTTTATTTTGTTTGCTTATTTTGTTATTTCCTTCAATTTGTTTAATTTTCTTATATTTTTATTGTCAAGTTATTTTTGTTGAACCTAGTGGTGTTCAAGGTTTTGAAGAATCCAAATCCTTTGAAGGATGATGAAGCTTTTGCTTGCTTGTTGCTGCTGTGCTGCTTTGTTGTTTTGTTCTGGGGTAGTTTAAAGTGTAATCCAACCTTAGATTAAATCTCAAAGCAATTAGCATCTCAGTTTTTGATAAAACAAAAGTGTTTTTCAAACTAAGTTGAAACAACCGATTGTTCTATCGAAACAACTGATTGTTTATACTTAGATGTTTTGAGAAAGTTTGAACACTGTTTTTGAATGGAGAAAACTGTTAAGTGACAAAACAACCGATTGATTCGAGGAAACAACCGATTGTTTATTTTGGAACCATAACAGAAAATCTGTTTTCTTTGTTTGAGCTTTAAATGATTTGAAACTGAATACGCTCCAGTCATTAAATGCTTTGACCAATCTTTCTGAAAGCCTTTATGGGTTTGTTAAGATTTGATAAACAAACTTCCTTTTATATAATTCAGAAAATCTCTTTTAAAGGTTAAGAATGCTTTTGACAAAGTACTGAAAAAGAGAGTTTTGAAAAATTGCTGAGATTGCTTAAGTGCTAGAGAGATTGATCAAAGTGCTGGAATAGGATTCTACTTGTATTGATTTCAGATCTTCATCTGTAACAAGTGTAATCTGTGTAACTGCTGAAACATTTCTTTTCTGTATTGTTGCTGAGATTGGCTGTGTGTTCTTGAGGTGTTCAAGATCAGCAATCTTAGTGTTGGCCAAGGATAGTGTGTGTCTTGAGGTTTTCAAGGTCATTCTCTTGGTTGTTGTGTAAGTGATCAAGATGTGATTGCTTAGTGGATTTCCTCAGGGTTCTGAGAAGACTGGATGTAGCTCTGGGTTGGAGTGAACCAGTATAAACATCTGTGTACAATCTCTCTATCCCTAACTCTTTAAATTTAGTTTGTTTGTTGTTTGCTGGTATAAACAACCGATTGTTTTCCTGGCAGTGCTGTTTTGCTTGCTGTTTTGGTAAACTGAATTGCTTAATCATTTGATTTCTGAAAGATATTCATTCTAGCTTGGAAAAGTTTGCGAAAACCTCTTTAAACAATTCACCCCCCCCCCCCTCTAGTTTAAAGCCATCTTTCCTAACAATTGGCATCAAGAGCTTGGTTCTTGAAAGTCATTCAAGTTGATCCTAAAATCTTTTTAAAATGGCTGATAGACTACCTTTTGGGGAAAGTGCTTCAATAAACAGACCACCCTTGTTCTGTGGTTTGACCAATTTTGGAAAGTTAGAATGAAAATATTCATGGAATCTCTTGACAAAGGAATTTGGGATGCAATTGAAAATGGTCCTTTTATACCAAAGTTTGAAAAAGATGGTTCTGTCATTGAGAAGCCATGGTCTCAATGGACTGATGCAAAAAGCAAAAAGGCCAAATTTGATTGCATTGCCAAAAATATTATAACCTTTGCTTTAAATTCTGATGAGTTTTTCAGGGTATCACAATGTAAATCATCAAAGGAAATGTGGGATACTTTGGAGGTCACCCATGAAGGAACAAATGAAGTTAAAAGAGCTAGAAAGCACGCTCTAATCCAAGAGTATGAAATGTTCAGAATGCTTAAAGGTGAAACAATTGCTGAAGTACAGAAAAGGTTTACTCATATCATCAATCACCTTATGAGCCTAGACAAGACTTTTGACAAAGAAGAGCTAAACATCAAGATCTTGAAATGTCTTGATAGAGAATGGCAACCAAAGGTAACTGCAATTTCTGAATCTAAAGATCTAACATCCTTAAGTGTTGCTTCTTTGTTTGGAAAGCTTAAGGAACATGAGCTAGAGATGAATAGACTCAATGTTCAAGAGAATCAAGATAAGCACACAAGGAGCATAGCCTTGAAAGCATCCAAACACAAGGGAAAGCAAGATTCAAGTGATGATAGTGATGAGGAAAATCTGAGTTTGCTGTCAAGAATATTCAGCAAATTCCTAAAGAGAAACCGCAACAAAGACAACAACAAGGATAGGTATGGAAACAAGAAATCCAATGATTTAAATTCAAATAACTATACTTGTTTTGGTTGTGGTGAGCAAGGTCACATAAAGGAAGATTGTCCCAACAAAAGCAAGGAGAAAAAGACAAGCTACAAGGAGAAGAAAGGCAAGACAAAAAGAGCCTACATAGCTTGGGATGAAAATGAAGTGTCTTCATCAAGTTCTTCATCAAGTGAAGATGAAAAAGCCAACATATGTTTAGTGGCTGAGGATGATGATGATGCTTGCAGTTCAAGTGAGGTAAGTTCTTGTGCTTCCTTAAATGAACAAAATTATTGTGAATTGCTTGAAGCTTTTCAAGAAACTCATGAAGAAGCTAATAGATTGGTTCTTTCAAACAATCGATTGAAAGATCTTAACAATGTGCTTGAGAAGAAAGTTAAAACACTTGAAGAGGATCTGAGAAAGGCAAAAATTGATTTTGAAAATTTGGAAAATCATTTCAAAAATGCCTCTTGCAAGTGTGACACTCTCATTTGCACAAATTGTGAAAATCTTGAGAAAAAGGTTCATTATCTTGTTGAAACTGTGGACAAGCTTTCAAAAGGGAAATCAAACTTTGAGAATGTCTTGGCATCTCAAAACTGTGTTTTTGGAAAGGCTGGTTTAGGCTTCAATCCACAGAACAAGCTAGATAAGTTTTCAAAAGCATTTTTAAGAAAAACAGAAAAACAATCGATTGGATCATCGAAACAACCGATTGTTACATGCTTTTACTGCATGAAGAAAGGCCATTCTATTAGATTCTGTAAAATTAGAAAATATTGTGTTCCTAAAGGTCTTATGAAATGGATTCCTAAGGAATGTGATGTTACTAACAACAAAGTGAAGCCAAATGGACCCAAATTTGTAAGGGGACTAAATCTTGCTACTTGAATTTGTTTATGCAGGAAAATAAAGGGAAAAGAGGCATTCTAATCAATCTGTTAAAGAGAAAGGAAGTCATTGAAGCTGAATCAATGTTGTGCAAAAGAACAAAACAATGAAGAGAAAGTTTCTTGATCCACAAGCATTTGGATCATTGAAGAAACAACACAAGGATAAGACTTTCCTTTAATTGTTCTTAATATTTGTTTCAAAGTTCTTTCCTATGATTAATTCTCTTTTAATCAAATGTATTATGCTTTAATTTGTTTTTGTCAATGGCTGAAATCTCCAAAATCAAGTTTTTATACTGCTGCAGAAAAACAACCGATTGGTTCTTCGAAACAACCGATTGTTTTGAGTCTGACAGCACTGTGAAGAAATTGATTTAATTTTGAATTCTTCTTCTATCCGTTGCAGATCAAATTCAAAAGGGAGAATCTTGGTCAAACTATCTATATTGAAAGCTGAACGTGCTCAGAAAGTGGTTACAACATTCATTCATAAAGGAATATATTCCAAAATCTTGGAAATTCAAGAGCCTTTATGACTAGTCAAAGACCATGTGTTTTTCAGTTTCTTTTTCTGACATGTTCTGTGCAGAACAGCCTTCTCTCTCTGAAAATCAGGTACCCATTGAATGAAATTAAACACAAATTGATTTTCGTATGGATATAAAATCAGGTGCAGATGAACAACCAATTGCAACATCTCTTGTAATATCTCTTGCACCATCTCTTGAGAAAATTCTGTGAAGAAGTGCTATCCTCTCTCTGCTGCCATGGAATCAACTCCTCCCACTTCCAAAAGAATCAAAACCAGGGCTGTAAGGTCTGGAGGAAGGTTGGAAGGATGGTTTTCTGGAGATAAGGATCTCATAGAAAAGTATAGATATGAGACAAGTCTCAAGAAAATCAACAACCCCAAGGTTGTGAGTTTTGATTGGCTGAAAAGTCAAAAGCTGGACAATGTGAGGAAACTACTCAAAGATCAATATCTCAGAAGGTTCCTGGAGATGAAGGGAAACATATATCCAGACTTGGTGAGGGTCTTCTACACCAATTTGAAGTTTGAGGGAAACAACCTAGTTTCTCATGTGAAAGGTGTGGACATGGAGATAACCCATGAAGTTTGGGCTACTGTTGCTGGACTCAAGTACTCTGGCCTGCGAATCAGCAAAGGGAATCTTGGTGTGGTTGAGGATTTCAACAAAATCCAGTTTTACAGAAGCTGTTTGAAGTATACTCAAGCTCAAGTGAGTGCATGCTTGGTTGGAGGTTTGAAACTTGATGAGAGGCTGCTTGCTCTCATTGTGACATGGATTCTGACTCCAAGGGGGAGCAACCATTCTGTTTTGACTGAAGAAGATCTGGTTTACATCTTCTACATCACCAAGAAGATCAAGCTAAATTGGATCCACATAATCAAAGAGCACATGCAAAAAGCCATGAGGCTGGGTGATTATCACTATCCCTATGCTGTTTTGATATCTAAATTTCTACTCTATTTTGAAGTTAATCTTGAAGATGAAACTTCTGAGCTGGTCAAGTCAACTCAAGAGTTGAACAATGGATCACTCAGCAAGATGGGATTTACAAAGATAGGTGGAAAATGGGTAAGCAAGGATGGTGATCATGGTGCCTCCTCTAGTGGTGCTGCTCAAGAAGAACCTGCAGACATGGATGTTGAACATGAAGATCCAACTGAAGTTTTTCAAGATGCTGGACCCAGTGCTGCTGCTGAACATCAAGAAGAAAGGATTCAAACTATGTCACCTTTTGAAAGATTCATGGTGAATAGGCTGGATAGCTTTGCTGAAAACCAAAGAAACCTTCATGATCTATGTGTTAGCAATTTCCAGAGGTTTGATACCAGGTTTGACAACATGGATGCAAGGTTCATGAGCCTACATGAACAAATTGAAGTTGTACATAACCAAATCTTTGATCTTCAGTTTGGAGATAAGGAAGAATGAAGAAAAACAACTGATTGTATTATCGAAACAATCGATTGTTTTTGGTAGCTGTTGAAGTGTGGTTTTATTTTCTTTCCTTCTGCTGTTGCTGTTTTAATTCTGATGTAATATGAACAATTTCTGGTTTTATCTCTTATATTTGTCTATTTGTGAAGACAAATAGGGGGAGATTTATGCTTGTTTGCTTATGCTTGTTTAAGACTGTCTTTTAGCTGTTTTAACTTGTTAAATGTTTTAACTGATATTAATTGTTTAAGCCTTAACTGTGTATATATATTCTAACAAAATATCAGAAGTTCAATGTCTGCTAAAAGTTCAATTGCAGGAACTGCTTCAGATTTAATCAGAACAACACAAGCATTAGGGATCAAACATCAGGGATTTGTCTTCATCAAATAGGGGGAGATTGTTGAACCTAGTGCTGTTCAAGGTTTTGAAGAATCCAAATCCTTTGAAGGATGATGAAGCTTTTACTTGCTTGTTGCTGCTGTGCTGCTTTGTTGTTTTGTTCTGAGGTAGTTTAAAGTGTAATCCAACCTTAGATTAAATCTCAAAGCAATTAGCATCTCAGTTTTTGATAAAACAAAAGTGTTTTTCAAACTAAGTTGAAACAACCGATTGTTCTATCGAAACAACCGATTGTTTATACTTAGATGTTTTGAGAAAGTTTGAAAACTGTTTTTGAATGGAGAAAACTGTTAAGTGACAAAACAACCGATTGATTCGAGGAAACAACCGATTGTTTGTTTTGGAACCATAACAGAAAATCTGTTTTCTTTGACTGAGCTTTAAATGATTTGAAACTGAATACGCTCCAGTCATTAAATGCTTTGACCAATCTTTCTGAAAGCTTTTATGGGTTTGTTAAGATTTGATAAACAAACTTCCTTTTATATAATTCAAAAAAATCTCTTTTAAAGGTTAAGAATGCTTTTGACAAAGTACTGAAAAAGAGAGTTTTGAAAAATTGCTGAGATTGCTTAAGTGCTAGAGAGATTGATCAAAGTGCTGGAATAGGATTCTACTTGTATTGATTTCAGATCTTCATCTGTAACAAGTGTAATCTGTGTAACTGCTGAAACATTTCTTTTCTGTATTGTTGCTGAGATTGGCTGTGTGTTCTTGAGGTGTTCAAGATCCGCAATCTTAGTGTTGGCCAAGGAGAGTGTGTGTCTTGAGGTTTTCAAGGTCATTCTCTTGGTTGTTGTGTAAGTGATCAAGGTGTGATTGCTTAGTGGATTTCCTCAGGGTTCTGAGAAGACTGGATGTAGCTCTGGGTTGGAGTGAACCAGTATAAACATCTGTGTACAATCTCTCTATCCCTAACTCTTTAAATTCAGTTTGTTTGTTGTTTGTTGGTATAAACAACCGATTGTTTCGAAGAAACAACCGATTGTTTTCCTGGCAGTGCTGTTTTGCTTGCTGTTTTGGCAAACTGAATTGCTTAATCATTTGATTTCTGAAAGATATTCATTCTAGCTTGGAAAAGTTTGCGAAAACCTCTTTAAACAATTCACCCCCCCTCTAGTTTAAAGCCATCTTTCCTAACAATGTTCAGTTTTAATTTAATTATTGAGTTATTTTTCGAGTTTTATTTTTTCTAAAATAATAAGAACTGCAATATTAATTTGAATTGTGGAAAAAATATTAACCATACTTTGTGTTTAAATATTAAAACTGTGAAATGAATTAGACATAGTTTGGAAAAGAAAATGTGTTGAATCCATATTCCAATGTGGTTGAAATTGTGATACATGAAAATTTAACAGGATGATTAATTAGAATAGAGAATTACAAACAATAAAGAATTAAACTAATTAAGCCAAGTGAGTGTGTGAATCTTAAACAGTTTTGAGAGTTTCATTAATGAATTAACAATTGTGGTTACTTAATTTTTATTTTATGTTACATCATAAAAGAGAATGAAAATGATTAAGATATTTCTGTTAATTAGGAACCCAAGGCCAAATAGCCAACTTTTGTGTAAATTGAATTAATTTTTATTATAATCCTTTGAGCCAAGAAATTTTGTTATTATTATTGCACCCTGAACCTTAACTGATATATTTTCCTACCTATTGACATGTTTAAGGAAGGAGAACATAGATGCAATTTATATAAAATGGAATGATTGGTTTTAGTTCAAATAATTCAGTTGAGTGAAAAAAAAAAAGAGAAGAAGGTATTTCTATTATTCTTGATTAAAAAAAAAGAAAGAAAATAAAAAATTCATGTTGAAATCATGAATAAGTAAAAAGAAAATGAGGAAAAGTGTTAAATATAAAGAAAATGGTGATTGGATAACATATATGTACTATAATAGGATTATAGGTATGTTATTTCTCTTTTAAATGTGCATTTTGTTATTTGGAAAACCAATATTTTTTTGAAGCCTAGCCTCATTATAACCCTATAAAAGACCTTAAGATTCATGTTTTTAATATGATTGTGATATGAAGATGAATTGAAAAACAACTGGGATTTGTTAGGATTCAATGAAAATAGAGAGAAACACTTACCTATGAGAATATGAGAAGATTTTCCTTGAAGAATTGTCATTTTAATGTTTTAGTTTAATCCTGAAAGTTAATTGTATCTATATTCTGCTATATTTAAAGTGGGAAGCACCATAAGTTTCTAATTTAATTTGTTATTTAGTAAATATAGTTGTCTTGATATTTAAATTCAAATATGATTTATTTATATTCATTTGCTTTGCTTAAGGACAAGCAAGATTCTAGGTTGGGGAAATTGATAAATGCATAATTTTTGTAATATTTCATATTAAAAGATAGACACTTATGGGTATTTATTCATAAAATAGTTATAATTCAACCCCTAATTTAGGAATTTAAACCTTTTTACATATTTTGTGATTATAATATGAATAAGAATGATTTATTCCTAAATTTGTGTTAATATCAGAACTCTAGGGGAAAATGGAGATGAAAGGGCTAAAGGAGAATGAACAAGAGGAAAAAGGAAAGTTGAAACATTGGAAATTCACTCAAAACTCACTCGAACTCGCCCAAGCAAGATCACTCCTGAGGAACTCGCCCAAGGCTCGCCAAGGTGAGTTCACTCCAGAGTATTTAGGCAATAACTTGCTTAGGCGAGATGTCCCTTAATCCAAGCCCAACTAGGTTAAATAGAAGGTGTGAGGTATAACCCTAGATATAATTGGGAGAATAAAAGGAGATAGAAAATCCTAGAGGAGGCAGTTGTTAGGGAGAAACATCCTGGATATTCTTTTCTTGCTTTCCATTTTTGTAATGGCCAACATGAGTGGCTAATTCTTCCCTTTAGGATTAGGAGTAATCTGTTCAAACTCTTATGTATTGCGGTGATATTTACTGTTGAAACTTTTTGAGCCTGGGGGCAAGTATAGTGTCGAGACGTCCTAGGCAAGATCGTGAGCTTCCCAAACAGGCTACCTAGCTCAGTATACCTCAACATCCCAAGGAAAAAATTTGTTCAAGTATGAGATTAGCATAGAAGTTGTACTTTATGTCAGACTAATACCGAAATTAATCCAACCCACATAGCCTTTTACTATAAATAACATCACTATTATGAATAGAATTACCATGTGGTAAATAAGAAGTGAATTTTTCAAATATGCATATCGTGCATCTTCACCAAACAAATCAATATATTATTTTCGCCATTAACTAAGTTCTTTATGCAAGTTCATGCGCACAACAACCTATGACTCCTCTCCCATACCCAATAATGCAGCAATTGAACCATAGCTATAATGGTCGTCAACCTTAATATCAATTATATCAACAATGTAAGGATGAACTCCAATTGATCTAGCAATGGGTTTGAATTAGTCGTCCCTTGCTAGATTTCAAAGTAGAAGAACTATCATGTTGTGAAAGAATGACATCAACATGTTCAAAGTAAGAAGGGATTCGCTTCGTAATCTAGCAAATTTATTGGCATGTTCTTTTTGTGCACCTTTTGTTTTTACTTTCTCACTTGGTGAACACAAAGATGTCTTATCTGTTGAACAAGGAAGCTTTTGATGATTTTCAAATCTGTCTTGAAGACCTACTGTTGTGTGTATCTAGTTAGGTAGATTGTCTTGTAAATTTCCATCTCAGAATGTTCCAAGTAACTTGATTTGAAATCTCCTTTAAATGTTTTTTTTCCAATTTTATTTTATTTTAATTAGTTGATTTGTATATTAATCAATTGAAATTACTTCTATTCAAGTCTGTTGACTATAACGAGTATTTTAACAGATTAATTTATCGTATCAACTGATTCAAAATACTTAAAGGTTTTTAAAGGATTTAAAAATGATTTGTTTTTCTTTTGTCTTTTCTGTTAAGTAAAATCAACCAATTATTCCGATAAATGACTGGTTTTTCATATGGTGATCTCATCTGTTAAAGAAAATAGTTAATTAGTTTCAAAAATCAATTAAATGATTTTAGAACAATATTGTTATATTTATCAAACTATTTTTTCATTTAAACGAATTTCATTAAATGAGCAAACTGTTTTAATAATCTTTCTTAGCCTATATAAAGATGTTTTATGATCATTTAACATCACAATTTTGAGAGAGAAAAACAAACTATTTTAAAATCATTCTTGGTGATTACATTTGAATCTTGGATCATTATTATGATGAGAAGTAGGTTTTGGGTTATCAATTCTATTGTTCTTCATTTATATTAAACCCAACTGTATTTGAACTTCATTCTTCTTTATTGTTTTGTGTTGTAAAAAGATTCAGATAAGATTTTTGAATTCTGTGTGTGGTTAATAGTGTTGTGTGTTGTTGAAGGGTTCAAGATCAACACTTTTGGCTATTTTTGTAATTTTATTTGATTGCTTTAGTGAATTCTAAGTGGTGTGCTGAGGACTAGATCTAACTGTTGGTTAAGAGTGAATCGGTATAATTCTATTGTGCATATCTCTCTCTTTTACTCTGACATTTGTCATATAAACTATTTTAAAGTGTTATGTGGGTAAATCAGTTAGTTGAACTATCAAAACAACTGGTTTATATTTTGGTTACATACCTGTTATGCTTTTTATAATCAGTTGAACAAGTAAATCAATTAGTTGATTTCATTGAATTTTCAATCTAACAGCAGTATTTGCGAAAATCTTATGAAAATAATTCACCCTCTCTTGTTTTAAGCCACCTATTCTAACATTATTTGGATATGTAATTTCACGTAATTTGGCTTTGATGTTAACCTTACCAACAATGTCTACCTCATTGAACCGATTCATGATGACATTAACCTCTTGTTGGATGAACAACTCTACTAAAGTATCACTTGTTGAAATATCTAAAAATATTAATCATGTCCATATCAAATGCACTGACTGCAATCGTATGCTACCTACACCAAAGGAAGCCAATTCACAAGCATAAGGAGCCCATGAGTAGATCTAAGGGTGCACCTATAACGAGATCTATCTAAACCAACTTTTTCAACTTAATCAATATCTTCTGCAATATATTGCAAAACATATTTCAATACAAAGCCAACCAATTTCTTACATCTTCACACATTAAATACATGACCCATCACATGCAAACTCTTTTCTGTTAGAATATATGGCCTTTAAACAAGAGGGGGGTGAATTGTTTATGAAAGATTTTCACAAACTTTGAATGTTTAATGAAACTCAATGCAGAATTACAGAAAAAGGAATCAAGTTAACCAAGAATACAAACTGTTTTAAGATGAAACACAAAAAAACAACCGGTTGTTTCTTCTATTCAATTGGTTGTTTATACAAGTAGAATTTAAAACAACTTAAAACAGAATTTAAAAGAGATCAGAGTAAGAGAAATGCACACAAGCAGTTTATACTGGTTCACTCTTATACCAAGAGCTACATCCAGTTCCCAGAAACTTCTGGGTTTCTACTATGCAATCAAAACCAGATTACAACACAAACCACCAAAAGAGTGACCTAGAACCCTTCAAGAAACACACTCCTTTTGGTAAACCAATCCACAGAAATCAGAAAACCCTCTAATTCTGCACTTACACACAATTACATAAATACAGTAATCAAGAACCAAGAGAATAGAATATACTTGGGAATTACAAAGCTTAAAGATCAGAATTACACCCCAGTCCTATTCCACACACTTGAAAATCCAAAGCTTAAGTGAATCTTGAAAACTTGGTATCAAATTTGCACTTTGTTTTCTCAAAATTGTTTCTTACATTCCAGGAGCGTATAACAACCTTTTTATACTCCAAGGAATGATTAAAAGCATTTAAAACAGGAGCGCATTCAGTTAGAAACCATTTAAGAACGATTCACAATTCAAAATTGATTTCTGTTAGGATTTTCAAAGAAATAATCGATTGAAAACACGAAACAGCCAATTGATTTGGCTTGATAGCTAAGTCAACCAAGTCAAACAGATGTCAACCTTTCTTAAAACCTTCTAAGAATAAAACAATCGGTTGATTCGATAAGACAACAGGTTGTTTTTCACTTAGTTGAAAAACATTTCATTTTAAAAATGTTTTCAAATCCAATAAAATCTGGATTCAAAAAAGGAGTGGATCACATAAAAAATCTACCCCAGACCCCACCCAAACATAGCAGCAGCACAACCTTCCATTAAACACCTTGGATTTGGATTCTTCAAAGCCTTGATCACTCTTGATCAACAATCTCCCCCTATTTGATGAAGACAAATCCCTGGTTGGTTGTGTTGGTCTTGTTTGAATCTGAAACAACACCTGCAAAACAAAAACAATGCAAACATAGAGCATCTTTAACAGCAGGTTATGATGGCACACTAACTAGTTTTCTGCATAAACACAAGAGCAGAAAAACCAGCCATAAACAAGCCAAAAACTCCTAAAACAGTAGCTCAAACCAATCATGCAGCAACAGAAATTAAAGCAGTTCAATCAAATCAGAGTTTAGCAGTTTTAAGACAACACAAAAACCATATTCTCCCCTTACTTGTCTTAACAAATAGAATTAGTTAGAGATAAAAACAGAAATTAAGAGATGACTTGAGAATCAAGTATACCTAACTCATTTCTCAAAAAGAAAAACCTGTCTTTTGGCAATGATTTTGTGAAAATATCAGCAAGTTGCAATTTTGTCTCAATGAATTTTACTTCACAATCTCCATTGTTCACATGGTCTTTTATCAAGTGATGTCGGATCTCTATATGCTTTATCCTTGAGTGTTGAATTTGGTTTTTGGTGAAATTTATAGCACTTGTGTTATCACATAACAAGGGCACTTTGCTAATCTTCAAACCAAAATCTTCCAATTGCTGTTTGAGCCAAAGAATCTGTGCACAACAACTCCCTGCTGCTATATATTCAGCTTCTGCAGTAGAAAGAGCCACACAAGCTTGTTTCTTGCTATGCTAAGAGATAAGACTTGAACCAAGAAGATGGCAAGTTCCACTTGTGCTCTTTCTATCCAAATTACATCCTGCAAAATCAGAGTCAGAATAACCAATTAAGTGTATAGGAGAGTGAGAAGGATACCATAGGCCCATGTTGATTATTCCTTTGAGATATTTAAGAATCCGTTTTGCAGCCTTGAGATGAGATTCTTTAGGATTAGCTTGAAATCTTGCACATAAGCATACAACAAACATGATATCCAGCCTACTTGCTGTGAGATAGAGTAAAGATCCAATTAATCCTCTATATTTGGTGTGATCTACCTTTTTTCCAGCTAGGTCTACATCCATGTAACAGCTTGTTGGCATAGGAGTGTTGGCTTCCTTGCAATTCTCCATCTCAAACTTCTTGAGAATTTCTTTACAATACTTTGCTTGACTAAGAAAAATTCCCTCTTTGGATGGTTTATTACTTTTCTACTTGTTTCAAAGCGATATTTTTCAATCTGCTCATTGTCTCCTGAAAACCAGCCTTCAAGACACCCTCCTCTTCTTACAACCCTGTGTTTGACTCTTTTTGATGATGGAGGAGTGGAATCCATGGTGGCAGAAAACAGAAACCAGAAACAGGGAGTAAAAGATGGACAGTTATGAGATGTAGCAAGAGATGTGCCAATTGGTTGTTTTTGTGTAGAAAAAAAACTGTATAGGGTTTTATAGCAACATATAAACCAAATTCAGTCATTTGCTTGCAGTGGGTTTCGGTCTTCAAGGAGATGAATCTGTTCCAAGCTTGCACAGAAAAACATCAGCCCATACCAGAAAAACACATGGTCAACACATGTGGATTTGACTAGTCATAAAGGCACTTGAATTTCCAAGATATGGAATATATTCCTTTTATGACAAGAAGTAACCTCCTCCTAAACCAAATCAGACCCATAATGAATGCTTTTAGACTCACAACTCCTCAAGATAGAAATATGTAAAAGATAGAATGCATAAAGAAATTAAATCAATTTTATGCAGTGTTGTCAGAGGAGAAACAATCAGTTGTTTTTCTGTAACAACAACTAATTTGAATTTCAAATGCAGAGTTATCATGCAAAGAAAAAAATTGCTTCACATATATCACACATAAGATGAAGATTAACACAGATTAAGAAAAGAAAAACAAAAACAAAGAAAGTCTTATCCTTTTGTCAAGAGTCCCTTCAATGAGTCATTATCCATGATCAAGAAAACTTCTTTTGGCTTTCAAGAAGACTTAAGCTAGTACAGAACCTTAATTCAATTCCAGACAGAGTCTTTTCCCTCCAAATGCTTGATCTGATGACTCAAGAGCCCATGCTCTCTTAACATTCCTGCAACACAAAAAAATTCAAGCAACAAGATTTGGTCCCCTTACAAAAGTGGGTCCTTTTGCATCACATTTATCACTAGGAACCTCAGTATTCTTGGGAATCCATCTCATAGTGCCTTTAGGAACATAATATTTCCTAATTTTACAGAATCTAATAGAGTGGCCTCTCTTCATGCAGTAAAAGCATGTAACAAATGGTTGTTTCGAACTTTCAATCGGTTGTTTTTCTGGCACTTTTGAAAAAGGCTTTGAAATCCCACTTTTCTTGCTTTGTGGATTAAACCCCAAACCAAATTTTTCAAAAACACATTTTTTGGTGCTAAAACAGTTTCAAAGTTAGAGTTACCCTTTGAAAGTTTATCCACAATCTTAACAAGATAGTGGACTTTATTTTCAAGATTTTCACAATTTTCACAAACTTTTGAGTCACGCAAGCTAGAAGAATTCTTATAAAGTAGTTCAAGATTTTCAAAATCAGTTTTTGAATTTTCCTATTCTTCTTCCAGTGTCTTGACTCTATTTTCAAGCCAGTTGTTCAACCCTTTCAACCGGTTGTTCAAGAGAGCCAATCGGTTAGCTTCCTCATGAGTTTCTTTAAAAGCTTGAAGCAATTGACTATAGTTTTCAGCATTTAAAGAGGCACAAGAACTTACACTGCTTATATCATCTTCTTCTTCTGCCATCAAACACAGATTGGCTTCTTCATCTTTACTTGTTGAGGAGCTTGATGAGGAGACTTCATTTTCATCCCAAGCAATGTAGGCTCTTTTTGATTTCCCTTTCTTTTCCTTCTTGCTTGATTTTTTTCCTTACCTTCTTTATTTGGGCATTCAGCTTTTATATGCCCTGTTCTCCATAACCAAAACAAGTATAATTGTTAGGATTAAAATCACTAGTTTTTTTGTTTCCATACCTTTCTTTTTTCGATTCCTTATTGCTGTTTTTATTCAAGAATTTGCTGAACTTTTTGGACAGCAAGCTAAGAGTTTCTCCCTCACTCTCATCACTTGAGTCTTGCATATTCTTGTGCTTGGCAGCTTTCAAGGCTATGTTCCTTACATGCTTGTCTTCACGTTCTTGAACATTGAGTCTATTCATTTCCAACTCACGTTCTCTAAGCTTTCCAAACAAGGAGGCAATAGTTAAAGATGTCAAATCTTTGGACTCAGAGATGGCAGTAACTTTTGGTTGCCAAGATCTATCAAGACACTTGAGAATCTTGATGTTCAACTTCTCTTTGTCAAAGACTTTTCCAAGACTTATTAGATGATTGACTATGTGAGTGAATCTCTTTTGTGCTTCAGCAATAGACTCTCCTTTAAGCATTCTGGACATCTCATACTCTTGTATTAGAGTATGTTTTCTTGCCCTTTTCACATCATTTGTCCCTTCGTGGGTGACCTCTAGAGTTCCCACATTTCCTTAGCCGATGCACATTGTGAGACCCTGAAAAATTCATCAAAATTCAAAGTAGAGGTTGTGATATTCTTGGCAATGCAATCAAACTTGGCCTTTTTATTTTCTGCATCAGTCCATTGGGACCAAGGTTTTTCAATAAAAACACCTTCCTTTTCAAATTTAGGAATAAAAGGGTCATTTTCAATTACATCCCAAATCCCTCTATCTAGAGATTCCACAAAGATTTTCATTCTAACCTTCCAAAACTGATAGTTCAAACCACTAAACAAAGGTGGCCTGTTAATTAAGGCACCCTCCCCAAAAGGTAGTTTTTCAGCCATAGAAAAAAGATTTAGGATTGAAAACTTGAGTAACTTTCAAGAACTTAGCTCTTGATACCAATTGTTAGAATATATGGCCTTTAAACAAGAGGAGGGTGAATTGTTTATGAAAGATTTTCACAAACTTTGAAGGTTTAATGAAACTCAATGCAAAATTATAGACAAAGGAATCAAGTTAACCAAGAATACAAACTATTTTAAGATGAAACACAGAAAAACCATCGGTTATTTCTTTGATTCAATCGGTTGTTTATACCAGCAGAATTTAAAACAACTTAAAACAGAATTTAAAAAATATCAGAGTAAGAGAAATGCACACAAGCAGTTTATACTGGTTCACTCTTATACCAAGAGCTACATCTAGTTCCCAAAAACTTCTGGGTTTCTACTATGCAATCAAAACTAGATTATAACACAAACCACCAAAAGAGTGACCTTGTGATGAAGATCAAGTAGAGGAGGCGCCTGGGGCCCAAGTCCAATCAATTAGCTCAATATCCTTCATGCCTCAAAGGATGACTAGGAGCAAGGCTAAAGCTTTGGGAGAAGAGCATCAATGGATGTCTCTTTTTGTAATTACTTGTGTATAGTTTTTTAGTAAAACTATAAAGGAATGTGTAGACATTAAAATAAGGAGTGTTAATGTACAAAAACAAGTCACACCTTCCATGTGACATAAGAGTAGGTGTAGGTGTAGTTTTTAGGAGGTGCCAAAGTAGAAAAGAAGTCACACCTCCCTTGTGACTATAGGTGGCGCCAAATTTCATTTGAATTAGGGAGGGAATTTTAAATTTGTTTCATTTGAATTTCTACCCTCTAAAACTATAAATAGAGGTGCTTGGTCATTGTAAATTCAAGTTTGAAATAGAAGAAAAGTTACTATACTCAAATTGTGAGTGAATTGTGTGAGACTTGTTCTCCTCTTCCTTGTCTCATCTTGTGAGCTTTGGGAGCTTCAAGTGGCGGCAATTTAGCACTTATCTTGGATCAACATCTCCAAGTGGCGTGTCCATTCCCAATCCATGTCTACAACCACATAAGTTTCATCTTCCTTTGTTCATTAAATTGGTTGTTCTTGTTAGTTCTTAGATTTTAATCGGTTGTTTTGTTCCTTTGCCTTGTTCTTCATTTCTGTTCGGTGTAGCTGCTGTATTATGTGTTTTCATTCGATAATTTGTGTTCTTATTCCATTCTATTCGGTTAGTTTGTTGTGTACAAGGAAAGAGCACTCATAATTGAGTTTGGTTCATCATTTTGTAAGGCATAGTCTCCATTGATGATTCCTTAAGCTTCCTTGAATTTGTGTGTTTATGTTTTCCAGCTCTATTTTTGTGCTTATTCAATTCTGTTATGCGTTTCTTTTCTGCATATTCTTTGTCATCATATTTCACCTTTAATTGTGTTTTATCCTTGGATCTTTGGAAATGAACCTTCACATCTACTTAACACTTGCTAAGTTAATGTCTAGTGGAAATTTTCCTTAGGTGACTCACTTGTAAATTGCTAAGAATCTTGATCCTAATTCTTAAAAGTGTCACAATTTTAATGAACCTAAAATCAACTCACATCACCTTGAACCCTTCAAGAAACACACTCCTTTTAGCAAACCAATCCACAGAAATCAGAACACCCTCTGATTCTGCACTTACACACAATTACATAAATACAGTAATAAAGAACGAAGAGAATAGAATACACCTGGGAATTACAAAGCTTAAAGATCAGAACTACACCCCAGTCCTATTCCACACACTTGAAAATCCAAAGCTTGAGTGAATCTTGAAAACTTGGTATCAAATTTGCACTTTTTTTGCTCAAAACTGTTTCTTACATTTCAGGAGCGTATAACAACCTTTTTATACTCCAAGGAAGATTAAAAGCATTTAAAACAGGAGCGCATTCAGTTAGAAACCATTTAAGAAAGATTCACAATTCAAAATTGAATTCTGTTAGGATTGTCAAAGAAACAATCGGTTGAAAACACGAAACAACCGATTGATTTGGCTTAACAGCTAAGTCAACCAAGTCAAATAGATGTCAACCTTTTTCAAAACCTTCTAAGAACAAAACAACCAGTTGATTCAATAAAACAACAGGTTGTTTTTCACTTAGTTGAAAAACATTTCATTTTAAAAAGGTTTTCAAATTCAATCAAATCTCGATTCAAACAAGGAGTGGATTACATAAAAAAATCTACCCCAGACCCCACCTAAACACAACAGCAGCACAACCTTCCATCAAATACCTTGGATTTGGATTCTTCAAAGCCTTGATCAGTCTTGATCAACATTTTCAAATGAATATTTAATTGCATTATGTTGCAAGATGATCATCTTGTTCATGGATTCCCAACAAAAGCACAAGTCCCCTACTGATGTCTGAAGCATACTCTTAAGACTCCAATGTGCAGACTCAACCCTGTTACTTGATACAAACTGACAAATGACTAAGCACACAACAAACACTTCCCAAAAGGGTCATTCATCTCAAGATACAAAGTCAGGCTCCACCAAGCCTCGAGAAAGAATCAGCAAAAGAAGAAGAAGCTATACACCAGAATATCAGAAGTTCTTTCCTTTGGCCTTCTTAAAAAAAATATAGAATATGTTTGTAAATAATTTGGGCTCATTTTAGGGGTCCAAATAGCAAAGATAGGCTAGAATAAGGTGCCTTTAGCATAATAGGGGGTGTAGGTATCATTTTAGCTTGTTCCTAGCCCTTAAGGAAGGCATTTTGACCTAGTTTCTAGAAGGACAAGCCTAGGATGCGGATGTGACTTAATCAAACCCAAAGACTGCCCATTTTTTCCCTTTTCCCATCCTACCCCTCTTGCTTGCTTTCCAAGGCTCCTTCACCTATAAATAGGAGGCCTACCCATTGTATTTGACATGTTGAATTGGAATAGAAAAGTTACTTTGCAAAAATTGTGTAAAGTGTGTGTGAGGCTTGAGTCCTCTAGCTGTTAGGTCTTATCTTGAGTGATTTGAGAGCTCTCAAGTGGTGACCCTATACACTTATCTTGGAGAATCCACCATCCAAGTGGCGTGTTCATCCTCTCATTCCATCATTCATAAGTTTCCTTTTCCTTCATATTTGTCTTTTCCCATCTTCCATTTTCATCTCTTCTATTCGGTCATTATCTTTTATTGTTGTTTCCTTTATGTTCTTTTAATTTTCGCCTTGCATCATTGTCACCGATATTCTTGTGTTTTTCTCTTTGTCCTTGTGAAGTGAACCTTTACACTTACTTAACCACTTGGTTAAGTTCGTGTCCAGTGGGGATCTTCTTGGGTTCTCACCATAATTGTGCTAAAATCTCATTCTTAAGTAAAGTGTCACCTAGAATGAAAACATCTAAAATCAACTCACATCATTACTTGTTGTGTTGCTTAAGTATATGTCCAAGCTTTAACAAGTTTTTCTTTGTGTGTATTTAACCTGGTACACATCACATATTTAGTAAATATAGGTCATGGTGAACAAACAACATGAAATGCCTCCACACGATGTTCATAGGCCTCTACATTATCACAATTAGCAACAGCTCCCCAAGACTCCATCACTTGATCCCATGTCTCTCTTGGATGAACAATCATTTTACATTTTGCTTTGACATTTTTATCAAAGTGGAAACGACATAACAAATTAGCAGCTTCGGGAAACATAACATTCATTACATTCATTATACCAATAACTCTATCACTAACCACAACCTTTGGGTATGAATCACCTTTAAAAAATAGACCTCTAAGTCTCTCAAGAGTCCATACAAAGTTATATTGTCGTTCTGATACGAGTAACATAAATGCAACACTAAAGGTCAATCTTGTTGAGGTAACACCAACAACTTCAAGTAAGGGCATCTTGTACCTATTGGTTTTGTATGTATTGTCCATCATCAACACAATGTTAAAGGCATTCAATAGTTTCACTGAATTAGGGTTTGTCCTAAATAAATCTTGCACGACATTCGTCCCTTCCTCAAACCTAGACTAATGGACATACATATCTCGCTCAACTAACATCCTCAATTATTTCATTTCATACCTTGTTCTGATTTCTATACACATATCGTGTATCGTAAACTTGATTTATGGTGGTGACATTTTTTGTGTTATGCTTTTTCATTGTTAGCAAAATATTTCTAGGTTTCACTGCATTGTCTGTCATGTCCATAAACATTGACTTCTCAGTAGATGTGAACCTCCCAACATATGAATGACCAACCAATGTATTTTTCAAGTCATGATTATGAAACCCACAAAGTAATTTCAACATCCATCATTCACCACCTATTACTAGATATCCTCGTAATCTAAAAGGACAATCACATTTCGTACTTCCACTCTCACTAACCTGTAATTCCTTCTTATATCTCATGTATTTACCTCCTCTCTCACAACCTAATAATACAAATGTTCTCCTTCCTCATTGGTCATTTGAAGTATCTAACCTTAATATGACAATAACAAAGCCAAAATGAAACGCAACTTTTCTAACCTACGTCAAGAGCTCATCCCAAGTAAGAAATATCTACAAAATAACAAGTTCATATTTAATTTACCAAATAATAAACAACCTAAACATACTTTGAAAATTTCAACTTTATCTCATATGTACTAAATGCATTTGTACATATGGTTTCCATATATTGTCTAATTCTTTGTTGGATATTGATTTCTCAATATCATCATCATGTAGACCCTCCCACACATCAACCTCATCATATAATCTTGTTCAAATCCTTCAATATTGTCCATACTTTTACAAATATAATCTTATCGTAAAATTCCAACAAATTATTAAAAACCACAACAAAACATAAAAATGCATTATGGATCGACCAATCCATAAATACAAAAACTTTACATACGAATTAGCCATTTCGTACTTCATTTGTGCATTTGTGGATTGTTTGGTCCATAATACATTCCCAAAATTCGATTTTCGAGAACCTCTAAACCTCATAACCACCAAACCCTCTTCAACAAAACTCAGTTCTTACCTCCAAAAACCAACCAACTCTTCAAAACGGTAGCTATACCTCCACCCTTGCTCCACACAGCTTAAATCACCTTCTACCAGTGCCAACAATCAACTAACAAAAACAAGAATAATCATAGAAGCTATCAATGATGCCTTTTCAAATAAAAATGGAAAGACTAATTTTGAAATTTTGAAAAATATAAGAATGCAAGAAGTAGGAGTGGATGAAGAAACACAAAGTAGTTTCATTCTCCATTATCTTTTTTTTAGCAATTCAAACATATTATTATATAACAAAGAGGAACTTTTTAATTGTACACATGTCAATAATTGAACAGGGAAAATAGAGAAATTTATTGAACAATAAAATATAGGTACACTCACCCACTCTCTCTCACGTACCATTTAATGCACTCAACATCTTTTCTAGACCCACCTTAGTTCGCCTGGCCAGTTTCAACCCTCCTTTCCACTTTCACCCTGTCATATCAGATTGACATTAGAAAACCAACCACTCACATAAGCATATCCTCCAAGGGAATAAACACACTACTACCCCATCTCTCTCATCATTTCCTTTTGTTCTTGTACAAATGAATTGTTTTAGTCCTAAAAAATCCACCATGTCTTCCCTCCAAATGATTAGTCTTACCAAACTTGGTTACGAAAAGCTAAGACATGAAAAAGAGTGGGATGATGAAAGAGACAGAGTGAGTGAGAAGCGAAGGAGCAGGTTCAGGTTCAAAAGGGTTCCCATTAGGAGAAGATTCAGGCTCAAAATCTCAAGCTTGAGAAAACTGTGGAGAAAAAGTGGCAGGCTGGTTTCCTCCGTCAGAGTTTCATATGCCAAAGTGATGAAGAGATTCAAGGATGGAGAAGTCCATTTTGGTGAACTTTTTGCTGGGAACTACTTGTTCATGCATGTCAATCCTACATCGCTAAAGAGCCTTCAAAGGGATTTCTCCCTTCCAAAAATTGCTTAGACCTTTATAAATTGGTTTGTATACCACCAATTCATTTTTTATATATTCTTGTTTTTTCACTTTATGTTATTATTATTATTATTATTATTATTATTATTATTATTATTATTATTATTATTATTATTATTATTATTATTATTATTACTTGTTGACTTCTGACTCCAATCTGTTAAATATATATTGAAGGGAAATGTTGGATCTGGCAGGAGCAAGTTATTAAACAATTAGCCTTATATAATCCTCATTACAGCGACTTCATATATATATTTGAAAAGTTTATATAGGATACCATCAAACTCAATGTTTTGTCTTGTGATATTGGTTTTTAATTGTTAGTTCATTGGATTATATATTATGTCATATATTCTAAGGGTATTGTTAACCTGTTAGAATTTTAAAAAAAATATTAAAATAAAATTAGGTTAATGTGGTTAAATAAAACATATTATGACATTAACTTCGTAAGAAAAATCATAAAGAATTACTGCTATCGATATTTCCATTTTTTATTATTATCGATATTTCATTTCTTAGATAAACACATTTTTTTTATTAACAATAAAAAATATATTAAATTAAAAAAAGTTGGAGTCTTCCAATTCTTCTATACATTTATTCATAAGAAAACACACTTTGTAGTAATAAGAGTGAATTTGTAGTAATAAGAGTGGAGACAAAACACTAGTTCAAACCTTTTATAGCACTACCCTCTAAGAAAAATTATATTTCAGACTAACATTTTTTTTATAGACTTACAAGAGTTAAGAATACTTGTAAGGACCTATAAAATTAAATTGGAATAAAAAGGGATATATTTTAAATGAATTCTAAGTATGTTTTTATTTAAAATAAAAAGGAAGGAAAGTGTAGTTTAGAAGACTATGAGATCGCCTGGTTAGTACATAATCGCCTGTCGCCTAGGTTGCACGTGATCGCCAGTCGCCTATGGTGCACATGATCGCCGAAAGTGCACTCAGTATGTGGTCAGGGTACTGGATCAACCAGAGTGGGTTCCACAAAACCACACGTATCAAGGTGTGGGTTAAGCCTTAGATACGCTGTGCATGCAAAGCTCTATGCTTGAGCATAAGAAATCGCCCTTAGTGTTGCATGCATGGGCACACGAGGAGTAGTGCTGACCTACTCTTGGAAATGTGAAGCTACCGACGTCACCAAATCATGTGGAGATGATACCTTGGACGCAACATAGTGGGATGAAGAACCTACAGCAAGGCGTGGCGATGTGTCGTCGGGCATCGCCGGGCACGAGGCATGCGGGCATCGCCAGGGCGCGAGGCATGCGGGCATCGCCAGGCGCGAGGCATGCGGGCATCGCCAGGGCGCGTGGCATGCGGTCATCGCCGGGCGCGAGGCATGCGGGCATCGCCAGGGCGCGAGGCATGCGGTCATCGCCAGGGCGAGACATCGGTTGTCTCCCAGGGAGAGACATCGGTCGTCCTCCAGGATGAGGCATCGGTGGATAGTCATCGCGCGAGTGGTCATCGGTGGAAGGTTATCGCGCGATGTCGAGTTTCACACAGATAAGGTGGGACCCAGGCTCTCAGCATCAGACGTACTGCACGCGCAACACGTAGACAAAAAGGGTGGTTCAGAATAGTGACCTCAGAGTGTTGGCCTGCGCAGAGGCACGCGTAGTCGTACTGTTCAGGGAAGCGTACACGCAAACTTCCCTGCAGAGTGGGTGGTGGCAGCGGCTTTTGTGGACAAGTTGGTTTAAGATTCAAAAACCCACTTCTGAGAGGCAAAGGATGTTGCAGTGGTTCAAGAGTGAAAGAGTGAGTTTACCTTCATTCTTCTCCTTTTCTCTCCTTCGCGCTGCAATTCAGGCATCCTCAAGCACCAGTGCGACGAGCGACGACTGCCCTTGGAGCACCTGGGAGGTTCTCTGCAAGTTCTACAAACCAGACGCTAAAACAGAGCTAAGGCATCCTTTAAGCTCGGTGGATTTTGGAGCTCTTGGTGTTTTGCGCTAGTCCAGGTAAGGGAAACTAGCCTTATTTCCAACGAAAAGCTTATATTAGATGATTGAGATGATGGGGCGACGTGGTCGCCGGTTTTCAACTGTTATTGCATAATCCCCTGTTTTTGGACGAGATCGCCGGTTTTGGCGTTGTTTTTCGAACTCCCCTGTTTTTGTGTTGTTTGAAACTGTTTGAGATTTAAATGTGGTATTCGAAAATCTGAACCTTGGAATGAGTTTTGCTGTGATTGGAATCGTTCATTTAAGTGTTATATGATGTGTTGAATGTTGTGAATGTGGGATCAAGACATAGTATTTTCAGGAAAGGAAATACCGTGTTGAGATTGGTTATGAGGTGTATTGATTAGTGAGTATCCTGTGAATGAGACGATCCTGACTCTGCTGATATGATGGAGTCACATAGATGAAGTCAGTCAGTTGGTGAGAGTCGAAGGAGGTCCATATGTATGGGTAAGTCGTTTGAAAGATAACTGACTTGACCTGTTATATGGATTAACCCTGTCATACTGTGAGAGTGATGAAATTGAGATCGAGATTGTTTAGGGCACGAGTCTTCCGGAAGTAGTGTCAAGTGTCTTGTGTGATGAGTCAGTGGAAGTCTGACGTGAGAAATGAGAAACATTGAATTGATAGACACTTGATGAATTATGTGATTTTAACGACTTTTGAGCAATTGTGAAATATGTGTTTACTTGATGGTCATGTGAACAGAATGAGAAAGCTGATGGTTTTACGTGGGTATCTTGAATTTGTTTTATCTTGATTTTAAAGTTCATATCTAAACTCTCTTTCAAATATCTAGCTTACCCTGTGATTTTGGTGTTGTGTTTGGCTTTTTCTTAAACCTGTGATGATCGTGTATAATTTACACGGGAGCAGATGATGTTGCAGGAAGTAGAGCTCCTCAGTGAGTGGTTGCCGGAAGGAGATCGCCTGTTTCTGCTTCTGTTAGGCGATCACCCTTTTTCTGTTGTCTGATAGGAGATCGCCATTTTTTTGATAGGAGATCGCCTGATTGTCTTTTTGCTGTATTTTGTTTAAGTTTTGGAAATTGACCGATTATGTATTAAACTCCCTGTGAGGAGAAACTTCATTACATATATATAATTATGTTCACTTCAAAAATTTTGTTTTACCTTTATTTCATTTTATATTTATGGAAAGATAATTTGGCGGGATGTTACAATACTACCTTTGCTTCTTTCTTCACTATGCCAAAATGGCCTCCTTTACATTATGGTTTACTTTCTCATGCTCAACTTCCAATCCTAGCATGTTCCAAAACTTCTTCCAGTTCCTATCCATGACAATATGTGAACTTGACTTAGGCTTTCCCTTGTCATTGTTAGCTTGTTTAACTAGTTCTTTTATCTATTCACCTGCATATTATAACATAGCATACCTTTGAGTACCATTTTATCAATGTGGTTCATCATCATAAAAGAAAAGCTACATATAAAAGGTAACATTCCTAGAAACATGAAGGTAGCTATACAGTTTACACAATTCAGTTTTACATTCCAAACCTCTTGTATTTCTGCTATGTGGTTACTTCTCTTGGATTTCCACACAACACATAAATAATTTAAGATGGAGAACCTTTGAGAAAATCAAATTTGAAAAATAATTTAAAAACAAATTTGTTATGTTATAAAGTTGTGTTTGTCACATTTTATTAGACCACATAGAGAATAAAAATACTTAAATAGATTTCTTGTCATATAAAACTATCATTTGAGTAATCACGGTCGGACTATATTTACAATTTTTTTAAAAAGATATTAAAACACAATTCAATCATCCCTTCTTTTGTTTTGCCTATTTTCTATAAGTAGTAATAGGTTAAGCATTATGTGTGAGCAAATACTTTTTGCTCTAAATGGATGAGGCATTTTATCCTTCACTTTTTGTCTTCATGTGAAAATAGTTCTCTATTTTTTAGTGGTGATGGATGACCATCAATCTAATTTTAGTAGAAGGTTCTTCTTGAAGTTCTTCATGTGTATTATGGAATTCTCAAATTTTGGAGAAGGAAAAGTAGGTCTTTTGCCTTCTGGTGACTCTTATCATTATCTATTCTTCAACCTTTTATTTTAGTCATCGTATAAAGGATTTTTTTTTCTTAGACACTAGCAATAAATAAACTTTCGAACACACATATATGTGGTGGTTTCAGATTGGCAAGACAATGTTTCTTGATATAGTCGTGATCAAGAACTAGAAGAATTCATGCTCTAAGATTGATTACATATGCATATGTCATACCTTTATCATTGTAACATGGGTTGTTTAAAAAAAATCCTTCCTTTGTTGATGATCACCCAACAATTTGTATTATCTAGCTTCTTGTGAAATTTTTCATAGATACCTTATTGTTAGAATATGTGGTTAAACAAGTTGACATATTGGACTTGAAAAATATTGTATTCCATGCCTTTGATTACCCTAATAAGATTGAGGTATAAAAGATGTGGCAAGTTAAATGGAATGTTTCTCATCAGAGGATACATAACAAACTTCCTTAACTTAGTCACATGGTCCTTCGAGCCGACTTTGGGAAGAACGACCTTATTGCAAATCTATTGCATATTTTTACTTTGGAACACATCTTGTATTCAACTTTCTTGAAACCAAGAAGTTTGTTAGATAAATTCTTCCTATACAAGACACATTCAATTGTGTCAACCCATCATACTAGCAATTGTTCTTACGAGAACATTGCTAATGCATAAACGACTTATGTAAGATTAGATAGAAGTCTACATCTAAATGTTTGCCTAAAAGTCACCTAAGATTTTGATGATAACACAAAATATCAAATTTTGGTTAATCTAAAGAGTTTGCTAAAGTGTGAATTAGTTAAAGTTTCTTAAAACTTGCATAATTAAGAACAAACTCACCTTGATAAAATACTTTGACATATAGAAGCATAAAGTTTGACACATATGTTTAAAGAGCTATAATGGTAGAATAATAAACGAGTCAATGACAAACACAAAAAGAACTAAATCCCTACGTCAAAACTAGACGAGCTTGCAATAAGTGATCACACTCCAAAACACATATCTTTAGGTGTATGAAAAAATGTTTCTCTAAAGCAAAGTCTCATAGTTTACAAATAGAAACACACACAACTACCTTCGAGCATTGTATGCTCATTTAGTGCGATGAGAATAATAAAAGTAAGTCATTTCCCTCAACAAAAGTAGTGTAACAGTGAAAGTACCAACTTAAAGTTAAACATATTTAAAAAATCACTAACGCAAAGGAAAAGTAGAAACACTAGGTGATACAAACCATCTCGAAGATAGATGACTAAGGATACAATAAATACTTCACAATTAAGTCAGTCATCTCAGCATCCAAGACAAGACTCCACTAAACTTCAGAAGGACCTCAGTAAAAGAAGAACTGGACATAGACCAGACAATTAAATGTTCTTTCTTTTGGTCTTTTTAAAAGACAAGTTTATGTAGTTAAATTGGACTCACTTTGGGGGTCTAAATAGAAGAATAAGATAGAGTAGTGTTCACTTAGCATAAATTGGGCTCGTGTCAAGCCCACCTTTCATGACTAGTGCTTCTAGGTTTAGGATTTCTTTGACCTACCTTCTAGAAGGTTTCTCATAAATGACACCCCTACCCCTCTATCTTGTTCTCCAAGACACTCTCTCCTATAAATAGAGTGTCTTGCCTCATGTCTTTGACACACTTGATTTTGAATATAGTAAAGAAATTATGCATGAGTGATTTTGTGAGACTCGTGAGCTCTCTTTTGGGGTCTTATCTTGCGTGGGTAACATCTCAAGTGGCGGCTCTTTGCACCACTCATCTTGGAGTCCTGTCCTCTCCAAGTGATGTGCAACCTTCTTCACCATAAGCTCTTTTAATCTCTTCTTCCTTTTACTTTCTTTTAACGCCATTTATTTACTTCCTTTATCTATTTTCATAATTGTATTTTATTTGTTGGTTCTCTTCATCTTGTTATCTTAATTTCCACCCCTCTTTGCATCATCCACACCATATATTTGTGTTTTTTCTCTTTGCCCTTCTGAACTGAACCTTCACACTTACTTAACCACTTGGTTAAGTTTGTGTCTAGTGGGAATCTTTTTAGGGTTCTCACCTTAAATTGCTAAATCCAAAAATCCTAAACAAAAATTAAACCTTTAAAATGTGCAATCTAAAATCAACTCACATCATGTGGTATTCAGAGCATGGTTTTAATTGTGCTTATCTTTTATGAGTTGATTTTCTGCTTTAAAATTCCAGCACATTTCAATTTTGCTTTTATCTTTCAATAATTTAAATTCTGCTTTACAATTCAACACATTTCAATCAGTCTTTAAATTCCTTGTCATTTACAATTCCGCCTTTTTATTCATTAAGCACTTTAAATTCTACTTTTGAATTTTTTTGTCATTTTTTTTTCGTTACATCTTTTGCTTGAGTCTTATGTTCTTAGTGTTCTAGGAGTCTTAAATCAATTCTGCTTATTTTAATTTTTAATTGTGAAGAACTCAAAATCAATTAGAATTTGTTTGAGTAGAAGTTGATTTAGTTCCAAACAAAGAATTCAAGTGATCATATGAATTGAATCCCAATCTATTTGTGAAAATTGAAAGTGAATTAAAATATGCATGCCAATATTATGAATACTTTGATTGCATAAAAGATTAAAGAAAAAAAAAGTTAGTGCAATTCACTTTTCAAGTTCAAAATTACTAAAAAGAGGATTTTTTTTATTTGGCAACTTATTTTCATATTTGTGGAATTTTATCCTTCTTGCTTTTACAATTTCTAAGAAAATCAAAACTTCATAGTTAAAAGTTTAAGTAAGTTTCTTTGAGTCTTTTTAAATGCTTTTCTTATCTGTCTTTTGTAAGTTTTGTCATTATCTTACTTCCATTTTGGTTTAGCTTTCTTTCTTTCAACTTTTCTTGCTTGTCTTCAAATATTTCATAAGTTTTGTTGGGGGTTCTTTGGTGAGCAAGTGTTAAGAGCTTTGACCTCTTTCACTTGAAGTGTTGCTACCAAGTGTAGACCTTTTGGAAAAATTGCAAAAACCTTTCTTGAGTGAAGTTAACCTCTTTTTCATCCTTACTAAAAAGTTTTCTTTTGTGCAATATCATGTATCATTTATCTTCAGGGGAATCTTATAAACCAAAATCTCCTCAAAAGGCACGTCTTTTGGGAGAGCTTGAGGATGCCAAGAGGAGCTTAGCCCACAAAGAAGACGAAATACAGCAACTAGTGGAAAGAATGCAAAGACTAGAGGAGGCTCAAGAGAGACAAGTTAGAGAAAGGAGATGGAAGCCTAGAAGAGCTATTAGAAATTACATGCACCATGGAAGTCAAGAAGAAGAACAAGATTGGAAAGTGCACAATCTTGAAGAAAGGTGCCATCAACACCAACTACCAAAGAAATCTTTTCCATTTGTAAAGTTACCTAGTTTTAGTGGGATAATGACCCAAATGTATATTTAGGATGGGAAGCTAAAGTAGAACAAATCTTTAATATGTATGAGGTCAAAGAGGACCAAAAATTTAAGTTAGCTTCCCTAGAGGCTTTAAACTATGCCATGCAGTGGTGACATTAAACTTAATGGACATTGGGCTAAACAAAAGGCCAATCATGATCTCTTGGAGTGATTTAAAGTTATGCATGCATGTGCGGTTGTTCCACCTTATTATAGGAAGGAACTCTTGTTGAAGCTCCAACGACTTCATCAAGGATCTAGGAGTGTAGATGAGTATTTCAAAGATATAAAAGTAACTTAGACTAAAATTAAGATGCATGAAAGTGAAGAGTCAAAGATTGCTAGATTTGTGAGTGGATTATGGTGAGAAATACAAGATGTTGTAGAATTATATGAGTATATTTCTTTGGAAAAATTGGTTCACCTAGCCATCATGGTTGAATCACAAGTTTTGAACATAAATTCTTTTAAAAATACTCATAATGATGACTTTTACAAATCATCTTGGAAGGACAAATATAAATTTCAAAACCAAGACTATCCTTCCAATTTCTCAAAAGAAACCACCCCACATCATAAAAATTATAAAGATAAACCTTCTACTCCTAAATCACCCACCAAAACCTCAAGTCAAAAATGCTTTAAATGTATAGGTTTTGGGCACATTGCTGCTAATTGCCCAAGTAAAAGAACAATGATGGTTAAAGGGGGGATAGTTGTGAGTGACCATAGTTCCCAACCATCTAGAGCTAGCTCCCCTTCCTCTTCAAAAACCCCAAGTGAGGACGAATGTGAAATACCATGTGAAGGTGATTTGTTAGTAGTAAGGCGCATGTTAGGGCAACTTCAAAAACCTTTTGATGAAAGTCAAAGGGAAAATATTTTCCATACCCGGTGCCTTACTAATGACAAATTATGTTCCTTGATAATTGATTAGGGTAGTTGTACTAATGTGGCAAGTACAAAAGGGGTAGAGAAACTTGGATTACCCACCATTTCTCATACACAACCCTACAAATTGCAATGACTAAGTAAAGAGGGTGAAATAATTGTTAATAAACAAGTCTTCATATATTTCTCAATTGAAAAATATAAAGATGAGGTGTTATGTGATGTTGTGCCCATGGAAGCAACCCATATTCTTTTAGGAAGGCGATGACAATATGATAGAAAAACTTTTGGTCTAACTAACATGATTTATTTTCACTTTCAAGGCTATAAGATCATATTGAAACCTCTATCTCCAAACGAGGTAAACAAAGACCAAATAAAGACGAAACAAAAAAAGAAAATATGAAAAAGATGACGAAAATAACAAAACGGGGCTCATCACCTCACCAAACGTGGTGAAAAATTGTAATGTTGATTCATCAAAAAATAAATATATTCGGCTCACTTTGGTACTCTCCTTCCTTCCCTTGTTTATCTATTCATAGCTCTAATTACACACAACATTTGTTAGAGAAATGTGCGAATATTTTTCAAAATCCTTTTAAAGGTTTACACCTTATAAGAAGCTTTTCACACCAAATTCCCTTTGATCCTACATATTCTCTACAAACATTACATGTAACTAGAACCATTTCACCCAAACTCCAAAAATTCAATGAACATAAGTTTGTTTCACAACTCACATATATAAATCAAGTGAACAAACTAACTATGTTATTTGCAGGAGTTCTAAATTCGAGGTCGAATTCTTTCCAACTTGGGGGGCATGATACAAACCATCTCGACAAATAGATTACTAAGGACACAATAGACACTTCACAATTAAGTCAGTCATCTCAGCATCTGATGAAGACCTGAGAGATAAAGCACTCACTGACCAAGCCCAACCCTCCAGAAGAATGACCCGGAGCATGACACAGGATCTAGGGCTAGGTCAGGACCCACCATTAGTCAGTGCTTCAGAGCCCATCATTCCTCAGAGGATCACCAGGAGTAGAGCCCAAGCCATGGGAGTTGAGCATCAACTAGTTTCTTTGTTTTTAATTTCAGTAGAGTAGGGTCCATTTAGCACAATAGGGGGTGTATTTATCATTTTAGCTTGTGCCTAGTCCATTAGGGTTAGAATGTAGCCCTAGCTTCTAGAAGCTATGTGATACAAACGAAGTAGCCAAGAGGATGACCAAGGACTCAAGAGACAAATCACACTATGAGTAGTCATCTCAGCAATGAAGTCAAGACCCTACCATATATCAAACGGACCTCACTAGAAGAAGAACTGGGCATGGACCAGAACATCAATTGTTCTTTCTTTAGGTCTTTTTAAAAGATAAAAACATGTTTGTAAATAATTTGGACTCACTTTAGGGGTCCAAATAGAAAAATAGGCTAGAGTAGGTTCACATAGCATAAAAAGGAGTGTACTTAGCGAAATGGGCTTGCACCAAGCCCATTTTTTCAAGACAAGACACCTAGAATTAGGGTTTTTAACCTAGCTTCTAGAAGTTAGGCTTAAGGGACGTTTTTGACCATGGTCAACACCCTAGGCTGGCCCTCTCCCCTTCCCTTTCTACCTTTCACCCATCTTGCTCTCCAAGTCACTCCTTCCTATATAAAGGGTGTCTTCCTCCATGTATTTACACATTGAATTTTTATAGTAAAGAAACTCAGCAAAAGTGTTTTTGTGAGACTTGTGAGCTCTCTTTTGGGGTCTTATCTTGGGTGGGTAACATCTCAAGTGGTGGCTTTTTGCACCACTCATCTTGGAGTCCTTTCTTCTCCAAGTGGCGTGACATCCCTTCTTCTTCCATAAACTTTCTTCACCCCTTTCTCTTTTTATCTTTCTTTTTACCATCCATTCCATTCCTCTTTATGATATCATGCTTGTCTTTTAATTTTGGTTATCACTTGTCTTTGTTAATCTTATGTTTCTTCCATTTCCGCAATTTACTTTCATCATTATAATCACCATATTGTGTTTTTTCTCTTTTCCCTCTAGAAATGAACCTTCACACTTACTTAACCACTTGGTTAAGTTTGTGTCTAGTGGGGATATTCTTGGATTCTCACCTTAAATTGTTAATCCAAAAATCCTAAACAAAGTGCAACCCATAAAATGTGCAATCTTAAAATCAACTCACATCACTATGCCTAAGGGATGGTTTTGACCATGGTCAACACCCTAGGCAGCTCCTCTCCCCTTCCTTTTCTACCCCTCACTCATCTTGCCCTCCAAGTCAATCCTTCCTATATAAAGGTTGTCTTCCTCCATGTATTAATACATTGAATTTTTATAGTAAAGAAACTCTGTAGAAGTGTTTTTGTGAGACTTGTGAGTTGCCTTTTGGGGTTTTATCTTGGGTGGGCAACATCTCAAGTGACGGCTCTTTGCACCACTAATCTTGGAGTTCTCTCTTCTCTTAGTGGCGTGACATCCCTTCTTCTTCTATAAGCTTTCGTCACCCCTTCCTCTTTTTATCTTTCTTTTTGCGCCATCCATTCCATTCCTCTTTATGATATCATGCTTATCTTTTAATTTTGGTTATCACTTGTCTTTATTCATCTTATGTTCCTTTTATTTCCGCAATTTACTTTCATCATCATAATCACCATATTGTGTTTTTCTCTTTGCCCTCTAGAAGTGAACCTTCACACTTACTTAACCACTTGGTTAAGTTCGTATCTAGTGGAGATTTTCTTTGGGTTCTCACCTTAAATTGTTAATCCAAGAATCTTAAACAAAGTGCAACCCATAAAATATGCAATCCTAAAATCAACTCACATCAGCATCCAAGACAAGGCTCTACCAAACTTCAGAAGAATCTTAGCAGAAGAAGAATTGGACATGGGCCTCTTTATTCTGGTCTTTTTAAAAGACAAGTTTATGTAATTAAATTGAGCTCACTTTGGGGGTCTAAATAGAAGAATAAGCTAGAGTGGGGTTCACTTAGCATAAATTGGGGTGTACTTAGCATAAATTGGGCTTGTGTCAAACCTACCTTTCATGACAAGTGTTTCTAGGTTTAGGGTTTCTTTGACCTACCTTCTAGAAGGTTTCTCACAAATGACACCCCTACTCCTCTATCTTGTTCTCTAAGATACTCTCTCATATAAATAAAGTGTTTTGCCTCATGACACACTTAATTTTGAATATAGTAAAGGAACTCTGCAGGAGTGATTTTGTGAGACTTATGAGCTCTCTTTTGGGGTCTTATCTTGGGTGGGTAACATCTCAAGTGACGACTCTTTACACCACTCATCTTGGAGTCCTCTCTTCTCCAAGTGGCGTGACAACCTTCTTCACCATAAGCTCTCTCCATCTCTTCCTCCTTTTACTTTCTTTTAATGCCATCCATTCATTTCCATTATCTATTTTCATAATTGTCTTTTATTTGTTGGTTCTCTTCATCTTGTTGTCTTAATTTTCGCCCCTCTTTCATCATCCACATCATATATTTGTGTTTTTCTCTTTGTCCTTCTAAAGTGAACCTTCACACTTACTTAACCACTTAGTTAAGTTCGTGTCCAGTGGAAATCTTCTTAGGGTTCTCACCTTAAATTGCTAAATCCAAAAATCCTAAACAAATGTGAAACCTTTAAAATATGCTATCTAAAATCAACTCATATCACTGGGTCACAATGGATATTTTTGTGACAAATACATGTAGAAATTATGTCATGTAGATGAAGTTGGAATGTCGATTTATTGAAGGTACATACATATATACAAACTTTCATTCTTTTAGCTTCTAAGTGCTTAACTGTAGCTCATTTTCTAGGTGACTTAGAAAGTGAGAGATCTTCTTTGTAAATCCTCTACTATTGTGAAGTTATCAAGTGAAGAAAGGATAACTTACATTTCATACCCACTCATGTGAATGTGAACCTCTTAAACAAACAACTAACCTTGAGAGATTTTGTGTACTTTATTTGGAGAGATGTTGTGTATTTGTGTTTAAATTTATGAAGAGTTTTAATAGATATGTAGGAATGACTTTCGTGTACTCATTATAAGAAAAAAATAAAAATAAAAATACTTGTATTTTCGTGTACTCATTATAAAAAAAAAAAAAACTTGTATACTCATTATTTGATTGGTGAAACTCTTTGCCTTTAACATTCAAGGATTATAGATAACAATAAAATGTTTGATGCTTTATTTTTACGCTCTTAACTGTCATAAAATATTTTTGAAAAAAAACTTGTAAATTTGTTTATAAAACTATTACACGACCCTTATTAGTCTAATAAACATGTTTTGTTAAAATATTTTAAAGCACTGTACATAAAAAGAATTTATTCACTTTATATAGTTTTAGATTTTACATACTAATGTGTATATTAATTTTAAATTTCAGATATTTTGTAATACATGAAATCCAGTGTTTTATGAAGGAAAGAAAATACGGAAGAAGTTTTCATATCTAATGACACTCTGATGTTTTTATTATCACGTGTACACAACTTTTTAAACTAAAAAAGAATTATAGTAATGGATAAAAATCATTGTAAAATTTAAAATATTTATTTCATGATAAGATAATTAATTTTTCTTAAAATTAATTATTTAAATTGTAAAACATTAAGGATATTAGTATGAAATTATGAAATGACACTCGCTCATGTTTTAAACTTGGAAAACAAAAATTAAAAATTAAAAACATAAAAAATATGAGAAAAAAAATATTTTACTCATAGTAGTATACATATGTGTCAAATTTCAAGTTTTCCAAATGATAATAGTTTATACTTCTTAATTAAATGATTTCAAAATTTAGCATTTGTAACTAATTTTCAATATTTGATACAGTCTACCAAAGAAAAAATTAAAATTAGTAGTTTCCGAGTGGGGAGGGCGAATGCGTCAATACGCGAGCCTCATCCTCTGCTCCCGCTTCTTTGCACCAGAAGCACACGAAAAAGATCATTAAACCCTTTTTTTTTTCTTAATTTATTTTCCTGATAGAATGCCATCCTAAATATTCTCTACTGGAATTTTAGTTGTTACAGATACTCTCATCAGCACAACCAAAGTATCTTCCATGACCAAACACTGAAATGGCGTCCATTTCGACGTGCATCACTGTCATCCCCACTCGTGGCCTCTCGCGGCTACAATCCTTCACTCTTTCGAGTTTGGCGAAGCCCCCGAAGCAGGCAATAGCTTTCCCTTGCGTGCAAAACCCGTTGATTGGGGGAGTTCCGAGAAGGGGATTGGATTCTAGGGTTTTGGTGGCGAGGCCCGGGGGCATAGTGGAAAGCGATAAGGTGCCGTCGGATGTGAGAAAGCGAACGATGGACGCGGTGGATGGATGCGGAGGGAGAGTGACCATTGGGGATGTGGCTAGCAGGGCTGGCCTCAACTTGAATCAAGCTCAGAAGGCTCTTCAAGCTCTTGCCGCTGATACGGATGGCTTCTTGGAGGTTGTTACTTTGTTGCCCTTTACTTTGTGAAGCTTCCAGTACCGTATATGATAGGATTATCCTAGAGAGGACCAAAAGAAGGAAAATTAAATGGTTTAAGGATTTTAATAGGATGGTTTTAGAATATTAAAAATTATTATTTAGTTTATATTTTAATTTCCTGTAGTTAGATAATGACACTTGTAGGGCATATTTTAGGTTATATGTGTATTTTTCTTACCTATGGTTAAAATTTAAATGCTTGTATGTATCTTCTTTATAGCTTTAATGGTAGATTTTAGGGTATTGTGGAATAGTGTAGCTCATAGCTTCCTATCAATGTGGAATATGTGCTGCAGTAAGTTGGTTATTAATTTGTTTCCTATTTATTGTACACTGTGATTATAGTTAAACATTAGAAATTCTGTGCTACGATTGTATCTGCAGGTTTCTGGGGAAGGTGACGTTCTCTATGTATTTCCAAAAGATTATCGATCAAGGCTTGGTGCCAAGTCTCTTAGGATTAAAGCTGAACCCTATTTTGAAAAGGCCAAGGTATGAAGACTATATTGTCTTCTCTGTAACAGTTGTTGCTGATGTTTTATCACTTGAATGTTGTTGTTGTTGTATAACTTTGACTTTGACAGGCCGCAATAGAATACTTGATAAGGGTGTCTTTTGGGACAGCGCTTATTGCATCCATTGTTATTGTTTACACTACAATAATTGCTCTTGTAACTAGCAGTAGAAGGTATTCCATAACTTTAATGTGTATAATTGTATTTTTACTTGAAAAATTTAGTGACGTGAATGAGGGAATAATGTTATTTATTTGCAGTGATGACGATAACCGTGGAAGGCGTGGAGGCAGGTCATATGATTCAGGAGTCACTTTCTTCTTCAATCCTGTTGATTTATTCTGGTAATTCTATTTTGAGTGTAGGAGTTGCTTTTTATACAAAATTTCTCAAATAATTTTCCTTCTTGGTTCTGATTGTTTTCTGCTAATTAGAATTTGAAAATTATGTGTTTCTGGTTGCTTAATGAAGTTTAGTAAGTTTTCATGAGCCAAAAAAATGAAAAGGAAGACGAGAGACACACAATTGAATTAGGGTGATCACTTACAGAGCGCATTTAATATTGGTTATGGTGATGCAGTGTAGTTAAATTAGGTTACTTTCACTCGTTCTTTTGATATGAACTTTAGGAGAACCACACTACAAAAGCATATATACTTGGAGAGAGAGAGAGAGAGCCCAAGACCTTATAGATCCTGCACAAAAATCACATACTTCCTATTTGGGACTCAAGTCCCTTACCTTCAACGTTATTGATATCAGATAATGGAAAATATTGCTAACCCAAATATCCTTTATAGAAATATAATGGAAGCCATAATGGGTTTTGATGGAAGAATATCGACCAAAAAAGAGAGAGAGAATAAAATGCGGAAATATTATTGTTGTTCAAAAATAGTGAAAGACAACATAATAATATTAAGTCTAAAAATTTAAATAACAATAAAATTAAAACAAAAGAGTGCGAGTGCTTTATTTGTATTTAGAAAATAGGAATCAATGCAATAAATAGAGGAGATTTGATATATTCTAGTAACAAAGATATGATATGAAAATAAATAAAAATGTTCTTAATAATACATATATAATCTAGATATTCCTGATTATATAGGATCATTTCTTTATTTCTATAATCATAACAAGAATAAATACCAAAAGTTGGAAAATTTGTTTCTAAGTGGATGGCAGAAGATTCTATCATTCAACCCATCCATTTACCATATCGGTGCATGAATTGAGAATGAGAATGCAATTTGATGTGATACTACCTAATATTTGCGAGATTGTAGTTCAATTATTGTGATTGATCATGTAGGATTTTATCCCCTTTCCACTAGGGGTGCCAATTTGTCTTGGGTATAATGTTTGCAAGCCAATTGGAAGAAGATATTCCTAATTTTTTAACTTGAATGAGAAAAGGTAGTATTATTAGATTGATGGTTGGACTAGTTATTGACTTTTCTTAGTTATCGAGTCAATGGTCGAACTAGTGATTTAGTGCTTGAATTACCTATATCAGTTGTAAGAGAATATCTTTCTTTCAATACTTGTCACTTGGTTAGCGTGCTTTAAAACTATTGGCACTTATCTTGCAATAAGTTTGTTGTAAGAAGTTGTAATTGTCTTAGAGACAATTATGATTGTCATCTTCTCTCTTTGAGCTTTTGCACTCTATAACTATCTATTATAAGTAGATGTTCCTTAGTTTTGTAATTCTCATGTTTTAGTGAAATAGAACTTTCTCAATTTCTCTTTCTTGTTCATTCAAATATGGTAGCAAGAGCCTAGGGTCACTACAAATGGCTTCTATTAATCCATTGTTGTCCCTATCTTCTACCTTGCCACACTCCCAACCACCACCTTGAGTGGCTTTGACTTGGATAATGAGAGGGAATAAAGAAATATTTTATTAATTACAATCATGCTAATTGCATTCTCAACTCCTTCATTTGTAACAATCGCATTCTCATAAAAAGGAAATAAAATGTGTTGGAATGAATGTTTAGATTCTAGGGATATATTTCCTAATTACTATAGAGATATTTGGTTGTTGGTAAATGAACATCGACCATTCCCAACTTGTCTACAAGATCTCGGAATCTACCTTGAGGTAGTCTCTTAGTGAAGATGTCTCTGCTGACTAAAGTCCTATAGGGACGTGGGTTGCAACTGCTAGACCTTTGTAAAGATTATTTTTGAAGTCCTTGTCAATTTAATATGTTTGGTCCTATCATGTGTTGGATTATGAGCAATGCTCGTGGCTGACTTGTTATAGTACAATTGCATACGACTGTCAAACTTTATTTTAAGGTTGTCTAATATGATCTTCATCTAGAGTCTTTCACACACCTTGAGCAAGGGCTCAAAATTTAGCTTTTGCACAACGGGACATATCTTGTCTTTTGCTTCTCCAGGTCGACTTTATCCCAAAAACATGCAATACCCAAAGGTAGATTTTCTGTGAGTAACAAAACCTGTGTTGTCTGCATCAGTATATATCTTTAGGGTCAAAGTCTCATCTTTCTTGAAGAATGACCTCTTTCTAGTCTTAACTTTAAGTACTGAAGAATTTTGTAAATTGCTTGCATGTGTCTTTCTCTCAAATCATGTATAAACTGACTTACTACACTAATTGCATAATCAATCTGTAGTATCGTGTGCTAAATAATTAAGTTTTCCTACCAATCTCTGATATTGGGTTTTATTTACAGGAGAGCTCTCTTCACTTCCAATTCTATGATGCTTTTCAATAGGAACTCTTGGGGTTCTACGTCCTAGCTTACCTATTTCTTTGAGGAGATCAATTATATATTTTCTTTGAGAGATGAAAATCTCTTTTTTTGATTAAGCAACCTCTATTCAAAAGAAACACATAAGTTTTCCTAGGTCTTTAGTTTCAAATTGGCTGCCAATTTTTCCTTTAAAAGCAATCTACATTTCATCATCTCATGCAATAATCATGTCATCCACATAGATCATTAGTAGTATAAGTTTACCTATAACGAAGTGCTTTATGAATAAGGTACGATCTCTTGGGATTTGGTTATATCCCAAGGAAACTATTACTTTTGCAAATCTTTCAAACCATGCTCTTTGATATTACTTAAGACCATATAAAGCCTTCTTTAGGAGGCATACCTTATTCTTTCCATTGAGTTTCAAATCTTTGAGGAATCTCTATGTACACTTCTTCTAAAGCCTCATGAAGAAATATGTTCTTCACTTCCAATTGGTGTAAGTCCGCTCTACAATGAGTGGCTAGAGCAAGAACAACTTGAATTGTATTTATCTTTACTACAAGAGAAAAAGTCTCTTCAATCAATTCTCTAAGTTTGAGTGTATCTCTTTTCAACAAATTTAGCTCTATACTTGTCTACTGACCCGTCTGCAAATATCCATTTACACCCTATGACATTTTTGTCTCGTGGTTTTGTCAACAATCTCCCATGTTGACTTTCTTTCTAATGCATCCGTTCCTCATGTAGTCCAATGTTCACTTTTCATGGCTTCTTGGATTGTGGTAGGAATTTCTATGGCATTAATGACAACAAAAAAAACTTCAATGTCTAGGAGAGTTTTTCAGTTCAAACATATTTAGAAATAGAATATTTAACACAATATCTTTCCCCTTTCTCAACGTAATGGATATATTTTCAATAGCACTTACCTCCTCACTGTTACCTTGAGAGCTTCTCACTTCTGAGTGAGATAACTATTGTTATGGAGTCAGAGTAAGTTGTCTTCTTTTTTCTGTTTATTTTCCAAAGAATATGTTTTCTTCTTCTACCTTACTATCAATTAGTTCTATCCCATTTGTGGTGGCTCCATCATTTATATCTTGGGCATCCTACAACAACAAATATGGTAATAACAAGAAGGAGAACTCCTCCACTTTAGGTGCTTTCTCCCCATGTAGCGAAGGGCTAACAAAAAAGGATTCTATTTCATGAAAAGTGACATCCATTGTGATAAAAGCATGACGACTCTAAGGATGATAACATTTGTATCCCTTTTCGTTTAAAGGATAACCAATAAAAACACATTTAAGAACTCTAAGATCTAAGTTACTGCTATTAGGATCAGTGTTATCAAAAAATGGTTATGGCGTCGCCATTGCGGAAAGCGGTGGCGGATTTTCTGGTCACCGCCACACCATGATGGTGGCGATGCGGGTTTTTCATGGCGGCCCATGGCGGCCGCTTTTCGCATCACGGGATGCTAACACATAACGGAGAAAGCAAAAAAAGCGGAAAAAATAAGGCTTGCTGCGGCGGTGCAAGGTTCCATGAGAGTGGACAGCGGCGGCGCACAGTTCCGATGACGGTGTGTGTGGCGGCGCACAGTTCCGATGACGATGTGTGCCGCGGTGCGCAGTTTCGGTGACGGTGTGTGCCGCGGTGCGTAGTTTCGGTGATGGTGTGTGCGGCGGCGGCAGTAATTCCGTGTGTGAGTGAGGAACCCTAAAAACAAAGCTAACCTAAATTGAATTGGGCCATACCTGGCCCATTTAAAATATTATAAGTTAACCTAATCACAGCAAGCAATTGCTGTCCTAATAAGTGAAAAAAAACCCTAAATTGAATTGGGCCATGTCATATCCGGCCCAATTAAAATATTATAAGTTAACCTAATAATATTTTATACTAAACACACATAATAACTGCAGAAAATCCTAAATTAAAGGCCCAATTAAAATATTTTAAGTTAACCTAATAATATTTTATACACAACACAGTAACCTATTAAATTTTAAACATAATATTATTATTAGAATGCAGTAACCTAGTAATATTCTGAACAGATTATTATAATTAGAATGCTTCCGCCATAACCCGTTATAATTTCCGTTATAACTTTATAAAGGATTTTTAGGGTCTCCGATATGATCCGTTATCCGATATTGATAACACTGATTAGGATATGAGATAGAACAAAACCAACATATCGAAAGAAGCAAGAAGGTAGACTTGACACCAAGGAAGAAGAGGGAATGAAAGACAATAGAGACTCAATAGGTCTATTGTCATTTGAAGCACTAGTGGGTAACCTGTTGACGAGATATGTGGTAGTTATGACAACTTCTCTCATATGTTTTGGGAACAAACATATGGAAAAGGAGAGCTCTGACTACTTCTAGGAGATGACAATTCTTCCTTTCTCAGCCCGATTTTGTTATGGAGTGTTAACACATTCATTCATGGACAATATTGTTAAGGGTAAAAAATTTGTAGAATTATCGATTCAAATATGCAGTACCGTTATCGAACCTAATTCTTTTAATGTCTTTTTCAAATTGATTTTCTTACAAGACAGAAAAAAACTTTTGATAACATTTGTCCATGTGACATGGGTCAATCATCAATAAGAGAAACAAACCATTTTGTCTTGGAGATAAGTTCTAAAACAAGTCTCGAAACATCAAATTACTCTTTTATTGCTACACAGATAAGATGCACAATGGTGCTTTTATAGTTGGCAAATATCACAATTGAAAGACTCAACGATTGGTTGTTGTTGTGCAAAATGAACTCACCACCCATCTAGAAAATGATAATTGGACTTGTTCCTCTTCCTAAATGGGTTTTAAGCTAAAAGAAAATGTTGGTGGTTCCCTAATATGTAAAAGGCGAGATTATTGGCCAGAGGATTTCATCAACGATATTTGCTTTTGATCTAATTGAAGCATTCTCTTTGGTTATTGAACTTGTTTTCATATGCATAATTCTTACTATAGTTCAGACCAATGGTTTACAACGACATTAAAAGTGCCCTTCTCAATGGTTTTCTAGAGGAAGAGGTCTACATGTCCCAACCTCTTGGTTTTCAAGTTGTTTGATAAAACTTTGGTTTGTAAACATTAGCAAGCAATTAAGGGTATGAAACGAGCACCCAAGACTCGATTTGTGTTAGAATTGTTTAACTTTTTTGGACGGATGAACGTGTTAATATAGGTTAACTTATGCATTGTTACACTTTTGAACAATATGTTATGTAGGATTAATCATTACCTTTTTGTATCTTTGATGTCCTTGTTCCAACCTTCTTTCCCATTGGTCGGAGTTTGTCCTTCTTTTGAACAACTTGAAAGTTCCTTTTCTTACCTATGTGTTTTTTGTTTCTTATTTGCAATGGCACCTAATGCTTAGGAATAAGAATTGAAGTTTTGTGGGGGAAAACCTATGATAAACGAGGTTTGTATAGTGTTGAGATGGGTTACTAGTAGAACATGTGCCTTTTCGAATGACTATAGGCCAATTATTTTCTAAGAACCAGACCTAGTACTAGAGATGGTGTCAGGGAAGTATTCTTCATGGTCTCCATTATATCATTATTTATCAAAGATGGATCTTGTAATAAAATATTAGTAGGCCGTAAATAACGTTGATATACCTGAAGTGGCGTAGGAGAAACATTCTAGAGGTATGGCAGAGTATCTGGTGGTGATGAAGGAAGATTGACAGTGGTGGAAAAGTGACTACATATGTCGTCACTAGAATGAAAAGTTGTATAATATGGAACAAACTCAAAAAGCAAGGTCAGCAAACATAATACCTATGAAGATCAGGAGAGAAACATCGATTCCCTTTGTGAGAGTGATTTAAAGCGTGAACAAAAGAGGTAATAGTATGGGAAGGAGCCCTAATATAGGAGTGAACTAAAGAAAAAGGATACAAAGGTCGTTTATTGAGATTGTTAAACACTAAGGAAGAGAGAATCGTGTGTTTTTGAGGCAACATGAGTGCTTTATTTAAATTGAGAAAAAGAAATCAATTCAATAAATGAAAGATATGATATCCTCTAATAAGAAAGATATGATACAGGAATAAATAAAAAAGTTACTAATCATATATACATATATGTGTGTGTGTAATGCTGCTTGGTTGTCATATACCAGGTGCATTTGGGAACTCTCTTCAAATTTAAGCTCTTTGAGTAGTTGTTTTAGACATATGAGCTCACAAGTGACTAATGCCATTGCCTTTTATTATGCTTTTGCACTTGATCTTGCCACAACATTTTGTATCCTTTCCATGATATTAAATTACTTTAAAAAAGAACGCAATACCCTGAAGTGGAATGTCTATCACTTGGTGACCCTGCCTAGGCATCAAAGTAGCCAACAATTTAAGTATTTCTTTTATCTTTGTTGGAGATCCCACATTCACTAAAGATAAAGACATTTCATAGTATATAAGTGAGTGCAAACCTCATTATGAGCTGGTTTTGTAAGATTGAGTTAGGATTAAAGTTCACTTTTTAATATGGTATCAAGGTAATTTAGAGCCTATTATAATGAGAGTTTGTCGGGCTTATCAAACCACTCGCTATCTAGCTGCTATTGGACAACATTTTATAGTATATAAATTGGTACAAATGTCACCTCAAGAGCCGATTTTGTAAGCTTGAATTAGGCTTTAAGTTCACTTCTTAAGATGATATTTGAATTATTTAGAGTCTATCCTAGCGAGAGTTTGTTGGGTTTATTAGTCCACCCATTATCGGGCCACTATCAGACCACCCATAAATATATAGTTCCATGCATGAGTTGGCAGGTCTCGGCGTGAGTTAGGCTTAAAGTCTAGTTCTTAATATGGTATTAGGGTCATTTAGAGTCTATTCTAGCGAGAGTTTGCAAAGCATATCAAGTCATCCGCTATCAAATCCCCTGACCTCATGAGCCGGTTTTATAAGATTGAGTTAGACTTAAAATTCACTTCTTAATACATAAATGAGACATTTTCCGGGAGACTTTTTAATATATTTTAGGATCCATACAGTTGGATGCCAACGATCTTGATTTGGAGAGTTTAAAAATTTATTTACTATGCTCAATGCAAAGGTGATGTTTGGACGGGTCATAGTGAGGTAATTTAGCTTACCCAATAACCTTTTGTATCTCTTTGGATCGAAATAAAGTTCATTGGTGTGTCTACAGGCTTAGCATTTATCATCTTTATTTCTTCTAGAATGTCAATAACATATTTTCTTTGAGATATGACCAAACCATCCTTGCATCGTAGCACTTCTATACCAAGGAAACACCTTAGGTATCCAAGATTGGAACTTTTGTGTAAGATATTATTTTAGTTGTACAATACCCTCCCTTTGACTACCCGTTATAACAATGTCATCAACATATACGATGGACAACATCACTTCGTATCATTTCCAAACTGTTGGATGATGTTCTGAAAATGCCCAAAGCAAGCATGCATGGGGTGATTGCTTGAGGCCATATAGGGACCTGCATAGGTGACATACCTAGATGGCTCCTCCTAAGCAACAAATCCATGAGGTTGCTCCATGTAGAATTTTTTATCAAGGTCACCATGTAGAAATGCTTTTTTGATGTCAAGTTGAAACAGATTCCAGTGGTGAATAACTACAATGGAAAAGAGGAGTCAAATAAATGTCATTTTGGCAATAGCAGAAAGTGTTAGTATATAGATTTATGTGTATCCTTTTGTAACAAGTTGAGCTTTATAGTGATCAATGTTACCATAAGGTCTTGTTTTAAGAGTACACAACCATGATAACTAAGGTTTGTATGGTGGGGAGAAGGGTTACGAGTAGAATGTGTACCTTTTCTAAGACAACATGGGTGCTTTATTTATATTGAGGAAAAAAATCAATACAATAAGTAGATTTGATATCCTCTAATAATGAAGATATGATATAGGGATAAATAAAAATATATGTACATAATCTAGATATTCCTAATGATATAGAATCAATTCCTTATTTCAATATTTCCCTAATTATATAGGATCAACTCCTTATTTCTATAGTTGTAATTATTAAGAAGTGGACTTTAAGCCTAACTCAACCTCATAAAACCGGCTTATAAGGTGAGGTTTGCACCCCACTTATATACAATGAAATGTCCTCATCTCTAGTCGATGTGGGACTTCCAACACACCCCCCTCACGCCGAGGCTACCAACTCGTGCGTGGAGATATAAGTTATGGGTGGTCCGATAATGGCCCGATAGCGGGTGACTGATAAACCCAACAAATTCTCGCTAGGATGGACTCGAAAATGGCTCTGATACCATATTAAAGGAAAAGAAAGAATAGGATAAATCCCAATGTCAAACTTTTATCCAATCAGGGGCAGCCTCTTTCAGATCCTGAGAAGTACAGGCGATTAGTTGGAAAATTGAACTATCTCACTGTTATTCGTCCTGATATTTCTTTTACAGTCAGTGTGGTGAGTCAATTTCTTAATTCTCCATGTGAAGATCATTGGAATGCAGTCATTCGTATACTGAAGTACATTAAAGGTTCTCCTGGAAAATGTTTGTTATATGCTCATAATAACCATACTAAAGTCGTTTGTTATTCAGATGCTGATTGGGCAGGATCTCCATCTGATAGAAGATCAACTTCTGGTTATTTTGTCTCCATTGGTGATAACTTGATCTCTTGGAAAAGCAAGAAACAAAGTGTTGTGGCCAGATCTAGTGCAGAGGCAGAATATAGAGCTATGGCCTCAGCTGCTTGTGAGCTTATTTGGCTTAAACAGCTACTTAAAGAATTGCAATTTGGAGAGGTCACTCAAATGACACTTATATGTGATAATCAGGCTGCTCTTCATATTAGCTCAAATCCAGTTTTTCATGAAAGGACCAAACATATTGAGATTGATTGCCATTTCATTCGAGAAAAGATTATATCGGGAGATATCAAAACTGAGTTTGTTAATTCCTATAATCAATTAGCAGATATTTTTACTAAATCTTTACGAGGGCCTAGGATTGATTACATTTGTAACAAGCTGGGTACATATGATCTATATGCACCAGCTTGAGGGGTAGTGTTAGATATTATTAGATATTATGAGATATTATAGTTATTGTTTGATATTTCATATTTATGTAATGGGCTTAGCCCATATGTTTATTTTTCCTATATAAACATAATCCTATGTGTTCAATATACACAAGGGATTTACCCTATTCTTTCTTTTCCTTTAATAGTAATCAAGACTATCAAGAAAAGACTGACAAACATGTTTTCTAATTGACATGACTAACAATTCAAAGTAGACAAATGTTTTAAACTTGGCACCATATTTTGTGATTTTGTTAACCCAATATGTCCTAATTGTGCATGAATCATCATTTGAGAGATCATCGATGCACATACTAATGGTTTTGGATAGAGATAGTAAATGTCATGTGACTCACATCTAATGCTAATCGCCCGACTTGATATTTGATTCTGCAAAATGACATTGTTTTTAGTGAAGGTGAGGATAATATCATGGGATTGGGTCTATCAGGTAATAAATTGTAAATTAAAAGGGCAATTAGGGACATAAAATAGAGTCAATAGTAAGGGACGGGAGAGGTTTGGTAGTATCAATGTTTCAAGCTTATGTTTGTGAACAATTGACAAGAATTATAATAGAAAATTTGACAACAGTAGTAAAGGAGAGAAAATAATGATTACCAAATATTTTATTAGTTGGCTAGAGTCAATAACTAAGGACCAAGAGAAGGAGATGGAGAGAGACAAGCAGATGAATTGCCAGTGTATGCCATCAAAGCAGTGTCACTAGTGGATTGGCATGTTGCACGCCATTTGATAAGGTCTTCAAATGTTGCTGAAGATGTATCATTTGGTAATGTAGGAGCAACAAGTGACTCAGTAGTGGATGCTTGTGCAATAATGTGTGGATGAGGGGTTTCCCATGTAACTTCAAACATTTATCAATTGTTTGTGCAATTAGTGCCAATGTTCACATCTTGGATGACATTTAGAATAACCTATGTGAGAGCATTCAAAATTATTTTACACTGCGATGCAAAGGCACTATTTTCACTTGGAGACAAAGTATGTGCCTCTGTGTTTATTTTGTGAGTAATATGGAGGAGTGCAGATGATGCGCAAGTCATAGTTGGATTTGTTGGTGATCCCAAAATCTGATCACAAGTAGTAGCATACTCTTGTGGCAAGCCATACAAGTTGAAGGTCATAAAGAATGTAGTACGGTTTTTGAGTTCCTTAACATCTATAGATGGTGGAAGGAGCTCATTAAAATCATCTAAGACAGCATGAAGCCACCCAAGATAAGCTGACATGGAACCCTCAAAAAGTTGTGGAGCAAGAAATGTTAAGAGAACTTGGCACAAGCCGTACAAACATCATTTCTCATTAGTATAAAGGGCATGAGTTGCCCTCCAACTTGATGCACATGTCTCAGGAATGAAAAATAGATTTATGTGAGGTGTGGTTAGTGGATTTAATATCACTACAAAGTTAAGCATCAATCTTTATCCATTGTTCACGATGATATGTAGGAATGGATTCAACAGTGGTAAATGAGATGGGAGTTGTAGACCAACTCACTTAACCATAACCCGATTTCTGAAGCCTAAGTGGAATAGTTAGACCCGAGATTTTGGAGGTTGATGTTGTGTTGAAAGACATTTTTTCTGGAAAGTTGGAGGCAACAAAATAAAAATAAAAGCCTATGGAGAGTGCACCAGGACATTGAAAGGGATACACGAGAGAAAGGTTTGGAAAAATATCCTTTGAAGACAATGAGTCTTCTGAGCCAACATTGTTTTGAAAAAGGCTCTAGATATCATGTTAAACTCTAGGGAAGAGAGAAACATTGAGTTGAAATGATGTATTTTTGAAATAGCATGGGCATTTCATTTATATTGAGAACTAGTAATCAATACAATCCAAAGATATAATAGAGGAATAAAAAATGTTCCAAATAATATATATAATCTAGATATTTCTGATTATATAGGATCAACTCCTTATTTCTATAATTATAACAACATTCTTTATTATATAGGATTACCACTTTGTTTCTATAATTATAACATGTTTTCACAAATGGATACTATAAATTGTTTGGATATATTTTGTTTTTCTGGACAAAAGGTTTCTATTGTGAAAACTTGTCTTTCTGTGACAAAAAATGTTAACCATACCAAGAGGTTTTCAGAATTTCTTATATACTACCTGCCTTCAAGTCAATATTCCTAATAAAGCTTCAAAATAAAAGGTCAAACTAGTCAAAGTCAAGGCTTTAACTTGTAAGACAATAACTGGCTCAAAATATTTTCCCTCAAAGCAAATTGAACTTAAATGAACATCGTGGGACTGAAATGAAAGGATCCAAACCAACCACGTTCAAATTTTTTACCATAAAGCATAATATGCAAGATTCTATACATCCCTAGAGTTGACAACTAAACCGTTTTTTTGATGGCTAATTCCCATGAAGCACTACATAATCAAATTACTGAGTATTTAATTGCAAATTAAAAAAAAAAAAAAAAAGAGAACCTGAGGCTTGTTCATTGATCAGATGGGTCCTCCACATCATAATCATCCCAAATAAAGGTTTTATTTTCTAAAATATACATGCCATCCTTCTCTCCCTCCCCTATCTCTGGCTGCCGACTCTAAACACCAAGCAGACAAAAGGCACTGTGCAACCTGAAATATGGGCAGGGACAAGTGCAAGTGTCCTTCTTGTAAGTGTTCTTTGGTTCTTTGCTGCAATACGATTTAAAAATTGAAATGCTGCTAAGAGCATGTTGGGTCCCAAAACAACTGGCAATTGGGAATAAATTTTTAAAAATGTGGTATGGGAGAGATATTATTGACAAACCATAACTGTTGTATACCATAATGGCCTAGCACTTTTTTTTAGCCTGTGTGGATAGATGTGGAAGTGTAGGGGAAGTTGATTTGCTTTTGTCTGTACTTTTTGATTGAATTAAGTATATTTTAATTTCTCCAATTACATTCTCAGTTTTGTAGCACATGTATCTAGTTTCCTGTATGTATAACAGACACATTTCATTTTGAGAGAAATGTTTGGTAACATAATTTAATTTAATTTTTATACAATTGAAGGTACTGGGATCCATATTATTACAAGAGGCGAAGGCTACAAGCTGATGATGACAAGATGAACTTCATTGAATCGGTGAGTGATGTAATTGAAATAACATGTCATTCTCCCACCCCACATTTTATTGTTTCTAATGAAGATAAGGAATTTGTCATTTTGGTAGGTCTTCTCCTTTGTATTTGGAGATGGTGATCCTAATCAAGGAATTGAAGAAGAGAGATGGAAGTTGGTAATAATTGAGGACTAAATTCAGTGGTCCGTTGCCTTTGATGATTTTGTATTTTTGTTTCATATTTGGTACTGTTTTCCACATTACATGTTAAAATGCTAAACGCTTTACTTTTTTTAAACTTTCCAATATCTTTACATGTTTATTTCCTCTAATCCACTTTACTCATCTTATGTACAGATTGGGCAATACATAGCATCCAATGGTGGTGTTGTTGCAGCTGAAGAACTTGCTCCATATCTTGACATAGATTCTACGGAGGGACTTAAGGTAATTTGGTGTATGTTTGGTTGTGTGTCTACAAACACGAGCATATTTTATATGATAAATGGAAGCTAAAAGGAGTTGATTTTGCCTGCACGCGGAAATTGAACCTTCATAAAAATGGAACTGATATGTAACTGAACATTCTATAATTTGTTTAACGAGGATATTTGTTGATGTGGGACTTAAGCACCCCATAATACACACGTCTTGTGTGTCTTGGTTTTTTTGCAGTGACCACCCTTATTCTTGTTTTGAGGTCCTCTTTTTGTGGCCAGATGCACTCTTTTTTCTCCTTTCCTTGAAATATGAAAACCTGGATAGGGGACTGAAATCATAAATATCAATATTTTAACATGGAATATAAAATCATTCCTATTTAAGTAGGGATGCTTGAAAATAACTTGATAACTTATGTTAGATATTATTAGATATAATTAGATATTATTAGATATTTTGAGATATTATAGATATTGTTAGATATTTATATTTATGTAAAGGACTTAGCCCATATGTTTCTTTTCCTATCCTATATAAACATAACCTATGTGTTCAATATACACAAGGGATTTACCCTATTCTTTTTTTTCTTTTAATAACTTATAAACTTAAAAGCTTGAATAAGGTCAATACAACTTATAATAAACTTAAAAGTCACAACATAACAATTTCAATCAAGAAAATGCACTCCCATTATCCTTATTAGCATTAGCTCCACTTGAAGACATTTTAAGCCAACACAACCATGCATACCCAAACATAGTTTTTTAACATAGCTGTTAAACACAGCTAACTGAACCATCTGAAAAAAGGCTGTCAAACTTAAGCACGAAAGCAAAATCAGAAACAGAAATTAATGGTAATATTGATAGGATAAAAAAGGAGTTAGTTAACAGTTTGAATACTGAGTTAGTCAATTAGTTTGAGTGGTTGGTTAGATATATAAAGAGGGGAAGAAGGATATGAGAGATTCATATGGGAAAGGAGAAATCTTTTGAGAAGGGAAAACCCTTGGAAGAAAGAGTGCTCTCCCATTTCTAGTTCTTTTTATCCTATTCCCTGGTCAGCGTTTGAAAATCATAATCTGGATAATAAAGAAAACCAAAAATGAAGGAAAAAGGTTGTGGGAGGCACAATGGAGGCATTAAAAGAGGAAAGAGACAAGAACAACTGTTGAACTATGGGTTTCAACAGTGAAGGAGCTATGGATATTTTGCATGCAAATCAAACTCTTGTCCCTGAAACTACTAGTTCAAGAGTTGCAGGTAGCAGCCACCATACTCCAAGCTACATGATACCCAATCATATTTCCACCACCACTGAAGCTACCAGTTACCTTGCTCCTAGGCACAATATTCAATAGTGGATAACAATGCAGGGTGGCCACCCTCAAAATGAGCGAGATAGCGATGGTGGAATAGTCATTATTTTAATCCTGTAGTATGTGTACATTAACAAAAAAAGAAATAAGCTGTTCAAAATGTCATGAGAACTTGAGAAACAAAACATTGGAGGGAGTGAATTGCATAAGAGGGAAAGTGAAAGAATAGGGTGGAAATATGTGGATTATAGGTTAAAAGATATACTTAATGTTTTACCCTTGATGAAAAATAACCTCGAAAAGTAAGAATGACATCTTTTGGGGCTGGTATTGTGACCCTTAGGTTAAACCCTTATTTCAACACAAACATCCCGAAATAGAGCAATCTCTTTGGTTTTGTTCATGAAGTGCAACACGACGATAGACATTGAGGTATGACATAATACAATCTTTTGTCATGCAGTTGTGCAACTTCACCTTGGACTGGCACGATAGTAGAACAATTAGTGTTTTAGGAGGCAAATGTGGAAGTGTCCCCAACATTAGAGGTATGGGTCTTCATGCTTATTTTTGGAGGAATACACAGTTGTCATAATAGCATCATGATGATTGCAGAATCTGATCACATGTAGGAGGATACTCTTGAGGCAAGCCATACAAGGTAGTCATAAATAATGTGATGTGGTTCTCAAGTTTTTTCTTAACATTTGCAGTTGGTGGTAGAAGATCATTAAAATCATGTAAGCAGGAAATTGTCGTGGAGCAAGTAGTGTCAAGAGGTCTTGACAAACACTGTACAAATGTTGGGTGCCAATAATATAGAGGGCATGAGCCGCCCTCCAAAGTGGTGCATACATCTTATTAGAACAAAAAATAAGTTTGAAAGAGGTGTTGGTAGTAGACACAATATAATTGAGATGGTATTTGTGGCCCAACTCACTAGGTCATAGCCTGATTTTGGAAGTCAAGTGGCATCAAGGAGCAAAAAACACAATGTAGTAGCCAGATCAAGTGCTGAAGCATAATTCGAGCAATGGCCCAAGGAATATTTGAACTTCCATGGATGAGAATTATATTGAAAAGATCAGAAGATAAAGTGGGATGAGCATGTGAGGTTATATTGTGATAATAAATCTGCTATTTGTAGCCCACAACTCGAAGCAACATGATAACACTAAACATATTGAGGTTGACAAACATTTTATCAAGTCAAAGCTAGACAGTGGTTTGATTTGCACCTCGTATGTGTCCACTAAAAATCAACTTGCAGACATACTCAACAAAGGGCTGAACTGCATTAACTTTGAAAAAATTATATCCAAGCCCGGAATGGAAAACACTTACTCACTAACTTGAAGGGGAGTGTCAAAACTTTGCTGCTCATTATGTATTTTAGGAAGTTTTTTATTTTAACCTTATAATTTCATTCTTTATTACAATAGTATGATGCCACTAATAGTAGGATTATGTATTTAAGATCAATCCTATAATTACTGAGAATTTCGTATCCTGAGAATTAGTTCTCTATATTTCCTAAAATAAAAGGCTCATGTATTTATAGTCCAATGGCCTTATTATTGTAATACAAAAGAAATTTATTATTCTTTCTATATTTGAGAAATAAGATCCCAACCCTGTGGTTTCCAGAGAAAAATAAGGTCATCAGAACAAGTGAATGTGAGTTAAAATAAGTCTCCCTTATATATGGTGGGTCCATCAGGCCAACATCATTTTCAAAAGGCTCTAGATACCATATTAAACTATAAGGAAAAGAGAAGCAATGAGCTTAAAGTGTGTCTCTATGACAACAGATGTGATTTATTTATGTTGAGAAAATAAATCACTACAATAAATAATGGAGATTTGATATCCTATAGTAATAAAAACATGATCCTAGAATAATGCAGATATGATCTTGATATTTCTGATTATAAAGATATGATATTTATAATTTTGAAGACATTATCCATTTTTGTAATTATAACACAATTAATTTAAATGAAGGCAGAAATGATCAACCTTGTGATATACTATTTTCTTATTATTTGTTGTTTTCCTGTATTGTTGACGGAATGCTTCTATTATGTTTATGGTTTCTGTAAAATGAGTTTTTGGTTTTCGGTTGATTCCTAAAACTTTTATTTTTATCCCTCCAAAATTTGAAATCATTGTTGTTAATCTATATGAAATAACTGTATTTTGGTTTTCGTCCATATAAATTTTATTTGGTTTTCATCCATATAAATTTTATTTGGTTTTCATCCCATCAAAATTTATATATTTGTTTTTAATCTCAAGTATTCTTTTTAGGACAGATAAATAGCATTTACTTTAGGGCTCAAATAAAAACTTTCGGGTGTGAAGTGTTGGCATGACACCAAGTATGCATTAATGGGTAATGGTCATGCGGCTTTCCGTTAAGAAATAGAATCAATCACTTGATGTCATATGATGGCATGGACCAGAGGTATTGGTTTTAGATTTGAGGGGTGGAACCAAAGACAACTACGAGGACCAAAAACAAAATTTGCTCATTTTACACAGACAAAATATTTAAACCCTGCTTTTTTTCTATATGATGTCATTCCTAATTTTTAACCTTGTATCTTTTGGGTTGTGGCAGGATGATGAATCCTATATCTTACCTGTGCTTTTACGATTTGATGGTCAGCCTGATGTTGATGAGGAGGTATTCGAGACAATAACTTCTGCCTTTCCTTTTTTCCTCTCAAATGGTATCTACAAGATGATCCTGTATATTAGTCCTTAAAATTACTCTTTGTTGCCACATTATGATTTTCTTTAAGGATTATCATACAATTGTTAGTAGTAGTTTTTTTAAAGGAAAGCATGAATTTCTTACTCATACATAATACCATCTGCAACTCATGTATAAAATATATAGTAGCTATTGATTTCTTCTGAGAATTATTTGTTCGCCTTATTTCCCCTCTTTTTATATATACTTGCAGATTGCTTGTTATGCAGGGAAATATTCTGTACAGGTTTCCATCTCTGCAGAGGACAGCTTCTCAAAAGAGTAGGAGGAAAGAATATGTTGGAAGGAGATGGGCAGATTGGGTTGGAATTGAGAAGTTTTTCCAGGAGAAAAAATGGCAATTCAGGTTTTTTTTTTTCTGATCTAGTTGTGGTTATCCATGTATGTTTATTAAAACATAACAGTAGTGCTTGTTCTATTGCAGTAAAACTGGCACTTCCGAGAGAGCAATGGCCATTGGCCTAGGTGGCCTTAATCTGTTTGGAGTTATCATTCTTGGAACCATGTTGAAGTATGTTCTTCACATGATGCATTACATCATTAATTTGTTTTCAATTTTTTTTTTGTTTAAATGCCCTCACTTCTGTTTTTCATTGCTCGATAGAGATATTGCAGTTGCACCCAGTAGCTTCATTAAATTTGTAGCCGACATATTTCCTCTTCTTCAGGTACGGACTAATATTTCTATGTCCAAACAACTAAGTTGTTCAATATTGGAAAAAAAGTTATAAATTATCTTTTTGAAGGAACATTTTGATATAGGTTGATGATATTGCTAATTTTGGGAATTTCATGGCAATTTTATTGCTACAAATTTAAGATAAATTAATGTTTGGGTGGGCAGTTCCTGCGAACATGGGTGTGGTCACTTTCTTGATATCTATGTAATTTTATGAAGGAAGAAAAAAATTTGTAGGAAGACATGATAAATAAAATGATTGCATATTCTTTGGGCACCTAGCCACTTCTAGCTAACCCCTTGAGTATTGATTGGGCTCGTAATCATTACTGGCTAATCCATTGACTATTGTTTGGGCTCATAGCCACTTTTGACTAACCCCTTGACTATTGTTTTGACTCTTAGCCACTCTTGGTTGACCCTGTCCAAGTATTATTTCCTCAAGCCACTTTTGACTTAACTAAGTATTCTTTCATAAGCTACTCTTGACTTAACCAAGTATTATTTCAAAAGTCACTCCTGGCTTAACTAAGTATTCTTTCATAAGTTAGTTTTGGTTTAATTAAGTATTTTTTCACAAGCCACCCATGGCTTAACCAAGTATTATTTGACAACCGCTCTTGGCTGATAAATGGGTATTCTTTTCCAAACAGTTACTTTTGTCTAAAATAAGAAGGTTATCTGAGTGGTGGTCAATGGATCACATTGTTTCTCCCTATAAAGAAATATCATCTATAGATGTGTACAAGATTTGTATGCTCTCTTCTAGAACACAAACAATGTTCTTTATGAAGTTTTTGATGGGCTCAAAATTTTCAGCAGTGTTTCAGTACTATACAGCAGAGTCTCTCTTCTTCTTGGTGAATGGCTTTATATAGGCCCTAGAAGTAGATCGTTGTTGCAAAACAGTTTTTGAAGTTGAGCAACTTTAGCTCTTTTGAATGTCCTTCTTTTGTCTAATGAGCTTGAATGCGAATGATGCATTAAATGCACTCCATGCAGCATTAGATGCCCTTTTCTTCTTTTACATAACCTCCCAATAGCTGGATGTATTTATCTCTTCTTCAACACTGTGCCTTTGCTTGACTTTGTCTAAAGTGTAGAGTTGTACGAAGTAGATAGTCTTTCTAGAGTTCTCAATGCTAGCGTCAAAAGACTTGTTGAAGAAAAACAACTTTAGCTTTTTATCCAAGAGATCATTTGATGTGACTATGCTTGCAAACAGATCTTCTTGGTAGATAGAAATAACGAACATTCCTTGTAACATTGAATAAGCATATATGTTCGTGAATGGTACAAGGTTAGTTTAAACCTATGTGTGTATCGTATGATTTTGTAAAAGCTTTATTGGACGTGATTTGGGATTGCTGTGTTGTATTGTCAATTAGACGTAACACTTGCGCATTACATGATCTAACACTTGCGCATTACATGATCTATTGTTGAACTAAGCTATCGTCTTATAGGCGAAACATGAGCATGTTTATATATTTTCAGCATTTAATCAAAATCATAGGGTGTTGAACTTTTTTCTCTAACAATCATACTTGAGATGACCTTAATACCTAGGCAATAATATTGTGAGAACAAGTCAGTCATGAGTATTGCTCATAATCAAATCCAATCCAACATGATAGGACCAAACGTATTTAAATTCACAGATACTTGATCATAGAAATCTTGACTGGTTACAGCTCATGTTCCTATAAGATTTCAGATAACAAGCATCTTCACTAAAGGGCTTCCTCAGGGTAGATTCTAGGATCTTGTAGGCAAGTTGGGAATGATTGATATTCATTAACAACTTGAGCGGGAGTGTTGTAAATAGCAAATTATTAGGATAAAAAATATTCTCAATATCTCCATAGGAATTAGGAAAAAATATCTTCGTAATATTCCTATTTATTTCAACATATTTTTATTTCTTTTTTTATGAGAATGTAATTTGTGTGATTAGTATCAATAAAATAATTCTTTAGTTTTCTACTTGATCGTTGTGAAGTAGAAACATTTTATATCAATTGCACTTTGCACTTAATCATTCAAGGCTTTTATACAATCTTAGTTTTGTTTTGTGTATGGAAAGCCTTTGTGATTAACTGTTAAATGCATGATTGTTGTAGCCAATGTTGTGAAACTCGTAACTCGGAAGAGGATCGAAAAGGGAATTAAAACTCGTAACTCAAGGATTGTAAAACGAATCAAAAGAGTTATTATTATATAAAAGAATTATATGTAATACATAACATAATTAAAAATAGATTCATAATTCATAAAATAGTCATGAACAAAAGAACCAATAAATTCATAAATGTTTAATGCAAATAAACTATCCTAGAAAATCATTCATATTTGTAACATCCCGCCAAATCCTTTTCATAATTATAAAACGAAATAAAGGTAAAACAATAATATTGAAGTGAACATATGTATATATATAATGAAATTTCCCTTCACAGGGAGTTTAATACATATTCGGTCAGTTTTCCAAAACTTAAACAAAATACAGCAAAATAAAAAAAAAAAAACAGGCGATCTCCTAACAGAAAAAGACGATCTCCTATCAGAAAAGGGCGATCTCCTATCAGACAACAGAAAAAGGGTAATCGCCTAACAGAAACAAGAACAGGCGATCTCCTTCCGGCGACCACTCACAGAGGAGCTCTACTACCTGCAACTTCGTCTGCTCCCGTGCAAATATACACGATCATCACAGGTTTAAGGAAAACAACCACGATACAAGATAAAAGGGTAAGCTAGATATTTTCAAAAACTTTAAATATGAAACTTTATATCAATAAAAATCATAAATTTTCACACCATTCATAATCTGTATCAATTTCAACCATCAACATCTCCACATCTCACAAACTCGTCAAGTGTCTATTCACTACATTCAATATTCATGGTTCACACGTCAGACTTTCCACTGACTCGTAACACATAGACACATGACTCTACTTCCGGAAGACTCGTGCGTTGACTCAGACTCAGAGATCTGCACCTGTCATACCACACCACTGTGAAATCCACACAGGGTCGCTGTGAAATCCACACAGCCATGCGCATACATAATCTCAATATCATCACTCTCCCGGTATGACAGGGTTAATTCATATAACAGGTCAAGTCAGTTATCTTTCAAACAACTTACCCATACATATGAACCTCCTTCGACTCTCCCCAACTGAATAACTTCATCTATGTGATTCCATTATATCAGCAGAGTCAGGATATCTCCTTCTAGACAAGTCCCTAGTCAATGCACATTACACACGATCTTACACGGTATTTCCTTTCCTGAAAATACTATGCCTTGATCCCACATTCACAACATTCAATGCATCATACAACACGTAAAAACATAATTCCATCATATGATATTTTGAATATTTTCTTAAACAATCCCAATCACAGAAACAATCATTCCAAGGTCCAGATTTTCGAATATCACATTTAAATCTCAAACAGTTTCAAACAACACAAAAACAGGGGAGTTCGAAAAACAACGCCAAAACCGGCGATCTCGTCCAAAAACAGGGGATTATGCAATAACAGTTGAAGACCGGCGACCACGTCGCTCCATCATCTCAATCACCTAATATAAGGTTTTCGTTGAAAATAAGGCTAGCTTCCCTTACCTGGACTAGCGCAAAATACCAAGAGTTCCAAAAACCCACCGAAGCTTAAGGATGCCTTAACTCTGTTCTAGCGTCCTGACGGAAAACTCGCAGAGAACTCCCCAGGTATCCAAGTGCAGTCGTCGCTCGTCGCACTGGTGCTTGAGGATGTCTGAATCGCAGCGCAAAGGAGAGAAAAGAGAAGGGTGGAGGTGAACTCACTCTGTCACTCTTGAACCACAGCAACGTTCTCCTTCTCAGAAGTGGGTTTTTGAATCTAAACCAAGTTGTCCACAAAAGCCGCTGCCATCACCCACTCTGTACGGAAGTTTGCGTGTACGCTTCCCTGAACAGTACGACTACGCGTGCCTCTGCGCAGGCCAACACTCTGATGTCACTATTCTGAACCACCCTTTTTGTCTACGTGTCGCGCGTGCAGGACGTTTCATGCTGGGAGTCTGGCTCCCACCTTATCTGTGTGAAACTCGACATCGCGCGATAACCTTCCACCAATGACCGCTCGCGCGATGACTATCCACCGATGCCTCATCCTGGCGGACGACCGATGTCTCTCCCTGGGAGACGACCGATGTCTCGCCCTGGCGATGACCGCATGCCTCGCACCCTGGCGATGCCCGCATGCCTCGCGCCCTGCGATGCCCGCATGCCTCGCGCCCGGCGATGCTCGCATGCCTCGCGCCCGGCGATGCCCGCATGCCTCACGCCCGGCGATGCCCGCATGCCTCGCGCCCTGGCGATGCCCGACGACACATCGCCACGCCTTGCTGAAGGTTCTTCATCCCACTATGTTACGTCCAAGGTATCATATCCACATGACTTGGTGACGTCGGTAGCTTCACATTTCCAAGAGTAGATCAGCACTACTCCTCGTGCGTCCATGCATGCAACACTAAGGACGATTTCTTATGCTCCAGCATAGAGCTTCGCATGCACAGCGTATCTAAGGCTTAACCCACACCTTGATACGTGTGGTTTTTGGAACCTACTATGGTTGATCCAGTATCCTGACCACATACTGAGTGCACTTTCGACGATCATGTGCACCATAGGCGATTGGCGATCATGTGTAATCTAGGCGACAGGCGATTATGTACTAACCAGGCGATCTCATAGTCTTCTAAGCTACACTTTCCTTCCTTTTTATTTTAAATAAAAACATACTTAGAATTCATTTAAAATATATTCCTTTTATTCCAATTTAATTTTACAGGTCCTTACAATATTAATCATAGGATAATCATCTTCCTCCTCCAAATAATCTTCATTTTCATTAATAATATCATCTCCACCATGTCCTTCATCATTATCAGCAATTGGAGGAACCTCCAAATCATTCATGAATGCAGCAACACCACCTCTACTAGGATTATCTTCTCCAACTTCAACTAATATGTCTTCCTCTAAACCATCTAAACTTGAATTTGTTTCATTTTCCTTCATAGTCCATTCATCATCAGAAGCATGATCGTCAATAGTATAATCTTTTGTTTTCCTAACATCTTTCTTCATCAATCTTGAATTTGTCATCACAAACACCACATCATTCATGGTCCTTTAGTGTAAATGATATCATTTTTTAGTGTGGACCTAAACAATTATAAAATTAATTAACACATCATATTATTATCTAAAAAATAATTATAAAATCAATTTCAATAATTTAAATTCTTACCCTTTCAAAAGCACTCCAATTATGCTAACAACCGGATGAATTACAAGTCAAACTCAATACTTTAATTGTAAATCTTTGTAGTTTTGAATGTTCATAACCATATAATTGTCACCATTGTGATGGAGTTTTGGTCTTGTGTGGATGTTGAGCTATCTGACTACCAAAAATTCTAAACTTGCTCTTGAAACTCTCAATTTGAACATCAATCTTACTCATCTCATCAATGTCTCTCACCAACCTCTCCAAATAGTCATATATTCTACATTTCACCTCATAATCAACTTTAAACTCAGGATGATAGTGCAACATGGGATTAAGGTAATAGCCTGCAGCATGCAATGACCTATGCAATTGGTTGTCCCATCATTGATCAATGATTTCTGATTTCCCAAAGGGGAGTGTAGCTAAATAAGATAAAAATAAATAAATTAATCTCCAAAACAAGTCTATATTTCTAAAAAATAAAATTAGAAATCAAATATAAGGGAAAGGTAATTAGTCTTTCCTTTTACTAACTGCATTGGAAAGACTTTTTATCTTCTCTTTCGCAATATCCATCTCTTCATAAATAAATCTCATGACTGGTTTCTCATCTAAATTCACCATCTGCAACACCTTAATTAGGGGAGGAGCACCCCTCAAACAATTTAAAATGTTTTTCCAAAATCCCTTGTCCAATATCAAATTTTCCACCAACCCTCCATCTCTAGTTTTTACAAATTGACTAGTTTGCCACTCTGAGGATGTGAACATCCGAATAAGTGATCCTTTATTTTCATTCAAGCATCCTAAAGTCAGATAAGGGTGGCAAAATGAGTATTGGCTGGTCTTATCTAATCTATTCCTTTACTATATTTGTGCAACAAGGAGATAAGATTAGTTCTTGAGTAAATGTAGGTTGTAGTTTTCTTACCATTGACTATTGTCTCATGATGGAGTGATATTTTCTTCTCAAAATCTTCAAACATTAGATTAATGCAATGGGCTGCACAAGGTGTCCAATACAACTTTTTCCTCTTTTGCATTAACAATTCCCCAATAGCTTTATAATTTGCGACATTATCGGTTACAACTTGGATGACATTCTCTTTCCCAACCTCTTCAACAACATCATCCATCATCTTGAAATTTTTTTCAGCCGTCTTGCACATGTCAGAGGCATCAATAGACTTCAAAAAGACAATCCCCCTTGGACTATTTACCAGAAAATTCCTAAATATGTCATTATTGTACATCCAGTTTTTTTCCAAAACAGTTTATGTTCTTCCAGAATCAAATTTGTCTTCTCAACCTATTGCATCAAATATTTCACTCTTATTCCATGATATGATGGTGGCTTAAATCCGGCACCATGTCTAGCAACTAAGTCAAACATCCTCTTAAATTTTTCACTTAGCTACCTAAAAAGGAATAGCATTATTGTAGAAAAACAAAGCAATTTCTTTACATGCCTTCTCTCTCTTGTTCTTCTTGAAAATGAAATTAATAATAGTTTGAGTTCCCCTTCTCTTGAAAATATTTGATTAGTCCCCAATCTCTTCACTTGGTCTTTTTCTAGCATTTTTTGAATCACCCACACTACTGTCTTCTATAGACATTGGTTTCTTTATTAGATTTTGCTGCAGCGTAGCAACATTAATTTTTTAACCTCTTTGGGCATTGATATAATGTTCCCACATCCTTTGAAGTCCTTGCTAAATGGTGCTTTAATTTGTTAATCCTACTTATTGATACTTTCTCACAATATATACATTTTACGTTCCTTGCTTTTCCATCGCAATATATAGAAACACAATGCTTCCATGCAGGATCAGTTCTGCCACTTGCCATTATAATGATCACCCAACGCAATAAAAAAGATGAACAGTGCAACACAGTGGTGAAATTCAAATATAATAACCTCTCCCTCATGTGACACCACAAAATGAAATAATAGAGAAGGGAGTTGTGGCGGGACTAGAAGACCAAGAAGGAAGAAGGCGCAACATCGGTGGGGGGCGCAATGGCGTCGAGCACGACCACTATGACAAGTGGTGTGTGAGACCTACAACGACAATGATCTTGAACAAAAGCAAAGAGGCTGCCAATGCGAGCAACAAAATCGCGATTTCAGTGACTGAGTTCCCACAATTGCGTGATTTCAAGTATTTTTAGGGTTCAAATAGCGTGATTTTTTGAAACACGTTTGGGCTTTGCCCTTAGGCTTTCAAACCATCAGGTAAGTGTTGTTTTTTTTTAAAAAAAAAAATTGGCCCAAGTCACGAATCGAAGACAATCATCGATCCTTCGATCTGGCTACATACTTGCAGGATTGCTCGATCCGCTCAACCAACAATCCTCCATGCGAGTCAACATGTTTTCTGCTAAAAAACTCATAGGATCGTGCAAGTATATGATTATACTCGTGATGTTCACGACATTGGTTGCAGCATCTAACATCAATGTCAGTTTTGATGTCTTAACATTGCGTTTTAATATGTTAATCTCACTTACTAGTGACATTAGTTTATTAACTTTTCGTTTTAACATATTAAAATAGAAGGGTCCAAAACATTGTATGAGCTTAAGTGATTCTAATCTATTAAAAACTCATTTTAATAGGTTAAAACAAAAAGGATAGAACTGCACATGGTTTTAAGGGATTCTAATCGGTTAAAACAATTATCTAATCTATTAAAATGCTTACCACAATTATTCTAGACTAGCCAAGAACGTTTTAATAGATTAAAAACATCTTTTAATCAATTAAAAAATTACCTATCACCAATATGAGTAAAAAAAACTTTTTGATTGCAATGTAGGATCAAATCATGAAAAGGAAAACTTACATTAATGTCCTAATCAACACAAAACAACCTAAAATACTTCTAGGTCTTTATGAATCTTCAAAAATGTTCATGGGAATGGTTGGAACTATCAAATATATGAACCATAGCTCCAACAAAGACAACCCTTAGAATAATCCCCCACTTTAACTCCCACCTACCTCGAACTCTCATTGCACCAACCCACTTCTACATTTCCTAACCCCAATAAGATCTGCCCCATCCAAGGAACCACCTTCCTTCGTTCACCAGTCGCAACACACCACCCTCCCTCTAACTTAACAGTTCTAGCCCAGCTTCCCTTCTTTATCCCCACACATTACGTACCCTCCATTAACCTGCCATATAGTCACCTAACCCTTTATCTTCTCCCATCCACAAGGCGGTCCAATCCCACACGTCTAGTCACTCAAGTTCCCCTCAGGCCCAACCCACTATATATCCCACGTCCCAACCACTACCCCTTTCCACTTAGGCTCACACATCAACTCAAAGCTCTTCCCCAATGCCTTCGCTAGCTCAACCCATTACTCCCCTATCCTTAACCTTCTCAACAACTTCTCTTCCCAACGTTGAGGACTAAGTTTCCCCCTATAGCACGGGGTATTTGTACAATTTGAGGGAAAAGTTAGATCACCCAAGTGGTTCAAAGGCTATGTTTGGAATTAAATAGTTGTCCTCCTTTTTATGGGCCTATACAGGCCCATCCTGCAATCCTACCCCAATCCTTGTATGTATGACTATTCCTACAATTTGAGGGAAATGAAGAAACTACTTTAACTATTTTGTCTCTTTATTTTACTTGTGTGTGTTCCTTTCTAGTTTAGATTGTAGTGCCGCCTAACAAAACATATTGCAACATGACAGTAATTATTCGTGACAAAGCTTCAGTCCATGAACCTGAAAAAGTGGGTTTGGTCAATATGAAGTGTAATGGCTGAAATGATCCTAAAGAGAAGAGTAAATGAAACAGGGGTTGATAAGCATATCATTTTATTGGTGCTTCTTTTGCTTTGTCTAGTGTCATGGCCATTGATTAAATGAGATAAAATGAAAGCATTGAGAAATACAAATACTATTGATCAAAATATCTCATAAAATGTTTTACACTTGCATAAAGGTTAAGTATGTCTTGGATGCGTGAGGTAAATCTTGTGATTATTGTTAGATATTATAAGATATTATGAAATATCAGATATTGTGAGATATTTCTATGTAATATGCTTAGTCTATATTTTCTGTATTTTTCTTTATACATAACCTATGTGTTTAATATACACAAGAGATTTATCCTATTTCTCCTTTTCCTTTATTTTAATAATTATATTTGCTATCATTGTGTAAATCTTGTGATTATAGTTATTAGCATTGTTTAACATCACTGTTTCATACGTTGTATGGTAATATTTGCAGATTTATGCTGGTTCTTTCTTTGCAATTCCTCTTTTTCGGTGGTTTTTTATTCGGAAAAAGAATGATGATATTCAAAAGAGAAATAAAGCTAGAGAGCAGTGTGCACGAGTTCTTGAATTACCTGACACTTCACTAAGGCAGAAGGTATGATTTATGAAAGTCATCTTGACCTTATAGTATATCGACATCATTGCCTTCCTCTATAATTTATTTACTATAAAATTCAAGAGAATCTTCCTTTAAATTTATGAAGGCAACCTTGAATTTGTGTATGGAAACATAAAAAAGAAGCAAGGAAATGTTGGACCTGTTTTAGACCTTCATTTTTCTCATTTCTTGCTTTATATACTTCTAATTACTCTTGGCTGTCTTTTTATAATGTTTACCACATTTTATAGTTTACAACAAGTATTCGGACTAAATTGATTAAGGATGTCATTGAAATTTGAAAATGATTCCTTGAAGAATTGTGCATCCAATCTCATTTCTGTATTATTTTGGATGGTTGTTGCTTATACGATCACATCCAATATGTGTGTATCACTACCATATGCTCAGTTCAACTATGGATGTTTTAAATACTTTATTTGGATATGCTCTTGTCTTGTTTGAGGGAGTGGAAGATTGGATAGGGGATTCTGAGAAATTCTTTGTTTGGGCTTTCAGCTTTTCAGTGCTCGGGACATGGCCCAAAAGACAGTCATAGGAAAGGATCAAATTGTGTATAGCACTGACAAGGACTTACTTGAGCAAGACTATGAAACTCGCGAATGGGATAAAAAATTTCGGGAGCTTTAGAGGTCCGACTAAGAAGGGTTAACTGTTAACCTGTTATAAAGGTAAATTGTATAACTTCAATGCATTTCATACGTTATTTTGATGGCAAATGCATCACAGGGTTTGTTTAACAAAAATATAAGTTAAAAGCTAACTTTTAGCAAAATGTTGTTGTACACTTCTTAACATGTGTTCAATTCCTATGGATAATGTCAATGTCAATGTATTGAATTATAGGTATTTTTTCAAATTAATTAAATTAGATGATAAATATAAAAATCTAAATGGTTGATTTTTTTTCTTTACATTTGATTTTGTATTGTAGACAATAATGTATTTCTAATAGTTATACTTTTAAGTTTTAGTTAATTTTAAATTCATATAATTTTTTGTTTAAATATTAAATATTTTATTAAAATAAAAATAAATGTAAATAGTGTAAGAAAATTACTTTTTTTTTTGTTTTGTTTTAACGATCCAATAATGTTTTTAGCTCATAGTTGCGAGGGTGTGAATATTGTGAAGATGAGGGTTTCTATTTTTAATAAAGAGCCATGGTAAGATTTTTTTTAGAGAGACCAAATGTAAATGAAGAAAGCAAGTAGTTTCAACTTCAAAAGTGGTAGAAAATGTTATGAACCCTCTTTATTTTGGTGAAATAAGCTTATAAGATAGTGAGATAAAAAAAAACATAATAGAATTTTTACTTCATTGAATGCCTGTTATTATTCATTAAAATTTCAGGGAGTTGAGCTTCTTATGTATTGACAACTTGAGCAGCATAGCATCTGGGCTTGCCTTCTGTGAAAGCATTGGATGTGGCCCTGTATATTGCACTATTTACTGGTTCATCCATCAATCGTAATTCATTTCTTAGATCCAGTAATTTGAGTGATAAAAATTTGTAATTTGACCTATAAAAGTAGTGAAAGCTTCATATAGCTTGATAGGCATGGCCTTTGTATTTATGACTTTATTGGTCAGTGTTGAAATTAATTAGCGCCAAGGTGAAGAAAATTAGCGTTTATCGCAAAAGCACCACAGATATTGGTCTGCAAGTTTCTCATTTTGCGTAGCTGTAAACCAAAGTTCCTTTTGCTTTTTCACTTTTTATCTTCGTAATTTCTTTGTTCTATTTTCTTAGTTTTTTTATCATAATTTTTTATTGATTGCATTTCAAAATATATAGATAAGTTTTTAAATTTTTCAGAAAGATTAATTTGAAATTAATAAGAAATGGATGTTTTATAAGATCTAACATAAATTATCATAAATGAATACTTTAAAAACAAATTTTATAGGGATTAAAAGTAAATTTTTTAATTTAGGGAATGAAATAAAGTATGAGTAAGGGTTAAATAGAGATTGAAGTCAAAAGATAATTGTTCGTATTTGTGTCACAAGAGTGTTTTTTTAAAGCTGTTGGGGTTAATATTTTATCTTTTTTTTTATTATCAAATACTACTGTTTAAATGTAGTTAATTTTTAGAATTTGGATTTTTAGGGGTAACGTCAAATCAAAAAGATTTTGTGGACAATAAAATAAGTTTTTAAATTTTATAATTTTAAATTTCAATATATATCGAAATTAAAAACAAATTTTTGAACAGTTAAGAAAATTTATTTTTATTATTTTAATTTTAAAGCTCACATCTGAAAATCATTATTAGTAGTATATTTATTTATTTTTAACCGTTTTTCGTAAAACACATAATTTTATAATCACTTTATATAATGATATTTTCAAAACAAAAATAGTTGAAAAGGAACTTTTTATGTTATATATCAGGTTTATTTAATGTAATTACTCATACGGTAAACTTTTTAGGTAATGTCCAAAGCATTTAGTTGTTTATTTCAAGTTTTTTACAGTAACTTATTATTTTAATTGTTGCTTTAAATCGAGTTATATTACTTTATAATATAAACAATTGTTAGATACACCAAGAAATGTAACGCACATCACTAAATGGGTAATTGCTTTCTGCACCCAATCAATTGCTTCCTGCACCCAACACACTCATGTAAAATATCCATTTTGTCCTTAGTGATTTTAAATTTGTCTTTCGGATATTTATATCCGTAAGTCAAATTACAAAGTTTCGGATATACAAATCCAGAACTAATATGTCACTTCCGGATTTCACAATTCGGAAGCTTATTTGGACAGTATAAATGACCTTTCGGATGTCAAAATCCGTAAGTAAATATAAATGAGTTTCGGATCTTAATATTTAGCACCATTTACAACACATCCATTCCAGATATGAAAATCTGGAACTCATAGCTCATTTCTGGATATAACCATCCGAAAGCTTAAATGAAATATGAAAATGAGCTTTCGAATTTCAAGATCTAGAATGTATAAAAATGACTTCCGGATATTGAAATCCGTAAGCAAATGTGTGAAAAGGGCAGAATGGGGTTTTCAAATTTTATTTGGGTGCAGTAAGCAATTGATTAGGTGCAGGAAGCAATTGCCTACTAAATGATTAAGCTAGGCCATTTTAGTAACTAGCAAGCTTTCATATGTTAGATCCAAAACATAAATGTTTAAGGTTTTCATTAATGTAACAAACAATAGTTGAACAAAAATTATTTGTACTAACAAAATTCTAAGTTTTATGCTTAAACATTTCTTATTGTCTGTATGGAATTTTTCTTTTCAGGCATAGACATCCTATATCTCTATTTAACATCATGTTGTGTTGGGTAAAGTAAAAGTGCATCATGCGGGAGACAATAATACATTTGTTAGCTCTAAACAACCTGCGAACTCTACATCACCTACTTTTTGTCCTTTAGTAAAGTGAGAATTATTAGAAGAAGGATGTAAAAGGACTCTTTCTTCCTGCACCTCCATCACTTCTTTAGTCATCTCCATAAATTTTAAAATTTTAAAATTACCCTTCAGTAAAAAATAAAAATAATGTTTTACACTTTGTTGTTGAGTGAAGAAGAAGGTGGTTGTAGTGCTTGGTGTTGTTGTAGTGGTGGGTAGCGGTGATTATTATGGTGGTGGTGGCAGTTGATGGAATTGTGCCTTCATCCGGTTTGATTTCCTTGGTGGAGATTGGCGGAAGCATCATGAATTGAGATGGACAAGGAGCTCACGTAGAGCTTGTGGATTCCTTGAAGGTGAAGGTTAAGTATGGAGAGTGATAGGTGAGGCCTAATCACTTGATCTAGGTGAAAATTTGAAGACTAAGTGTCTACCCTAAAGAGGTAGGAGACAAGAGTGAGATTGGCTAGCAATTTTTGGCAGCAATTCAGTCATTCATTAATCTTCTCAATTCATGAACCAAGCACCTCAATTTATAGGAGAGAGGGTTGAAAATTTTGGAGCCTGATCCTGCCGCGGACTCGAACGTGGAGGATGTGCCTCGTCACTCCTTCGTCTAGCCTTCTGCAACTGCGTGTTCTGCAAGAACGCTCCAAGAACCTTCGTCGGAACTCCAAACGATGCCTGCAAAACACACAGACGGTGCCTCTAGCGGCCGTTGTAGCTCCGACGCTCAAGTCAGGCAACAGGAACACCAAAAACTCTCACTGAATCTCTCTGTGAGACTCGTGTGTGCTCAGATCCACTTTCTCTCTGTGTAAACTTGTAATCTGAAAAACTTGTGTAAGAATGTGTAAGACTCTCCTTACCTTACATGAGGTGGAGTACCTTTATACTGGGTCGCGCCTCTCTCTCAGATGGTGACACGTGGAGGCATGCAGCTGACATCTAACTGTACACGTGTCACATCTGAAGGGCTTCTGCGTTTTTCTCTGTGTGGCTAAGTTATCCTCTTGCGGAGTAACTTAGCGCGTTTCTTCTCTCTGAGTGAGTCGCATGCTCCCAGGAGAGCACCAGGTGTGACTGGTCTGAGCACACTCACCAGGCGCATCCTGCCTGCATGGCCTCGCCGCACGTCCTTTGAGTGGGTGCTTGCTCCCAGGAGAGCACCGGGTGTGGCTGTTCTGAGCACGCTCACCAGGCGCATCCTGCCTGCATGGTCTCACCGCATGTCCTCTGAGTGGGCATCATGCGAGGTGCATGCGTAACGCTCTCGCTGGAAACCTGGGTCCCAGCTTAACACATGTTGGCAAGAACCCCGATGACCGATCGCGCTCTGCATGCACTAATGACCGAGCGGTGCCTCATGACCTTCCATCGACGACCGTGCGGTGCCTCATTACCTTCCACCGATGACCGTACGGTGCCTCATTACTTCCCCCCGATGACCGGGCGGTGCCTCGTTACTTCCCCTCGATGACCGGGCGGTGCCTCATGACTTCACACTCTGCTTCCAGGTGCTTATCTAGGCACTGATCTGGGGGTGGTGGCCACTTGGTAACTGACTACCGATCACCGTTCTAAGTGATCTCCTCTCTGATTCCCCTGCACTCTTCTACCACGTGTCACCCTGTGAATGGTCCACGTGGTCAACTGTTGCTGACGTCATCGAATACCGATGACCGACTGGATCACAAGCCCCCCAGTCTCGAGCTGTGAACTTGTTCTCAGTGAAGAGACTAAGTGGTCACGCCCTCAGTCCATGTGGCAGGTGGGGCCACACCACGTGCTGCCCATGTCTCTGCTCTCTCGACACGTAGACAAAAGAGGCGCGCGCATTCTTCTTGACCATTCGACCTTCAACTCTTCTTTGATCATCTAGAGGTTCATCTTTTCTGTTTTCTTCTTCTCAACCGCGCTAGGGTTCACGACATTTCTCTCTCACTCTCTGCTTCTCCTTCTTCCTCTTCTTCACCTGAACCTTCCTTCCCGCTTCATTCATCTGATCTTGCTCCTTGCTTTCCTCCATTGCAGCTTTTGGCAATGGCTCGTGTAAAGCAAACGGCACGCCTTGTTGCCTCTTCTTCAGGTGCTGAGGCTTTGATAGATGGGTTCAGGATGGCCTTGGAGCAGATTCTCTGCGTCCCACCAGACTTGGACCTTGCCCAACTCAGTCTCCGCCATTCAGTGGTCGATGGCAAGCTCATTCCTCCTCCTTGAGCTTCTTCTGTGTAATTTCTTTTTCTGCTTCGTAACTTGTGTATAAACCTTTTAGCTGTATAGGCTCTCTGTATTGGCTTCAATGTGAATGAAATCTTTGCTCTAGCTGCATGTCTCTTTCCATTTTTAACTCTCCGCATGTGACTAACCGTTAACTGGCTTAGGCTTTAGCGCGATCTTACTGTAACCCTTCAAACTTGGTTTCTGACTTGATCACTACTAACTGTTACCTCAGCATTGTCTTTAACAGCTTTTATGCATAACTTCATGCTGGACGACTGACTTAACGGGGCCTAAATGCTTCGGCTTCACGCAGCAGAACTTGCTTCTACCACCGACCACCGACTAGCATGTTAGTGCACCACCGATCAGTCATTGCGCTTCAGGCTCTGCTTTACTTCTCTGTTACTCCAGCGCTAAGCACATAGAGGGCCTGAACGCCAAAGATGATGCCTGTGTTTTGGGGAAGAAAAGTGCTTCTCGTTGACCCCTCTTGCCTCAGCCTCGCTGTAAGAAGTCGAGGGTGAGGTCTTGCTTCTCTCGCCTCAGCCTCGCTGTACAAAGTCGAGGGTGAGGTCTTTCTGCTCTCGCCTCGGCCTTGCTGTACAAAGTCGAGGTGAGGACTTTTCTCTCTTGCCTCTGCCTCGCTGTACAAAGTCGAGGGAGAGGACTTCCTTATCTCGCCTCAGCCTCGCTGTATAAAGTCGAGGTGAGGACTTTTTTCTCTCGCCTCAGCCTTCCTGTACAAAGTCGAGGTGAGGTCTTTCTGCTCTCACCTCAGCCTCGCTGTACAAAGTCGAGGTGAGGACTTTTTTCTCTTGCCTCTGCCTCGCTGTACAAAGTCGAGGGAGAGGACTTCCTTATCTCGCCTCAGCCTCGCTGTACAAATTCGAGGTGAGGACTTTTTTCTCTCGCCTCAGCCTCGCTGTACAAAGTCGAGGTGAGGTCTTTTTCTTCCTGCCTCAGCCTCGCTGTACAAAGTCGAGGTGAGGACTTTTACCTCTCGCCTCAGCCTCACTGTACAAAGTCGAGGTGAGGTCTTTTTTATCTCACCTCAGCCCCGCTGTACAAAGCCGAGGTGAGGTCTTTCCCTCGCGCCTCTGCCTCGCTGTACAAAGTCGAGGGAGAGGGCTTGTTCTCTCGCCTCTGCCTCGCTGTACAAAGTCGAGGGAGAGGACTTTTCTCTCGCCTCTGCCTCGCTGTACAAAGTCTAGGGAGAGGACTTTCTCTCGCCTCAGCCTCGCTGTACAAAGTCGAGGTGAGGACTTTTACCTCTCACCTCAGCCTCGCTGTACAAAGTCGAGGTGAGGTCTTTTTCTTCTTGCCTCAGCCTTGCTGTACAAAGTCGAGGTGAGGACTTTTGTATCTTAGTGGGTGCATGCTCCTAGGAGAGCACCAGGTGTGGCTGTCTAAGCGCACTCACCAGGCGCATCCTGCCTGCATGGTCTCACCGTACGCCTTCTGAGTGGGTGCATGCTCCCAGGAGAGCACCAGGTGTGGCTGTCTAAGCGCACTCACCAAGCGCATCCTGCCTGCATGGTCTCACCGCACGCCCTTTGAGTGGGCAACTCTTCTTCTTCTGGTTTGGAATCATGCGAGGTGCATGCGTAACGCTCTCGCTGGGAGCCTTGGTCCCAGCTTAACACGTGTTGGCAAGACCCCGATGACCATGCCCCGATCGAGTGCTCGCGCTATACATGCACTGACGGCCAATCTCGGTCTGCATGCACCGACCGAGTCCTCTGCTTCTGGAATCATGCGAGGTGCATGCGTAACGCTCTCGCTGGGAGCCTGGGTCCCAGCGTAACACGTGTTGGCAAGACCCCGATGACATTGCACCGATCGAGTGCTCGCGGTCTGCATGCACCGACGTCTGATCGCGCTCTACATCCAGGCGGTCCTCTAGACACTGATCTGTGAGTGGTGGCCATTCGGTAACTGACCACCGATCACCTGCACTTGCGCCTAGGGCAAGGAGAACTTTAAACTGGGAAAAACTTGCACACTTTATGTACGAAAATCTTTTTTATTGGGTGGCCTTGTTAAAAAAGTGCCCCCTGATCTGCTCAACTGTTTGCAGTAGATATACTGAGTGTGTGTACAGCGCGAGAACGCATCTACTTTACAACTTAACTGAAGTAGAAACTTAAGTGTGCAGCGTTCCACATCCTGGGGATAGCTGCTCCATCCAGAGTCTCCAGCCGATAAGCTCCATTCTCCAACGCCTCAACCACTCTGTATGGACCCCTTCCTTTCATAGGCGATGACCGCCCTGGCGATGCCTGATTCACGAGGAGCTTCCTCCTGAGCTACTTGGGAGCCCCCCTAGCGTTGCATCCTCCATCACCTCACGTCCCCATGCACAGGGATTTCGTGTTGCTGATCGCCTGTCTGATACCCCGAAGCGCGATCACCTTGCACCTCCCGCAGGTAATCGGTCAGGAATCCTGTCTTCACCAACTTAGCAAGTTGATGCCCCAACGCCAGGCAGGTGCAGAGCGTGTGTCCATAAGCCTGATGGAACTCACACCACTCGTCCTTCCTCCCTCCAAGTACCTTGTCAGTTTTCTCTGGTACTCGGAGTCTTGCAGCCACGACAGGGATGGCGATCAGCTCCGCCAACTCTATCATGAAATCATACCTAGGGGGTGCGTTGTTCTCCCATGCACGCCCCTTGGTCTGGTCCTTCCTGGGTGCGTAGGGACGAGGCCTTCCCTGAGCCTTCTTCCCTACCTTGGTCTCATGCACCCGCGCCTGTTGCTGCTACTTCCCCTGACCTCCGCACGGCTTCGACGGTGCAGCACTGCCTCTCTTCTCAGAGACCTCTGTCTCTGCTACTATGTGCGCCACCGCGCGTCGCCGAATCTCAACAAAGGTGGCAGGGTGGCTCCTGATGAGCAATTCACTGAAAAGGCCAGGCAGTACGCCTTTCTTGAATGCATGCACCAGCATGCTCTCGTCCTTGCTGGGCAACCTCACCACCTGCACACCGAAACGATTGAGGAAGTCCTTCAGCGACTCCCCCTGGTACTGGCGCACGTCGAACAGATCAAAGGACACCACTGGTGGCGCTCTGTTGACGATGTACTGCTCCGTGAACAGCTTCGAAAACTGATGGAAAGAGGTGATGTGGCCCTCTGGCAGGCTCACGAACCACTCCATAGCTACTCCGCTCAGCGTGCTCATAAACATCTTGCAGTACACAGCATCTGAACCTCCAGACAACATCATCTGAGTGTGGAAGGCTGTCAGATGCGCTTCTGGATCTTCCGCCCCCGTGAACGACGCCTTCACCCCCACCAGGTTGGGAGGCACCACTGTGTTCATGATTTCAAGGGAGAAAGGCATAGGGAATGCTCTAGGAGGTGATGGCGGCATCGACGTCGTATCTTCGACTGCGCGCTCCCTCTGCGCCTGCAACTCCCTACGCAATTCTTCGTTTATGCGGTTCAACTCCTCATTTCTGCCATGCGATGCAGTCAGCTCTGCACGCATCTTCTCCTACTCCGCTCTCGATGCCGCGACATTATCCTGCAGTGCGCGCATCATCTCTATGACCTGCGTCATGGTAACAGCTCCTTCTTCCGCATGTGGCGCAGGTATGGTTTGTCTGGTTCTTCTACTCATCTTCTCAAGAACTTCGACGAAAGCTTCAAGAAACTGCGATGTGGATGGGAACAAGATTCACACGAGTCCCACGGTGGGCGCCAAATGATCCTGCCGCGGACTCGAACATGGAGGATGTGCCTCGTCACTCCTTCGTCTAGCCTTCTGCAACTGCGTGTTCTGCAAGAACGCTCCAAGAACCTTCGCCGGAACTCCAAACGATGCTTGCAAAACACACAGACGGCACCTCTAGCGGCCATTGTAGCTCCGACGCTCAAGTCAGGCAACAGGAACACCAAAAACTCTCACTGAATCTCTCTGTGAGACTCGTGTGTGCTCAGATCCACTTTCTCTCTCTGTGTAAACTTGTAATCTGAAAAACTTGTGTAAGAATGTGTAAGAATCTCCTTACCTTACATGAGGTGGAGTACCTTTATACTGGGCCGCGCCTCTCTCTCAGATGGTGACACGTGGAGGCATGCAGCTGACATCTAACCGTACACGTGTCACATCTGAAGGGCTTCTGCGTTTTTCTCTGTGCGGCTAAGTTATCCTCTTGCGGAGTAACTTAGCGCGTTTCTTCTCTCTGAGTGAGTCGCATGCTCCCAGGAGAGCACCAGGTGTGACTGGTCTGAGCATACTCACCAGGCGCATCCTGCCTGCATGGCCTCGCCGCACGTCCTTTGAGTGGGTGCATGCTCCCAAGAGAGCACCGGGTGTGGCTGTTCTGAGCACGCTCACCAGGCGCATCCTGCCTGCATGGTCTCACCGCACGTCCTCTGAGTGGACATCATGCGAGGTGCATGCGTAACGCTCTCGCTGGGAACCTGGGTCCCAGCTTAACACATGTTGGCAAGAACCCCGATGACCGATCGCGCTCTGCATGCACTAATGACCGAGCGGTGCCTCATGACCTTCCACCGACGACCGTGCGGTGCCTCATTACCTTCCACCGATGACCGTGCGGTGCCTCATTACTTCCCCCCGATGACCGGGCGGTGCCTCGTTACTTCCCCCGATGACCGGGCGGTGCCTCATGACTTCACACTCTGCTTCCAGGTGCTTATCTAGGCACTGATCTGGGGGTGGTGGCCACTTGGTAACTGACTACCGATCACCGTTCTAAGTGATCTCCTCTCTGATTCACCTGCACTCTTCTACCACGTGTCACCCTGTGAATGGTCCACGTGGTCAACTGCTGCTGACGTCATCGAATACCGATGACCGACCGGATCAGAGCCAAAATTTGAAAATTCAAAATAAAACTTTCCAATGAGAAGGTGCCATGTAGAGTCATGTTTTCCATGTTTAGCTCACACCTTCCATGGTAAATCCTCTCCACTCCTAGACTGCCATGTGGATGTCCATGTGCTCCATACCAAGGTGAATTTTGTCCTCCAAAATACCCTAGACGTTTTAGGGTTACATTTGGCTCAAAGAAGCCCAATTGTTATCCTAACTAGTCAATTTTAACCCTAAATAGTCATATTTTACTATATGCCCAAATACAAGCCCAAAAACTTATGCTACTTGGCCCAAATATTTGGTCCAATTATTTTATGCTACTAGGCCTAATACATGGCCCATGAAATCCTAAACAACTTTATACAATTTATTTAAGCTAAAGTTTTGCCTAAAATAATGTTAACTAGTCAACAGGAACTCAGTCTTTTTGTGTTCTTCTGACCAAAGCTTTAGTTTATGTTTTGATGACTTGGAGGTCTTCTTGGATATGATTGTACATTTCTTCACCCTAGAGTTCTTCTATTGATTGGGCCTACAAAAAGAAACAAAAGCCCAATTAGACCTATATTTGCAAATAAATTCATAAACAACTTATAGGTCTTCATCCTCCTTATTATGTGGTTGTGTGTGGCTGGACGGTTTCCATCACCCCCTCCTTCTCAAGAGTATCTGTCCTCAGATCTACAGGGTTGATCTCGAACAACAGCCTTATTCCTTCTTTGAAAACTATGCTCATCCTCTAGGATCAAATGTTAATCTACAATAAACATCAAACAAACATGAGATAAATTTTTTTTTAAAAGTAAATTAAAACAAAAGACAACTGAACAAAAATAAGACCATTTATCTTTAAATTTTTTTTTAAAGAAAAACATAAGGCCCCTTTCAAAAATATTTTTGGTCACTTTGTGTTGTTTATTGCCCAAGCCAGGTAACAATATCACAAAGTTTGGTTTTTGAGATTTTTGTGAAGAAGAATGAGCATTATATAATTGAAAAGAAAAGTTCAAAGTATTGAAATTCTCCTTTAAGGATTCTTTCTCAGCTATGTTTACAGGGAGTGTCATAAAAGACTCTTCTTCTTTGTTGGTTTCCTCTTCTTCCTTTTCAATCAAACATTCTTCTGTATTTTCTGTGGAGGAAACATTTATTTCTATATCTGGTTTAGCTTTAAACATAGATTTTTCTTCAAGCACATCCTCATAAGGGTTTTCTAGAGAAGATAAAATGTTATTAATATCTGATTCAACTCCAAAAAAAGATTTTTTTGTACTTTCCTTTTCTATCATCACTTTTTCTCTCTTTTCTTTCCCTTCTCTATCTTTCCTTTCGTTCTCCTCTCTTTCTCTTTTCTTCTTCTCTTATTTCTTTCTAACAAGAGCTTGAAATTTTTCTTTAAACTATTTCTCTTCTAGCATATTCTTTTTCTCCGTATATAAAGTTTCTTCCTTTTTCTACAAGCTCTTTCATTTCTTCTCTAAGCTTCTTCTTTCTCACATATGAAGGCAGAACAAAATTTCTTCTCATACACATCTTCAATTCATACCAATTCAATACTTCTAATTTTCTGCCAATTCTAACATCAGTTTCCCTTTGTGTCCACCAAGACCTAGAATATTCTTGAAAACTTAGGGTAGCCATGGAAAATATGCTAAATTCATCCAATTGGTATTTTTCAAAGAGGTGATCAACCTTTGTCTCCCATTTTAAGTATGCTTCAACATTTTTATTTCCATAGAAATGAGGCAACTCTACCCTAACCTCCTTTGGGCTTTCTTTTCTTTTTCTTCTAACTCTCCTAGGTTGAGGTTGATAGTATTCATTAATTCTAAGATTCTCTTCCTCAAAAGAATCACTCAACCTAGAGCTAGATGCATGAGAATTTCTTTTTATCTTTTTGATGTATTCATCCTTTTCTCTAATCATTTTCAACTCTTCTTCCAACAAAGAAAGATGAGCATCCCTTTCTTTGAGTTAGGCCTCATGTTGCAATTGTCTATATGAAAGTGATTGAAAGTCTTGAGCTAGTTGTTTCAAAAAGGATTTAATAGAATTTCTATCATTTTCACTCGAATGAGGAGAATGAGAAGACATGATTAAATTTAAGTGCTAAAAGTAATTTACCACAAGAAAGATAGGTGGAGTAATGTAGGTAGATTCCCAGGAAAGGGAGGTGGATCACTTAAGTACCAAACCTTTCCTTAGCTAGATTTTATCCTTCTAGACTTTCACAAACCTTTCTCTAAGTAATTCACTTAGAGCACAATCAAGAATGAAAACACAAGTTTATGCAAGAAAACAAGAATGCTAAAACAATTTAAACACAATTGAAATTAATCTAACTAGAAATCTTTAAACTAGTTGAATTCCTAATGGTGAGGCTTCTTGGCACTTAGAACCTCAAAGACACACTCACCATCTAATTGTGCTATTAATCCATTAATTGTTCAAGGTTTAACAAAATACAACTCAAAGAAAATACAATGAAAATTGGATTAACAAATTTTAGTAAATCCTATTCTATGCAGTCCTTTCTTTTTGACACTCCTTCTATTTGCACTCCCTTTTTGTGTATACTTTGTACAAGATTGTTGTTGTCCTCTTGCTATACCTCTTAAGGATATTCAACTTGGAGTATTCAAATCTGCACCTTATTTGAGTGATAAGGTTCTCACCAAAGATGTTAGCTCCAAACTTAACAAGGCACCTTTGAAATACTTCCACCAAGAAAAAGGTCAACAAAATTTTAAAGCAACAAAAGTTCAATTTAAAATTGGACTACAGCATAGAGAGTTGATATATGACAAAACTTGAAAGAGTATTGAATGAAAAATGATGAGCAAACAAAATAAGGTACTCAATAAAAGGTGGCACACAAATTGAACCTAAAGAATGACACTAGATTTGGATTAAGAAAACCAAAAACAACACTACTGAAAATTTTAAGGTAAAATTTGCATGACTTAAATAGATTATGCTGAGCTGGATAATTCAAATTTGAATTTGAAATTTAAACCACAAAAATTTCAAAATCTTAGCTCAAATTTGCCGCTGGAATCACACCAAAAGGATGCACCAATTAATTGTGATAAAATTTTCAAATCTAATGCCACTTCACTATTTCTTTGGCACCAGAATTGCATACTGATTGTATTTGATTTATCATTTTTTTTCTATTTTGAATTTTGCTTCACTTTTTTTTTTCATTTTTTTCTAATACTTCAATCTGTTCAGATCCAGAATTTCACAAATTTTAATCAACGGAAATAATTGTGATAAATGTTTTCAGCCAGCACAGATTCAACAAAAACAGAGGAAGCCTAATTTGAAATTAAAACAATATTAAGAAACTTTGAAGACACAATAGAATTGGTGTATAGGAACTTGTATAGATCTAGCACACAAGCATGAACTTAAATCTGAAAATTAAAATGCACCAAAGGCTCCAAAAACAGAATATGAAAATGCACTCAAATTTAAAATCAAACAACCAAAATTATCAAGAAAAGTACTACATAGAATTGATGACAATTTAGGAGAAACATGACTTGAAAAAACTCAATTGGATTCAAAAATCAAAATGAATCAAATATAAACAATATGAACCGATTGAAATTGCAAGAAAGACTCAAATAAAGAAAAATTAAAATAGCAACACAAAAACTCAAAAGAATCCTACACAAAATTGCACAAGGATTGCTCAAGAACAATTAAGCACAATGCATCGATTGGAATTTCCAAACAACAAACCAAATCAAATTGAAAATTCAAAAATAGCAAGACAATATGGAGATTATGAACAACACGGAATCAAGAATCAAACACAAAAATTAAAATGAAAATGAGAAGGCACACTTAGCTCTTGAAGAACCATGGCTCTAGATACCACTTGATGGAATTGTGCCTTCATTCAGTTTGATTTCCTTGGTGGAGATTGGTGGAAGCATCACAGATTGAGATGGACAAGGAGCTCATGTAGAGCTTGTGGGTTCCTTGAAGGTGAAGGTTAAGTATGGAGAGTGATAGGTGAGGTCTAATCACTTGATCTAGGTGAAGATTTGAAGACTAAGTGTCTATCCTAAAGAGGTAGGAGACAAGAGTGAGATTGGCTAGCAATTTGGCAGCAATTCAGTCATTCATTAATCTTCTCAATTCATGAACCAAGCACCTCAATTTATAGGAGAGAGGGTTGAACATTTTGGAGACAAAATTTGAAAATTCAAAATAAAACTCTCCAATGAGAAAGTGCCATGTGGAGTCATGCTTTCCATGTTTAGCTCACACCTTCTATGCTAAATCCTCTCCACTCATAGGCTGCCATGTGGATGTCCATGTGCTCCATGCCAAGGTGATTTTCGTCCTCCAAAATACCCTAGACGTTTTAGGGTTACATTGGGCTCAAAGAAGCCCAATTGTTACCCTAACTAGTCACTTTTAACCCTAACTAGTCATATTTTACTATATACCCAAATACAAGCCCAAAAACCTATGCTACTTGGCCCAAATATTTGATCCAATTATTTTATGCTACTAGGCCCAATACATGGCCCATGAAATACTAAACAACTATATACAATTTATTTAAGCTAAAGCTCTGTCAAAAAATAATGTTGACTAGTCAGCAGGAACTCATTCTGCTTGTGTTCTTCTGACCAAAGCTTTAGTTTATGTTTTGATGACTTGGAGGTCTTCTTGGATATGATTGTACATTTCTTCACCCTAGAGTTATCCTCTTGATTGGGCCTACAAAAAGAAATAAAAGCCCAATTATATCCATATTTGCAAATAAATCTATAAACAACCTCTAGGTCTTCATTCTCCTTATTATGTGGTTGTGTGTGGCTTCAGTAAAAAATAAAAATAAAAATAATTTTTTACACTTTGTTGTTGAGTGAATAAGAAGGTGGTTGTAGTGCTTGGCGTTGTTGTAGTGGTGGGTAGCGGTGATTGTTGTGGTGGTGGTGGCAGTGGTGATGGTGGTTGTGGTGGGGGTGTTGATAGTGGTTGTTGTGGTGGTGGTGTTGATGGTGGTTGGCGACTTCGTTCGTCATTCTTTGGTGAGTTTCAAACTGGTGCCCTCAAATGTTTATTTTCTGGATTGGGTAATTTGTGGGACCAACAGATTACATAATTCATAACTGTTAATGTGAAAGAATTATATTCAGGATTATATAACACATAACCTAGTTTTGGATCTGGAATAACATTTCGGATTACTCAATCTGTAATAGAACATTGTTTCGCATTAGGTAATCTAGAACGTTTTTTTCGGATCCAGAAGTAATTTTTGTGTTATGTAATCTGGAAGATAAACACAAAATTTAAAGGTTTTGGATTAGTGAATCTGTACATGTAACTGATCTGAAATAACCAAAAATCACTTTTGGATTGCGTAATCTGGTGTAAAATGACTAATGGATTACTTAATCCGGATGCCATATTTAACTTGGCAAATGCCTTACGGATTACCTAATTTGGAAGGTATTTTTCTAGTTATCAAATGAATTATGGATTACACAATCTGGAAGGAAAATTGAATGTTGTTTTTAATTTGCATAATTGTGTGAATTTATGAAAATTATAATAAAATGAAAATTTATGTTTTATTAGTGAAGGTGGAAGTATGGACATGGAGGTTGGATTGGTTACAAAAACATCCAATAAAGTATGTGTAGTATAGAAGAATTAATGAATTATGTGCATCAACATGAATTGGTTGAAGGAGACTATGGTACCCATTTACAACAAATGAGGTGAATAAAATTTCATTTCATTCATGTTTATTGCATTATAATTTGAAGAAGTGATTTTGTAATATTGTTAGAATAACTTTGTGTAGGTGCTTTCTTCGCGAGAAGACTTACTTGAATGGGTCCATAGGGTTGGTTATGAACTTAGATTTGTTATTGTCAGTATTAGGTCTAACACAGCAAGTGGAAAGAAAAGTAAAAAGACATATGTCTTGTTAGGCTGCGAAAGGGGGAGTAGTTACAAAAAGTACAAGGATGGTTTGGAGGTTATTGTAAATGGTACTCGAAAATGTCAATGTTCCTTTAAATTGCAAGGTAAACCTATTGGAAAGGATCAAGGTTGGGTACATATGTGGTACTCATAATCATGATTTGCATGATATATTAGTTGGTCATCCATATGTGGGCAGATTAAAAATGAATGAACATTTCAAGCTTGTTGATATGACTAGAAGCATAGTTAAGTCGGGTAACATACTACGTGCTCTGAAAGACAATAACGAGGATAATATGTCAACAATAAAGCAAGTATACAATGCAAGATACATGTACAAGAGATCAGTTAGAGGACCAAGAAATGAATTACAACAGTTAATAATGTTGTTAGACTGTGATAGTTATCTTCACTGGAGTACGTGTCATGAGTGTCTTCCAATGTTAGTGATATTTGTTGGACTGATCTTGATGCTGTGAAACTTTCGAATGCATTTAACATTATATTCTTGATGGATACAACTTATAAAACGAACAAATATCGACTGCCTTTGCTTGAGATTGTTGGTGTGACTTGTACAAGTTTGTCCTTCTCTGTTGGTTTTGCGTTCTTATCTAGCGAGAAAGAAAAGAACTTCATATGGGCACTACAAAAATTTAGAGGGTCACTTTTAACATCGTGTGTGGGTCCTGAAGTCATTGTGTGATACAGACCTGAGAGATGGAACTACCCCTGACCAAGCCCAAACTTCCAGAAGAAGGACACGAAGCATGACACAAGATCAAGGGCTAGGTCAGGACCCACCACTAGTCAATGCTTCAGAGCCCATCATTTTTTAAAGGATTACTAGGAGTAGAGCCCAAAACATGGGAGCTGAGCACCAACTAGTCTCCTTGTTTTTAATTTTAGTAAAATAAAGTTTAAATAGCATAATAGGAGGGCTGTACTTATCAAATTGGGCCATGACAAATCCATTAGGGTTGGGATGTAGCCCTAGCTTCTAGAAGCTAGGACTAGGGGTGGCATTGACCATGGGTCAACCCCTAGGCCGCCCCCCATCTAATGACCAAGCTACCCCTCCCCTTCTTGCCCACCAAGGCACCCATCCCTATAAATAGGGTGTCTTGCCTCATGTAATGGCATGTTGAATTTGATTAAAGAAAAGTTACTCTGCATAAATTGTATGAGGTGTTGTGTCTCTTAGACATTAGGTCTTATCTTGAGTGAGTTGAGAGCTCTCAAGTGGCGGCCCTCTGCACTTATCTTGGAGAATCCATACTCCAAGTGTCGTGTCCCTTCTCTAATCCACACCATAAGCTTTCTTCTTCCACTCTTTTCAATTCATTTCCATTTCCGCTTTTCATAATTTGTCTTTGTCTTGAATTCTTGCCCTTGGTTTTTCTTTTGTTGTATGCTTATGGTTCATCATTTGGTTTGACCATGACCACCATTGATGTTTACCTTATTTCCATTTCTATTCCGCATTGCATTCCATCTATCAATCACTCTATATTGATTTTCATCTTTTCCTTTGTGAAGTGAACCTTCATACTTAACCATTTGGTTAAGTTCGTGTCCAATGAGAATCTTCCTTAGGTTTCACCGCTAAATTGCTAAAATCCCAACTCTAAGTAAAGTGTTACCATAAAATGGAACCTCTAAAAATCAACTCACATCATGTGGTTATTAGAGCATTGGCTTTTTTAGCTTATTTGCTTTGATTTGATTTCGGCACTTTACTTTCTTGCACCTTTAAATTCTTGCTTTTACCTTCAAGCAATTTAAATTTTGCCTTTACATTCTTGTCATTTACAATTATGCTTTTTAATTCATTAGCACTTTAAATTCTACTTTTGAATTCTTTTAATGTCCTTTTTGTTCTTATTTTGCTTAAGTCATATGTTCTTAGTGTTTCTAGAAGTCCTTATTTTGTTTCTACTTATTTTGCTTTTTGTGAAGATATAAAAGTAACTAGAAATTTTGTTTAAGTGGAAGTAGATTTAGTTCCAAACATAGATTTCAATTGTTCATTTAATTTGAATTCCAAACTTTTTTTGGACAATTGGAAGTGAATGAAAATATGCATGACATGAACTATGGACATCTTAATTCCATAAATAAAAAACAAGGATAAAAAAAAAATTGAGCAAGACATCACCTTCTTTGTTGTCCAAATTATCTTTCTACAAAGTGGATTCATTTTATTTGGCAAATTGATGTCATCATTGTGGAATTTTATCCTTTTGCTTTTACAAGATTCTAGAAGAATAGAACTTCATTATTAAAAGTCAAGTAAGTGTCCTAGAGTCTTTTTGTGTGCTTTTCTTACTTGTCTTCCTTTAAAAGTTTTGTCATAATCTCTTTTTCTAATTTGGTTTAGCTTTCTTTGTTTTGAGTTTTTCTTGTTTGTCTTTTTCAAGTTCTTGTTTTGTTATGGTTCTTTTGGAGATCAAGTGTTAAGGGCTTTGTCCTTTTTCATTTGCCAGTTTGCAACACCAAGATAGACCTTTGTTTAGAGAATTTCTTTTGGAGTGCTTTCTTTTCTCTTTGCCCTATACACAACCGAGTGCTTCAATTGAGGAAAAAAGTCTTAATATTTTTTTTTTCTTACTAATTGTTTGTCTCCTTGTGTGTTTTCATGGCTCACTAATCTTCAGGGGAATCCTCCAAGTCACAATCTCCTAAAAAGGCTTTTCTTTTGGGAGAGCTTATGGAGGCAAAACGGACATTGGCCCCAAAAAGAGGTGGAGATGCGACAATTAGAGGAGCGTTTACAAAGACTTGAAGCAACTCTGAAGAGACCACATAGAGGACGACGATGGGAGCAAAGAAGAGCTTCTAGAAGCTACACCAACTATGGAAGTCAAGAGGATGATCAAGATTGGAGGGTGCAACAGTTTGAAGATAGGCACCACCATCATCAACAACCCAAAACCCCTTTTCCCTTTTATCAAATTGCCTAGTTTTAAGGGGGACTATGATCCCAATGTGTATCTAGGATGGGAAGCTAAGGTAGAACAAATTTTCAATGTGTATGAGGTCCAAGATGACCTGAAGGTTAAGTTAGCTTCCTTACAATTCTTAGATTATGCCATGTAGTGGTGACATCAAACTGTAATGGACATTGGTTTGAACAAGAGGTCAGTCGTGGTCTCTTGGTATGATTTGAAAGAATGTATGCGCGTGCAGTTTGTTCCTCCTCGTTATAGGACGGAACTCTTGTTGAAGCTCCAACGGCTTTAACAAGGACCTAGAAGTGTAGACGAGTATTTTAAAGATCTTGAAACTACTCTGACTAAAATTAATATGCCTAAAAGTGAGGAGTCAAAGATAGCTAGGTTTGTTAGTGGTTTGAGAAGGAAAATCCAAGATGTTTTAGAATTGTATGAGTATTCCTCTTTGGAAAAGTTGGTTCACTTAGCCATCAAGGTAGAATCACAATTTTTAAAGAAAACCAGTTTCAAAATTCTACAAATCTTCTTGGAAAGAAAAAAATAAAACTTCTTCCAAAAATTTTCATTCCAATGAAACCACTCACAAACCAAAAGTTTCTCAACCCTCTACTTTTGAACCAAGTGGTGTTCAATGCTTTGAAGAATCCAAATCCTTTGAAGGATGTTGAAGCCTCTGCTTTGCTTGTTGCTGCTATGCTGGTTTATAATTTTGTTCTGGGGTAGTTTAATGTTGTAATCCACCCTTAGATTAAATCTCAAAGTAATTAGCTTCTCAATCTTTAACAAAGCAAAATGTTTTTCAAGCTAAGTTGAAACAACCGATTGTTTACACTTAGGTGTTTTGAGAAAGTTTGAAAACTGTTTTTGAATGGTGAAAACTGTTAAGTAACAAAACAACCGATTGATTCGAGGAAACAATCGATTGTTTGTTTTGGAACCATAACAAAATAACTGTTTTCTTTGACTGAGCTTTAAATGATTTAAAACTGAATACGCTCCAGTCATTAAATGCTTTGACCAATCTTTTTAAAGCAATTAAGAGTTTGTTAAGATTTGATAACAAACTATATCTTGGTATAAATTCAGAAAAACTGTTTTTAAGAAAGAGATCTTTTAAAAAAAAAATTTCTAAGAGAGTTTTTCAAAGTATTGAGATTGCTTAAGAGTTTTGTGATTGATCAAGGTGCTGGAATAGGATTCTACTTGTATTGATTTCAGATATTCATCTGTAACAAGTGTAATCTTTGTAAACTGCTGAAACAATTTCATTTGTGTGTTTTTGCTGAGATTGGCTGTGTGTTCTTGAGATGTTCAAGATCAGCAATCTTAGTGTTGGCCAAGGAGAGTGTGTTTCTTGAGGTTTTCAAGGTCATTCTCTTGGTTGTTGTGTAAGTGATCGAGGTGTGATTGCTTAGTGGATTTCCTCAGGGTTTCTGAGAAGACTGGATGTAGCTCTGGGTTGGAGTGAACCAGTATAAACATCTGTGTACAATCTCTCTATCCTTATCTCTTTAAATTCAGTTTGTTTGTTGTTTGCTGATATAAACAACCGATTGTTTTTTCTAGTGTTACAATTTTGCTTGTTGTTTTGGCTAACTGAATTGCTGAATCAATTGGTTTCTTAAATAAATTCATTCTAGCTCTAAAAAGATTGCGAAAACCCCTTTAAACAATTCACCCCCCTCTAGTTTAAAGCCATCTTTTCTAACAATTGGCATCAAGAGCTTGGTTCTTGAAAGTCATTCAAGTTGATCCTAAAATCTTTTTAAATGGCTGATAGACTACCACTTGGGGAAGGTGCATCAATAAACAGACCACCCCTGTTTTGTGGTTTGAATTACCAGTTTTGGAAAGTTAGAATGAAAATATTTTTGGAATCTCTTGACAAAGGAATTAGGGATGCAATTGAAAATGGTCCTTTTATTCCAAAGTTTGAAAAAGATGGTTCTGCCATTGAGAAGCCATGGTCTTAATGGACTGATGCAGAAAGCAAAAAGGCCAAATTCGATTGCATTGCCAAAAATATTATAACCTCTGCTTTAAATTCTGATGAGTTTTTCAGGGTTTCACAATGCAAATCATCAAAGGAAATGTGGGATACTTTGGAAGTCACTCATGAAGGAATAAATGAGGTTAAAAGAGCTAGAAAGCATGCTCTCATCCAAGAGTATGAGATGTTTAGAATGCTTAAAGGTGAAACAATAGCTGAGGTGCAGAAAAGGTTTACACACATCATCAATCACCTTATGAGCCTACACAAGACATTTGATAAAGAAGAGCTAAACATCAAGATCTTGAAATGTCTTGATAGAGCATGGCAACCAAAGGTAACTGCTATTTTCGAATCTAAAGATCTAACATCTTTAAGTGTTGCTTCTTTGTTTGGAAAGCTTAGGGAACATGAGCTAGTGATGAATAGACTCAATGTTCAAGAAAGTGAAGATAAGCACACAAGGAGCATAGCCTTGAAAGCATCCAAACATAAGGGAAAGCAAGATTCAAGTGATGATAGTGATGAGGAAAATCTTAGTTTGCTGTCAAGAAAATTCAGCAAATTCCTAAAGAAAAACCGCAACAAAGACAACAACAAGGATAGGTATGGAAACAAGAAACCCAATGAATTGAATTCAAATAACTATACTTGTTTTGGTTGTGGTGAGCAAGGTCACATAAAGGCAGATTGTCCCAACAAGAGCAAAGAGAAAAAGACAAGCTACAAGGAGAAGAAAGGCAAGACAAAAAGAGCCTACATAGCTTGGGATGAAAATGAGGTGTCATCATCAAGTTCTTCATCAAGTGAAGATGAAAAAGCCAACATATGTTTAGTAGCTGAGGATGATGATGATTCTTGCAGTTCAAGTGAGGTAAGTTCATGTGCTTCCTTAAATGAACAAAATTATAGTGAATTGCTTGAAGCTTTTCAAGAAACTCATGATGAAGCTAATAGATTGGTTCTTTTAAACAACCGATTGAAAGATCTTAACAGTGGGCTTGAAAAGAAAGTTAAATCACTTGAAGAGGATCTGAGAAAAGCAAAAAATGATTTTGAAAAATTGGAAAATCATTTAAAAAATGCCTCTTGCAAGTGTGATACTCTCATTTACAAAAATTGTGAAAATCTTGAGAAAAAGGTTCACTATCTTGTTGAAACTGTGGACAAGCTTTCAAAAGGGAAGTCAAACTTTGAGAATGTCTTGGCATCTCAAAGCTGTGTTTTTGGAAAGGCTCGTTGAGGCTTCAATCCACAGAACAAGCAAGATAGGTTTTCAAAACCCTTCTTAAGAAAATCAGAAAAACAACCGATTGTTAAGACAAAACAACCGGTTGTTGCATGCTTTTACTGCATGAAGAAAGGCCACTCTGTTAGATTCTGTAAAATTAGGAAGTATTATGTTCCTAAAGGTCTTATGAAATGGATTCCTAAGGGATGTGATGTTTCTAACAGCAAAGTAAAATCAAATGGACCCAATTTTGTAAGGGGACCAAATCTTGCTACTTGAATTAGTTTATGCAGGAAAAATAAAGAGAAAAGAGAAGAACTGAGCCATCTGATCAAGCTATTGAAGAAGAAGGTAGTCATTGAAGCTGAATCAATGCTATGCAAAAGATCAAAATAGTGAAAAGAAGTTTTCTTGATCAACAAGCAATTGGATCATTGAAGAAACAACACAAGGATAAGACTTTCCTTTAATTGTTCTCAATCTTTGTTTCAAAGTTCTTTCTTGTGATTTATTTTCTTTTAAATCAATGTCACCTACTTTAATCTGTTTTTTGTTAAATGGCTAAAGTTCAAAATCAAGTTTTTAACTGCTGCAGAAAAACAACCGATTGTTTCTTCGAAACAACCGATTTTTTTGAGTCTGACAACATTGTGAAGAAATTGATTTTTTTTTCTCGTTGAAGATTAATTTCAAAAGGAAGAATCCTGGTCAAAAGATCTGTGTTGAAAGTTGAACATGCTCAGAAAGGAGTTACAAAAATCATAAAGGAATATATTCCAAAATCTTGGAAATTTAAGAGCCTTTATGACTAGTCAAAGACCATGTGAAGACCATGTGATTTTTAGTTTCTTTTTCTGACATTTTCTGTGCAGAACAGAGTCAAGTCCTCTCTCTCTCTGGAAAATCAGGTACCCATTGAATGAAATTAAATTCAAATTGATTTTCTTATTGCTATAAAATCAAGTGCAGATTTCTTCCACAAGAACAACCAATTGCAATATCTCTTGCACCATCTCTTGAAAAAATCTGGGAAGTGTGCTCTCCTCTGTTTTCGTCTCTGCAATCAGGGAATCAACCCCTCCCACCTCCAAAAGAGTCAAAACCAGGGCTGTAAGGTCTGGAGGAAGGTTAGAAGGCTGGTTTTCTGGAGATAAGGATCTCATTGAGAAGTATAGATATGAGACAAGTATCAAGAAGATAAACAACCCCAAGGTTGTATGCTTTGATTGGCTGAAAAGTCAAAAGCTTGATAATGTGAGAAGGCTGCTCAAGGATCAATCTCTCAAAAAATTCCTAGAGATGAAAGGAAGCATCTATCCAGATTTGGTGAAGGTTTTCTACACTAACTTGAAGTTTGAGGGAGACAATCTAGTTTCTCATGTGAAAGGTGTGGAAATGGAGATAACTCATGAAGTTTGGGCTGCTGTTGCTGGGCTTAAGTTCTCTGGCCTGCGAATCAACAAAGGAAACCTTGGTGTGGTGGAGGATTTTAACAAAATCCAGTTCTACAAAAGTTGCTTGAAGAATAATCAATCTCAAGTTAACACATGCTCGGTTGGAGGTTTGAAGCTTGATGAGAGGTTGCTTGCTCTCATTATAACTTGGATTGTAAGTCCAAGGGGGAGTAACCACTCTGTGTTAACTGAAGAAGATCTAGTTTACATCTTCTGCATCACCAAGAAAGTCAAGGTCAATTGGATTCATATAATCAAAGAACACATGCAAAAAGCCATGAGGTTAAGTGATTATCATTATCCCTATGTTGTTTTAATATCTAAGTTTCTACTCTTTTTTGAAGTTAATCTTGAAAATGAAACTTCTGAGCTGGTCAAGTCAACTCAAGAGTTGAACAATGGATCACTCAGCAAGATGGGCTTTACAAAAGTAGGTGGAAAATGGATAAGTAAGGATGGTGATCATGGTGCCTCATCTAGTGGTGCTGCTCATCTTGAACAAGAAGAACCTGCTGATATGGATGTTCAACATGAAGATCCAACTGGAGATTTTCAAAATGCAGGACCTAGTGCTGATGATGGACATCAAGGAGAAAGAATACAAACCATGTCTCCTTTTGAAAGACTCATGGTGAATAGGCTAGATAGCTTTGCTGAAAATCAAAGGAACCTTCATGATCTCTGTGTTAGTAATTTCCAGAGGATTGACACCAGGTTTGACAACATGGATGCAAGGTTTATGACTCTGGATGAACAGATTGAAGCTGTCCAAAATCAAATCTTTGATCTTCAGTTTGCTGATGAAGAAGAATGAAGGAAAAAAAACCGATTGTTCATCGAAACAATTGATTGTTTTTGGCTGTTCTTTGCTGATTTTAATATTTCTTTTCTTTTGTTGTTGCTGTTCTATTCTGATGTAATGGAAACAATATCTGTTTTATCTCTTATCTTTGTCTATTTGTGAAGACAAATAGGGGGAGATATATGTTGTGTTTCAAGTTGTTTTAAGTTTCTGTTTTTTTTTAAAACAGTTTGGGTGATATGTATTTTGTCTATGATATTAATTGTTTTAAGCTTTAAACTGTTTATCTGTATGCTAACAGAATATTAGAAGTTCAATGTATTGCTCAAAGTTCTATTGCAGGAACTGCTTCAAATTTAATCAGTACAACACAAGCACCAGGGATTTGTCTTCATCAAATAGGGGGAGATTGTTGAACCAAGTGGTGTTCAATGCTTTGAAGAATCCAAATCCTTTGAAGGATGTTAAAGCCTCTGCTTTGCTTGTTGCTGCTATGCTGGTTTATAATTTTGTTCTGGGGTAATTTAATGTTGTAATCCACCCTTAGATTAAATCTCAAAGCAGTTAGCATCTCAATCTTTAACAAAGCAAAATGTTTTTCAAGCTAAGTTGAAACAACCGATTGTTTTGTCGAAACAACCGATTGTTTACACTTAGGTGTTTTGAGAAAGTTTGAAAACTGTTTTTGAATGGTGAAAACTGTTAAGTAACAAAACAACCGATTGATTCGAGGAAACAATCGATTGTTTGTTTTGGAACCATAACAAAATAACTGTTTTCTTTGACTGAGCTTTAAATGATTTAAAACTGAATACGCTCCAATCATTAAATGCTTTGACCAATCTTTTTAAAGCAATTAAGAGTTTGTTAAGATTTGATAACAAACTATATCTTGGTATAAATTCAGAAAAACTGTTTTTAAGAAAGAGATCTTTTGAAAAAGTTTTTCTAAGAGAGTTTTTCAAAGTGCTGAGATTGCTTAAGAGTTTTGTGATTGATCAAGGTGCTGGAATAGGATTCTACTTGTATTGATTTCAGATATTCATCTGTAACAAGTGTAATCTTTGTAAACTGCTGAAACAATTTCATCTGTGTGTTTTTGCTGAGATTGGCTGTGTGTTCTTGAGATGTTCAAGATCAGCAATCTTAGTGTTGGCCAAGGAGAGTGTGTTTCTTGAGGTTTTCAAGGTCATTCTCTTGGTTGTTGTGTAAGTGATCGAGGTGTGATTGCTTAGTGGATTTCCTCAGGGTTTCTGAGAAGACTGGATGTAGCTCTGGGTTGGAGTGAACCAGTATAAACATCTGTGTACAATCTCTCTATCCTTATCTCTTTAAATTCAGTTTGTTTGTTGTTTGCTGGTATAAACAACCGATTATTTCGAAGAAACAACCGATTGTTTTTTCTAGTGTTATAGTTTTGCTTGCTGTTTTGGCTAACTGAATTGCTGAATCAATTGGTTTCTTAAATAAATTCATTCTAGCTCTAAAAAGATTGCGAAAACCCCTTTAAACAATTCACCCCCGCTCTAGTTTAAAGCCATCTTTTCTAACATCTACTTCTACACCTAAATCAACAATGAAAACCTCCAACATTAAATGTTTTAGATGTCTAGGTTTTGGGCATATTGCAGCCAATTGTCCTTCTATGAGAAACATGATGTTGAACGGGGGGGTTGTTATGAGTGATCATAACTCTCAAAGGTTTAGGTACCTTACCTCTTATAGGAGCCAGAGTGAGGAAGAACATGAAATTCCATGTTAGGGAGATTTGATATTAGTGAGGCGCATGCTGGGCCAAGTCCAAAAGCCTTTTGATGAGAGTCAAAGGGAAAACATTTTTCACACAAGGTGCCTCATTAATGACAAATTGTGTTCCTTAATCATGGATGGGGGTAGTTGTGCAAATGTGGCCAGCACAAGAGTGGTGGAAAAACTTGGGTTACCCACCATATCTCATGCAAAGCCCTACAAGCTCCAATGGCTAAGTGACGAAGGGGAAATAATAGTAAATAAGCAAGTCCTCATAGCCTAAGGATGAGGTCTTGTGTGATGTTGTACCTGTGGAAGCCACACATATTCTTTTAGGAAGGCCATGGTAGTTTGATAGAAAAAACTTTACATGATGGCCTTACTAAAAAAATTTCCTTTACCTTCCATGGGCATAAGATCACACTGAAATCTCTCTCACCAAAGGAAGTCCATGAGAACCAAGTCAAAATGAAAGAAAAGATAGAATATGAAAAAGAAAAAAAGAGTTATAAGAGAAGCCTTCTCCTTTCACCAAAAGAAGTTAAAAAGGTAATGTTTTCTCAAAGGGCTATCTTCATAGCTTATCCAATGAAAAACCTTGAAAGTGAGTCGGCAACAGATAGTTCTATGTGCTTGGATCCTTTGGTAAAGGAGTTTAAAGGTGTGTTCTAAGATCCCTCTAAAGGATTACCTCCTCTAAAAGTTATTGAGCACCATATTGATTTCATACCCGGTGCTTCTTTACCAAATCGGCCAGCATATAGGACCAATCCAGAGGCCAAGAAAATTCAACAACAAGTTGAGGAATTAATAGCTAAAAGGTGGGTGCAAGACAACATGAGTCCATGTGCTATGCCTGTAATTCTTGTCCCTAAAAAGGATGGGAGTTGGTGGATGTGTATGGATTGTCGTGTAATTAATAACATAACCATCAAGTATAGGCATCCCATTCCTAGATTGGATGACTTGTTGGATGAGTTGCATGGGTCTCAAATCATCACCAAAATTGTTCATAAAAACGAGTATAATCAAATTCGGATTAAATCGGGAGATGAATGGAAAACCGTCTTTAAGACCAAATTTGGGTTATATGAGTAGTTAGTCATGCCCTATGGCTTAACCAATGCTCCAAGCACCTTCATGCGACTTATGCATCATGTGTTAAGACCTTTCATTAGCAAGTTTGTAGTGGTCTATTTTGATGATATCCTTATCTATAGCTTGTCTTTAGAGGACCATAAGAAGCATGTTAGGCAAGTCTTACCTTAGGAAGAAAAGATTGTATGCTAATCCAGAAAAATGTGTGTTTTCAACTGATCACATAGACTTCCTAAAGTTTGTTGTAAGTTCACAAGGGGTGCATGTGGATGAAGAAAAGGTTGCTGCAATTAAACATTGGCCCACACCCACCAATGTTAGTGAGGTACAAAGTTTTCATGGACTTGCTAGTCTTTATAGAAGGTTCTTGAAAGACTTTAATACCATTGCCGCACCTTTCAATGCCATAGTAAAGAAGGATGTGGTGTTTAAATTGCGCCACGAGAAAAAACTTTTGAAACTTTAAAGGATAAATTTACCAAGGCACCCATTTTGGAACTACCCAACTTTACTAAGACATTTGAAATAGAATGTGATGCCTCCAACATAGGCATTGGGGCTATCCTCCTCCAAGAGGGTCACCCCATAGCTTATTTTAGTGAGAAACTCGAGGGGAGTCATCTCAATTACTCAACCAAGGATAAGGAACTTTATGCTCTTGTGAGGGCCTTGCAAAATTGGCAACACTATCTTTTCCCAAAGGAATTTGTGATACATAGTGATCATGAATCCCTTAAATATTTGAAAGGCCAAAGCAAGCTCAACAAGAGACATGCCAAATGGGTGGAGTTCATTGAGCAATTTCTTTATGTGATCAAACATAAGCAAGGTAAAACAAATGTGGTTGCGGATGCTCTTTCAAGAAGGCATACCTTGCTAAATGTTTTGGATACTACATACTTGGTCTTTGATCACATAAAGGAAATCTATAAAGATGACCTTGATTTCTCTCACATCTACCAAGAGTGCTCAAAGGGAGGACACAAGGACTTTTTCATACATGATGGTTTTCTATTTAAAGGAAAAAGAATTTGTGTTCCCCAAGGGTCTTTGAGGCAATCTCTTGTTAGATAGGCACATGAGGGTGGTCTTATGGGACATTCTGGGGTAGCTAAAACCTTAGACACTTTGCATGAACATTTCTTTTGGCCTCACATGCGCAAATTCGTACATATCTTTTGTGATAAATGCATAGCATGTAGGAAGGCTAAGTCTAAGGTGCAACCACATGGCTTATATACCCCTCTCCCCATCCCGGACATGCCTTGGGTTGACATTTCCATGGATTTCATTCTAGGTCTACCCAAGACATCTAAGGGTATGGACTCTATCTTTGTGGTGGTGGACCAATTTTCTAAAATGGCTCATTTTATTCCATGCCACAAAGTAGATGATGCTACTTACATAGCAAATCTCTTTTTCAAGGAAGTTGTTAGATTGCATGGGCTTCCTAGAAGTATAGTGTCCGATAGAGATTCAAAGTTTTTTAGTCACTTCTGGAAGACATTGTGGGGAAAACTTGGTACCAAACTCTTGTTTTCTACTACTTGTCATCCCCAAACCGATGTCAGACAGAAGTGGTTAATAGGACTGTGGGTCCAATGTTGAGGTGCCTTATTTCTGGGATCCCAAGGGTGTGGGAAAACTTAATTCCTCATATTGAGTTTGCCTATAATAGAGTAGTTAATTCTACTACTTCTCACAACCCTTTTGAGGTTGTGTATGAGTTTAATCCCCTCACACCCCTTGACCTACTTCCTATCCCTGTACTTGATGAGTTGTTGTGCAAGGATGGATTTGAAAAGGCTTCTCTTATAAAGAACTTGCGCCAACACATCAAGCAACAAATTGAGAGAAAGGTAGGCAAGTATGCACAAAATGCCAATAAGGGGTGCAAAGCGTTAGTCTTTGAACTTGGGGAATGGGTTTGGCTTCATTTAAGGAAGGATCTCTTTCCTACTCAAAGGAAATCCAAACTCCTACCTTGTGGTGATGGTGTAACATCCCGCCAAAATACTATACAAATGTATATAATGAAAATAAAGGTAACAAATAGATTCTATGAACAAAATATTATATATATGAAATGTAGTTTCTCCTCACAGGGAGTTTAATACAAATTCGGTCAAATTTTTCCAGAAACATAAACAAATACAGTAAAAAACGAAGCAGGCGATCTCCTATCGGAAGAGACCGATCTCCTATCGAACGAGGACGATCTCCCATCGGAGGACCCAAAACAGCCGATCTGCTTCCGGCGACCACTCACTAAGGAGCTCTTCTTCCTGGAAGATCATCTGCTCCCGTGTAAGTTACACACGATCATCACAGTTTTAAGAGAACAGCCACAGAACCAAAACACGCAGGGTAAGCTAGATATTTTAAAGAGAGTTTAAATCATGAACATGACAATCAAAGTAAAACAAGTTTCAAAATATCCATGTAAAACGTAGAGTTGCTCATATCATTCACCTGATCGCCCAAAATCACACATTTCACAACATTCACCCATAGTCATTCCATTTCACAATACTGCATCAAGTGTCTATAAACTATCAATGTTTCTCATTTCTCACGTCAGACTTTCCACTGACTCACCACACAAGACACTTGACACTACTTCCGGATTGACTCGTGCGTTGATTAGACTCAGAGATCTGCACCTGTCATACCACACCACTGTGAAATCCACACAGGGTCGCTGTGAATCCACACAGCATGCGCATATATCATCTCAATGTCAATAGTTCTCCTGGTATGACAGGGTTAATCCATAGGACAGGCGGAGCTCGTTCTTTTTCACACGAGACGCCCATCATATAGACCTCCTTCGACTCTCAACAACTGAGTAACTTCCTCTACGTGATTCCATTACCTCAGCAGAGTCAGGATATCCCCTTAGGAATCACCGATCAATGCACCTACTACAAGATCTTACACGGTATTTTCTTTCCTGAAAATACTATGCCTCGATCCCACATTCACAGCATTCAAAAACATCATACCACTCGAGTAATTGATTCAAGTCACAGCAACGAATCATTTCAAGGTTCAGATCTTCGAATATTTCATTTAAATCTCAAGTAGTTTCAAAACAACACCCAAAAACAGAGAGTTCACAAACAACGCCAAAACCGGCGATCTAGTTCAAAAACAGGGTGTTTCGAAGACTGTATATAAAACCGGCGACCACGTCGCCCAAGCACACAAACAGAGCATTTTACGCAGATGAAAACAAAAATGGCGACCACGTCGCCCTCACTTCAGAGATAGCTACACTATGGCTTGTATGGAAAAAGAGGTCTAGCTTCCCTTACCTGGACTTGCGCAACCACCAGGAGCTTCGAAATCCAACAGAGCTTGAAGAATGCCTTGGCTCTATTCTTGAGTCTGGTTTTGAAGGAGTTGCAGAGAACTTTCCCAGGTGCTCCAATGGTGTTGCTTCTCGTCGTACTCTTGTGTGGAGATGCTGAAATCGCAACGCGGAGGAGGTAACTGGAGGAGAAGGGAGGGAACTCACTCTTTCTCTCGTCGAATACAACAATGTTTTCTTTTCTCTCAGCAGTGGATTTTTTTGTAACTTAAACCAACTTATCCCTCCAAAAGCAGCTGCCACCACCTACTCTGCAGGGAAGTTTGCGTGCACGCTTCCCTGAACAGTACTACTAAGCGTGCCTCTGCGCAGGCTACGCTCTGAGGTCACTATTCTGAACCACTCTTTTGTCTACGTGGCGCGCGTGCAGAACATCTCTTGCTGGGAGTCTGGGGCCCACGTTCTCTGGGTGTAACTCAACGTCGCGCGATGACCTTTCGCCGATGACTACTAGCTCGAAGAGAAACCACTGATGACCTCTCGCGCGAAGACGATCCACCGATGACCTCGCGCGAAGACAACTACCGATGACCTCGCGCGAAGACAACCACCGATGACATCTTCCTGGCGAACGACCGATGTCTCCTTCGCCCTGGAAGACAACCGATGTCTTCCCTGGCGACGCCCTCATAACTCTCGCGCCTTGGCCACGTCCACATGCCTCGCGCCCTGGCAATGCCCGCGTGCCTCGCGCCCGCGCGATGCCCGCATGCCCCTCGCGCCCGCGCGATGCCTGCATGCCTCTCGCGCCCGCGCGATGCCTGCATGCCTCTCGCGCCCGCGCGATGCCTGCATGCCTCTCACGCCCGCGCGATGTCCACCTGGCGCTCATGTGTAGCAGGCGACCGGCGACCTCGTAGCCTTCTAAACTTAACTTTTTCCTCCCTTTCTATTCTAAATAAAAACATACTTAGAATTCATTTAAAATATAACTCTTTTATTCCAATTTAATTTTTCAGGTCCTTACAGATGGTCCCTTCCAGATCATTACAAGGATCAATGATAATACTTATGAGTTAGATTTACCTAGCACATATTGAGGAAGCCATTCTTTTAATGTTAGTGACCTAACTCCCTTCTCTACAGATGTTGCAAATTCATGGATGAATTCTCTCCCACCCAGAGAGCATGATACAGACTTGAGAGATGGAACTATCGCTGACCAAGCCCAAACTTCTAGAAGAAGGATACGAAGCATGACACAAGATCAAGGGCTAGGTCAGGACCCATCACTAGTCAATGCTTCAGAGCCCATTATTCCTCAAAGGATTACCAAGAGCAGAGCCCAAGATATGAGAGCTGAGCACCAACTAGTCTCCTTGTTTTTAATTTTTGTAGAATAGGGTTTAAATAGCATAATAGGAGGGGTGTACTTATCAAATTGGGCCATGACAAGTCCATTAGGGTTAGGATGTAGCCTTATGATGTGAGTTGATTTTATGATTTAGCATTTTTATGGTGAAACTTTGCTTAGGATTGGATTTTTAAGACAATTAAGGTGAGGACCTAAGGAAAATCCCCACTGGACATTAACTTAACCAAGTGGTTAAGTAGATGTGAAGGTTCATTTCCATAAGGCAAAAAGAAAAAAAAAGACATGAATAGGTGATAATGGATGCAATAGCTGAAACTTAGAAACTTAGAAAGGAGAAAAGGAATGCATCAATGGTGTACAAGTCATTCCAAATGATGATCCTTACTCAAAAAGAGTCTCCAAAACCGAAAACACAGAGATAGTCAAGGAAGAACAAAAATGCAACCAAAAGGAAATGGAAAATGGAAGAGATGATGCAAGAAGAACTTATGGATATGGAGACAATGAGGAATCACGCCACTTGATGGGGTGGAACCACCAAGATGAGTGGAAGAAGGCCGCCACTTGAGAGCATCATCACCCATAAGATAAGACCAATTTGGAGGAGACTCACTCACTCATTACTCACACAAAAATTGTGCAGAATTTCTTTACTATAATTTTCAACTTGCTAAAATACACTAGGTAGGCCTCCTATTTATAGATGAAGGAGCCTTGGAGAACAAGTTAAAGGGGTAGGATGGGAAAAAGGAAAAAATGGGCAGCCTTAGGGTTTGACTAAGTTAAACCCGCATCCTAGGCTTGTCCTTTTAGAAACTAGGTCAAAATGCCTTCCAAAAGGGCCAAGAATAAGCTAAAATGCTAACTACACCCCCTACTATGCTAAAGGCACCTTATTCTAGCCTATCTTTGCTATTTGGATCCCTAAAGTGAGCCCAAATTATTTACAACTTATGTATCTTATAAGAAGACCAAAAGAAAGAATAGCTGGTGTGTTGGTTTATGCCCAGCTCCTCTTGTGAGGTCCTATGATCCTTGGTGGGGTCTTGAATTGTTTGCTAAGATGACTGTTCACGTTGTGCTTTGTCTTTTGCTTCCTTGGTCATCTTTGTAGCTATTTCGGTTGTATCATGCCCCCCAAGTTCGAGAGAATTCGACCTCGAATTCAGAACTCCTGTAGATAACATAGTTAGTTTGTTCACATTTAAGATAGTGCAGGGATTGGGATGTGAACTCAACGTATGTTCCTTAAGTGTTGGGAGTACATAAGATGGGTTTCTATATACAGACCAAGTTTGAAAAGAATGTTGGGGAATGACAAATCTTTGTGATGAAAATCCTTTTAAAAGGTGGAAACCTTTAGGAGGTACTTGAAAATCATCCCTAACACTCTTTAAGAAAGATGGTAAGTAGGTAGAAACCTTTGGTAATGAAAAAGAGAAGGAAGAACTATACCATGAAGGCGTAGTTATTTTCATATGGGTCAACAAGATGAGACCCGTTGTACTTTCCTTTTCTTCATCATTTTCTCTTTTTGTTTTTATTTTTATTTAGTCTTTATTTACCAACATGCTGCTTTCAAGAAATTATCAAGGATTTCAAGAAGTCTATACAAAGTAATGTTTCAAGAAATTATCAAGGATTACTTGAAGTCTATACAAAGTAATGTTTAAATACAAGAAGACTATATAAGAAGACTTAAATCTCAAGAGAAAGATAAACAAATATGTTGAAAGGTCGATCAAATCACAATCCAATCATGATGCTTAGACTGTTACACTCTTACCTAAAAAGAGTTGCATCTTGACTATGAGCTATAACTTTTGACCTAATGGTATGTGGTCGGTCCAATATTTGGTATCAGAGTCAAGGTCACGAGTTTGAATCTTAGGGTCACAATTGTTTAGGAAAAATAGTTGCACATTGAATAATTATCCCATTGTCTAGACGAGTCAAGTCAGAATCGAAGAGTTCGATTTTAGTTTTAGATTATTTTTATCGAAACTAAGAATCCTTTTTCATTGTTTCCTTCAATAGAAAATCTTTGGATAAGATTCTTGGATGTCTAAAGACAAAACGATGAAGGAGAGAGCGAAATTCGTAAAGAGATAGACTAGTGTCATGAAATCTTGTGATTGTGCCAAATATTTTTATTTGAATTGGATCACGTTGAGGACTAGAACAATAATACTCGTATAAAATAATAAGTTAGGGTGTGGATTGTTCTCCGAGATGAACATAGCTTCGAGAAGATCACCTACCTAATGTTTATTGGTTATCAATATCTTTTATTATATCGTGTGCACCAAAGTTGAATGTTAGAATTTATTTTTTTAACAAATAATTATTTATTAATTGTATGAGGTGTTATCTGATTATAAAGTAACAATCCATTGAATCCATAAAACATTTTAAACTCTAAAACAAGTAAGGATTTAAGATCGAACCCTTGCTTTGATACCAATTGATGCAAATCAGTCTTCATTCCATTGAGATGACATGTGGAGCTTCATGGTTTCCTTTCCTATATATGGTTAGGTGGACTTCTCATGCTTTCCATGTCATGCTTGGACGTTCCATGCTTCCACCTAGCACTCCATGCCTCTTTTTTACCCTAGACACTTATTTGGGAACCCTAGACGACCTAAGGTTGCATTGGGCCAAAGGAGACCCAATTGTAAATCTATCTAGACTCTTTTTTCCTATTTGCCCCCTACTTTACTAGGATCAATACAAGACCCATGAAAATTATCCCAAAAACAAGCCCAAATGAAACCTATATTACTCTATATAATTTTTACAAGACTAAGAAGAAGAAAAATACTTTTCAATTATGAGTGCTCCTCTCCGTTAAAACTTTAACTTCTTCTATCTTCTTAGTCAATGGTTTTGAGGTTGGATGATTTTCATCATCAACATTTTAGAATTTATACAGATATAGAAAGTTTTTAAATTCATGTTACCAGTAGGTTTCTAGTATAGAAGGTTTTCAAATTAAGATTCTAAATTTAAAAATATATGATTTTGATTTGATCAAAATATTTTAATGTTTATTATTATTATTATTCACTTTCAATTTTTTCCAAAAATATTTTCAAGACTCAAGCCACGCAAAATATATCAAATCCAAAATTTCCTTATAGAATGTCTAATAGAAAAACAAGGGTGTTATGATGCGAAACTTACACAAGCATCAATATTAGTAGAATCAAAATTCAACATTTAAGATATACAAATATAGAATGATTTCTAGGTTCAACAATAACAGATAAACACTTAAGATGAATAGAAAACTTTGAATAAGAAGTTTCTTCTTGGAATTTCTAAAGACAAAATAACGAAGGACCGAGCAAAATTTGTAGAGATAGAGTTGTGTTTTGAAATCTATCTTTTGACTGTGCTAAATGTTTTTATAAGAATTGGATCACCTCGGGGACTAAAACAATAATACTTCTTGTAATAAAGAGTTTGGGGTGTGGATTGTACTCTAAGATGAACATAACTTCGAGAAGATAACAATATCTTTTATTATATTGTGTGTACCAAAGTTGAGTGGTTAGATTTTATTTTTTTTTAAAAAATAATTAGTTTTTAATTGTATGAGATGATATTAGATTCTGTAATTATAAATGGTGTTCTTCTACCTGTTTATCACTCATTGTAGGGGTCGCTAATGGTTCTAGAAGTTCTCGAGTGACCAAAGTTTCCCAAGCTTGGAATGGTAGTGATTGGATTATTCCCTCAAATATTCAACATGTAAATCATTATTTTGAAGATATCATTATTAGGTAGGAGCAGAATCCGGATGACTCTGGAAATTTCACTCTCAAATCTGCTAGGAAGTTCTTCTTGGATCCCGGAGTTCTTTGTGGTTTGGGTAAGCTTACCTGGTCTCAATATATTCGTCCTTCCAAAACTCTAGCCCTTTGGAAATTTTTTGATCGATGGCTTCCTACTGGCCAACACATTCAGCACAGAGGTTTGCATATATGTTCTATGTGTACTCTTTGTGAAAAGAAGAAATAATCCATTCAACATTTATTTTTGAATGTCCTCATGCTTTGCATATTTGGAGTTGGATACAACAAATTTTCTCTAATGCTCATTTCTCTAATGTTGATGATCTCTTTTCTTTTGTTAAAAGTGATGGTAGTCCTTTGGTTAATTTCATTAAACTTGTTGTGATTACTTTCTCTATTTGGATGATATGACATATGTGAAATTATGCTTGATTTCAGGTTAAGATTGACCTGCCCATGTCTATTTCCACCATTAAAGACTTCATTTGTTTGGTGGGTAATTCATCTAAAATCTCCATAAGGAATGATATGTTTAACTTCTCTGTGCTTAAGTTCTTTGACATCAATACACGAAGTAGCAAAGTTCTTAATCCTCTTCCTGTAAGATTGGATTTCCCTTCTCCTGGTTGGGTTAAAATTAATATTGTTAGTGTTGCTGATGACTTTTTACGGCAAGTGCACCGCATTGTCAGAAGTAATAATTTGTACGTAAGGACGGATATCAATCCCACAAGGAACAATTGAATTATCAAGTACAATATTCGTTAAATATAAAACAGAACACTAAAAAGTTGTTTGGAAATTGTTATAGTGGCAAGAATTAACAAGAAAACAAATCAAAGAGTAATTGCATCAATTGAAAAAATGGGGATTAGGTTTCATCTGTCTCACTCTCATGTATTTTGATTAGCATGTTAACATTATGTTTTTTGATTGAGATTGATGCCCGTATAAAAGTCATTTATATCGATTCCTCGCATATAAAATTCTTAAGAATGTTCCCTAAATATCGATCCCTCGCATAATTATAAGAACAACTTAAAACGAAGCTCAGACACTAGTAGAAATTACTATTTCAAGTCTATTCCTAGCACTCAAATATGTTAAGTATTGTTGTTTAGGGCAGAACCCTAAAAATACTTCCCAGTCAGATTTAAGATTCTCAATGTCACAAAAATTTAGAAGTAAAACAACAATACCAATAATCAATCAAGAACTGAATATTAATATATAAGATATCACCTCAATACATAAGAGTTTGAGCAGATTACTCCCAATCCCAAAGGGTAGAATTAGCCACGCATACTTCTAGCACCTTCCATTCCCCCAATTGGGTTACAATTCACTCTATAGTGTTTTTCTCTCAATCCCGCACACTAGGGTTATGCCTCTAGCCCCCTATTTAACCTAATTAGGGTTAGGTGACTTCCTACATCACGCATTTGGGCTTTTTTGTGCACTTATGCATTCTGGGCCTTCCACCTTTCTCCTTTTAGCTTATATTATTCTTCTTTAGCCTAGTCATCTCCATTCTTCCCTAAAAACCTGAAATTAACACCAAATTTGGGAATACAATATTCTTATTCAAATAAAGATCATAAAATATGTAAAAAGGTATAAATTCATAAATTAAGCATTATTTTATTTTTATTTTAGCAATTAATGCTCAAAAATGCCTATATTTTAATATAAAATATTACTGAAATTCGGCACTTATCAGCTACTAGGGGTTCTCCTAGCCTTACTGCTTGTGGTGGTATTTTTCGTGAGAATATGAAAAAGTTCATTAGTGGTTTCTCTACTTTCCTGGATATTCAGAATGCTTTGGTTGTTGAGTTCTATGGGAGTGATTCATGCTATTGAAGAAGCCAAAAAGATGGGTTTTCCATGTTTGTGGCTTGAATGTGACTTTGCCTTAGTTTGTGTTGCATTTACTGATAGAACTAATATTCCTTGGACTCTTCATAATAGGAAAAACAAATGTCTTGATTATTGTGAGAAAATCAAATTTAGAATTTCTCACATTTTTCGTGAAGGCAATACTTGTGCTAACAAGCTTGCTAAATTAGGTTTCATTAGTAGGGGGAAGTTTCAGTGGTATAATAGGCTTCCATCCAACTTATTCTTAGAATTCTTTATTTATAAGAATAGATTACCTAAGTATTGCTTTTCTTAGGTTGTTTTTAATGGGTTTTGGCCTAGTCCCCCCATATTTTCTGGTATTTCCTTTATTTTTATTTTTTTAATAATACTCTTTTCATGTTGTGGCAGATAATTGTTGAAACTTAAGGTGTTAGCCAACCTGAGATCTCATGTTTCATAGTGATGCCTAGCATGATAGCATTTTATAAAAAAAAAACTTCAATTACCAATAATCTTTGAAAACTCTAGTGTTGAAGGTGAAAGGAAATGATTCTCATTTTTGAACGTGAGAAATTTCCATTAACACTACATGTTTTGAACTCTATTATACATAAATTTAAACATAGTTACATTCTTGGTGATCATATTTAACCACCACAACTCAGGCTAAGAGCAGAGAAGATTATAAATCTTTACAAAAGATATTCTATCTCTTAGCCTTGTACAAATCGAAAAAAGGTAAAATAGTTTTTTCTTTAGGCCTTGTATTTTTGGGTCATTTTTAGAGTAGGATAAAAATAATTTAGAGGAAATCTAGAAACTTTCACTTGAAACTCAAGCAAAGGTTTCTAGAGCACCTTATAAAGCTTGGACTATCACTTGCAAAGTTTAACCTTCACCATATTTAAGTTAGCTTAACTAAGGAGAAGGTAACCTAAGGGACAAAATTTAGCATCTTGTGAGCCTATAAAATAGTGAGTGGCTCTTGTATTGTAAATTCAGACTTGGATGAAATGAAATGTGTTTCTGAATTTTCAGCATACTCTCTTCGTTTCTCTTTTTGCTAGATGCTCTCAAGCCTAGTGAAAGCCCAAGGAAGTTGGCATAACCTCTTCCTTGAACCTTGCACATAAAACACCACAACTATTCATCTTCTCCTCCTTTTCCATTCAGTGTGACCTTCATCAAAGACTTTCGCTGCCTTCATCAACCTCATCCAAAACAATGAATCCTATCTTTTTTCATATTTTGTATTTGGACGTGCCTTTTTAAATGTATGTTATCAACATATCAAATCTATCATATAAAATGTTTTATGAATTTTGGACATAAAATGAGCTTAGAATAAAATTGGAAAAACTAGGGTAAAATTTCACAAATTTGAAAAAGGAAGAAACCTAGGAATCCAAATGAATGAAGAACAATACTACAAGACACAATGGAATTAGATGAAATAGGAGTGTACTAATGAACAAATAATACAACAAGAACTCAAACAACACAAAACAAAAAGGCTCAAAGAGTTCTACTACTGTTTTATGGCACAAACACTTGGTGTGCATTCTAAGAGACATTTTAACAAACACATTTATAAGTTGAAAACTTGAATTCTATTGACAATTGATACAAAAATTGGACATGACTAATGAAATGTAAGGATTAAAAACACAAAACAACACCTAATTTCTCACTTATACTAAATCAAACATGAATTAAAACAAAAGGAACAACACAAAATAAAATTAAAACCTCAATAACATAAGGTTTTTGAATAGGTTTCCATGCGGACAACATTTAGAACAAAATAAAATAAGAAAACATCAAAAGAAAGTAAACTAAACCATTTAAAATGAAAAAAAAGAACATTAATCGGTGAAAAACAAGTAAAACTGATTAAAAGCGAAGTAAAAACAAAGAACAACCCAAGAACATCAAGAACTATGAGGAACTTGAAGAACAATTGGTGCAACATGATATTGAATGGTGAAAAGTCAAAATAAACTGTGGAAGAAAAATTTAAACAATGAAAACAAAAGACTAAATGATGGAAATTGAAAAACAACGAAGAAAATGTGAAGAACAAACCAAGAAGAAAACTAAACACACAAGAAAACAAGCATTAAAAAAAAATTAGTTTAAGGCTTATTTGAATCATGATTGCCTTGCTCTGATCCACATGATCCAATGGTGTTGTGTGTTTTGGATGAGGTTGATGAATGAGACTCATCTCATGGCTTTCCACGCCCAGATGATGATCTCGGGAGGTATAGACGCCGTGCACTGTAAGCTATTCATGGGCACGTTTACAGGCACGACACTGCAGTGGTTTATTGGCCTTCCAGATGGCCACATAACCTCGTTCGATCAATTTGCTACAATGTTCAGGGAATAGTTCATATTCAACCAAGCTCCACCCCCCATCCCTTTCGACCTCTTCAGGGTAAAGGAGAACCTTTGAAGGATTTCCTAAACCGGTTTGGAGCATTTATGGTGAAGCTCCACACCCAGGATGAAGCTTTATTGGTGCATGCCTTCGAATAGGGACTGTTGGCAGGCCCTTTCAGTGATTCCTTGATAAGGAATCGGGCGAGAATGTATGGAGAGATCAAGCGGCAAGTTGTTGCTCACATCGCCGCTGAAGAAGCAGTAACCATGAAGCATGGAAACACAAGTGCAGGGCAGGTTAAGACCTGTGAGAGCAATCGTACCCAACCTATGAGGGTGTATGGGACTACAACAGAGAAGAAGCCGGCACGACGAACACCCTATGAGTCGAAGAAGAACCAGTCTAGGCCGAGGTCAAAAGATGACCTACCTTTCCGACCTTGGTTTAAAATATCTTATAAGGAGTTGCTCGCTATGCCAGGTATACAGGAAAAGTTGACGCCCCCTCTAAAGACTGATAGATCTTTGGGGCCAAGCAAGAGTACTTGGTGCGATTTCCATAAGACTTATGGACATGATGTGGAGAATTGTATAGTCCTGGGATGCCAGTTGGCAGGGTTGGTGAAGGAAGGCCTCCTACAGGATTATGTGTTATGATGTCAAGAGGGATCCAAGGAAGAGACACCGACGGAAGAGCAAAGGCATGAAGTACTCATCCATAAGGAAATCAATACTATCTCTGGTGGATTTTCGGGAGGAGGTTGCATTGCTTCCTAGAGGAAGAGGTATGTAAGGGAAGTGATGACAGTAGAGGATCAAGGGGGTGATAAGCCAGCTGAGCCCAACCTCTGCTTCACCCGAGCAGATTTGAGGGACATTGTCCCACATGACAACGATCCCGTAGTGATTTCAGTGGTCACCGCAGGGAGAAGGGTGCACCGAGTTCTCGTAGATCAGGGGAGCTCGGCTGACGTGATGTTTTAGTCGACATTCAACAAGCTACAGTTGTTACCAGATCAGTTGAGGCCATATGATGGCTGTTTGTATGGTTTTGCAGGGGATCAGGTAGAGGTGAGGGGGCACGTAGAGCTGAGGACAATCTTCACATATGGCACCTTATCTCGGACCATCACTATAAGGTATTTGGTTGTTAATGCTCTGTTTGCTTACAATATTCTTTTGGGCAGACCTGTTATAAATAGGTTGGGAGTTGTGGCCTCGTTGAGGCATATGAAGATGAAGTTACCCTCCTCAAAAGGAAGGGTGATCGTGAAACTACAATCTGCAAGTGGGACCTAGTTTTACCTACCCCATGGTGGGCACCAAATGTTCTTGCCGGTTGACTCGGTCGCCGGTTGACTCCGATGACTGGTTCAGGCTCCATTTTTTTTTTCTGAAATCTGCACTTCTCTTGGTTGTTTGGTGCTTCACTTGTTGAAACAAGGAGCGCCCTTACGGGCGGTCACACTTCGACGATCAAGTCAGTAAGGGCTTTATGAAAGAATAAGAAACAAATAGCTTCAATATTCAAAAAGTGTATTCATAATTGCGTACCTTCACTTGGGACCTTAAGCCCCTTTTATAGAGTGTCATTAGGTTACTACTGGTAACCAACTTCCCATACGAGAATCTTATCTCTAGTGAGAGAATATTCAATGGGAGAGAATTTTGTTATCGTGTGTGTAATCTTAACAGCACAACTGTGTGGAATTCTATCTCCTTGGAGTGCAACAAACCCTAACAGAATAATCACTTGGATACCAACTTGGATATTGTTCCCCAAGATTAAATCTGTTTCAAGTACGTTTACATACTTTTATGTATAACATATGCAACTGTTCCAGAGAGAATAAAATCTCAACTGAAATATAACTGGGAATATTATCTTTTATCTTTAAGGTGTAGACCACAAATAACCATTTTGTTTTAAATGCACGCTTATATCTTTAAGATTATATCATGCAACAAACAACTAATTGAAACCCTCTCGACCCAATAGTCGAGCTGACCTGCCTGTCACAGGCACCGATGTCCGATCTCCGAGGACTGAGATCTGGTCCACTACAAAAAAATTTCCATAAATTATTGATCCAACACTCAAAATTTTATTTGGCAAAAGCTGAGTGAATCTCTATAATTAGCTCTCGGTTTGGGCTTTACTGCACCTTTTTCCTTTGGTTTTTTGTGTTGACATTTTTACCAGACCTTCCTTATTGTATTACCTTATTCTGGTTAAAGTTTTAACATCAAATTCCTACCATTCAATTCACAATAAAATTTTTAATTGTCATTGCCAGTGCCAAAAATTAAGGTTCATTTTTTGCGACCTTGTGCTTTGTTATGTGTCAAACTGTTTGATTTGTTTCTTCCTGAATATACATCCGTTTGACCTAAAATTTATTGCATTTTACCACATATGTGTTGAGGTTTTAGCATAAAGTTTTCATCCATATATCTGCTCTAGAAAATGTTTCATAAATTCTGGATTAGTTAGTGCCAGTCTACTTTAGATTTTTCTTTTGTTGATATATTCTAAAGCTAATACTACGTTCCTTTTGTTTTTGCTAGCCTTTTCTTCTTGTCCTTAATTTTGTTTTCATTTTTGGCTTTCATTTGCTTTTGTCTAATTGAATTACATTGGATTTTAGCTTTTGTTTCTTTTATTTTCTTAGATACTAGCTTGGGGAAAGGTGTTGGTGTATCATCTTTTGGTATTGTGGAAGAGTAATTTTCAACTATTTCTTTGGAGTGTTACCACTTTGCTTTTGAGAAGATTTTAACAAATAAGAGAAAAGGATAAAAGAGAACTCAACAAGCACCTCATTGATTGTCCATCCAAAGAAAGATTTCTTCAACAGAAGCATTTTTCATCAAGAATGTTGCCATACTTTTTAAAAAATTTTGTATCACAAAATTTTGTGTAATTTTTACTTTTGAGCTATTTGGGAATATGATCCAAAGAAAATCCCAATAAATTTTGTAATAGTAAACGTACATTAATGTGGAGGAAGTGTGTCAGTGGGCTCTTAGTGTCAATTGCACTATCACTATAGGATTCGTCTAGCTTTATTTTCACTTGCATTTTTTTTCTTGCTTTATTTCTGTATTATTTTTCTTCTTTTATTTTATTTCTTTTATGTATCTATGGTGCTTAGCATTTTATTTTCCTAATACTAGTAGACATTTCTTTGGCCTTAGGTTCATTCTTTGCATTCACCTACACACATCTTAGGTTTCAAAATTATTTTGAAGTTCTTTGAGAAACTTTCGTGAGAACTATATGAGGTAAGCTATGGCTAGGAAAATCTTGGTACTTAAGTAGTCCATTGTGACTCACCTCACTTTTCTGGGAGTGAACTTAGAAGACACTCATTTTCGATTCCTTGATTTACTTCACCAAAAATAAAAATATTTTTGAAAATATTTTATAACTCAAGTTGAATTGAATTTTTTTTAAAACAATTTCTATGTTAATTCAATAGGGTGATCATAGCATACTACATATGTTACACAACACAAGTAAAGACGTTTTAGAATCTAAGGATAGACCTTGAAACAAATTTCTTTTGCTAATCCTATTGTGTCTCCACCTCCAGACACAAGCCCTAAAACTCCTATTTCTTCCACTTTAATAAATAGAAATCCTTCTTGTTAGGAGAAATGCTTCATGTTCAGAATGTAAGAATTAATGGCCTAAACAAGAGGGGGGTGAATTGTTTAATGAAAGATTTTCGTAAATGTTGTCTAAGAATGAAGTTCTTTGAAGAATTACAGAAAGAGTAATCAAGAAAGCCAAGAAACCAAAGCAATTAAAACTATTAGCAGAATATCAACCTGTTGAATTTTCGTTTTAACCGAATGTTTATAGCAGCAGAGACAAAAAAACACATCAAACAGTTTGTAATGAGTGAGAGAGAGAGAGAGATTGCATAACCAACTTATACTGGTTCACTCTTACACCAAGAGCTACATCCAGTCCCCAGAAACTACAAATTACAACACACAAACACCACAAAAAGGTAGTCCTTTTCACACAAGATTGCTCACCCTCTTTGCCTTACGACATACATAGAAATAGAACATCCCTCTTCCTAGAAGATTTACTATTTTACAAGTATTCAAATTGAAAACAAATACAAGAATATAAGGAACAGATTACACCTGACATTTAGAAAATCACAGGGCTCCTAAATCACTTCTTGAACCTCTTGCACAACCTTAAGCAATCTTGGCAAAACTTTGAATCAAAACTTTCTCAAAACAGTTTCTAAAACTCTCTTTTTGTGTTTTGAAATGAGGAGGGTAATCCCTTTTTATAGCTCTTCAATCTAGCCATTTTAGGAAGTTGAACACGAGCCAAAATCAATTCCACATCAACTGAAAACAGATATAACAAGTTTTTGAAAAGTTGTTAGAAATAAAAAAATCAAATGGTTGAAAAGTTGAAATCATTTTGAAAACCTTCCAAACAGACTATGTGTAAAACAACCGACTAAACTGATAAATCAATCGGTTGTTTATCACTTAGCTTAGAAAAGCACTTTTCTTTTTCAAAACCAGATTGAATCAGCTGTGCTTTGGTTTAAGAATGATTCTTACAAATTCTAAACATTCTAAAACTAATCCCTAACAATAGCATCACAGGCTCCAAGCTTTTTTCACATATTTGGGGTCATCAAAGCTTCATTTCGACATTCTCCCTCTATTTCCTGAAGAAAAATCCTTGGGTTGCTTTGGGATGTTTTGTTTAGAATTGGGCACAACCTGCAATCACAAACAAATGCAGAAACACAGGATAATCCATTCCAGATATATCAAGCACCACAAAACCAGTTTCCACTAGGTGATTTCCAAACAAGAAGATCAACCAAATCAGTGTGAAAACCAGAAACACATGCATAAGTGTAGCATCAGAAAAATAGTCGGTTAAAATACAGAAATAACTGGTTAAAAATATCGGAGTAAGCAGTTTATCATCTACCTAAAGCAATTTTCAAAACAGAATAAGTGCAGGTATTAGATGATTACAGCCCAAAGCCATTTTCCCACTATTTGTCTTCACAAATAGAGTTAAAGAAGGGATTAAAATAGTAGAAAAGAAGAAAATTGTTCAGAATCAATAACCATAAATGGAAAGAAAGACATTAAGCTTGCTTCATTCATCCTTGTTGTACTGCAACTCAAAGAGTTGGTTCTACATGGCCTCAATTTGTTCATCCAAGGTTTGAAACCTTGTATCCATGTTGTGGAACCTTGTATCACACAATTTATAGAGATTTTGTTAACTTTCAATCAAACCATGCATTCGGTTTATCATGAGCCTTTCAAATGGATTCATGGATGTAATCCTTTCTTCTCCAGCAGCTGCACTTGGTCCAGCTTCAAATGCAGTAGGTTCCTCTCTAGCAGTAGCTTCATTTTCCTCCTCGGCTTGTGCTCTACTGCATGATCTAGTTGGATCTACTCCTTTGCTTACCCACTTGCCATCGATTTTGGTGAATCCCATTTTGCTTAGGGACCCATTATTCATTTCACTTGAGGAATTCACAACCTAAAACAGTTCTTCCTCTAAATTCACTTCAAAATAGTGAAAAAATTTAGAAACTAAGATGGCATAGGGATAGTGGAAATCACTTAACCTTGTAGCCTTTTGCATGTGGTCCTTAATGATGTGAATCCAATTCAGTTTCACCTTGTTCATGATACAGTATATCAAAACCAAGTCTTCCTCTGATAGAGTTGAGTGGTTACTGCCCCTTGGCGTGAGAATCCAGGAGATGATGAAAGCAACAAGCCTTTCATTCAGTTTTAAGCCTCCAACAGAAAAGTTCCTCACTCTTGAAAGTGGATTTTTAAGACAGTTCTTCTAAAATTTCATCTTGTTGAATTCATCCACCACTCCTATATTCCCTTTGTTGATCCTTAGGTCGATGTACTTCAGTCCAGTTATGGCAGTCCACACCTCATGGGTTATCTCCAAGTCTAACCCTTTAACATGAGAATAAAGATTGTCACCATTAAATTGAAGGTTTGTATAGAAAACTCTTACCAAATCTGGATATATATTTCCAGACATTTCCAGAAAATGCTTCAGTATTTGTTCTTTCAACAAGCTTCTCACTTCCATGAGCTTTTGCTGCTTCATCCAGCTGAAGGAGATTGCTTTTGGAGTATTGATCACCTTCCTACTTGTCTCATGTAGGTATTTTTCAATTGACTCAGTTTCACCCGTAAACCAGCTTTCAAGTTTGCCCCCTCTTCTCACAGCTCTTGTCTTTATCCTTTTGGAAGATGGAGGAGTTTATTCCATTGTTTAGTGAGAGAAGAATAGAGAAGGCACACTGCAGAAATAGATAAGAGTAGAGAAAAATAGCTGGTTGTTTCTTGTAAAGAAGAACAACCCATTACCTCACTTATATAAGACCAGAAAAGGCAGTCAAGTCTTTGGCATTTAGTGGGTTAAAATTCAAACGAAAAGGAATCAAACCAGAGTCAATAAAGCAATATGTTAGACCCTAACAAAAAGCACAGAAAAATCACATGCTGATTTGACCAAGCTTTAAAAGATTTTAATTTCCAACACAGAGAAATATATTCTTTAAAGAGCAGTAATTGCACAGAGAAACCATGTTCAATACAGTAATAAATGCATCATTAACCACTAACGATACAGAGAAAGATCAAGGATTCAAATCAAAGCTTAGAGAAATAAAGCAGAAATAACCACAGAACTGTCAGGGCTAAAACAATCGGTTGTTTCGCAGAATCAATCGGTTGATTTTCTGTGACAGGGATTTTGAAATTGATTGATAAATCCAAATCCTTCAACAAAACCCAAGGAACAAATATACAGATCAAGGCACACATAATTTGTATGAGAATAAAGAAGATATAAGGCCAGATAATCCAGAAACTAATTGTAGGAAAACTGAATTGGATTTATAATAGATTGTTCAAGCATAAAAGAAAAACAAGAAATGATTCTTTCAAGATCTTTGTACAGATTTGAAACAATTTATAATTTTCAGAACATAAGCTCTATCTCAAGCATTTGCATCCATGAAAGCTAGTTTCTACAGATCCTTCAGTACGGAAGCAAAGTTCTGCAAAAAGAAATCTAGTAGCAAGATTTGATCCCTTGAATAAATTGGGACCTTTGATGTTAGTTAAACCATAAGAATCTTTAAAACCCTTAGGAATCCATTTTAGAATACCTTTAGGAACAATTATTTTTCTGGCTTTGCAAAACATAACAAAGTGGCCTTTCTTTAAACAATAGAAATAAGAAACAACCGGTTGTTTCGACTTTTTAATCGATTGATTTTTTGTAAAGGTTGAAAACTGTTTGAATCTTTTTCTGTTCTTGTTTTGTGGATAAAAGCCAAGACCAAATTTTCCAAAGACACAACTTAGAGATGCTAACACACTCTCAAAATTGGATTCACCCTTTGTGAACTTATCCATGGTTTTCACAAGGTAAAGCACTTTGTTTTCAAGGATTTTGCAATTTTCACAAACTCTAGAGTTACACTTACAAGAAGAGTTTTTATAAATCATTTCTAGTGTTTCAAAATCGATTATGGAATTATCCAGCTCTTCTTCTAAGTTGCTAACCCTTGTTTCTAACCAATTATTCAACCCTTTTAGTCAATTGTTTAAGAGGGCTAGCTTATTTGTCTCTTCATGAGTTTCCTTAAAGGCCTCAAGAAGCTGAAAATAGCTATCACCTTTGGAAGAAGAGGTTGTACTTACATTACTTGAGATCGAGGTTCTTAGACACAGATTAGCCTCAACTTCTTTAGAGGATGAGCTGGGGGAAGATACTTCATTGTCCTCTCATGCTATGTAAGCTTTCTTTGATTTGCCTCTTTTATCTTCCTTCTTCAATTATGATTTTTCCTTTGCCTCAACATTTAGGCATTCAGCCTTGATATGGCCCTGTTCTCCACAACCAAAACAGGTATATTTATTAGAATTGAAATCATTCAGTTTCTTGGAGTTATACCTTTTGGAAGTTTGACCTTTGCTATTTTTCTTTAGGAATTTGCTAAACCTTTTTAACAGCAAACTTAATGTGTCTTTTTCACTGCCACTAGACTCTTGTTGTCTTCTATAACCAGTTGTGTTTAGAGTAATTCCTTTGTTGTGTTTATCCTCACTCTCTTGGACAAGCAACCTATTCATTTCAAGCTCATGCTCTCTAAGTTTTCCAAACTAGGAGGTTGTTGACATGGATGATAGATCCTTTGATTCTAAAGTTGTAGTCACCTTTGGCTGCCAAGATCTATTAAGACACTTCAAGATCTAGATGTTCAGCTACTCCTTTTCAAGGCTCTTTCCCAACCCTATGAAATGGTTTACAATGTGGGAAAACCTCTTTTGCACATCTAAAACAGTTTCCCCTTTCTGCATTCTAAATAACAAGTACTCTTGGATGAGAGCGTGCTTCCTAGCTTTCTTCATGTCATTGGTCCTTCATGCGTGACCTCCAGAATATCCCATATCTCCTTGGCCGATTTGCATTGCAAAACCCTGAAAAAGGCAGAAGTTATAATGTTTATAGCAATCCAATCATACTTAGCCTTCTTGCTTTCTTGCTCAGTCCATTCGGAGCAAGGCTTCTCAACAATAACATCATCTTTATGAACTTTAGGAATGAAAGGACCATTCTCTATGGCATCCCATATTCCACTATCTGTAGATTCTATAAAGATCTTCATTCTTACTTTCCAAAACTGGTAATTAACACCACAGAAAAGAGGTGGTCTATTTATTAAGGCACCTTCCCCAAAAGGCAGTTTATTAGCCATTAACACAGATTTGAAAAACAGAACTTGAGAAAATTTCAAGAACTTGGCTCTTGATGCCAATTGTAAGAATTAATGGCCTAAAAAATTGTTTAACGAAATATTTTTGCAAATATTGTCTAAGACTGAAGTTCTTTGAAGAATTACAGAAAGAGTAATCAAAGAAACCAAGAAACAAAAGCAATTAAAATTGTTAGTAGAATATCAATCGGTTGAAATTTTGTTTTAACCGGTTGTTTATAGCAACAAAGACAAAAAAACACATCAAACAGCTTATAATGAGTGAGAGAGAGAGAGAGAGAGATTGCACGACCAATTTATACTGGTTCACTCTTACACCAAGAGCTACATCCAGTCCCCAGAAACTAATGGGTATTCCACTATGTAACCAATCACAGATTACAACAAACAAACACCATAAAGAGGTGATCCTTTTCACACAAGATCACTCATCCTCTTTGCCTTATAACATACACACAAACAGAACAACCCTCTGCCTAGTAGATTTACTGTTTTACAAGTATTCAAATTCAAATTGAAAACAAATACAAGAATATAAGGAACAGATTACACCTGACATTTAGGAAATCACAGGGCTCCTAAATCACTTCTTAAACCTCTTGTACAACCTTAAGCAATCTTGGCAAAACTTTGAATCAAAACTCTCTCAAATCAATTTCTAAAACTCTATTTCTGTGTTTTGAAATGAGGAGGGTAATCCCTTTTTAAAGCTCTTCAATCTAGTCATTTTAGGCAATTGAACACGAGTCAAAATCAGTTCCAAATCAACTGAAAACAGATTTAACAAGTTTTTGAAAAGCTGTTAGAAATTCAAAAATTAACTGGTTGAAAAGTTGATTTAATTGGTTGAATTGGTTATGACTGTTAGTCAACCAAGTCAAAATCATTTAAAAAACCCTCCAAACTGGCTATGTGTAAAACAACCAACTAAACCGATAAATCAATCGGTTGTTTATCACTTAGCTTAGAAAAACACTTTTCTTTTTCAAAACCAGATTGAATTAGTTGTGCTTTGGTTTAACAATGATTCTTACAAATTCTAAACATTCTAAAACTAATCCCTAACAACAGCAGCACAGGCTCCAAGATTTCTTCACAGATTTGGGGTCATCAAAGCTTCATTTTCAACACAGAAGACTACTTGGTAATCATTCTAGTAATTTGGAACAATCATAATGGGAGAAACTATTCCACACAAGATGTAAGGTTTTGGACTAGACGTGTTCTTTAGTTGTAGATAATGGATCTTGTTCTAACTGTTCCAGTGAAAGAGCGGTCCTCAAGTTCAATCTTCCTACCTCACCCCATCCCAAACCTTATAAGTTACAATGGATCAATGAGGATGGTGGTATTGTTGTGAGCAACCAAGCAAATATTCCAATAACCATTGGGTTTTATAAAGAAACCATTTTATGTGACATTATACCAATGGATGCTAGACATATTATACTTGGATGCCCATGGCAATCTAATCATAAGGTTATTCATGAAGGTCAAACCAATAAAATCATTTTTCGTTATTTAGGCAAAAAGTTCATTTTTTGTCCTCTAACACTTGCACAAGTTAGAGAAGACCAAATATCTTTACAAAAAATCATTGACTAAGAAAAACAAAAAAATTCTTTTGTTTTGAAAATCCAAGAGAAGAAGGATGAAATTGTGGAACCTTGTGTCTCATCCAAATGTGTTGATCTTCCAAAGTCTTTTGAAAATATAAAAGATCAACCTTTCTTCCTTTTTCAAAGCAAAGAGACACATAACCATAGTGGAAAACCTTTTTCTATTTCTCCATCCATTATAACTCTTAATAGTCATAACATAAATTTTTTTTCCTCATCCACTAAAATTTTTTTAGATTCAAATACAGTTCAATATCCTTTGAACTATTATGATCATGGTCAGGAACACTAATTTTTTTATGTTCTTCTAATGAAAAATTATTTTTAATAGATCACGATGCTAAAATTTTAATTGACACTCAATCTTCTTCCCATGAAGAAGAATTTTTCAAAACTAAAGTTTTAAAATATGTAGAAGAACAAGACCTAGTAGAAAATTCTTTGTCGAAGATGAATGATGACTCTTTAATTCAGCAAGTGTACCAAGTCAGAAGTAATAAATTGTCCCTAAGGACGGATATCGAATCCACAAGGAACAATTCTAAAATCTCAAGTATAATATTCACTAAATATAAAAAGATGTGTAAAAGTTTGTTTGAAAGGTTGTTTGTATCATGAATTTGTAAGAAATTAAATAAAAACAAAGTAATGATTTGGATTATTCAATTGGGAAAATTGGGATTGGGGATAATCATTCTCACTTGTCTATATTTTCAATGAATAAAAACATATAACATTCCATCTTGATTGACATTAATGCACATATAAAAATCATTCATATTGAATCCTCACATACAAAATTATTAAGATTGTTTCCTAAATATCGATTTCTCGCATATTTATAAAAATGTCTTATCGTTACGAACATATGTTATAAAGCAATTAACATCTCAAATATGTTAAACATTATCATTTAGGTCAGATGCTTAGAAGTACTTTCTAGTCAAATCTAGAGACCAAAATTATGAATAAAGATTCAAACTTTAAGAACAAAATGATAATATCAACCATCAATCAAGAACAAAATGTTATAAATAAATATCACCTTAATTGATAAGAGTTTGAACAGATTACTCCCAATCCTAAAGGTAAGACTTAGCCACTCATAGTGGCCATTACAAGCATGGAAAGCAAGAAAAGAAGATGTCGGGTGTTTCTCCTTGACAGCTACCTCCTCTAGGGTCTGATTATCCTCCCAATAATGTCTAAGGTTATGCCTCACACCTTCTATTTAACCTAATTGGGCTTGGGTTAAGTAACATCTTGCTCAAGCGAAATATTACTTGTTTAAACGAGTTTCACGAGAAAAAGTCCAACTTCACTAGAGTGAACTCACTTAAGCGAGCCTTGGGCGAGTTCCTCTGAAGTGATTTTGCTTGAGCAAGTTTCGACGAGTTTTCAATGATCCAACTTTGTATTTAACTTGTCCATTCTCCTTTAGCCTTCTTATCTCCATCTTTCCCTAGATTCCTGAAATTAGTACAAACTTTGGAATAAATCGTTCTTATTCATCTAATAATCCAAAAATATGTAAAAAGGTTCAAATTCCTAAATTAGAGGTTGAATTATAACTCTATTATCAATTAAAGTTCATAAATGCCTATCATTTTGCATGAAATATTACTGAATTATGACACTTATCATTGAACCAAACATTGAAATAACCTCTTCTTTTTTAGAAAACTTTTGTGAGGTTGATTGTAGAAAAACATCTGTCTAAAGCTGAATCAGACATAGGAATAAACTCGTATAGAAATAAATCTTGTAAAGTATTTCTTTCAATAAAACAAGAAGATCACACAAATACACAAATTCATAAGGTAGAAAATAAGTAACTAAAAATAATATCATACATAATCCTTGGTTCCAATATCTTTATCTCTCAGGTAAGGAGTACATTGACCTTGAAACACATGTCATTTCTTCCATTTTTCTTCTTACTTTTTTTGTACATGTTTCATTCCTTTTACAATTTGATTGTTTCCACATGTTAATCTTTAACCTTGGAGGGAAAATAAAAACATAGACATCGAGGTGGTGGCCTAACTGCACTATAATCTGTATCTTAGGCAAATCCTTTTAAAGGGGGAGAGCCTGATGGAGGACCATCCTAACATATTTAGCCACCTCAACTCAGGCTAAGAGCAGAGAAGATTATAAATCTTTACAAAAGATATTCTATCTCTTAGCCTTGTACAAATTGTGAAAAAGTATAATAGTCTTTTCTTTAGGCCTTGTATTTCTAGGCCATTTCTAGAGTAGGATAAAAATAATTCAAAGATAGTCTAGCAACCTTCACTTGGCACTCAAGCAAAGGTTTCTAGATCACCTTATGGAAATTGGACAATCACTAGCAAGGTTTAACCTTCACCATAGTTAAGTTAGCTTAACTAAGATGAAAGTAACCTAAGGGACACAGTTTGGCATCTTGTGAGCCTAGAAATAAATGGCTCTTGTATTGTAGATTCAGACTTGGATGAAATGAAATGTGTTTCTAAATTTTTAGCACTCTCTCTCAAATTCTCTCTTTGCTAAATGTTCTCAAGCCTAGTGAAAACCCAAGGAAGTTGGCCTAACCTCTTCCTTGAACCTTGCACCTAAAACACCATGCATATTCATCTTCTCCTTTTCCCTTCAGTGTAACCTTCATCAAACACTTTCGCTGCCTTCATCAACCTCCTTTAAAACATAAGATTACAATTGCACCACTCAGTCTAATGGATGATAGGTCATTTAGCACTTTACATGATACACTTCAACTGAAGGAAACCATCCAGCCTTAAAAAGTGATAGAAGAAGATGGAACTCTATCGAAGAGGAGCATTCATAATTGAAGAGTCTTTTTCTTCTTAATCTTGTAAAAATTGTACAGAGTAATGTAATTTTTATTTGGGCTTGTTTTTGGGATAATTTTCATGGGTCATGTATTGGGCCTAGTAGAATAGGGTGTAAAAAATAAAAAAGAGACTAGCTAGTGTTACAATTGGTCCTTCTTGAGCCCAATCCAACCCTAGATTGTCTAGGATTCCAAATAAGTGGCTAGGGTAAAAAAGAGGCACAAAGTGACTAAGTGGAAGCATGGAACATCCAAGCATGGTACATGAAGCATGAGGAGTCCACCTAAACATAGGAAAGGAAGGCATAAAGGTCCACATGTCATCTTCTCAATGAGAGGATATTTCTCTAATGAAGAAAGGTCACTCCTCAACATCTAATTTTGAGAAGATTTGCTCTAATAAGAGGAAGTCATTTTGTCACCATGGCAATGGCAATAGGGAGTTTTTAGGGTTAAAATATGAACATTGACTGCCCTTAACACTATAAATAAGTGTGATAGACCTCTTGTATTTTCAACTTGAATTGAGTAAGAAATTTATGTCAAAATGTTGTCTCACTTGATTCAAGTTTACTTTATGGTCTCACATTCTAAATCTCTAATTCCACATACCAAAATCACCTTTCTAATATGAATTCTACCTTGATAGAACTTCTAAATTGCTTCTATTGAATCCATACAACATTTTAAACTCTAAAACATGAAAGGATTAAAGACCAAACCCTTGCTCTCATACTAATTGATATAAATCGATCTTCATTCCATTAAGGTTGAGGTTGATGATAAATCCAAAAATATTTGTAAGACTCATACGTGCAAAATAAATGAAATCCAAAATTTTCTTATAGAGTGTCTAATAGTAAAACAAGATGCTATAATGCGAAAACAATAACATATAAACCGAGCAATATTCGGAAAGAGATAGACTAGTGTCATGAAATCTATTTTCTGTCTCTACCAAATATTTTTATTAGAATTGGATGACCTCGGGTACTAGAACAATAATCTACTTGTTTGGGTGTGTGGATTGTACTTGATATGAACATAGCTTCGAGAAGATAACCTAGCTTATGTTTTATTGGTTATCAATATCTTTTATTATATCGTGTGTACCAAAGTTGAGTGGTTAGATTTTATTTTTTTAACAAATAATTAGTTTTTAATTGTATGAGGGTATTCGATTATAAAATAGTAACCACTTTGTAATATTAGATAGATACAAACTTCAGTTACCAATAATGTATTTATGTTTTGCACTCTATTACACATGAAATGAAACATAGTTAATAAAATTTGTTTTACGGGGTCCTATCTTTTCGTTTCTGGAACCAGGAAAGAGAGAAAAAGAAGGACAGTAGATGTGAGGAAGGACTAGTGTTGAGCATTCAGTTGTAGCATTAGGGTGCCCATAGATGGTCGAAGATGTGGGGAGTCGTGGGTGCAAAGCAAAGCAACTCTTCTCAGCTTGGCTGCCTCTGATTCTGAGAACATCCCTTCAAGATTCTCATCAACTATATCTTTCAAACTACCACTTTCCAAATTTAACTGCCTCGTATCACGTTTTCCACTCAGAACCTGGAAAACAATCACTCCAAAGGCATACACATCACTCTTTTCACTCAAACCACCACTTCTCCTGTACTCTGGAGCCAGATATCCCATGCCAGCGCTAGCTTTCAGGGCGGAAAAAACAACATCATCTTCAAGGAGATTGTGCAATCCTGAATCTCCAATTAAAGCCTTATACCCACAATCCAGAACTATATTTTCAGCTGATATATTTTCCTGAACTCTACCATGTTGCCTTCCTTTCTTCCTATGCAGATAATCCATACCTGCATCAAGATACAACCATTTCAATTTAATCTTTAGCTACGATTTCTTTCAAGAAAGAAGCAGAACAAAAACTTACCTTTGGCGATACCACGAATGATCAACACTCTGGTCGACCAATCAAGTACCCTACCACTGTTTCTCTTAGCATCAAGATACTGTAACAAACTCCCATTAGAGAAAGAGTCATAGATCAGAAAACATTCCCCGCGCCCTTTTGAACAGCAAAACCCTCTCAACCGAACTACATTTTCATGCCTTAACGAGGTCAAAATCTTCAAACCTTTCAAGAACTCACCTTCATCAGATTTGCAACTTGTCATGGCAATGCATTTTATAGTTACAACAGAACCATCTCTCAAAACCCCCCGGTACACAGCCGAATACTCACTCTTCCCCAATAAATTTACCTCTGAGAACATTTCAGTTGCGCGTTCTACTTCTTCAAGATTAAACATAAATCCTTCCAGAATTTCCCAGGAATACCCACTTCCACCTTTCTCTAATGGGTCCCAACCGTCAGAATACTCCAAACTGATAAGAGGAAACGCACTTTTCTGACACACTTGTTTAAGCCCGTTATCAGAACTTCCAATTTTCTGATTCTGACTGCGTCGCCAAAAGAGCAAAAGCAGTCCAGCACCTGTTGAAGCAAAAACCACTGCAATGATGGTAAAAACCACACCAATTTTTGAAGATTTCGATGTCCTTTTACAATGACCACAGCTTTCATGTTGTGGTTCCATTGATGCAGGAAGATCTTTGGTAGAAGTATCACCAGGTTCATATGGTTCGGGTCTCACCGGTTCTGAAGTGCTTACTTCTTTACAAGAATCTAAATCAGCAAATCCAGTCCCACATAAACCAGGATTGTTCATGTACTCAAACCCACCTTTGAGTCTTCTCAGAGCTGCACAAAACAGACATTCAAATTGAATTAGCTTAGAATAAAGTTCATTTTTGGAATGTCATTTAGGATTTATCTCTACAAACCTCATTTTCCAGAAAAATAAAATATTATATTCTATAAATTAAATTAGTTTGTAGAAAACAGCTTTTAAAAATTACTTTATATATTACCTAAAGGTACACGGCCGGAGAGAGAATTGTTACGAACATTGAGACTCTGGAGTTTAGCTGCATTAGCCAATGTCACCGGAATTGGACCCAAGAGGCTATTAAAGCTCAGATCCAATCGCGCCAATGTCCCCACTTCACCCAAACTCGCAGGAATGGCGCTATTTAGTTGATTATATTGCAGTGCAACAACACTGAGCTTCTTCAACCTTCCCAGTTCACTTGGTATATTCCCTCTAAACTTGTTATAGCAAAGCTGCAAAACTGTAAATTCTTTACAGTTAGATTGAAAGTAGAAATCACAAAACTACAAAACTGAAGTGAAGGGGAACAAAGATGAGAAATTTGTGAGATTTTATGAGGAACCACCTTGAAGATTTGACATATTGCCAATCTCTCGAGGGATATCACCAGAGAGGTTATTGACATTGAGATACAAATCAGTTAGGTGAGTCAAAGTGGTGATTTGCTTGGGAAATATCCCATTGAGGGCATTGAAGTGAAGGAAGAGACCCGTCAAGCTCTTCAGAGCAGCCAAAGCATCAGGTACTGTTCCGTATAGACCCTTTCCTTGCAGTGAAATATTGGTAACAAGGCCTTGCTCATTGCAAGCCACACCGTCAAAAGAGGCACCACTGCAGGGGTCCGAATGGGGGGTCCATGAGAGCAACACGCGGTTCTCTGGGTCTAGAGAGTCTCTGATGGCCAAGAGAGTATCAAGCTGGGTGATGGAGGTGGAAAGAGATGGAGAAGAAGCCCATGTGAGGAATAGTAGCAGTTTGAGGAGGATGATGTACATGATCAGTTCCAAGGAACTTCACTTCTTGGCGTAGCAGTTATGCTCTGATGGTGGAGTGTGAGTGTGTAAGCAGAGAAGCAGCACGTGAAATGAAGCAGATGAAACAGTGTGTGTTTGTACAGAGAAAATGTCTGGTTTGTGGTCTTAACGAATGTATACTCAGAATAAAATGTGACGGAGGAGACAGAAAAATGTGAAACAAATAGTATGGAGATTTTCTTTACACCATTAAATCCAAATTAAAGAAAAAACAAACTTTTCTATAGATAAATGGCGAAATGTTTATCCAAATAAACTTTTTCATTGTTTACATTCAGAAATCGGATTCCTATGAGCCAATTTTTCTTTCAATCTCAAAATCGACTATTGAAATACAAGTCGAAAATGGTTAAATAAATTTATGAATTAAAAGTTGAATTATTATTGGGAGTGTGGGTTGAGAGTAAGAGAATTATTATCTTCCTTCTCCGTCAGTCTTTCTCTACCTCCTTCTCTCTTCTCTAAACAACCTCACAACTCTTCTTTCGTTCTCCTCCTCCTCGTCCTTGCGAACTCTAAGTTCGGATAATATCTACAAAAGGCACTCTGACACTGAAGTGAGATCTCGGTATTTGATGCTTTGTGTAATTAATGTGTGATGATGACGTACCTTTTTCTTAAAATGCATGACTATTTATATAATTATCATGGATCCTTTGTTATTAAGACATATTAGAATTTTAGATCATAATTAAAAATATATTACCTAATACTTAATTAATGTTTAATCTTGTTAATCTCCTGTAAGGCTTAATTAATCTGGTCATGTCGGTCGGCTCTAGCCAGATAGCGAGACTTTCACTTGTTGTCCAACCCCAACCACTACAGAGAGTATGTTAGAAAAATGAAAATAATTATTACAAAATATTTTTTAAAAGAATGAAGTAATTATGATTAAGGATTATTGATATTTAATTTGAATTTATAAGTATTGAGTATTATAAAAAAGATATAAAATATAGTTATGAGTTAATAAATTATTAAATTTTTAAAATTAAGTTAACAAAATTAATAAAATTATTTAAACTAATATTTTAACGTTTTCTTTTTAACTTTTTGTTGAGTTTCTAGACTGTAGCTCGGGAAGTCCTCTCACAAGAATGTTCTTTGGTTTAAAAGCCCAAGAGAAAAATATTTCAATTTTTAAAATTTTGAAAAACAAGAAGCAAACCCTTGGTGTAAGTCTCTATAAGATGAGAGGTTTAAAACCCTTCATGTATTTTACGAAATATGAAACTAATTGTATTTTAAGAAATGTGAAACTGATTGTATAAAGTGCAGCTGCACTTCTATTGTTCAATTCATTAATTTTACAAGTATTTATAAGTTCTAACGTTTTTCTATTTGAAGAAAGAAAGAAATTGAAAAAAAAAATCAGAAAAAATTAGAAGGTTTGGAACACAAATTTTTCCGCAACACGTCCCGAAGCAAATTACAATGAAATAAATTACTTATTTTGCTGCATATTCCTTCAACTTTCTCTCATTGTTTCTTTTCCTTAAAATCTTTCATTTATAATTCATGTCAACTTCATACCTTACCGGGCTTTGATATTTCAAATTGAGATAATAATCAAGATTTGTAGAATAAAAAATTAACTATATTTCTATATATTTTTAGAAAATTAATTGGTTTTTATTCATGTTAAAATAATTATTATTTACATAAATATGAATATTTATATCATTTTAGATATTATATTTCAAAGATATTTGATATTAATTAATTAGGAGTTGAAAATAAAAATTGTTGCTGACCATTATCAAAGGATCCAATCTTTTTAACATTAAACATATATTCATCGTGTTCTATGAAAAAACTTTGGGAACATGCACCTGGTGGAAAATAAAAAGATAAAAAATGATATTACTTAAATTAAAAAATAAAATAAAAGTTATTAAAATTTGTAAGTGATTTAATTGATATAATAAATTATGTTTGTTATTATAAATTAATTTTAATTAAATATCATATTATAATTTTTTTTATTTTATAAATATAATTTTAATATTTTTACTTTTCATCATTTTATAAATTTATTATTATTACCTATTCTAATTTTATTATTTTAGTATTAGTATTTTTGTTTTATAATTTTTTTATTAATAATATTTTTATTATTAGTATTTTATAGTTTCATTATTATTATTAATTTTATTATTCTTTTATAATTTTATTACTATATTTTTTAATAATTAATATTTTATTATTTTATTTTCGTTATTTTATTTTACCATATAATATAATTATTTATATTACGTTATATAATGTGCTACAATCGGTTACATTTTAATATAACATAATCAATTATATATATATATATATATATATATATATATAATATAATATAATATAATTGAAACGTAACATAATTAATCATTATGTAAATAGATTATATATACAACATTATGTGTATAAAGTAACATTCTTTTTATTATTTTGTATTATTTTGTCATTTGTAGGATAAATATGCAATTGCAGAAGCATCCACGTTAACTTATTTTTCGGTTTCTTCTCATGGAGGTAGGAGAATGAAAGCAAATACATCGTCGTTTTTTTTCGCAAATCTGCAAAATGTAAACAAAACACATCTTCGTGCTTTTCGTATGTGCATCCAAAAACAAAGTGTAATTGTCCTGTACTAGAAATTAGTTGGTTCAAGACACAATTCACTTTGTGGTATATGTTCGATCTAAAAGCGTAGTAGTTCAAGCGTTATAATTTAGTTCTAGCTTAGTCCATTTGTCCTCTATTGCAAACAAATTAATGTTACTCGTAATAGTGTCTCTTTCAACAATTGAATGAGTATTTTTTACGAGATTAATTTGTTTTAAATATTTGAATTCCGACTGAGATTTTTAAAAATATTTAAAATAAATAAGAGATATAATTGATTATTAAATATTTGTTATTCAATTAATTATTATTATATAAATATTTAAGTTATATTATTTATTTGATTTGATTTGTTTCAACTATACTTGATTTGATTGGATTTTATAATACTAGTTATATCTTCATGTATCTTGGATGTGGGAGGTACATAAGTCCCCCAATCTTGGAATTCATAAATGACGCGGAGATTAGATTATTTTGATGTGATGATATATTTTTTTTTTTTTGTCAGTTGGATTAGTTTGAGATAGTTGTTTATTTTGAAACAACATGTTGGACTACGATGTTTGCTTATTTTCAAGAGATTTTGTATAACTTTGCTTCCATGATCATTTCATCTAGGATAGCAATTCTATATAGCTTTGTTCCAATGATCGTTTGATCATGATTAGCAATTTTGTTCCAATGATCATTTGATCTTGGATAGACATTATTATTCCAATGATTGTTTGTTCTTGGACAATGATTATGCATAATTGTTTTCCAATGATGGTTTGGTCTTGGATAACAATTGTTCCAATAATCATTTTGATCTCAGATAACATTGTTGTTCCGATGACCATTTAATCTCAATAAGTGTTCTTTCTATGACCGTTTGGCCTTTGATGGCAATTGTTCTGATGATCGTTTGTTCTCAGATAGACATTGTTGTTCCAATGATCATTTTATCTCGGTGAGTGTTTTTGTAAGACCATTTGGTCTTTGATAGCAATTGTTTCAATGATCATTTGATCTTGGATAGACACTGTAGTTTCGATGATCGTTTGATCTCAGATAGACATTGTTGTTCCAATGATCGTTTGATCTCAACAAGTATTTTTTCTAAGACTGTTTACCCTTTGATAGCAATTGTTCGGATGACCGTTTGATCTCGAATAGACTTTGTAGTTATGATGATCATTTAATCTCAGCGAATGTTCTTTCTATGACTGTTTGATAGTAATTATTCTTATGATTGTTTGATTTTGGATAGACATTGTTGTTCCAATGATCGATCGTTCTCGACAAGTGTTCTTTCTATGATCATTTAGTCTTTGATAGTGATTACTTCAATCATTGTTTAATCTCATATAGACACTATTATATCAATGATTGTTTAATCTCGGACAGGGGTTATATATAACCTTATTCCAATGATTGTTTGGTCTTGTATAACAATTGTTTCGATAATTGTTTGATCTCAGTTACTGATGTATGTTGAGAATGAAGCTTTGATGCCTCCAAATTCATGAAGGCTGCTTGAAGACTTTGTTGCTGAGTTTGGGGTTTAGTTCTAGGTTGTTTAAAATTTGTTAAATCCACTCTTAATCAAATTCACAACTGAATCAATCTGGTTTTTAAAATGAAAAGTGTTTTTCAAAGTTAAGTGAAAAACAACCTGTTGATTTCTCGTTTTAATCGGTTGTTTTTCTCTTAGCTTGTTTGAAGGGTTTTCAAATTGTTTTGACTTTAGTTGACTTAACCGTCAAACCAATTCAACCGGTTAAATCGATGTTTTAACTAGTTGTTTTTGAAATTCTTAACAACTTTTCATAAAACTGTTAAATCTGTTTTCAGTTGTTTTCAAACTGTTTTGACTCATGTTTAACTGCCTAAAACTACTAGTCTGAAAAGCTATAAAACTGGGACTACCCTCCCTTTTTGAAAACACAGAAAGAGAGATTCAGAAAACATCTTTGTGAAAGTTTGGATTCAAGAAAGCAAGATTGCCTTAGGCTGTGCTTTGGTTTAAGAGTGGATTACGATCAACTGTGATTTCCTGTAACCAGGTGTAATCTGTTCCTCTTACTCTTGTAATTTTTTTCTATTTTGAATACTTGTAACCTGTTGAATCTGTAAAGTCAGAGGCTGTTCTGACTGTGTATGTGAAAAGTCAAAGAAGGTGTGTGTTCTTGGGTGGTCAAGATCACCTCTTTGAGGTTGTGGTGTTTTGTAATCTGTGGTTGATTACTTGGTGGAATACCTAGTGGTTTTCTGGAGACTGGATGTAGCTTTGGTAAGGAGTGAAATAGTATAATTCTTTGTGTGATCTTTTCTCTCTCTCAATCTTTTAAAACTATTTGATTTGTGTTTTTAACTCTGCTGCTATAAACAACCAATTAAATCATATTTTCAACTGATTGTTTTTCTAAAAACAATTTAGTTTTCTTGGCTAATCTAATTACTTGATCTGTAAATCTTCATAAATCTTCATTCTAAGCCAGTATTTGCGAAAATATTTCTTCAAACAATTCACCCCCCTCTTGTTAAGGCCATTAATTATAACAATGCACTCTTTGAAATAGATACCAGAATTTTTTATTTCAAGAATGTGCCTCATTAAAATCTTGTTGGGAAAAACCCTCCTTAAAGATAAAAGCTGATCTAAGGAGAAAGAGTACATTATCCTCATTAATAATTCAGTTGTAATACCTTTTCAAATGAGCTTGTTCCAAGTCATTGGCAAGAGTTAGTCATTTAATTCTTCAAGCTTATAAGCTCCATTATGTAGTGAGTTTACTACTCAGTATGGACCTTCCTAATTGGGTGCTAGTTTTCCTTCATGCTTGTCTTTCTTGGCTTCTCTAAGGTTTCGCCACAACTAGTCACCTTATTTAAAAGATCATTCTCTAACATGTGTTTCTTCATGCCTTACTCTTTGTAGCTTCTTCTCGTACTTCTTGTACAAGATCTAGATCAACCCTGAGATTGTTATGATTATTATTCTCATCAAAATTTTGTCTCCACTAGAATGCTTCTCTGAGATCAACAAGGATCATGGCACTGCCACTATGTTAGTCAAAAAGATGTTTCTCCTATAGACAATTGAGGGGTGCAGTGATAATCCAACAATATATTGGGTATCTCTTCGGTCTGAACACTTTTAGCTTCAAAGAGTTTCTTCTTGAGTTCTTTCAAGAAAACCTTATTGGTTGCTTCAGCCTGTTCATTAGTTTGCGAGTATTCCACAAATGACACTTGATGTTTTATATCGAGTTGTTGATATCTCTTGTCTATAAATTTTCAACTATTATCGATGATGACAAAATGTCGCAAACCATATATACACACCACACTTTTCCAAAATAAATTTTGCATTTGTCGAGCTGTGATAATTGCCAATGGCTCGACTTCTATCCACTTAGTGAAGTAATCAATGACCACTATTAAGAATTTTACCTACCCTTTTGCAAGGGGGAATGGGCTGAGTATGTCCATTTTCCACATTGCAAATGGCCTCAAAAAGGTTATCATGTACAACTCTTCAGGAGGTAGTGTGTGAAGGGGGTCGTACTTTTAATATTCTTGGCATTTTTTAGTAAAGGTGTGGGTGTCTTTCCGAAGTATTAGCTAATAATACCCTGCTCTTAAAAATCATGATGTTAAACATCGGGCTTCCAAATCATCCCACATATGCCCTTGTGGAGTTCGACGAGTATGTATTTAGTTTGGTTATCGTCCAAGCATTTCAACAATAGGGAGGAAAAACCTCTTTGAAAGAGTTTGTCGTTATACAGAGTGTAAAATGATGATTTCTTGTGTAGCCTTTTAGCTTTTGTTGCATTATCAGGTAAAGAATCGTTGGTAAAAAAATTGATGATTTGTGTCATCCAACTCGAGCTACCTAGATTTACTTGTAACACGTCATCATGGTTGAAGCTTGAAGTGCTCAGGATTTTTTGAATAAGGATTCAGTGTTGTCTAGCCTTCCTTGTGCTAGCAAGCTTGGAAAGTATGTCGACACAATTATTTTGCTCTCTTGGCACATGTATAATTTTGAATTGATCAAACTGTTTTATCAAGGGCCCTTTGGCTATATGGTATTACTTTTGAAGCAAGGGCTCTTTGGCTTGATAATCATTGTTTATCTAGCCAGTGATCAACTAAGAGTCAATCTGGCATTTCAACTGTTTCACACCTAATTCTTGAGTAAGTTTCAGCCTAACACAATTAAAGTTTCATATTTTGTTTGATTGTTGGATATATCAAAACTCAAGTGAATGAATTGCTCAAGGATGATATGGGGCCCTTAAGGATTATACCAGGCCTACTCCTTTTTTATTTGACAAACCATCCACACTAAAGGACTATTAATCATGTCTTTCTTCGAGTTTGAGTAACTCAATCAAAAAGTCAGCCAAGAATTGTGCTTTCAGTAGTCCTCTACTTTTGAATTTCAATCCGAACTTAGCTCGACCAACCAAGTTGTCATTTAATCTGTCAGTTTTTCCTTTTGGAGTACCTGCTTAATGGGATAATTTATTTGCACAATGATATGGAAGCTCCATTAAGTATTTTCAAAGTCTCCAAACATAGAAAACAAGTGCTAATATTCATTTATCTATGACCTGGTATTACTTTTCAATTGGTTGTAGATTTTGACTGGTGAAATACACATGGTTTTATTTCTTATCCTTGATCTTATGGTCAAGTTTGAGACTAACAAGTCTAGTAAAAAGGTTTAATGGGGTAATGGATTTATAAGTACTGTAATGGAGGAGATATCTGTTTTTCATACTCTTAAACATATTTTCACATTTAGCATCCCATTCGAACTTTTTTTATCATTTGAGAAGCCTAAAGAAAGGCTTTGTTTTCTCTGCAACTCTAGGTAGAAACCCTAATAATGCAACAAATTTTCTATTAAGATGTTGGACCTCTTTTAAGTTACTCAGACTGCTCATAGTTAGGATTGTCTCACACTTGTCAGGATTAAATTCTACTCCTCATTGGGTAATAATGAAGCCAAGGAATCTTCCACTTTTTTTGGGTTGAGCTGCATGTTATGCTTCCTAACCTTGTTGAAAAGTCTCTCCAAATGAGCAGGGTGGTACTCTACATTTATTGATTCAACCACCACGACATCGACATATATGTCCATTATGTCACTAATAAATTTCTTAAAGACTTTGTCCATGAGATGCTAATATGTTGCACCAACATTTTTTTAACTCAAATAGCATGACTTTATAACAAAAAATTGCTTTCTCAATCATGAAATCTATTTTGTCTTCATCAGGTAGATACATTCTGATTTGATTATATTTCGAGTGTATATCAAGGAAATTGAGTAATTCATAGCTTGCCATGTTGTTAATAGTCTGATCTATGTTTGGTAAAGAGTATGTGTCCTTGGGGAATGCCTTGTTTAAGTCTGATAATCAATACAGATCCTCCACTTACTGTTTGATTCTTATACCATAACCATGTTAAAGTTAGCTTTGATTGACTTTGTATTCAACAACTAAATGTCTTTCCTCATCGAGTTTCATTTTTCCTTGGGTTATAGGTTTAGTTTGAAGAAGTATGGCAAGTTTCTTATGCATGAAGTCTAGGTCGATGTCATGTATGTCTGTTGGACACCATGAAAAAAGCTCAGAATTCCTTACTCGGACTCATCTATTTCATTTGTTGATGAGCTACTTATCATTTTCCCTACCTTTGTACAATAATCTAGTTGAGAACCCAATTACACATTTATCAAGGGCTCATCAAAGATCGGTCAATTCTCCTCAAATTTGACTCGTGGGTCAAGGTCCAGCCTATCATTGGTAATGAAAGCACGAGGTGTATCTTCGATATTGTGACATGTTTGACTTGATGAAATAGGAGAAAACTAAGTACAAGAGGGGAAGAATTGATTTAGAAGATTTTTGCAATAATTTATTTAATTCAAATTCAAATTTTAAGCAAGATACACAGTTAGAAAAAGTTAAATCTATTTAACCAAAAATAAATTTACCAAAATAAATTTCAACATATTGTTTTGCAGATTAACAAATTAATTTTGTAATCAATATATATTGTTAAAAATAATTTAAACTTGTTAAAACTAGAAACAACTAATTGAAATTTTTAAAATATTTTTCAACATACAAAACAACAAGCACAGTCAATTATAACAAAAATACAAAGAAAAATAATTTTATAGTTTATATGACATATATAGATTTCAGAAAAACAATCAATGCTTTAATAAAACAGTTGACTGTATTAAGATCAATGTAATTTTATTAAAATGTTTCTATTCAAAACAATTTTAATCAGTAACTAACACATATCAATATCAATTATTTCAATAACTTTAATTATTACAAAAAATAAATACAAGTCTGTAGAAACTAAATCAAAAGATTATTTTTTAAAAACAATTGATTGATTGTAGCATAATAGATTGTTATGCAGACAATTCATAAAGCATAATAGGAACACAAAAACACCAAAAACTTTATAATGGTTCACTATTATAAAGAGCTACATCTAGTCCCACTTCATACCAAGGTGGTTTTCACTAAAAATAAAATTCTTTTACAAGAAATACACCAAACTATTCTTGAACACTACAATAAAAAAAAATACACACTGCAACACCCTGTTACAGCAAAACTATCCACAAAGAAACCTTATATTGGCTAACAATACAATATAGAAAATCAATACAGAAAAAATAGAACAAATTAACATGAATAGTGAAACAAGAAATACAACTGGATCTCTTAATTTCACCACAACAATGAAATATCTTTGGCTTCAACAAAATGATGAAAATTTTGCTCCAAGAAACCTTAAAGATTTGTTAAAAACAATTTCTTACAAAAACTTGATTCGCAAAAGCTTTCTCTCAGATGTAAAAGTTGAAAGTGTATTGGATACCTTTTCTGATGCAATGTAGACCCTTTTCATAGAAAGTTAACAATGCATAGTTGTTAAAAAGGTACAATGTAGTAAAATAGTATGTTGAAAAACTCGAATTAACTTGTTGATTTTAAAATTAATATAACTTGCATAAAAACTGATTTTTCTCATATAGAAAGAATTCAAACTGAAAATACTTCTTATGTAACATATTAAAACATGGTTTTCAGTGTATAAAATATGTTTCAGAAAATGATAAAACATATTAAGTATTTTCAATCAATTGATCTAAAAAATAACAAATTGAAAAATTGTTACTTTCCCTTAAATGAATTTAAAAACCAGTTGAAAAACTTTTTAACCAGTTAAAAACTTTGTTCTTGGATTCATCATTTTAAAGCAAAAGATAACTAAACTACCTAGACACATATGGCATCAAATCTTCAAGAAGGCATTATTAAACACAAATTTTGGATCCTTGAGATGTCCAACATGAACATTGTGACTCTCTTCTGGCCAATTAGTGTTGTGCTTTTCTAGGAAATCTAACACCTTATTGATTTGGGTTGCACTGTTGGTAAGAATTTTCAATGAATAAGGAATGACTTTGAGACTCTAAGCATAACATTATCTTGTCGTTTTGGGATCGACCTCTATTGTGATAATATTTCCCTTTTTGAAAGGGAAGTTCATGGTTATGTATGGTGTAGAAATACGGGCTCCGAACTGGTTGAGAGTTATCCTCCCAATTAAAGCATTATTAGAATCACTGGCCTCCACTACCAGACCGTGAGTGTTTGAAATGCTTCACTTGTGTTGAACATAATAATCAATTTGACATATCCTTGGGTGTGCACACGCTTCCCTGTGAACCCTAGCAATGGGTTTGGGTACGATTGAATGAGGGAAGTAGGGATGCCAAGCTTTAAGAACATTGACCAATAAAGCACGTTTGTCAAGATTCCCTGGTAGATGAGGAGCTTTTCAACCTACCAATTTTCAAGTTCATCCTACAAAGATGTCTTTTCCTTGTAGAACTTGAGTTGCCTCCTTCAACAAATCCTTCTACTATAATGTTGATCGTCCTTCTCATGTCTTTGGGATTTTGTTGAGGTTTCTTCCTCTATTCTTGCTCGGGCTTTGAAGTCACTTGGTCTTGGTGATTTGTCATTCCTTTACATTGGAAACCACTCGCCTTCTAGATAATAACATCTTGACTAATGTTCAAAGTGGTGTTTAGGTACATACTAACACACATTCTCTTAAAGGCTTGTGTGGTATTCAGGGGAGAGGTAGAAACAACTTTTGTCCCCTTTTTTTCCTGGCATCAGAGTTCTCTCCTATGTTGATATATTGTGTTGCTCAATTGCAAAGCTCGTCCATGTTGACTAATGGGTTAACGTCCAATGTGTCAAGAAATCTTTCTGGGCAAAGACCCACCAAAAGCGTATGCATGACTACCACTAGTTGTAGGTCAAGAATATGTATTCCACAACAAGAAATTATTCCCATTAAACTTTTTTGTATCTCATATTTTGTTGTCATGGATATAAAACTAATTTATGCATTTCTCACTATGAATAATATTATTTACTATAACAATGATTGTAGAGTGTGAACTAAGACACCGGGTAAGGTAAGTTCCCAAGAAAGAGAGGTGAATCACCAATGGACATGCTAAAATATCAATTCTTTCCTAGCTAGAACTTTCCTAAACATTTACTTTTACACTAACACACTCTATATCCAGTAATAAGAATGATTCCTTTTGATGTGTGAGATCAGATTAGCCATAATCATAAAATACTTAGATTTTTATACAACAATATTCTAATAACAATAACAATGGAACATAATCAGGAATTAAGCTCTGATAATATTGTTGAGTACTAGAGTAACAACATTAGAACTCATAACTAAAATAAAAGAATTATCGACGATTGAGAGGTCCACCTCAGGATACAGTGATTATGATGATGATGCGACAATTTTGCTTTTAGTGAGTACCATAAGGCTTATGGTCTGGGAACAATTTTACATGTGCCGATAATGGGTGCCAAATGTTCTTACTAGAAAAGAATATGGGTCTATCGAGATGGAAGAAGGTGGTTTTCCTTGCAAGTCGAGTTATGACTCCATGATCGCAGAGTCTGCCAAAGACAATGAGGACAGATCCACTTGTAGAAGATTTTTCAATGTTAAGTCAGTAAGAACATAAGGAATTATAAGTATATAAGTGAGTATGAAAATTGAGTAAATACTCCCAATAAGATTGATACACACACACACACACACACACATATATATATATATATATTTGGACTTGGGTTAAGGTTTTCAAACGATATTTATAAAATAAAAAAAAAATCTTATCTCAAGTGAAAGTGTATTCAATGGGAGAAGATTCCGTTACAATGTGCACAATCTTAGCGCTACAACTGCACAAAATCTTCTCTCCTTGGAGTGCATAAAATCTTAACAGAATAACCACCAGGGTACCAACTCATGTACCAGCATCAGGGGTCCAATCTGTTTCACGTAGGCATACTCGACATGCCCTTACGTATGATGCATGAAACCTTACCTATCAAGCCTTAACGCTCTTGGGCTTATGTTTATAGAGAACATTTTACTTATACTAGACCCGGATGCACTAAGTGCACCCCTAGGTTCACAAATACCCTTTACTAGTAGCCTTATGCTTACCTATAAGAGGTTATTTCAATTATACCAAGACGGGTTTACTAACCAAACTGGGCCCAACCACATGGCCCATTCTACTGGCCCAACATCCGAGCTGACCTGCCTATGCCATGCACCAAGATTCGACCCCCGAGCACTTTGACAGTACACAAGCCCCCTAGTCTCGAGCTGGGCTTGCTTCAGCGAAGAGACTACTTGTGCGCTCTTGGTAGCTTACGTGTCCTTTTTGTAGTGGCGGGTGCGGCACGATGCAGGAAGCGTCTCTGAGGTGGCATTTCACCATACTCAATCGTGAGTGTACACACGGCATTTCATTAGCAGTTGGAAAGCATTACCGCTCGCCCTTTAACATGATGAACCATGACTAGCGTACCAAGCTATATATCTGACTACTTGTCTTAATATTACACAACTAGCATGAACTTATTATTGAACACTATCAAACTGTTAAGACAATAACAAGTGTAATACACCAATTAATCACAATACTCTGGGAGAGAAAACTTGTTGAGGACTCATATCCTCTTAACTTATTTGACCGCTGCTTGACTATTTAAACAAGGATCACATACCTTGACAAGTAGGACCTCCATGCGTAGAGGGCATCTGCTTCTAGAGCTCGATTCTCTATTTTCTGCTCACATTAAGAATGACTAGCTCGCCCAACTTGGACATTGGCTCACACACTAAGTCATCTGATTAGGGTGTTAGCTCACACACCGAGTCTACTCTTGCATGACTTTATTAGCTTGGAGTATCTGACTTGGGTGTTGGCTTACACACCAAGTCTACTCTTCAATGACTTTCTTTAGAATACCTCACTGCTCTGCAAGGTTAATTTCAGCTTTCATCTGCAGAGAACCCAAGTTCGGGTGGTTTCACCAACACCGAGGTGGGTCGTATTATATGCCTTTAGCTAAATAATCTTAGTTATAGCTAATCGTGATTTAGGGCACCTGAACTCAAAATCTTACTAAGAAAAGAGTGTGCTACCTTATGGTGGATACTTAGGGCGCCTGCTCAAGCAATTCTCATCGAGCTAGGTCATCTTTCCTGACTTAAGCCAAACAATCTTAGTCATGGCAAATAAAAATTTGGAATGCCTGAGCTCAGAATCTTATTGATACAAGGTCGTCATACCTTACAGTACATACCCAGGGCGCCTGAACTCAGAGTCTTACTGAGACAAGTCATCTTACCATACCTTATTGTTTACCAATTTACTTGTAGGGTGCCTTCTCAGATACTCTTATCGAGAAAGGTCATTTTATTTGCCAATAGATAATCAATTTACGCACCGAGTCAATTTCTAAACAATTGTCTTTGCTCGGAGCATCTGACTCGGGTGTTAGCTCAAACACCAAGTCTGCTCCTGAACCTTTTACTTTTGTTCAGAGCATCTGACTTGGGTGTTAGCTCAAACACCAGGTCTGCTCTTGAACCCTTTACTTTTATTCAGAGCATCTGAGATGGGTGTTAGCTTAAACACTAGGTCTGCTCTTGAACCTTTGTGGTGCCTTGTCACCCCACGGGGTCGATCTCAATTTCTTTCCACAGAGTGCCCGAGCTCGGTTGGTTTCTCTCACGCCGAGGTGGGTTACTCTCTATACCCTTAGCTGCATGCTCTTAGTTACTATTAAGTGGCTCAGTATCTATTGGATTCAGAATCTTACTTAGGAGAGAGCGTACTGCCTCCTACTATATTCTTAAAGTCCCTGGCTCAGAACACCTGAACTCAGAATCTTACTGAGACAGAGGCCGTCTTGCCTTATAACACATACTCAGGGCGCCTGAACTTAGAATCTTACCAAGATAGGTCGACTTCCCCGATTTAAGCCAAACAATATTAGTTATGGCCAACCACGATCTGGGCACCTGAGCTCAGAGTCTTACTGAGCAAAGGTCATCCCATATCGTCATATGCTCTCAATCTTGGAATCTTACCAAGGGGAGGTTGTCTTTCTTAGCTTAAGCCAAACGATGGCAAGCTACGATTTTGAGTACCCAAGCTCAGAGTCTTACTGAGCAAAGTTCATTCCATCTGAATCATCATATACTCCCAATCTTGGAATCTTACCAAGGAGAGGTTATCTTTCTTAGCTTAAGCCAAACGATGGCAAGCTACGATTCAGGGTACCCGAGCTCAGAGTCTTATTGAGCAAAGGTCCTCTCACCTGAATCGCTACGAGTCTCTACGCTCCCAATCTTGGAATCTTACCAAGGAGAGTTCATCTTTCCCAGCTCAAGCCAAACGATGGTGAGCCATGATTTAGGGTACTCGAGCTCAGGGTCTTACTGAGTGAAGGGTTCTCACGCCTAAATCGCTATGAATCTATATGCTCCCAAACTTGGAATCTTACCAAGGGAAAGTTATCTTTCTCAGCTCAAACCAAACGATGGTGAGCCACGATTTAGGGGTACCCGTGCTCAAAGTCTCATTGAGCGGAAGGTCCTCATGACTGAATCGCTTAGGAATTTGTACGCTCACAATCTTGGAATCTTACCAAAGGGAGGTCTATTGCACGTGTTAAACTTCAGAGCGACTGAAAAGTCGTCTTACCTGGCTTTAAAAAATTTCAGAGTGCCTAAGCTCATAATCTTTCCAAGAACAAGTCACCCCATTGCACATGTTAAACTTCAGGGCGACTAAAAAGTCGTCTTATCTGGCTTTAACACTAAATAAAACGACACATCATTTCAAGAGCAAAACTTTTATTGGATGAACTCATTAAAAACCCCCTCTTAGGGAAAAAGAGCGTCACCAAAGAAATGTTAAAATGTCTGAAAATGCACTATAAATAAATTTCTTAACTGAAAAAAGAACTTGAGGCTTGCCTCGTTCCTCACACGAGGAATGGCTCCACCGTCTTAAATTTCCAGTCGATAGGCTTCGTCGCCCAACATTTCTATGAACCTGCATGGTATAAAAGTTTGGTGTTGTACTGCCCTTTACTGTTGAGCTACAGTAGGACTTAATCATTTGTCATTATCAACTCATGAGTTCTATTAAATCTGTCAAAGTGTTTGATCTTTGTTGCATATCGTAGATCGTGCACTAGTACACCAGGTAAGTTTTCAGGAAAGAGAGGCGAATCACCAACGGACGCGCTTAAATACCAAGTCTTTCCTCGCCAAAACTTTTCTAGACATGTACTCTTACACTACTACACTCTATATCCAGTAACAAGAATAATTTCTCTCCTGTGAGAGATCATGATAATGATCATGATAACAATATCACAACAAATTTTAATGATAATTAATCATTCACGTCATCTTCAGAATAACATGATAACAAATTTACACATATCCGTTATTTCTATAATAATATGATAACATATTTAAACAATAATAATTATACCTTTCATCTTCAGACTAATATCACAACAAACTTAAAAGATAATAATCATTTATCTTTGGAATAACATCACAATAGATAAAATATCTTTTATCTTCATAATAATATCACAACAGATAAAAATATCTCTTTATCTTTTATCTCCAGAATAATATCACAACAAATATAATATCACAACAGATAAAATACCTATTTATATTTTATCTTCAGAATAATACAACAGATAAAATATAATATCGCAATAGATAAAATATAATATCGCAACGGATAAAATATAATATCTCAACGGATAAAATATAATATCGCAATATATTTTATCTTCCGAACAATATCACAACAGATAAAATATAATATCACAACAGATAAAATATAATATCACAACAAATAAAATATAATATCGCAACAGATAAAATATAATATCGCAACAGATAACATATCTCTTTATATTTTATCTTCAGAACAATATCACAAAAAATATCTCTTTATATTTTATCATAAGAATAATATCATAATAACAATTATATATTTTATCTTAATTACCTTTTCTGTGCTGACCAACATCTGAGCCGAGCTCACAACTCACCTCTTGGGTCCAAACACCAAGATGACCTCCCCCAAACACTTGGATCGAGATGACGAGCTCCCCTGCATGGTACACATGCCTCTCGTCTTACCTGCCACTAGGTAATCATTTACCCACGGGGTGCCCATACTCAAGTGATTATACTGACATCGAGCTAGGTCGACTTACCGTGTGCTAATTCAAGTAGATCAACAAAACTTAACCATAACATTGTTCAAAAAGAAAGCATTAAGCAAGAATATCTTAACTGAAAGACAACTTGAGGTTTGCCACATTCCACGCTCGAGGAATGGCCTCAACTGGTCAGCCTTGGCTTCTTTGTTTGCCGCTTGGAGGGCTCTCATGGTCTCCATGATTTGCTGCAAAGTGGGGTCCTTGCTCCCTTCAGATCCCAATGGACCTTACCTCGTGTTCCTCATTACGTCAAAAAAGTCAAACACAACTGTGGATGGAATCAGGTTTTATCGGGTCCCACGGTGGACACCAAATGTTCTTGTTGGTTGACCTGGTCGCCGGTTGACTTCGATGACTGGTTCTGGCTCCGCCTATCTCCGCTAGAATCTGTACTTCCCTCGCTTGGACGTGGCTTCGTTGAGACAGAGGGTGCCCTACCTGCCTATTGCACTACGACGATCAAGTCAGTACAAGGCTTATAAGAAACAAGAAGTAACTAGTTTCAATTTTAGAAACAACATACCTTTCACCTAGGATCTCAAGTCCCTTTTATAGACTACCTCTTGTAACAACTTTCTCTCACGAGAATCTTATCTCAAGTGAAAGCATATTCAATGGGAGAAGATTTCGTTATAATGTGCACAATCTTAGCGCTACAACTACATAGAATCTTATTTCCTTGGAGTGCATAAAATCTTAACAGAATAACCACCAGGGTACCAACTCATGTACCAGCATCAAGGGTCCAATCTGTTTCACGTAGGCATACTCGACATGCCCTTATGTATCATGCATGCAACCTTACCTATCAAGCCCTAACGCTCTTGGGCTTATGTGTGTGTGTGTCTGTAAAAGGACGTCTGTCTGTGTGTGTGTAAGGATGTCTTGCCTTTTTCCTCACTAAAATATAAAATTTCTAACATATTATTTACCTGAACAATTGGTTGTTAAATTATAAATTTAATTCACGATGGAACAATAAATTGATTTCTAAACTTTGTTATTTAATATTAAACTAATTTTTAAAAAAAATATTTCAATGTTAACAACGAAATAATACTTTACTTTCTAGAAATTAATATTAATAAAAAATTATTAAATAAAAATTAATTTTAAAGATAAAATATAATTAATTATATATTTATTAAATTATATATTATTTTAAAAACTGAAAAAACTATTAATATTTTTTTATCAATCAAGAATTAATTAAATTAAAAGGTGTTTTAACCTATACAAGAATGAACTTAATGAAACCTTCTTTTTAATTTTACACCATAGCAAAAGAATAACCCAACTAGGTTAAAAAAAAGAGCAAAAATACTACCGAGCTCTTAAGCCAACGATCAAGGACCCCTTATCTGCATTATTACACAGAAAAAGTAATATGATGACATAACACCAAACTCCTTCTAAAAACGAAAACCAAACACTACATTCCAACCAATCCAATCATCACTCCTACCAACTGTTATATACGATGCTAAGTCATATTATATGCCCTTATACACTCATGTGTTCCTTCTCACTTCTACCTTGTTTGTTTCTTACCTTTTGATCTAGTAGGCTCTTGTGGATGACGCCCCCAAACATGAACTGCTGTGCTTTTTCAACAGTATTAACCATTTTATTAATTATTTAAATTCTAAAATTAATAAATAAAATTTTAAATTAGATATGAATTTCAAAATTATCTATCGATAATTAAAACTAGTTTAGATATTAATAATTTTTTTAATTTTTAAAATAGTATCTAATTTAATTAATATAATAATTATTTTTTTTTAAATTAATCTTTATTTAATAATTTTTTTGTGTAAAATATATTTTTATTTTTTATTATATTATAGTAATGTAATATTTATGGACTAAAATAATGTGTAATGGAAGTTCAACGACGACAGTGGATTTTCTCATTTGTAATTTTCACTAAGACTTCCTCTAAAGAATTTTTTTTCCATAAAAATTCTTTACGTTATTACTATTGTTTAAATTTACCCGAAAGAAATGTGGTAGCGTTCAATCCTTTAAACAAGTAACATCTTCTGTGTATTTGCATTTTTTTATTTATAAATTATTATATTTAATATTAAAAATTAAATAAAAAAGTTATATGTATTTATTATATACTTAATATAAGATTTATTAAAACTAAATCCATCAATTAAATATACAAAATAAAAAATAATATTTTAATAAATTTAGTATCACCATTAATGTTACATATTAATGTTACATCAGAACAAATACAAATGTATCATCTTCCAATAACCATCTCTTATTTTTTTTCTACATAAAAGAGTCAATGAGAAAAAATAAATAACACTGTTGTTTTCATCTTTTCTCTTTGCTCCTGGGGTCTTCTTTACTCCTATGAATTTATGACTTTTACTCTTTCGTATAAGTCTGAAAACAAAATAGAAACATGTAAATAAACTTAAGAAAACATATATCTTTTTAGTTTTAAAGGCTTAAAAATATTATCTTTGAAAACACAAAAGAAGTGATCAATGGTTAATGTTTATAAAACAATAATTTGAGTATTTAATAAAAAGAAGAAAAAAAGTAAAAGGATTTAGGGAAAAATAATGAAAAAATAAGCAACGACGAAAAAAACTAAGAAACTTATTCATTTGAGAGTGAGAAAACAGAGTGAGTGAAGGAAATTGGAAAAGAGAGCATGTTAGATAAATAGTCACTTGTCTTAATTCAACCAAGGAACCAAACTTCAAGCACTTGACGACGATAATTGTAAACCAATACAAAAATTATATACAAAAACACAATGCATGTAAAGAGGATGGAACAATTGAAACAAAACCAGAAAAAATAGAAAAAAAAAAATGAGGATGAGAGTAGGTATATATATATATATAGAAAAGAGGGGAAGGGATAGAAAAAAAAAGGTGCGAGAATGGAAGCGTGTAGAAAATGATGTGAGACAAAGAAAGAAGGGAGAAAACATTATATACATTAATATTGTAACTGATTTAAGAGAGGGAGATGTGGATTGTTGATAGAGAGGGAAGTGGGAAGTTTTTTATGGAGAGGGAAGTTGAGAGTTTTTGGTAGAGAGAAAGGGGTGAAGTTGTTAAAAAAGTTACGTTTGATTTTCCTATTATAAAATTAAAATAATAAAAATGTACCAAACAAACAAAATGACAGGAATATCCAAAATAACAACAAAATGACAAAAAGTCTCTTATTATATATTTCTAAAATAATAAATAAAATATTAATATAAGAATAAAATGAGAAAGTAAATGTGTATATTAAAAGAACAGTTAAAGTGAGGAATCCCCTTTATATATAGGTATAGACAACAACATTCATTGGTTTAATGGTACTACGTGGAGCATTCATCAAAGTACTTATTTTCAACCATTAAAAATATAAATAAAAGTAAACTAAAATAGGATCCTTTCATTTAGTGAATATCACACTATATCGCCCATTTTACAATTTAAAAAGATTAGTTGAAATTTATAATATTATGAGAATTGTACTTTTTATTTCGTTAATAAGTATTTTTATGAATATAAAGTTGTCATATGAAATCAAGTAATACATATTTAATATCACATTTCCACTCAATCTAGTTAGAATGAAAAAGACAAAAATCATTAAACTCACCCATGCATCTCACGAGATAACTTTATGTGAACGAAAACATATAACATAACATAATAGAAGTGCTTTTGTAATGGTATTGTGGATTTCAGGAAATTATTTTTACAGGGTTTAAAGAAGAAAGGACTGTGAATATAATATTTTCAAAATAGAAAAATCCTCGTATAATTAACTCTAAAATAAAAATGAAGTAAAATCCAAAATAATACTTTTTTTAAATTGATCATGTATACAACTATATTGAAAGCTTGTATTGTGGAATGCATTTAAAGTAAGTTCATAAAACTTAGAAGCATGAGAAATTAAAGTAATATTAGCATGACTTACGAGACGAGTGGCAGCATAATGCAATCGATATACGTGAATCTAGTGCAGTGTCACTTTTGGATAATTAAATAATAAAAGATCCTTTTATGCGCAAACGAAAGTAATGATTTAAAATCTGTGGAAAGTGAGAGGTGTCAATCTCTAAAACAATGGTTCTTGTGATGACGAAGCCGTAGTTTGGAGCTACTGCGGGATCGATATGTTTACTATTGGCATGTGAACTTTGGGTTGGTTATTGTTTGTCCCTATCCTGAATAGTAAAGTTATTTGCGCCCGTGACTCAATCACAACAAAATAATTAAGACATTGATGTTGGGCTACCACCATTCGGCTTTTCAAACAAATTGCAGCAATTTATAACCAATATTACCGATTTCAGTATATTTTTTATCATTGATTTGATCAAAAATTTTGGGTAGGGATACTAACGTGCGTCACTCCGTCCCGTATAGGTCGTATACGTTCGTTTCACATTTAGTTCACTCCATATAAAATATATGGATTGTTTTTATTGGTATGTATAAGAGTTAATCTGCAAATCAGAATCAGTTCACATAAGATTTTTTTTCCTTAAATTAATAAAAAATAAATTTTAAGTAATTCTTTTTTTTAAGTTGATTTTTTTATTTAAATGAATTAGATAAATGATTTTATAGTATTATATTCACGACAAATGCATAATAAGATATGGATAAAAGAAATTATTATGATATTTTAATTTTTAGTGAAATTTGAATTTTAATCGTACTAATAAATTGATTAGTAAAATATTTCATTAAATATTATAATTTTTTAAGATAACACATGTAGATATATAATTACTATTCTAAAAAAAATAATATAAATAATATATATATATAAATTATTATTATATTTAAATTTTATTATTAAAAAGACTAAAGTTTGAATATTATATTTAGTATTTGATGAGTATTGAAACCTAAATAATTTGTGCAATTTAGAAAAAACAAAAAATACTATTATATATTAAAAAATCATTATCAAAAGGGGTGTATAAAGAAATTATGGGAGTGCAGAAAGAAATTTTTAAATTTTTAAAATATATGGGTTATGCAAGCCAACCCGCCCTGCCCCGCATTTGGCTTGGACAAACTACGATTTATATGGGGCGGGCTTAGCCAACGAGTTAAAATAGATAGTTCACCCTGCATTTTTTTCAGCAAATCATAGGTCTACCCACACAGCTTGTCACGCTTTGCCATCCTTAGTTTTGGGTGAAGGGAACAATTTTGAAGAAAAAGTTGTGGGATATCAACAATTTTCGTGTTCAACGTAATTAAATATGAAGTCGTGTTCTTGGTCCACATTTTATTTTATGAGTTGTGTAGAAATCGTGTGTCAGTTGCACGATTTTGTTTAATATATTAATTAAAATCGTGTTAACATGATATATCTCTAAGATAAAATAATACAATTGAAATTGTGTTATCTATATGAATTGAAGTTTTGCATAAATGATACAACTATAATTATATTGTTTTACACTAAAATTATCACACAATTTTAATTAACATATTAAGTAAAGTAAAGTTATACAACTCTCACACAACTTTTATACAATTCAAAAAAAAGTCGTAGATCATAAACAAGACACTTTTGTTCCCCTCACTCACAACTTGAACCGATAATGACATTTTCTATTTCTTTACCCAAATCGATAATAACATTTCTAAATCACATCATTTTCGTGAAAAGCCACCACCATTCATTCACGAACTATTCTCACGTTATGTGGAAAAAAAAAAGAAATTATTGAAGCCTGTCACATTATATTTCGTCTTTAGAAACTCATCTAATCTGGCTGACTGTGACACCTAACAGTATGATCGGCGCACCTTTGCAAGTTCCCTGTTCTTTCATTTGGAAAGAGTTATTTTTCTAGATTTTTTATCTTCAATTCTCGTTGAAATCTAAAATTTTGAAGAATAATTTTCAAGAATCATGATGAAGCATTCTCCAAAAAATAGGTCATAATACTAAAATCGATAAAAAAAAAAAAAAAGGTGTACTTTTCGTAATTGTTCATTTCCAAAAAAATTTACGTGAAGTGTTAGTGAAAAAGATAATATATCGACTCAATTTTATCAATGAACGTAAGATCGATAGAAAAAAGGTAAACGAATCAGATAAAAGAGACATTGAAAAAGAAAATATCATCGATAAAAAGGAAAGAAAAATAGCAGCGTTGAATAACATATTTTTGAAGAGATTGTTGACACGAAAATCAGTAGGAAGAGAGTTACTAAAAATTTTATCGGCAGGACCGTTCTTAAGAATATGGAGAGTCAGAAGTTACAAATTCATATATCTCATACTAGAAAAATAATAAATGAAATGATAACCACTTGGTCGTGATTATGTAATTTTTTGTTTATAAAAGTAATGAATCAAATCCATATAACCATAATAATAAAAAAATCTAACATGTTTCCTTGAAGTATTATTATATTTGGAACGTTTCAATATAATATACTTTATTAATGCAATTTTAAATCGTGCAGAAATATATAGTGTACTAAAATTGAAAATCGTTAAAATTACTAGCCAAAACAAAAAGAATCTGTAAACTATTTGTTTTTTATTTAAAATTTTTGTATCGATATCAATTACCATCGAAAATAAATTGGTACATATAGTGAGATTGTATTTTATTTTATTTTCGCAAAGAATTTACAAAATACATAAATATTTTAGTATGTTTGGAAATTGTTTGTGATTTTATGAGATTAAGATGTGGAAGAATTATAATGGTGATCAATTAATCACAAAATAAAAGTAGTACATGTTGAAGTTGTTGATAATATTAGCTATATTTGATGAATCCACTTCTAAAGAGAAAAAAAAATTTGAGTGTTGAAGACTTAGTTTTGTATAGTGTGTGAGTGTTGTGTTCTTTTATGATTTGTATGTCTTTTTCTCTTGATAATTACACTAATGTAGAAAGGCAAAACAACGACGAATATTTTTAATTTATAACGACAACTATATAGTCACATTTAATGTACACGTAGTCTTAAATCGAAGAGATAAGAAGACGGCTATTTAGCCACATTTGTAAATTCGATTTATAAATGCATCTATTTACATAGCTGAATTTATAAATCGTATTTACGATAGGCGTTTAGGGTTTCTTTTCTTTTTCGTCGTTGTTTGGGTTTTTAATCAAAGTTCTCAACTTTGATCTTTTCCGAATAACAGGGTCATTATTTTAGCATTTCTTTTTATTTCTTGGTGTATCTATAACATACCTCTTTACATTCTTAGTATTTCATCCCAATGAAAGTCCAAAAAACGCAAATAAAATTTCCTAATGAAATGCAAATATATTACGGAGCAAGGCGTCAACAACAACAAGGAAGGCAAAGTAGGAAGCAAACAAAATCCTTCCCAATGAAAAGTGACCTTAGCAATGACATAAGACAAAATATAAGAGAAGCAGAAAACATACAAAAATCAATGGTGAAGAAGAAGAGTGAAAGACAATGCTTACCAATGGCACGAACAATGCAAACAACAGAGGAAGAAAAGAGAGGAAGCACGAAACAGAGGCACAAGAGCAAGGAAGCGAGAGAAAGGAGATGAAAACGTAAGTGGTGCGTTTCTGAAATAGGGAGAGTTAGAGTAAAATTTGATTTATGAGTACGGCTAATCTCATAAATCAAAATAATTTCAAAAATGTCACCGCGTTTTAAAACAATGCGTTTGAGGTAAAACCGCATTTAATAAACAGTAGTTGTTTTTACTTTTTGCACTAGTGTTAGATTGATCTTCATAAATACTTAAGAAAATTTACTTGTTATTTTGTTGTTAGAACTTTTTGTGGTTAGAGAATAATTTTAATTGGTTAAAAGATAGTTTAAGTTATTAAAATATCATTATTTGAAGTTTAAAAAGACTTCAATGAATATTTTAATCAACTATATTATCAACTTAATCAATTGATATTACTTAAAACCATAACTACTATTGGGAGGATATTTTAGTTTTTTTAAATGAGTTTCTAATAGATTGAAATTTGCAGTGTGTTCATAAAGGTATTTGATAGTGTATTTTAACATATTCAAATAGTGATTTAATCCATTCTCTTTACCAGTAAGTGAAATCAACAAATTAAAACGCATTTCAATCCATTAAAAGTGATAGGATAGATTCTAAAAACTCTCTTTTACATATTTCTCTGAATACGTTTTGAAGTCTGAGTGTTTGAAAACATATTGGAAAGACATTTTGAGTGAATATTACACTTTATTAAAAGTCAAACTTAAAGTTACGAAGATACAAGAAGGGTTTTGATTGTTAACATAAAACTTTTAATATGCTTTATTTTTACAATATGTAAGGATGAATTTGTATTTATTTTATTCAATGTTAAGTTACTAACTACACTTAAATTTTTAGGCTTGAAAATCATTGGGAAAAGCTATCGACTAAGGTGGATTAACTACCGTAGACCTAGATTGAAGATAGGGTTTTTAACAAACATGAAGAAGACACAATAATGACCTTTCACCACATGTTAGGTAACAAGCAAGATGAACATTATTTTTTAAAATTATAATGATTTCAGTTTTACTTACAAATTTAAAGTAAAATAAATAAATTTGTAATATTTTACTTAGAGGAATTAAATTAAAACCAAGTACTAATGCAAACATAGAAGTAAGAAAGTAAAGAAATGATACATGAAAATACCAAAGTCTATTATGTAAATGCTAACATATGATAAGAAACTACTTCAGGTTTTGATGTAATTCATTCTTATAGTTTTGGAGGATTTGATAGAAGGCAGTGGGAGACTTGGAAAATTAATGGAGGAAGCACCGATTAGTCATGGAGGAGAAGGTGTTTGATCTGAAGTTTTTAGGTGCAAGGTCCAAGGATGAGGTTAGCCCAACTTCCTTGAGTTTCTAGAATGCAAGAGACCATATTAGAAGAGAGACTTGTAGAGAAATGTGGTGATAATTTCAAAAACACAAATTCAATATCATTCAAGTCTAAAGTTTTACAGGGCAATCACATTTATTTATAGTGCTAAGAGTCTCCTAAGATGACTATTGAAGTTCTAAAATCCTCTACATTCATAGCATGCCATGTGACAATCATGTGTCCAAGAAACTCTCCATTAAGTGATTGACACATGGCACCAAATAATTGGAGAACTCTTAAATGAGGTGCCTAACAAGTCTTTAGAAGGAGCTTGAAGATTCACTCTTGCAAGGAGGAGGCGTCAAGAGAATTGGGCTTCTTTTTAAGAGTTTCTAAATGTGGACTTAAGGCCCAACCTTTCTATACTAAATTTGCTCAGAAATACAAAGCCAAAAAATACTATTTACAAATTTTTACAAGACTAAGGCATATATTTTCTTCTGTACTTTTCTAGGTTGATCCTCTGCTCTTAGTTGAGAAAAAATGGTGGCTTTGATGAGAATGTGATGAAGACCAAGTAAAGGAGGCACTTGAGGCCCAAGCCCATGAAGCCCAAGCCCAAGTTGGGGCCCAAGCCCAACCAAATAGCTCAACATTCTTCATGCCTCAAAGGATGACTAGGAGCAAGGCTAAAGCTTTGGGAGAAGAGCATCAATGGATGTCTCTTTTTGTAATTACTTGTGTATAGTTTTTAGTAGAACTTTAAAGGAAGGTGTAGATATTAAAATAAGGGGTGCCAATGTATAAAGATAGGTCACACCTTCCATGTGACATAAAGAGTAGGTGTAGGTGTAGTTTTTAGGAGGTGCCAAAGTAGAAAAGAGGTCACACCTCCCATGTGACTCAAGATTGGCTCCAAATTTGAATTAGAATTAGGAGGGAATTTTGAATTTGTTTCACTTTCATTTCAGCCCTCTAAACCTATAAATAGAGGTGCTTGGTCATTGTAAAAAGAACCGATTGAAATTCAAGAACAAGACATAGAATCAAACTCACATCAATCATCATCATAGGCATACCTCAAGGTCTTCTCAAAGTTCTTATGGATATCATGAAGAAACCAATTGGAGGATGCATCACAATCATGAAGATAGGCGCCAAAATGTGGCTAAGCCTTTTATGCCTTATGTAAAATTACCTAGTTTTAGTGGTGAAGGAGATCCCAATGTGTATTTAGGATGGGAGGCTAAGGTAGAACAAATATTTTTTGTACATGAGGTCCAAGAAGACCAAAAGGTTAAGCTAGCCTCCCTAGAATTTATGGACTATGCCATGCAATGGTGGCACAAAACTCTCATGGACATTGGGCTAAACAAGAGACCACCCGTGGTCTCTTGGGATGATTTAAAAGTTTTCATGCGCGCTAGATTTGTGCCTTCACACTTTAGGAAAGACCTATTGTTGAAGCTCCAACAGCTTCACCAAGGCACGCTAAGTGTGGATGCTTATTATAAAGAACTTGAAATGCTTTTAACTAGAGCCAATATGCATGAGAATGATGAAGCTAAAATGGCTAGATTTGTTAGTGGTCTTAGAAGGGATATCCAAGATGCTGTAGAACTTAATGAGTATTCTTCTTTAGAAAATTTGGCTCACCTTGCCATCAAGGTAGAATCTCAACTTGCAAGAAAAAATTCTTTTAGACATACTCATAATGATGGCTTTTACAATTCATCTTGGAAAAACAAAGGAAAATCTTTTTCAAAATTTCCTTCAAAAGATTCTACTTTCAAAACTAGAGATACTAAGCCTTCAACTTCTACTCCTAAATCACCAACTAAATCTTCAAGTAAAAAGTGCTTTAAATGTTTAGGCTATGGTCATATAGCGGCTAATTGTCCTTCCAAAAGGAATATGATGATGCGTGATGGGGTGGTTGTGAGTGAGCATAGTTCGGATTCCTCTAGACCTTCAACACCTCCTAGGTCCCCAAGTGAGCATGAGAGTGAAAGTCCACTTGAAGGTGACTTATTAGTAGTGAGACGAATGCTTGGCCAAGTTTTAAAACCCTTTGATGAAAGCCAAAGAGAAAATATGTTCCATACAAGATGTCTCATTAATGATAAGTTGTGTTCTTTGATAGTGGATGGGGGAAGTTGTGCTAATATGGCTAGTACAAGAGTAGTAGATAAGCTTGGATTGTCTACTATCTCTCATACAAAGCCCTACAAACTACAATGGTTAAGTGAGGTTGGAGAAATCATAGTTAAAAAACAAGTCCTCATTGCTTTTTCCATTGGTAAATACAAAGATGAGGTCTTGTGTGATGTTGTCCCAATGGAAGCAACACATGTTCTTTTAGGTAGGCCATGGCAATATGATAGAAAAGTTTTTCATGATGGCTTTACCAACAAAATTTCTTTTAACTTCCATGGGCACAAGGTCATACTTAAGTCTCTCTCTCCAAAGGAAGTCCATGAGGACCAAATTAAAATGAAGCAAAAGAGAGATATTGAAAATGATAAAAAATGTTCAAAGAGAAGCCTTCTCTTGACAACTCAAGAGGTAAAAAAGGTAATAGTTGCTCAAAAGCCTATTTTTTTAGCTATTCCTAGTGTCCTTGATTGTGAGTAGGCTAAGGATAGTCCCACATGTTTGGACAATTTGGTAAAGGAATTTGAAGATGTGTTTCAAGATCCTCCTAATGGCTTACCACCTTTAAGAGGGATTGAACACCAAATAGACTTCATTCCCGCGGCTTCTTTAACAAATCGCCCAGCATATAGGACCAATCCCACAGAGACCAAAGAAATTCAACAACAAGTTGAGGGATTAATTGCTAAGGGATGGGTACAAGATAGCATGAGCCCATGTGCTATGCCTGTCATCCTTGTTCCTAAAAAGGATGGGTCATGGAGAATGTGTACGGATTGTCGCACTATAAATAACATTACAATCAAATATAGGCATCCCATTCCTAGGTTAGATGACTTGTTGGATGAATTACATGGGTCTAAAATATTTTCCAAGATTGATCTTAAGAGTGGTTATAACCAAATCCGGATTAAACCGGGGGATGAATGGAAAACCGCTTTTAAGACCAAATTTGGTTTATATGAGTGGTTGGTCATGCCTTTTGGCTTGACTAATGCTCCTAGTACCTTCATGCGACTCATGCATCATGTCTTAAGACCATTCATTGGCAAGTTTGTTGTGGTTTATTTTGATGATATTCTTATATATAGTTTGTCTTTGAAAGATCATGAGAAGCATGTTAGGGAAGTTTTAGAAACCCTTAGGAAGGAACATTTGTATGCTAATCTTGCTAAATGTATGTTTGCACTTGATCATATAGAATTCCTAGGGTTTGTTGTAAGTTATAAAGGGGTGCATGTTGATCAAACAAAGATTGCAGCAATTCAACATTGGCCAACACCCTCAAATGTTAGTGAAGTACGAAGTTTTCATGGACTTGCTAGCTTTTATAGGCGGTTTGTGAAAGACTTTATCTGACCTCAAATCCAATTCTTCTTTTAGCCACCTTGTCCAAAATTTTAGCACAATCCACCAAGTTCAAATATCCATTTGAAAAAAGTAGGAAACATTATAATAATACTAAGGAAGAAAAGAAAAATTAGATAAAACCATGGTGGAAAAGAAGTCATTTGTTTTTGTTTTTTTATTTTGAAAATTCTTTTTACAAAAAGAAGAAGAAAGAGAGGAAGAAGAATTACCTCTCTCAAATGTAGACTTCATGAAACAAAGAGGTTTAGAAGATGATGAAACAACTTGTTTAGTTTTTGTCTTTTTCACTATCTATTTTGGCTTTTAGTTTTATTTCATCCTCTCTTACCTACTGAGGTGTAAGAGGACACAATAAATTTATGACCTTGAAAAGAAAATGTGATCTTATTTGTATGACCCTCATGATAAGAATTATGATCAAATTGATTGGGTCTCCCAAGAATAATGTGACCTATCTCCATTGGATCAATATCACATAAAATGTTCTCTTTATAATTTCCTATGGTTATAAGCCCACTTACCTGGTTTTTCACTACCACTCCACCCTTTTGACTTATCCAAACTAGCTTGTAGGGTTGAGGATGTTGAATGGTTTTCAAAGATAAATTATTTACTAACCTCGAACTACAACAATTACAACAAGAACCACTATCTACAATTATAGAAAAAATATTCAAAAACTTTACATCTTTTGTGGAATAGGGTCACTCTTTGTGATTGTTCTAGTTTAACAAGATGACTTAATAAAAGTTGTTGGACAACCAATAAATCACTTGTGAAAGGTTTAAGTTCTTCCTTAAAATTTAAGACTTCTTCTTCATTTTCAGAAGAAGATGAAGTCTCAATATTTTTAGTGTCTTGCTCTTTTAAAACCAAAGTTTTCTTTTGAGAACACTCAGAAGAATAGTGACCTTTTTCAAGACACTTAAAACTTTGTATTTGTTTAGTTTTAATATCTTGGGAAGAAGAAACATAATTATTTTTATCTTTTTCTTTTAAATGTTCCTCTTCTCTTTCTTTTTCTAGTGGTTTTGGGTTTTCAGAAAACAAAATGATTTTCTTTTTTAAAATCTTTGGGATAATTAGAAGAAGATGAGGATTTTCAAAAAACAGATTTTCTATTTAGTTGTTCCTCTATTCTAACACAAAGTTGAACTAAATCATTTAAATCATTATAAGGAAAAAGTTCAACTTTATCCCTAATTTCATAATTAAGACCACTTTAGAACCAAGCTATGGTAAGTCTAGATTCTTCTATAATCCCTGCCCTTAATATAAGTAACTCCATTTTCTACCTGTATTGTTCTATAGTCATGTCTCTCTGGGTTAACCTATGGAGTTGTTGTATCAATTCTCTATCATAGTAGGAAGGCACATACTCTTCCTAAAGGATGACCTAAGCTGATGTAATCCTAGCTTGCATCTTCGTTTTTAGATCTTCTTCATTGTTTTAATTTGAATATCTTCTATAGATGATGAACACTATTGGGAAAGCATTAATGATACAACCCAAATAACCAAGAAGATGACCAAGGACACAAGAGACACTTCACACTTTGATAAGCCGTCTCCGCATCCAAGACAAGACCCCACCAAATGTTAGAAGGACCTCAACAGAAGAAGAATTGAGCATAAACTAGAGCATCAAATGTTCTTTCTTTTGGTTTTTTTTACAAGACAAAATGTTAGTAAATAAATTGGACTCACTTTAGGGGTCCAAATAGAAGAATAAGTTAAAGTAGTTTTACATAACATAAATAGGAGTGTACTTAGCAATATGGGCTTGTTCCAAGCCAACTTTTCATGACACATGCACTAGAATTAGGGTTTTTAAACTAACTTTTAGAAGTTATGCCTAAGGGACGTTTTTGACCATGGTCATCTCCCTAGGCTGCCCTTCTCCCCTTCACTCATCTTGCTCTCCAAATCACTCATTCCTATATAAAGGGTGCCTTCCTCCATGTATTTTCACATTGAATTTGGATAGTAAAGAAACTCTGTAGGATTGTTTTTGTGAGACTTGAGAGTTCTCATAGTGGGTCTTATCTTGAGTGTGTGAGCACTTCAAGTGGTGGCTCTTTCACCACTCATCTTGGAGTGCCTCCTTTCTCCAAGTGGCATGACAACCCTTCTTCTTCCATAAGCTTTCTTCATCCCTTACTTTTTATGATAGCATGCTTGTCTTTTAATTTTGGTTATCACTTGTCTTTCTTCATCTTATGTTCCTTCCATTTCTGCAATTTACTTTCATCATCATAATCACCATTTTGTGTTTTTCTCTTTACCCTCTAAAAGTGAGCCTTCACACTTACTTAACCACTTGGTTAAGTTCATGTTTAGTGGGAATCTTCTTTGGATTTCTCACCATAATTGTTAATCCAAAAATCATAAACAAAAGTGCAACCCATAAAATGTGCAATCCTAAAATCAACTTACATCAATGAAGAATTATAGAAATTTTGGAAGAGTTGAAAATTATGTTGGTGAATCTAAGTGAGGTTAGGCCAACACTTAGTTTCTAGAGTGAGGTTAGGCCAACGCTACTAGGAGGAGTCTAGAAATTTGTCTAGCAAGAAGACAACTCTAGAGAGAATTTTGAATAATAAAAAGTGTCTCAATTGGTCAACATTTCATTACTCAAATCAAAGTTAAAAATTATGTACAAGAGACTCTATTTATAGGAGAAAGTCTCTCAAAACCTCTCAAATGAGAGTGTGACAAGTGTCACCACCTTATTGGTGCAAATCCTCTACATTGAAGAGAAGACATGTGGAGCCTCATGCCTTCCTTGCCTACATTTCTATTTGCACCCCTCTTTTACATTTTACACTCTACTTTTTTTTCTATTTACATCCTTCTCTACTTTGGCCCAAAATACAAGGCCCAAAACTTCCTAACTACTTTATACAATTTTTAAAAGGCTAAGAAGAAGAAAAAAAAATCTTTAGTAAGTCTCGATCTTTGTCTATCTTCTTAGCTAAAAATTTCAAGGTCGGATGATTTTCATCATTCCCTCCCTCTTGAAAAGGATCTATCCTCAAATCTAAATGATGCTCAATGACAACAACCTCTGTTTATTTGATTAATTGTTGTCTTCCTGGGTCAAATATCAACATATGGTAAACATCAAAGAAAAGTGAGATAAGAAAATTAAAATGATCATATTTAAAGGAAACAATAAGGAAATAAGGCCCTTTGTTATTTTCATAAAAGTTTGGTTAGGAAGAAATAAGGCCCTTTTCAAAAATATTTTTGTTCACTTTGTGTTGTTCATTGCCCAAGCTAGGCAACAATATCACAAAGTCTTGTTTTTCTGATTGTTGAAAAAAAGAGTAAGCAACATGATTTAAAGGAAAATGAGAGTTCAAAGTATTGCAGTCCCCTTTTAAGGATTCTTTTTTAACTAGGCTTGTAGGGGGTGTTCTAAGATACTCCTCGTCCTTTCTAGATTACTCTTCTTCTTTTTCAATCAACTCTTCATTTGGCGTTTCTATATGGAGGAAAAGTTTATATCTATATAGTTCAGCTCTGGACACAGATTTTTCTTCAAGCACATTCTCACAAGGATTTTCTAGAGAAGATAAAATGTTATCGATATCTGGTTCAACTCCAGAAAAAGAGTTTTTTGTACTTTCCTTTTCTATCATCACTTTTTCTCTCTTTTCTTTCTTCTATCTATCTTTCCTTTCTTTCTCCTCTCTTTCTTTCTTCCAAAGATCATACTAAGAAATAATTTACATCTCAAGAGGTCAATAATACTCAAAATCAAGAAAAGCTCAAAATTAAGAAAGTTAAACTCAAGAGATTTGGAATTGTGACAAGACACAAAGATTATCCAAAAATTATGACAAACAAGAAATTAAAGGCTATCAAGAAATTAGGCACTCAAAGGAAACACCTAAACATTGACACTAGAATTGGATTACAAAAAGAAAAATTAAAGAATATCGTTTTTTTTTCCAATGCTGCATAAGATCCAAAAAGATGTTGGCTAAATGTAACTTGGCCCCAAACAAGCTCTATTATGCTTTGGCAGATTCTCCCTACACCAGATCATTTTGTACTGTACTCAAAATATGCAAAGAAAAAGACCAAAATATCCTTAATGAAATGAAAATTAGGGTTTAGGTAAAATGTGCACCCAACCCACGTCCAAACCACACCCAACCCAGCAGCGCACCCTTTTTTCTGTGATCACTGTGAGGAGGCAGCGGACGGAGAAGGAGATGAAGGCACCGAAGAAGGATTGAACCAACCGGAGAAGGAGACGAAGCCACCAGAGAAGGACTGAAGCCACCGGAGAAAGAGACGAATCGTAGAAGGTGAGTGCAGATACTTAAATTCTCATTTGCAAGGATGGATTCACATAATTAAATTAAGTAGCTTAAATTGATGTATTCTTGACATAAGTAGTATGTGAAAAAGGATAGGAACAACTAGAAGTTCTTTGACAAACTCTTTGTATTCATGCCACAACAAAATGTTTGATTAATGTATGAAAACATTTTTTCCACCATTTCCTTATCCTTAGTAACTGGGTGGAAACAGAACCTGGAGACTGAAATCTAGCAAAGTGGCACTAGAAACATCTTTTGAGCATAACAGAAAACTAAAACATGATGTATAAAAGGTTTCAGTAGTTCTGCGTTATATCACATTCTTTATCACAATAGGATATTCTTTTTCAGGTAGTTGGTAAAAAAGTTCTGTGACATATAGGTAGAGTTGGCAGCCAATATGAATAAATTTGCAACTTTTGCACAATTTTCATTGGCGGTGTAAAATTAATATTGGAACCATTATCACAACTACAACTAGTTTTTGCAAGCAAAATAGTAATGAACAACATAGATCATATCCTGTACTTATCTAATAAACTAAAAGTGATTTGGAAGCTAAAGTAACTAGTATGTATCTCTGCGCTGCATCCAATTTTGATTTAGTAATATATCCCTCACTTGCTTAACAGAATGCAGTCTCAGGAGCTGGGATGTGTAGGAGCAAGAAGTTATGCTGTAAAACAACTTTTTTGTCTAAGATTCAAGTTCAATCAAACTTTCAGTTCTGTCTGGTGCCCCTAGATGCGAAGTTTCTGAAGGAGAAACTTCTTCTTTGCACTTTGGAGGGTGCTATATACAGATGTAAATGAATTAGAGGAAACCACTAGTCATGTGTGATACTGATCTTTGAAAGAGACTTACATGCTTCAGCTTCACCAGTGCTTCAATTCAAAATCCTATATTTGTACATGCTATATACACTTTTGGTTTTGCTTTTTTTTTTTTTTTTTCAGATCTTAAAAAAGTTATCTTCATATCATTTTGTAGGAAACAAGCTCCGGAAAATTATGAAAGCATGAAAAATAAACGCACACTTTTGCTTAGAAGCAATTTATTCCACATTAAACACTGAAGCCTTAAAATTTTATTTGAGATGAACTCTCAGACTAGGTTTTTTATGAAGAGGGATGTCTATTTAAGTATGCATATCATAAATCACATTTTTTTAAGATCCAAGCTTCTTGTAAATTGATAAGGGTTATGTAATCTTTATTTTTTATTGTTAATTTTATTTCTTTTTTCGGAATGAAGCTTCTATATTTTAATAATGTTATTAAATATTTGATATATATAAAATAAAATAAAAATAATAATTAACAATAATTAATAATAATAATAATATTTTATATTTATAAAATAAAATAAATAATAATAATAAATTTATTTAATTTATATTCATTATTATTATTATTTTAATTAATATTATTATTTTATAAATTAATTCTAAATATTATTGTTATTCTAATATTTAAATATTCATATTATTAATATTAATATATTTTTTATTATTATAATATATATATATATATATATATATATATATATATATATATATATATATATAAATATATTTACAATATGATTATTTATTTGCCATCCGTAGGCATCATGTGTTCCGGATTTTGTCATTCCTATGCAACATTATGTTTTTCGAATTTTGGCATCTGTAGACACCATTGTGTGTGATGGATTGTGTCATTCGTAATTGTATACGATAGTTCCATAAACGCATATATTCAATAGAAATGTAATGAATACATGTATTAAAAGAGACTAAACATCCTAAAACATAAACATTAAATATCTATTACGAATGTTAAGATTAGAAATATCGTCTAATGGACATTATTTGTGTATAAACTTGTATCGACTAGTGTAGTATGTTGATCAAGATTGGGCTGTAGGATAACAATGCGATGCCCAAAATATATCTATTGGTGGAATTGGACAACTATCTTTCAGCTTCACCTATAAAAATTATAAATATAAGTTACATAACTTTTAAGTTAGCACTATGACTTACTTTTTTTATTTGTTTAGGGCATACCTGGACAAAATGATTTTTGTGGACGTGCCCAATTGCAATTATTCGGTGATAAGTGAAGTTACTTGGTGCTTGGGTTCTTAAAGGAAAAATACTCAATGATTGTATCATGGACAATGAAACGAAAATGACATTATACCGATTAGCAATAACGTATCCCATGTCTGGAATTGTCATCCACTTATCTGCTCCTGCCTGCAAGTACAAATGGCAAACAGAGTTAAATGAAGAAATGCAAAGTACAAATGAAATGGTGTTAGTGGTTGATACCATAGACATGTGGTCAACTAGAAGTGACTTTTTCAAGTATTCATATCGTTCATCACCACCAAACAGTTCAACATATTCTTGTCTCCATTCACTTAGTTCTTTTAACAAATTCATTCGAACAACAACCCATGACTCCTCTCCCATGCCCAATTCGGCAGCAACAACACGGTACCCACAATGACCATCAGCCTTAATGTCGACAACATCAACAATGTATGGATGATACCCTACAGGGAACTGATCAAGCAAAGGAATGGATTGTGCTGGTAGAATTTGTGGTAAGTATCCTTCAGTAGATTTTTTACTCGAACAACTATCTTGTTGTGAGTGTAAGAAATCCACATGTTCAAAATAAGAAAGGATTCGCTTAGTTGATCTCATGAATTTGGTAGGACGAGCCATCTTCACAGCACCTTTTATTTTGACCTTATCATGTGGTGCGTAAATAGATGTCTTCTTTGGAAAGGCAATCTCTTACAATTTAGTTTTGATGTTAACTTTACCTGCAACGTCCAACTCTTTGAACCGCTTCGCAATCACCTCAAACACTTTGTCAATTGACAACTCACATGAACATTGTTCAGTTATAATATCTTTAAAGCTTAATCAAGTCCACATGACATGTACTGATTTAAGTGGTATGCTACCTGCACCAAACGAAGCCAATTGACACGGACAAGGAAGACCATGAGTACATGTAAGAGCACATCCACCACATCTATTTTTATCAAATCCCACAGATTTAACCCTATCAAGTTCTTCAGCAATTAGGTTCAAAGCATATTTAGACACAAAACCCAACAATTTTTTGTAAGCCGTAACCTTAAACCGATGTCCAACCACATGCAGACTCTTTTGGAATGAAGCTTTGATTGCATTATGTTGTAAAATAATCATCTTGTTGATCGAATCCTAGCAGAAACATAAATCCCCCATGGAATTTTGAAGAATTCTCTTTAGGCTTCAATGTGTCGCCTCAACCCTATTACTTGTTATGTTTCCTAAGTGCATCACCTTATCTGTCCATGCCTTGAAAAATTTTACTTTATGTGGACATAACCATGTAGCCATCACATAATCAACAAATATAGGCCATGGAGAACACACAACTTGAAATGCATTGACACGATCTTCAAAGGCCTCAACAATATCACAATCCACAATAGATCCCCAAGACTGCATTACTTGATCCTATGCCTCTCTTGGATGCACCAACATTTTACATTTTGCTTTCACATTTTTATCAATGTGAAATCGGTAGAGCAAATTATAAGCTTAAGGAAAAACGATTCTGATTGCATTCATTAAGGCAATATCTCTATCGCATACCACCACCCTAGGGTATGAATCAACTCTCAAAAACAACCCTTTAAGTCTATCAAGGGCCCACAAAAAATTATTTTCTTTTTCTGCTGCTAGTAAACAAAATGCAACGGAAAAAGTCAAACTAGTTGATGTAATCCCAACAACCTCAAGTAACGACATCCTATACTTGTTCATTTTGTACGTATTATCCATCAATGTGACAATGTTAAACGAGTTCACTAGCTTTACTGAATCTGGGTGTGTCCAAAATATATCTTTACTAGTGCAAAATGATGAAAGGAGTACTCCTTTCCAAGTGTGGCTTCGCGCTAAAACGCATTTGTTAAAAACGCGGTGGCATTTTTGAAATTAGTTTGTTTTACAAATGCGGTTATTGGTTAAAACTGCATTTGTAAATGAAAAGCTTTCATTTACAAATGCGATTATACACATGACCGCATCTGTAAATGAAAAGCTGTTCATTTACAGATGCGGTTTTCATTTACAAATGCGGTTATACACATAACCGCATTTGTAAAATGTTTTTAACCTAAAATTTGAAGCGCGCCACTGCACTTTCACTCTTTCTTCTTCGCTTTTGCTTGTCACTGTAGCTGCGCTGCGCTCTGTGAGTTCTTTGCTTCTCTGCATCTTCAGTCCTATTGCTTCCATTGTGAGTTTCGTAAACCCATTTCATTTTCTTGAGTTCACTTTAGAAATGTTGTTCTTATATATGGTTTTTTCCTTGCATTGGTTGAAGTTACTGTTGCATTGCTCGTCTCCATCGCTGCTTCGCCGCTGTCGCGCCACGCTTCCGCTTCCACCGCTGGTTTTCTACCACTTAAATCAGCATTTCGCACACAAGGTTGGTTCATTTTTAGATTTTTTGAATTTTACTTGGTTTATTTTGAATATTTTACTTTATGTATTATAAGTTGTATATTATTTAATATAAATTTGTATTATATAATTTTTATTTTTTAAAATTTATATTATTTAGTAGGTAATTTTTATGTTAGTTTTGTTTTAGATTTTGTGAATTTTTTTTTTTGCTGTATTTTGAATATTTTTTTATGTATTATAATTTGTATATTATTTAATATAAATTTGTATTAATTTATATAATTTGTATTATATAATTTCTATTTTCTAAAATTTATATTATTTAGTAATTATTTATTAGTTTATAGTAGAATTTATGTTATGTTAGTTGTTACATTAGAATAGAATATCGTGTTTGTATTTGGACCTTCGACAATAATACGTGCTGGTATTGAGTCCGGGGGTGTTCGACCCTCGGCAAATGCATGAGATAGAACACTTATTAGAAAATCCTAGGTAACTATATTGCAGAATATATAATGGAACGAAGTTGGATTCATTGTGTTCGTATAAGTGATGAGTACGAAAGAGGAGTAGAAGAATTTATACAATTTGCGCAGCGTAACGCGATTAATAGTGGTCGTGATGGAGGAAAGATTAGGTGTCCGTGCGTTAACTGTTTGAATGGAAGGATACTGGATGTGAATATCATGAGGGAACACCTGCTATGTGATGGGTTTCTTCGATCTTATATAACTTGGACATGGCATGGTGAATTATTAAATTTACCACGTGTTTCCGTAACTGAAGAATATGTGGGATCCACCATGGATGAAGCAGAACATGATGATGTAGATGATGATCGATTGGAGGACATGATTCGTGATGTAGGAGCTGAGTCTTTTGCAAAAAAGCATGGATATGGAAGTATGTCAAGCGATGCAGAGACTCCATTGTATCCTGGATCAACTAACTTCACACGGTTGTCGGCGGTGTTAAGATTGATGAATTTGAAGGCACTAAATGGTTGGACTGATAAAAGTTTCACAGAATTGCTCCAGCTGTTGAAGGATATGCTTCCAGAGGGAAATACTCTACCTAATCATAATTACGAGGCCAAAAAGATTCTTTGTCCAATGGGTATGGAGTATAAAAAGATACATGCATGTCCTAATGATTGTATATTATACCGGAAAGATTTTGAATTGTTGAAAAGTTGTCCGAGGTGTGGGTTATCACGTTATAAATTGAAACAAACAGATGATGATACTATTGAAGAGATGGAAAAGCATGGACCCCCAATGAAGGTTATGTGGTATCTTCCCATCATTCCAAGGATGAAGCGTTTGTTTGCAAACCCAAACGATGCTAAGAATCTTAGATGGCATGCAGATGAGAGGAAATGTGATGGCATGTACCGACATTCAGCTGATTCTGTTCAGTGGAAGAAATTTGATGATGAGTTTCCAGAGTTTGGTAAAGAATCAAGAAATATCCGACTTGGTCTAGCTACAGATGGAATGAATCCGTTTGGTAATATCAGTACAAATCACAGTTCATGGCCTGTTTTACTAGTTATTTACAACTTACCTCCTGGATTGTGCATGAAGCGAAAGTACATGATGTTGTCTATGATGATATCTGGTCCGAAATGGCCAGGGAATGACATAGATGTTTATCTAAGTCCCCTAATCGAAGATTTGAAGTTAATGTGGGATGAGGGTGTTCAAGTATTTGACGAATTTGCTAATGAAACTTTCAAGCTTCATGCCATGTTATTTTGCAGCATCAATGACTTTCCGACATGTGGTAACTTATCAGGTTATGGTGTTAAGGGTCATAAAGCATGTCCAATATGCGAAGAAGGTACTGCTTCTCAACAATTGAAACATGGAAGGAAGACAGTATATCTTCGCCATCGGAGGTTTCTTAGAAGTCATCATTCTTACCGGAGGTTGAAAAAAGCCTTTAATGAACACCAAGAGACTAGTGGTCCACCAACTCCACTAACTGTTGCTGAGGTTTACGAAAAGGTAAATAACATAGACCACACCTTCGGTAAGTCAAAAAAAAAGTCAGTTGTGACTAACATTTGGAAGAAAAAATCAATCTTCTTTGATCTTCCGTACTGGTCGAGGTTAGAAGTCAGACACTGTATAGATGTAATGCATGTTGAGAAGAATGTGTGTGATAGCTTAATTGGTACACTTCTTAACATTAACGGGAAGACGAAGGATGATCTAAATGCTCGTTTAGATTTGGTTGAGATGAACATATGAGAGGAGTTGGCACCGATAGAAATGAGTAAGCGTACATATTTGCCTCCAGCCTGTTATACCATGTCAAAAAATGAAAAAGTAAGTTTCTGTCAATGTCTAAAGGGTGTAAAAGTGCCACAAGGACATTCCTTAAATGTGAAGAGCCTAGTGTCAATGCAAGATTTGAAGTTAATTGGGTTGAAGTCTCATGATTGCCACATCTTGATGCAACAGCTTCTGCCTGTAGCTATTCGTGGGATCTTACCACTTAATGTTAGACATACCATAACCCGTTTGTGCTCATTCTTCTCTTCCATCTGTTGTAAAGTCATTGATCCATTAAAACTATATGAACTTCAAGATGAAATTATTGTTATCTTATGTGAATTGGAGATGTTTTTTCCTCCATCTTTTTTTGACATCATGGTTCATCTACTTGTGCATCTGGTTAGAGAGGTTAGATTGTGTGGACCAGTGTACTTAAGATGGATGTATCCTGTTGAGCCGTATATGAAAATTTTGAAAGGTTATGTGAAAAATCATTATCGTCCAGAAGCTTCAATGATTGAAAGGTACATAGCTGAAGAAAGTATTGAATTTTGTTCAGATTACATGTCAAAAGCAAATCCAATAGGTCTTCCAGCTAATTCATGACACCATAGGCGTTCTACAAGTAAATGTTTACGTGGTGTGAATATTGTAAGCAAATCTCGGTCAGAAGTCTTGCAAGCACATTTGTATATATTAAATAATACAGATGAAGTTATACCTTACATAGAAGCTCATAAAGCCATTGTGAAGGCAAATAATCCAAGACAAACAGACAAATGGGTCTTGATGGAACATAATAGAACATTCATGCCTTGGTTTAAAGAGGAGGTGTTAAAGGATTCAATGGCATCGGAGACCTTGACCTGGTTGGCTGCTGGATTGAAGTTTGATGTCATTTCTTGTAAAGCGTACGAAGTGAATAATTGTATATTTTACACTAAGTCTATGGATGAAAAGAGTACAATTCAAAATTCTGGTGTTACTCTTGAAGCCGAGTCAATGCAGTTTTCCACCTCGAAAGACACAAATCCTGTAATTGGATCAATGACATATTATGGATTTATAGAAGACATATGGGAGCTTGACTATACTAAGTTTTCAGTTCCAATTTTCAAGTGTAAATGGGTTGACAATAAAAGTAGGGTTAAAATTGATGAATCAGGATTCACACCAGTGGACTTTCGAAAGATAGGGTATCGAGATGAGCCATTTATAATGGTTCAACAAGCATCCCAAGTTTTCTACGTGAAAGATCCTACGTCAGAACATTGGTATGTTGTTTTACACGGGAAAAAACAAGGGGAGGCCATAGATGATATTGAAAATGGTGAACCGAATTCATTCACACCAATGATAACTAATAAAGATGACGATGTACTTGATCATGTACATGCAACCCGTAAAGACCACAGTGAAGGAATTTACATATGAACTTTTAACCCATTATGGTAATAAATTTAGAAATATTTTTGATAATATGCATTTACTATATTATGTTTTTGTTTTATATGATTTTCTTTCCATGCAGATGAACTAATGTTTGTTAAATAATTTTTTTAACAGAGATATGGGTGACGATCAAACTCCAATTAGACCCCGATCCGGACGAGGCAACAGAGGACCTACTAGGATGAAGCGTCTGGCAAAGAAACGTGCCGCCGGTGAGAAGACAGCTGTTGACATTGACGTCAACACTGGAATGGCATTTGGTCCTAATACAGATGAGTTTAATAGCTATCTTGGAGTTCTTTCTCGTGAGAGACTCTCCATTTTGATTAATTCATGGGACGAGGTGTCAGAGGTCGACCGAAACATGTTGTGGGAGGATGTTCTGGTAAACTTTACATAATTATTGTTATCATATAAAGCTATTTAATATTCATTGACTAACTTTAATTTGGTGATGTTATTTTCAGGCAAATTTTGAAATTCCTAACGTGGAACCGCTTCGATCAAGGATTATGTCCAATATCGGACTTAAGTTTCGCGCCTTTAAGTCAAGACTGACGACGAGATACATTTTTGGTGAGCTTAAGGATGAAAGTCCTTGTGAAAGATACAATTTTATTGATGAAGAGACATGGCTTGCTTTTAAAGAAAGCCGTCTAACTGAAGAATGGATTGTAAGTGAAGTTACTTAACTATTTTGACTTATATAACATTAATGAGTTAATATTATTGAATTCAGTTTGTTTATTTCAATTATGACAGCATCGACGGAAGAAAGCTCAAGACATAGCTTTAAAGAATCTTACCCCGCACGTAATGTCTCGTGCGGGGTATCGAAAGCTTGAGCAAGCACTGATGGTTGAAAAGGAGCAATCCAGACAGGGGAGTGCATCTCAGGATGTGGAAACAGGGGTCACTTCTCCTCCATCACCACCTATGCGCCATGACAAATGGAAGAGGGCCTGAATTAAGAAGTCGGGTGCACCAAGTTCTGAGCAATCAAGGCTTATCATTGAAAAAATTGTAAGTTATTTAAGCCTTTTTTCATCTATTATGCTGCATTACTTATAATAAAACCTCATATGATTTTTGTCTCTTGTAGGATGCCTTGGACTCCCAAGGTAATTTTGTTGCTGAAGGTCGTCACGATATCCTTATTGAAGCAATTGGACGACCTGAGCACTCTGGTCGTGTTTGTGCAGTTGGACAAGGAGTTGGGATTAGACTTTATTTTGGAGCTGCACCACGACACTCATCCTCCTCCCCCAAAGAGAGCAAAAAAGAAATGGAGCAAAGGCTACGTAAAGAATTAATGGATGAGATGAGAAGGGAGATAGAAAAGATGAGGCTAGAGTTGCGACAAGAGATATCGCAACAACTTTGTGCTGAGCAGCCGATTCAGACACTTCTTAGTCCCGCTCCCAAGAGCACAAAGGGGAGTTGTGTAGCTCCTACAGCATCAGGGGATGATATCATTGGCCAGACGAGGCAATGTGAGCTACTGGTAGAGGGTGGCATCATTCCTCAGGTGGTGGCCATTGGAAAAGTCTATGAAGACGCCACCACCTTACATAACGTTCCTCTCTCTCCTGATGCAGCAAAGGTCATGGTTGAAAGAGTACGAGTACTTGATACTCATCTTCCACTACCTTCAGAAGAGGTAACAACTGTGGCCGAAGCATTTCAGTCCTTTATAGCCTGGCCCAGACACCTGATTTGATATATGCCACCACCACTGGTAATAATTTCATTTCCTATGCTAATTTATATTTATATAGTACATGTAATTTATAACAAATCTTTTTTCTTTTTGTAGAAACCTCGTCGGAAACCAAGTCCGAAAAAGAAACAAGAGGTTCCACTTGACGATCCTATAGCTTCCTTAGCTATAGTTGCTAGACAAATTGGACGAGATCCTCTAGAAGTTCCATGAGATGATACGTTTTTTGAAACAAACCCTGAGCTACCATTGTACATATACATGTCAGATCTGTTAGAATTTGTAGCTGGGGATCAGGAGCTGAATATAAATATCATTCAATTTTTTATGATGTAAGTATCGTTACCTACATTTCATTTTCATTTATGTTATATTAGCATTCATTATGATTTAACTAATTACTTTTAGGTTTTTGAATGGTGTCTCTGTCACTGAGGGGAAGGAAAATGTGTATGGATTCTTAGATCCCGCATATACTAATCCCACTGGAGCAAAGACAAATGAGACCCAATCATACATCACTAACACCCTGGAAAGAGAGGGAAAAAAGGTTTATTGTGCCCTTATATTAACGAGTAAGTTTAAATATATATGTTAAAAGTTTATTATATTCATGTTTTATAAATTTACTCAACTATTTTCATGGATGATATAGGGGTCATTGGCAATTACTTGTCTTATCAGTGAAGGATAGGATGACTTTGTGGTTCTGTTCCCTACACAAGAAGATATCCACAAGTTTTAAGAATATCATTGATAAGTAAGTACACTATAAACTTAACTATGGTTGAAACTATAAGTAATCCACTAACAAGGTTTTTTGTCTCAACCAGTTCATGGCGTGGATATAACATTCTAAAAGGGAGATCGAATTCAAAATTTTCAAAATTTGAATTGGATAAGATTAAAGGTATGTAAGATTTTTCTTTCTTTTTTCATTGTTTAATTATACTAACTTTTACAATTTATTGAATTATAGTGTAATAAACAACCAGGAAGCTATGAGTGTGGCTATTACGTCATGCAATGGATGAGTACCATTGTAAGACTAGGTCCTACAAGTAATTGGCAAGAGGTAAGATTTCTTAAATTATTTTTATAACTTCAAACTAATTTATCTATCTTAAAACTAATTTATGTGTCAACCATTTTGAAATGCAGTTCTTCACGGATGAGGAACCCATGAGTTCGGAAGCCATGACATATGTGAGACAATCTTGGTCCACATATTTCCTAAACTTTTATAACTCTACGATTTGATCAATAGTGTAAGAAGATAGATAGAGATATATTATTACTATTTTTGTATACATTTTGATCAATAACTATAAATTGACTTTTAGTTTATCTGAATTTGTTTATCTGTCTGGCTGGCTGGCTGGGTATAATGAAACTGCACAAGTTAATTTGTATGGGATAAACAACTAACCAAATTCCCTAAAAAAAAAAAACCTTATTTACAAATGCGGTTATAGTAAATAACCGCATTTGTAAATCATTGCCTTGATTTACAAATGCGGTTGTTTACCTTAGCCGCATTTGTAAATCAAGGCAATGATTTACAGATGCAGTTGTTTACTATAACCGCATTTGTAAATGTGATTTACAGATGCGGTTATTGACTACAACCGCATTTGTAAATGTGATTTACAGATGCGGTTGTATTAAATAACCGCATCTGTAGATCATTCAAATTCCAAACCTGGGCACCACCTCTGGAGCATTTACAGATGCGGCTCCAACAAAGAGCCGCATTTGTAAATAGTATTTATAGATGCAGTTATTTAGCCGCATTTGTAAATCTGATTTACAAATGCGTGTTGATCAAATACGGCTGTATAGCCGCATTTATAAAATGAAAATAGCCGCATTTGTTTTATATTTCTGCACTAGTGCTTGCACGACATTCGACACCTCTTCAAACCTACACCAATGCATATACATGTCTCGCTCCAGTAACAACATGAATTGTTGCATTTCTGTTCTGTGACCTCGTTGTGATCTTTAGTGAACACTCATTGCATTATAAACTTGTTTTATCGTCGTGACATTCTTCTCATTTCTCTCTTTCATGGTTAGTAAAATATTTCTTGGCTTCACTGAATTTTTAGTCATATCCTCAACCATAGCCTTTTCCTCAACACTTAACCTTTCGGCATATGGATGACCCACCAATGTCTCTGCCAAATCATGATTGTGATAACCACAAATTAATTCAACCATCCACCCTTGACCACCTTTGACTGGTTTGCCTCGCAATCTGAAAGGACAGTCACACTTTCTACTTCCCGTTCGACTGATATCTACGTCTTTTTTATACTTTCTGTATTTACCTCCTCTCTCACAACCTAATAATACGTATGTCATCCTTCCTCGTTGCCCCATCCATGTATCTGACCTTAATATAACAATAACAAACCCATCACAATAGCCAACACTTCTCGCCCACTCTAGCAGCTCATCTTGATTACGAAATACCTACAATAATAGATGCCAAAATTTAAAATCATTCATAAATAATAAGGTTGATACGCCTAACATTTACTTTACCTTATTTGTAGTAAACACCTCACTACACTCATGTGCCCTATGTTCATTATCTAATGCGTTATACGTTATTGATTGCTCCAGATCAATATCATCTAATCCATCCCACACATCAATCTTTCCTGAAATTCTCATGTATGATTCTGTTGTATCCATTGGCAATGCTGAAAAAAAACAACATAAAGTTAGCTTTCGGATATACAAATCCGTAAGTTTCACAATATCCTTCCGCATTTTGAAATCTGAAACACATAAAACCATTCCAGATATTCATATCTAAAATTCAAAATATACTTCTGGATAAGTTTATCTGAAACACATATTTGACTTACGAACATCTGGTTTTATATATATATATATATATATATATATATAATTAATAATAATTATTAAAATAATTAATTATAATTATATAATATAATAATAAAATAAATAATAATATTGTAAATATATATATATATTATAATAATAAAAAATATTAATATTAATATTAATAATATGAATATTTAAATATTAGAATATTAGAATATTAGAATAACAATAATATTTAGAATTAATTTATAAAATAATAATATTAATTAAAAAAATAAAATAATAATAATGAATATAAATTAAATAAATTAATAATAATTAAATAAAATTATTATATAATATTATTATTAATTTTTATTTTTATTTTATTTTATATATCAAATATTTAATAACATTATTAAAATGTAGAAAAAGGACAAAAAAAGAAATAAAATTAACAATAAAAAATAACGATTGCATCACCCTTGTCAATTTACAATAAGCTTTGATCTTCAAAATGTGATTGTGATATGCATACTTAAATTGACATCCATCTTCATATATGATCATGTGATGTGTTCAATATTTACTGGTGCCTTCATTAACATTGTGTTCTTTGCTTTTCTGACTATGATTGGGAATTACAGTGCCTCCAATATGGATAGCTGAAGCACCAGGCTGCAATGCTTCTACGTACAATCCCCCTGCAATCTGAAAAAGATGAAATGCATTGAGAAAGAAAGGACTTAAGTTTGTGTTAGAGAAAGTTGTGATAATATTTTTACGTGTCTAATTTCTCTTTTTACTGCATTTTTTCAGTTTTGGAAGATTCAAATGTAGATAGAGAGGTATACCAAAACTTTGAAGGGTTAATTTATTGAATACCCAATTTAAAGGGAAAGTTTACTGGGTAGACAAAGCTTATCTCCGTGACATTCTTCTCTTTTTACACTTTGAAGATAAAAAAATGTGAAATACACAGTCAACGTTAAAACTCACCTTTTCCGGTGGCTTCGTCTCCTTCTCTGGTGACTTCGTGTCTTTCTCTCTGCGCTGCTGAGTTGGGTGTGGGTTGGGTGTACATTTTATTAAAGATATTTTGATCTTATTTTTTTTGTATATATTGAGTGCAGTCCAAAATGATGGAGAATCTGCACTGCCTTATGCTTTTCGCACCACCAAAATTCTTCAATTAGAATTGTGCAGCCCAAGTAATAGTGCAACACGGTTTTGGCCCAAAATGCTTCAATAGAAATGGCACATTCAATTTAGCCGAAACATAAAATGTCAAACATGGACCCCACCAAAAATCTTCAATTGCAACCCACCAGAATATGCTTTAAAATTTTGAAACAAATCACGCACATTGCTTACCAGTACAATTCAGCATTCTTTTATTTTTATTTTCTTATTTAGTACCTTTTTTTTTTTTCTATCTAGGGTTTCATTTTGTATTCTAAAAAAACAGCCCTCTTAGAATTTCGTTTCTAGGATGGTGTTTTTATAATTTTTTATTTCTTTGTCTACCGTGAATGGAAAAGGAAAAAAAAAAAGAAATATAAAATAGAATGAAAAAAACTTAAAAACCAATAAAAAAAATTAAAAACTTTTTTTAAGTAATAAATATTTTGAAAATTTTAATTAAAAATGGAGAGAATAAATTTTAAATATTTATAAAATTGTAGTGAATTTAATATTTATAAAATTGAAATAGAAGAAAATTTGAAATTTAAAAATTAAAAATTAAATATATAAAAATTTATAAAAAAAAATTATAAATACAAAGAGAATGAAATAAAATATTTTAAAGGTATTTTGATGTATATTAGGAGTAAAATAAATGTAAACCTTAAATCCTAAATTATAAACCCTAACCCTATCTCCTAAACCCTAAACCCTAAACCCTAAAAAATTATAAAAAATATTATATAATCATATTTGTTACTATAATTTATGACATATATTTATATATAACTCATTATTTACATAATCTTTTAATTTAAATATAATTTTTCTTAATTTTTATTTTCAAATTATAATTTATACATTTATTTTTTATTAAAATTAATAATAAATTTATTCACTTAATTTTTTTTATTATTACATACATATCATGAATGAATAAGTTAATTTTTATTTATATTTTTTTAAACCACTCAGTTAACTTTTTTTATAAAATATTCAAACAATTTTATTTGATTTTTATTATTACTTATTTTGATATCTTTTTTAAAAAAAATACCAAAATTTAATTTGGTATCAATATTGTAATTTATTATAATTTTTTCATCCAAATTTTATTATAAAAATATATTTATAAATGTATTATAATTTATTCTCCAGAATTCCAATTTACTATAAAAATAAAAAAAAAACAAAATAAGTTTACAATTTTATATTTATTTTACCCATTATATTTGCTTGCATCAAAATACCTATAAAATATTTCATTTCATTCTCTTTTGTATTGATATTTTTTCATAAATTTTTATATATTTAATTTTTAGTTTTTAATTTTCAAATTTCAAATTTTCTTCTATTTTAATTTTATAAATATTTAAATTTACTACAATTTTATAAATATTTAAAATTTATTCTCCCCATTTTTTATTAAAATTTTAAAAAAATTTATTACACAAAAGGTTTTTAAAAATTATTTTATTTTATTTTATTGGTTCTAAAATTTATTTTTATTCTATTTTATATTTCTTTTTTTCTTTTTTATTCATTCTAGATAAAGAAATAAAAAAATTTTAAAAGCACCATTCCCAGAAACGAAATTTAAGAAGGTTTTTTTTTTTAAATACAACATAAAAAACCATGGAAAAAAAATTGTGCTAGACAAAGAAATAAAAATAAAAGAATACTAGATAAAAAAATAAAAACTAAAAATACTAGATGAAAAATAAAAGTAAAAATATTGCTGAGAAAAAAGAATGATATATTGAGAACTTACTTCACTATACAACCTTTAATTGATAATATAAAAAATGAGTATTTTTGTCATTTCATATAAAAGTTAAAATTTTAGGGGAAAAAACGGATGAGTCCCAAATGTATATTCAAGCCAAGTCACGTTTTCATCAAATTAGCCCTGCAACGTGAACTCCAAATTGAAGTTGGAAACTGCACCAACATAATTCTGCACAGTTAAACCAATTTGCCTCCAATTCTTGCGAGTCCCATCGTGTTTTTTTTTTTTAAACAAAATAGTGAACTCTTGCACTGTTCTTCTCTCGCAAATTTCAGATTTCCAAATCAATGGGCAATTCAATTGGATCACTGAACCAATGCATCAACCAATTATGTGAAGATTTTAAAAAATAAATAAAAATTCTCAGCACCGTTTAGGAAAATCTGCACCAAGACAACACTTTGACTAATAGTTTCTACAATGCACCAAAGCTTCTACTGGACCAGCATCACACCAATTCAAAAGAAATGTTTAGGCTGCTAACGAACTCAACTTCCACCAATTCCAGCGCACCAAAGATTATCAAAAGTGCCAACCAGCAATTTCCGAACCAGAAAAAAGAACATCACCACTTGAATCAAATAATTGTCACTAGCAGTTCATATATTTTTTTACTGAATCAATTTATCAAACACGTTATCTGCTTCAAACCAAATTCAATGACAACAAGAATCCACCAATTCTGTTATACACACTAATGTCAAGGCAGAGTACACGAAGCATGTTGTAAATCTGATAATAATATTGTCAAAGATTTTGTCTAAAGTACAGCAAAAGCAGTTTTTTGTGAACTATGCTATTTTGTTCTGCTTCCGCTCTTTGTTATCTGGTCTTTTGGAAATTGAAGAACGTTGCTGAAGTTAAGATGCTGAAAACATCAAATGTGGTTGTGAAGATGCAACAGATTTTGATTTCGGTTGTGAAGATGCAACAAATTTTTGGTTCTTCTCCCTATATAAAGAGGGGTTTTGTCCGCATCATTCATAACTTCATTGTCTCTTCCTCTTATCACATCTAACTCACGTTTTCTCCTCTCCCTCTCTTCCTCTTCACTCATTTTTATTCTTTTCTTTTACTTTATAATTTTTTTTGATTTGTTGGGTTCTTAGTCTTTTAAGAGTAGCTTATTAGTTCTGATCTCAGAATTTTCCTATTTGTACTTGTGCTTTCTTTTTGTTCTAAGAGTTTACAGAGTTGTTGGACAAGCACCTACAAAACCATTGACCCATCACTCAAATGGATTGTCTTCATCATATAGGGGAAGTTTATTGATATAGTTGGAGTTGTTATATTTGATAAATCTAAGCTTGAAGTTTTGGAGAAGGAAGATTTAGTTTACATAGTGTGTATGTGTGTGAGAGAGAAAGAGTATATTTCTTTTGTATGAGTCTATAACCTCTATTACCAAGATTAATGATCCAAAGATTTGTTTCTTAATGTTTTGAACTGTTTAGAATTTATTGTTGATATTAAGATAATTTAAATGGATTGAAAAGATATTTTAATTTATTAAAATATCATTAACTGTATTGGACCAGAGCTCAATGCTCGGTGGTTGGACATCAGCATCTGTGCAAAACAGGTCAACTCGGCTGTTGGGTCGAGTTGAGGGGCCACGCGAGTGGGTTCCAGGTATGTGCTTATTAACTCTCATTCATATATTTAATGTAATCCTTCGTGTACAAGGCCTGGTCGATCAGCAAAGAGTGTCAATGGGCCTAGGGGTGCATTTCACGCATTTAGGTGTAGTATAAATAAAACATTCTCTGTAAGCCCGAGCCCAAGAGCGTTAGGGTTTGATAGAACAGTTTGCATGCATGATACGTAAGGGCATGTATGCCTACGTGGAACAGATTGGACCCCTAATGCTAGTACATGAGTTGGTACCCTGGTGGTTATTCTGTTAAGATTTTATGCACTCCAAGAAGATAAGATTTCATGCAGTTGTAGCGCTAAGATTGTGCACATTGTAGCGGAATCTTCTCCCATTGAATACGCTCTCACTCGAGATAAGATTCTCGTGAGGGAAGGTTGTTACAAGAGGTAGTCTATAAAAGGAACTTGAGATCCCAGGTGAAAGGTACGTTGTTTCTAAGATTGAAACTAGATACTTCTTGTGTCTTATAAGCCCTGTACTGATTTGATCGTCAAAGTGCAATCAACAGGTAGGAGACCCTTTGTCTTAACGGAGCCACGTCCAAGCATAGAAGTGCAGATTCCAATGGAGATAGGCGGAGCCAGAGCTAGTCAACCGGTGACCAAGTCAACAGGTAAGAACATTTGGCGCCCACCATGGGGCCCGATAAAACCATGTCCCATCCATAGTTGTGATTGAGCTATTAGGCGATATAAGGAATACAAGGCAAGGTCCCGCAGTATTGGAAGGAGGTGAGAATCTCACCATACAACAATTCATGGAGATTGTTAATACTCTCTAGGAGACAGTGGCTGCATTCAGAGATGACCAGGAGAGACTTTTGGTGGAGGTTCAAGCCGAGCAGGCCCTCAGGCAAGACCAATTCAAGGTCGAGTTGGATGCGTCGCATGCAAGCAACGAAGAGTTACGCAAGGCCAATGAGGAATTCCGAAGAGATCTACAGCATTTGGGGGAGCGCACAGCAGGAGAGCGGAGCCCGCCTATTCAAGCTAGGGCTTGCCCCATGTCGTTTTCACAGACAATCATGGATGCCGTTATACCAACAAATTTCATGACGCCCAAGATTACTTTTACAGGCATAGAAGACCCGGAGGCCCATCTCACGACCTTCCATGCTTAGATGATGATCTTGGGAGGAACAGATGCCATGCATTGCAAGCTGTTCATGGGCACATTCACAGGCATAGCGCTGCAGTGGTTTATTAGCCTCCCAGATGGCCACATCACTTCATTTGATCAGTTCTCTGCATTGTTCAGGGAGCAGTTCATCGTCAACTAGGGGTGGTCATGGATTGGATTTTTCAAATCCAAATCCAAATATTTAGAATGGATTTTAAATCCATATCCATATTTTTTATAAAACTAATTTGGATTTTTACATAATCCAAATCCAAATATTTGGATTGGATTTTAAATCCAAATCCACATTTTTTATAAAACCAATTTGGATTCTTATAAAACCAATTTGGATTCTTATAAATCTAATTTCAATCCAAATCAAATCCAAATCCATATTTTTTTAAAAAACAATAATTGAATTTTAAATCTAAATTTATATTTTCTAAAAAATTTAACATAATATTAATATAAAAATAGGTATAAAAATTTAATATTATATAAATATCAAAAAAATATAATAAAATTACAATTTAATAATACCAAAAATTTAATAATACAAAAAATTATAACATTGGATTGCAGAACCCAAAAGGCTTTTTAAAATTGATAGATAAAAGAATAATTAATAGAAACCTATTTCACATCAACAAATTCTTATAATAACTAATTGAGAAATAATCAATCAATAACAAGATTAGTCTTTAACTCCAAGGGAAAACCCCTTATATGAATCTATGCATGAACCATTGAATGAAAGTGCCTTTATGTGGGACTAACACTCCCTGATGGCAATGACAACTTTTTGTATGATTTCTGAAGGTGGAGTTTAAGTTAAGTACTACTTAATCCAGCATTCTTGCCACAGATGGGACAAATTTTCATCATTGGTTTCCTTTGCTGCCACTCCATTGAAACCTTGCCATGCAGTTTCTAGTCCAGTTCAGCTAAGATCTTTGCAAAATCATGGTTGGGCTGAGATCGAGGATGAACTCGCTTTAGAGCATTTCGTGCTTCTAACAAAGTGAATTTGCTACAACACAAAAATCCTTTTGGTTCCTAAATTGCCCAAAGTTACACAAAACAAACTTAAGAAGAGTTGCATACAAACTTAAGAAGAGTTGCATGTGTTCCAATTATCATAAATATAATATTTTTTCCTCAATGAAATAGTAATTGGAACATCAACACATGGACGGATAAAGTCAGATTGGAAACTCAGATATGGACGAATGGAACATCAAATAGTAATTGGAAACTCATGAAATTACTATAGTAAAAAAAAATAAAGTCTAAAGCTCCAATTCAACATAAAAACTTTTAACCCCATCAAATAGTAATTGAAAACTCATGACGTCAAATAACTAAAGCTCCAAGTCAACACAAAAACTTGATTAAGCTAGCATGAAAATGTATAAATGATTAATGAAAATGCATAATAGGTCATTAGGCATAAAATTTGGAAATGGATACAAGGCACGGTTTGCTGCATAGTTTATTATTGTTCTTTTTTAAGGATGCATAACCTGTCAAACTTTGCTGTATAATTCTGCAGTAAGCCTAGGATTACAACAACAACTCCTGATTTGTTAGCTCTTGCTTGGATTGCAAAAAATATGTAACAAAAAATTTAATAAATAAAAAATAATCAAAGAAAAGTTAATTTATTTACCTTTTGTAATTCAAAATCATTGGTGAACCATAACATCTCAATCTCAAAGAAATCAAGTTGTGGTCATGAAGCAAACATACTATTTAAGAGAAATTGTGGTTGATCTGCCAACATCTTGTTGAGAAACCAACTCTATAAGAAATGAAAAACTTATCGTTATTTAATACATATTTAATTGTAATTGTTCTTGCCGGTTGACTCACTTGCCGGTTGACTCTAACAACGTTACACGCCTTCTGCTCTTCGCCTGGGTTTGTGCTTTCCTTGGATCGAAACACCTGTACCTGCAAAGAGAAAAGGGCGCCCTAGAGACCGTTTGCACTCCGACGCTCAAGTCAATCTTAGGACAAGAGACAGTAAGTGAGTGTAATAGCTCTAGTTTCAGAAACTGTGTACCTCTTTAGGGTTTCTTATTGTTGTTTATATAGTCTAGGGTTTTCTCTCTTTCCGTTACCCGCATTTAGGGTTTCTGGAGGAATGCCCTTGCGCCGCTATTACCCAGTCTTAGTGTAATCTAGCACGTAGGGCTTCCCTCGCTGGAGTGCAACCTCTTATGGTATGACCACCTACATACCAACTTGTGCACCTAGTCTCTAGGGCCATCCATTCTTGGGGCTGCCTTAACTGTTCACGTGCCATGCATGCAGTTTGCTCCTGGGAAACCCTAACCCTAACGAGTCTTAGTGCCCCCAAGGCCCTTTGCTTGTGCTGCGCCCAAATGTGCTATTCACACCACACGCACGAGCACCTTATGACTCAGACATCCCCCTATCTCTAGGCATTTCACTGATAATTGGTGTGTTTCCTGGGGTCCACCTTTCGTGGCCCAGTTTTAGCTGTTTGAACCACTGATGCCCGATGTCACATCGACTTCACTCTATTGCCGAGTACACGTCGGCATACCCTGGTGATCGATCTCCAACCACTAATCGGCACACTGGCTCATGCCGCTTGAGGGACACTGTCTCATGCTGCTTGTGGGACCCAACTTACATGGCCCACCATTGCTAGCGGTCGTCGATGTTCAAGGACTGGTCGGTATAGTAACATTAATACATAATTGGAACATCAACATATCGTGGTCAACACATTGAAGCTCTTCAAAATCATAGTCTAACAATGATGGTAAAGGTGTATCTTTTAGCCAATCCTGTGTACAAATAAGTGCCTCCACCTTTTGATGTGATAAAGAACTATGATATGGATCAAGCACTCTTCCTTTTGTGCTAAATGCAAACTCAGATGCTACTGTAGAAACAAGCATAACTAATAATTCTCGCGCCATGTTTGAAAGGATTGGAAATCTACATGAATTAATTTTCCACCAATCTAGAATATTCAAATCTGCACTTGTATCAAGTTCTTCCTCTAAATATTTTTGAAGCTCGTATTTGTTTGAAGAGGTTAACCCAGTTTTTGCAAAAATTTATTCCAACCATACGGATCATTCTTATAACTAGGTATTTCTTCGTGTGTTTGTTGTGTGTCATTTTCAGCTCCTTCTTTTTGACTTTTATACTCATCAAACAACTTCAAAGAAATATCTAATCTTGACTTTAAGACACATCTGTTATTTGTCTTTTCTGAATCAAAAAGTTGATCAATTGCCCAATTCATATATCTCATTTTGTATCTAGAATCTAAGACAACGGCAATTAGCAACAACATATTCAACTTGATAGGTTCACCCCAATATTTCTCTTTTTTTTTTTTTTCCATTTTTTCATTCATCTTATATGTAGCACTACTTGGATTGTTGGACTTAAGCAAATGATTGATCCCATTCCAAATTACTAGTAACATAAGAGGTACCGAAGATGCGCAAAGTAGCTTCATAAAAAATATTCAAGAAAGGCAGAATAGACTCAACATACTCCCAATCTTTGTAAGAAGGCAAACCAATCCCCTTTCCTAACTCATTAGAATATTTTGTATCATGAAATTCAAGCTCATCAAATGCCTTTTTATGTTTCAAAGCAGCATTTAACATCAAATAAGTTGAATTCCATCTAGTTTCAACATCCAAACAGATGTGACCCTTATATTCAATGTTTTGTTTCTCAACAGATTCTTTGAATTTCATAAATCTAGAAGGAGATGATCTAATATATTTCACTGCAGCATGAATTCTTAAAACAGAGTTTTCAATCTCTTTTAGCCCACTACTCATAATTAAATTCAAAATATGTGCACAGCAACGCATATGGATATAGTCACCTTTCAAAACCAAGTTATTCCAAGATAGTAGTCTTTTCTTCAAGTGTTGAACTCCCATGTCATTTGATGTAGCATTATCTACTGTCAATGTCAAAACAGGATTCAAACTCCATTCATGCAAGCATGACTCAACAAATTTAGCCATGGCCTCTCCTGTATGACTTATTACTTGATGAAAATTCAAAATCTTTTTATGCAAGATCCAATAATTGTCAATGAAGTGGGTTGTCAAACACATGTAACTTTTATTTTGAGGTGAAGTCCATGTATCAGTAGTTAGACAAACTCACTAACAATGTTAAGAAAGAAACTTATTCAAATATACCTTTTTTGCATTCCATAATGATACAACATTCCGAGATAAGGTATAGTGTGATGGGATCTTAAATCTTGGTTGCAACGCATTTGAATACTTCATAAAAGCAACATGCTCAACAAATCGAAAGGGGAGTTCAGCTTCCACAACCATTTTTACCATTTCTTCTTGACAAAATTCTTGGTCAAACCTACCATAAGAAGGAGAGTTCATATTTCCATCAACTGTGGAAGATGCACTTTTTGCCTCTTATTTTCTTCTTTATTAGGGTTATTTGGGCATCTCAACACACGATTTCGCATTGCACTTATTCCTTTATCATATCGAATAAGAATATCACAATACTTGCACTGAGCTGTCTTATCCGACTTAGGTTCTAGTTGAATGAAATGATTCCAAGCTTCTGAACGATTTTTTCTTCCCTCATGGCAAGGAGGTCTCACATTTGTAAAGCCAGAGATCGTTGGTGGAGTAGAAACCACATGCTCAATTGGTTTTGAGATTGAATAATCATCTTCTCCGTGCATTGATGACATTGAATAAAGGTAAAAGATACAACCAATTCATTGTTGTACCCAAAAATATTGTGTCAGACTATCTCTATTGTAAAAAGTTCAATTAGATGATGCAATATCTTAGACAAGTTAGTAGTTTTCAATTTCATATTATAGCTATACTTTTAGACATTGTTGGCCTGTTAACTACGTTGTTATGTGTCTTATTTATTCTCATTAGTGACTTTAATTGAGAGAAGCTTAAAGTCCGATATACTTAAGTTTGAAGAGCAGTGTTAGAATATCTAAAATTATCATATTATTATATCTCAAACTAATTTGGAGTGTTCTAGATATCCCTTAAGAATGGTTTCATACTTCTTATGTTTCATGATTTCATTCCTTATTTAATTAGTATATGAAATCTAGTAATCACTAAATTTGGGTTACCGTTTTATCAATAGTATCACATCAAATCCATCAACTTCACATTATTTAGTCTTTTTTCTCTTCTCTCTACACCTAAAGCCAATAATTTGAACGATTTCCAACTTCCAATTTTTCAGTCAACAATAATAACATGTAATTCTATAAAGCAACATTAAGAACCTGAAGGGTAAGGCACTACGGTTTCAAAATAAAGAACGGAAGTATTAAAGAGCACCAAAAGAAATCCTCTTGGATTGGGAAACAAGATAGATATTAGGATAAAGTTTGATATTTCTTCTTAGAAATTTGGCTTATGGGCTATCTTTATCCACAAAACCATTTTGTAAGGAGAAACTGCCCAAGCTTTATAAGAACTACATTAGTCATATCTCTAATTTAATGTGAGATTTAAACACATCCCCTCATGCCCAAAACAGTATATCAAAACCATGGACAAATATGGGTCACCCAATAACAACATTTCCCCATGCCTGGAAATAAACATCTATTATAGACTAACATGAGTGATATAACGGATCTAAGATGGACTCAGATACAATTTTAGAATTCGTAATTAGGGCTTAACTCACCACACAAAATTGGCTTATATGGTAAGGAGTTTCCAAGCCTTATAATGACTACATTAGTCATAATATATGATATATTTGTAGCTGATGTGGGATCTAAACAATATTATAATATTGAATTTCAGATAATTTTTCCCCACAGAAACTGTAACAGAAAGAAGTTTTGCCTAGAAACTAGAGTACACTTGGCTCCTATGCTATGATACATTAGTATGAATGATTCAAAGGGGAAAAAATGTTCTTAATCTGGGCATGCATACCTCTAATGTTATTTGCCTCTGCTTACTTATATCTTCAGGGACAGGGTAACAGTTTGCACCAAATGCATCACAAATTTTTAGGATCTTTGTTCTTGCTTGCTCCCTAGAGAAGAACACAACAAACACAATTTTCTAAGATATATTGGGTCTATAAAGCCTATAGAAAGTCTATTGCAACCGTAGATGGTCATATAGCTAGCTAAGCTAGCTATATCTTTGTATGAGGTACCATCATATTGAGTCTATAACTATTAGAAAAATACTGACACAAATCTGCATGTTTGTTACTACGCAATGTATGTATGGAAATCAATATAATACAACAAACCTTTATTGTGCCCAACAAATTGCAATAACTGTATGGTTTGTTTCTTGAAAGTGTTAAGCAACAACAAATATATCCTCCGCTCCAATGAACCTTCAGTTTCCCTATAATAGGAAGATTAAAGAAAAAATAAGAAAGAAAAAAAGTGTTCAATGCCAAATTCTAACTCAATGGTAGGACTTAGTTTACTACAGAGAACAATTTTGACCCAAGTCACATGCAACAAACTAAATTTAACACTTCACTACACTACATGCAATGCAAGTTCCACAAATTAAGTAAATGGTTGTGGAATTCATTTTTCTAGGTAAAGTGGATGAAGCAAAAGGGTCCACATCAAAGTTAGGCTACACAGTTTAATTGAGTGGTCTTTTGAGATTAATTAATGTGTGATGCACTTTGTTAAGAAGCATAGCAGATACAAAGCAGCATACCCCTTTTTCTTTAGAATTGAAACAGTATGAAGAATGAATGAATGAAGCTACTAAAATGGAACAAAAGATTGAGCCAAAGAGGTGTTGATTACTTAGTTGTTGTGGCTAAATGGTATGTGTAGGTTCTTATCTTATTCATGAATGTTTATGAATGCATAGAAAAACATTAAAGTGAGATGCAATGTTAATGAGTACGTACAATATTATCAGAAGAGATGTTACAATCGCAGAAGAAGCTTTTACTGCATTAAGAGGGATATGTTGAATGCCAAATTGATAATTGGGCGAGTGCCTACTTGATAGTTCCTCCTCAGAACTGGAACGGTTTTCAGAATTGGAATCAATTTGCCGAGAGAATCGAAGGTCGAAGGTCGTGGAGAGAATCGGAGGTGAGGGAGTCGAAGGCGATCGAGAGAGAGAGGTGTAGAGGGAGTCGAAGGCGGTGGAGAGAGAGCCGAAGGGGGTAGAGAGAGAGCCGGAGGCGGTGGAGAGTAAGTGCTTCGTTGCGTTTTGCGGAGGTGCAGAGAAAGAGGGTTTCGCAGTTGCAAAATGGAATGGGTATCTGGTTTTTTGGATTGAATATTTGGATTTTCTATTTTTTTTAAATCTGTATAAATAAAACAAATATCTGATTTGGAAAAATTATAAAATTTGGATTAAAATAAAAACTAGATTTAAATAAACAGATTAAAAATGGATCAAAGCAGTTCAAAAGCTGGGTCAGATTAGTCTAAGTGGATGTTTTGCCCACCCTTATCGTCAACCGAGCTCCACCCCCTGTCCCTTTTGACCTCTTTGGGATAAAGTAGAAGAAGGGAGAGCCTCTGAAGGATTTCCTAAATAGGTTTGGGGCGTTTGTGGTGAAACTTCATACCTAGGACGAGGCTTTGATGGTCCATGCCTTTGAGCAGGGGATCAAGTCAGGGCCCTTCAACGATTCCTTGATAAGTAATCGGGCGAGGACATTTGGCGAGATCCGGCGACAAGCTATTACCCACATCGTCGTAGAAGAAGCTGTAACAGTGAAGTGGGGGAGCATGAGCATAGGGCATGCCAAGCCCCGTGAGAGCAGTCGTGCCCAACCAATGAGAGTGCACGAGGCTGTGACTGAGAAGAGGTCGTCAACTCGGTGTTCACCCTATGCGACGAAGAGGCGTCAGTCTAGGTCAAAGGTGAAAGATGACTTGCCTTTTCGACCCAAGTTCAACATGACCTAGAAGGAGCTGCTCACCATGCCAGGTATGGCAGATAAACTGAGATTCCCCCCAAAGACTGATAGGAATTTGGGGCCAAACAAGGATACCTAGTGCGAGTTCCACAAGGCCTTTGGGCATGATGTGGAGAATTGCATAGCCCTTGGTTACCAGTTCGCAGGACTGATGAAGGATGCCTTCCTGAAGGAATATCTAGGGGGAAGTAAGGAAGAATTGAAGGATGAGACGCCAGCGGAGGAGTAGAGGCATGAGGTGCCTGTCCATGGCGAGATCAACACTATCTTTGGAGGAGTTTTAAAGAGAGGGTGCACCACCTCTGATGGAAACCGTCCAGCCTCGAAACTTTCGGTCAAGAAGATAGATGAAGATCGAGCGTTAATGAAGAGTTTGTAGAGTCTTTTTCTTCTTCTTAGCCTTGTAAAAATTGTATAGAGTAGTTAGGAAGTTTTGGGCCTTGTATTTTGGGCCAAAGTAGAGAAGGATGTAAATAGAAATGAAAGTAAATTGTCAAATAGTAAAAGAAGCGTACAAATAGAAATGTAGGCAAGGAATGCATGAGGCTCCATTTGTCTTCTCCTTAATGGAGAGGATTTGCACCAATAAGGTAGTGACACTTATCACACTCTCATTTGAGAGGTTTTGAGAGACTTTCTCCTATAAATAGGAGTCTCTTGTACATGTATTTTCAACTTGGAATTAGTAATGAAATGCTGCCTAATTTTGGCCATTCTACTTGTTCTTAAGTTCTCCCTGGGTTAGTCTCCTTCAAGACTTAGCCTAGACTCTTTCCTAGTGAGTTGGCCTCACCTCTCACTCTCACAAATTCCTAACTCCACTTCAATCCATGGAAACTCCTCTTGAGTTTCTGTAATGCTTCCGCTCCTTAGATCTCCTTCATCATCCATCCAAAGAAGAAATCACAAATATCACTATTAGAAGAAGAACGTTTTTCCATCAACCACCTAACAAAAGAGGTAGGCGAGGGAGGTAATGGCAGTAGAGGCGCGAGAACCTGATCAGCCGGCTGAGCCCAACCTCTACTTCACCAAGGCTGGCTTGAGGGATTTAGTCCCACATGATAATGATCTGGTGGTGATCTCAGTAGTCATAGTGGGAAAAAGGGTGCACCGAGTCCTCGTCAACCAGGGGAGCTCGGCCAATGTGATGTTCTGGTTGACGTTTAACAAGTTGCAGTTGTCGCCAAATCAACTGAGACCGTACGATGGATGTCTGTTTGGTTTCGCTGGAGATCAGGTGGAAGTGAGGGGGCATGTGGAGGTGAGGACAACTTTCTCAGATGGCACCTCATCCCGCACCATCAATATTAGGTACTTGGTTGTTAATGCTGCTTTAGCTTACAACATCTTCTTGGGCAGACCTGCTCTGAACAGGTTAGGTGCGGTGGCCTCAATGAGGAACATGAAGATAAAGTTGCGCTTCCTTGAGGGAGGGATAATTGTCATCAAGTCTTACTAGAAGGTAGCAAGGAAGTGCTATGAGAACAGGTTGAAAAATGAAATAGGAGTATGCATGGTCGCTGCCCAACCTCAAGAAACTGGAGAGGCCACTGGTGTAGAGATTGCCAGTGAGAGGCGACCTGAGCCTGGTGGTAAGGTTCAGGAAGGAGAAATCGGAGGAAAGAAGTTTAAGCCTAGCAGGTCACTAAGCTATGAAATGCAAAACCAGATCACTGAGGTGATAGCAAGGCATTTAAACGCCTTTGCATGGTCTGCTTCAGACATGCTCGACATCGACCATGATTTTTTGTGTCATCAACTCACAATGGACTCGAAGGTCAGGCCTGTAATACAGAAATGAAGAAAGTTCAATGAAGAGAGACACCTGGTCATCAAGCAAGAAACTCAGAAGCTGCTAAGCACCGACCACATAAGGGAAATCCAATACCCTGAGTGGTTAGCGAACGTGGCATTGTTCAAGAAGGCCAACAGGAAGTGGAGAATGTGCGTTGATTTCACGGATTTAAACAAGGCCTATCCTAAAGATTCATATCCGCTGCTCAGCATCGACACCTTAGTAGATAGCACAGTAGGTTGTCGACTTCTCAGCTTTCTGGATGCGTTCTCGGGGCATGATCAAATTTGCATGCACCCCGAGATGAGAGTAAAACTGCGTTCATGACAAAGTTCTCTAGTTATTGTTATAAGGTAATGCCCTTTGGGCTGAAGAATGCTGGTGCAACCTATCAGAGGCTCATGGATAGGATTCTCGCCCCCATGATCGGGCAAAATGTGCAAGCGTATGTGGATGGCTGCCCTGCCACTGTAAAGGAGGTGCAATAGTTAATCGGGCGAATGGCCGCCCTATCCCGGTTCTTATCAACTGGAGAAAATCGGGGGTATCCTTACTTTCAATGCTTGAAAATGAACAATCGTTTCGTATGGACTAGCGAGTGTGAAGAGGCGTTCTTCAAAATGAAGGAGTACTTGGCTAGTCCGCATGTCCTATGCAAGCCGCTACCGGGTACTCCCCTTCGTCTCTACTTCGCAGTTATAGATCGAGCGATCAACTCAGTCATAGTGTAGGAGCAAGATCACGTTCAGAGGCCTATATACTTCATCAATAAGGTGCTGCAGGGGCTCGAGGTGCGCTATCAGACCATTGAGAAGGCGGCCTTAGCAATTATATTTGTAGCTTGGAGGCTCCGCCACTACTTTTAGAGCTTTATAGTGATCGTAATGACCGACCTGGCAATTCTAAGGTCCTTCAGAAGCTTGACATGGCAGGTTGGATGGTGCGATGGGCAGTAGAGCTGTCCGTTTTTTACGTGCAGTATGAGCCTAGAGGACCTATCAAGGGTCAGGTTTATGCTGACTTTGTGGTAGAGCTCTCCTCAGAAGCCACACCACCTGGATAATGGAGATTTCCTATGGGTCCTCTCTGTTGATGGGTCCTCCAACCAGCAAGGCAGCGAAGTTGTTATTATCCTAGAAGGGCCAAATGGATTGCTAATTGAGTAGGCCCTGAGGTTTGCTTTCAAAGCTAGTAATAACAAAGTCGAGTATGAGGCGTCGGTAGCTGGGATGTTGCAGGCCAAAGAGATGGGCGCTTGAAGTCTATTGGTAAAAAGTGACTCGCTGCTGGTGACTAGACAAGTTACAGGTGGGTACCAGGCCAAGGATCTCCAAATGGCCTCGTATTTAAAGTATGTAATGCTCTTGAAGAAGACTTTTCCAGTGTTCAAGTTAGTGAACGTGCCAAGAGAATAGAATGCTCGAGCAGACTTGTTGCCCAAACTTGCCAGCTCAGGCAAGGGAGGTCGCCAGAGGTCAGTTATCCAAGAGACTCTAAAAGCGCCCAAAACCACCGTAGGTTGTGCGGGAGAGGTCTAGCAAGTGGGTGGCTTGGAGGTTAGAGGAAGAGGGCACCGATCGCTGACCCAGGAAACGCTGAAGGTGCCCAAGGTGAGTGTATATGGCTTGACAGAAGAGTAATTGTCAGATGTTTGCCTAGTCGACATGGGGAAGACCTGGATGACACCATATAGGCGTTATCTTATTGATGTCGTGCTCCCAGCGGAGCCTGCGGAGGCCAAGGACATCAAGAAGAATGCATGTAGATAAACTCTGATAGATGGAAAGTTGTTTAGGCATGGCTTCACTCATCCAATCTTGACCTGTGTAAGCGAAGAGCAGTGCACGCGTATCATGGCAGAGCTCCATGAAGGTATTTGTAGGAGCCATGTCGGGGGACGAGTTCTCTCATTGAAAGCTGTTCGAGTAGGGTATTATTGGCCGACCATGAGGGAAGACTGCATGAAGCATGCACAGCGGTGCACAGAATGTCAAAAGCATGTTGATTGGCATCATGCACCCCCAAAGGATTTGCGATCAATCCACACTCCATGGCCTTTCCACACATGGGGAATTGATATCCTGGGTCCCTTCCCACTAGCAATTTGTCAAATGATGTACCTGGTGGTGGCAATTGAGTACTTCACTAAGTGGATAGAAGCTGAGTCTCTTGTGCAGATAACTGCTCACAAGGTTCAACACTTTGTTTGGAAAAACATTGTTTGTCATTTTGGGGTCCCAAAACGTTTAGTGTTTGATAATGGCACCCAATTCGCAAGTCATCAACTAGGCAAGCTATGCACAGAGCTCGACATCAAATAGGTGTTTGCCTCAGTGAAGCATCCTCGGACTAATGGGCAGGTCGAGTCTGCCAAAAGAGTCTTGCTCAGAGGCTTAAAGAGGAGGTTGGAAAAAGCTAAGGGGACTTGGGCAGATGAGGTTCCTCGAATCTTGTGGGCCTACCACACCACTCCACAATCCATCACGAAAGAAACACCTTTCAGTTTGGTGTACAGGTCAGATGCTATGATCCCTGTAGAGATTCAGGAGAGTTCACCACGATTCCAGAACTTTGTGGCGGAGGAGTCTAATGAAGGAAGGAAGGTGAAATTAGACTTGCTCGACGAGGTACGAGAGCAAGAGCGCATCAAAGCTGAAGCTTTGAAGAGGAGGGTGGAGCAGAAGCAAAGGTCAAAGTTGAGACCTTGCCAGTTCCAGGTCGCCGACCTAGTAATGCGAAAGGCTCACCCCTATCAATTGGAGAATAAGTTGTCTCCCAAATAAATTGGCCCATTCCGCGTGGTAGAGGTACTTGGAAACAGAGCTTATAGGCTCGAGACTCTTGAAGGTGGAGCTATTTCCCGAACGTAGAATGGGTCCAATCTTAAGTTTTATTTCAGTTAATGTATTATGTAAATATGAATAATAGAGGGGACACTATTTTTCCCTTACTAGGATTTTTTAATGAGGTCGCCCAATAAAAAGCTATTCACGAAAGATGTTTTTCCATTGTACTCTGTTAACACCGAGGAAGGAGACTTGAGCGGTATGTTATCTGAGTAAGCGCACTGTGTGTACTAATGATGATTAGACGAGGTCACCTATTCTTCTTGCAAGATTCCAAGGCTTGGGTGACGCGAAACCCTATTCTCAGTAAGATTTTGAGTCTAGGCGCCTTTAATGAATTTGTGGTAACCTCCCCTTGGGATGGTACAGATTCCTAGGCAATTCAGTCGTGAGGACCTTTCGTTCAGTAAGACTCTGAGCTCAGGTACCCTGAATCGTAGCTCGCCATCGGTTTGGTTTGTGCTGGGAAACAAAACCTCCCGTTGGTAAGACTCCAAGATTGGGAGCGTATAGATGCCTACGCGATTCAGTCGTGAGGACCTTTCGTTTAGTAAGACTTTGAGTTCGGGTACCCTGAATCGTAGCTCGCCATTGTTTGGCTTGAGCTGGGAGAGAAGACCTCCCTTTGGAAAGATTCCAAGATTGGGAGCATGAAGATTCATAGTAATTTAGGCACGAGGACCTTTACTCAGTAAGACTCTGAGCTCAGGTACCCTAAATCGTAGCCCGCCATCGTTTGGCTTGAGTTGAGAAAAGACGACCTCCCCTTGGTAAGATTCCAAGAATGGGAGTATAAGGGAAGACCTTTGCTCAGTAAGACTCTGAGCCCGAGTGCCCGAATCGTGGTTGGCCGTAACAAAGATTGTTTGGCTTAGATCGGGGAAGTCGACTTGTCTTGGTAAATTTCCAAGTTCAGGTGCCTTGAGTATGTGTTGAAAGGCAGTACGCTTCCTTCTCAGTAAGACTCTAAGTCTAGGAGGTACTGAGCCCATTAATAGTAATTGGGAGCATGTAGCTAAGGGTATACAGAGTAGCCCACCTCGGCAGGGGAGAAACCCACCGAGCCTAGGTACTCGATTGAGAGGAATCGAGGTCAACCTTGTAGAGATGTAAGGCACCATGTAGGTGTTCAGAGTAGACTTGAGGGGAGAACCAGCACCCAAGTCTGCCACACCAACCATCCCTAGCCACAAGAAGGGATGTGTAAAGGGAAGTGCATAAGTCTTGCACAACCGAGTTGGAAGTGGAGTGGGACACCCCTGCATCCAAGAGGTATAGGTCGTCTCGCAGATAGCTCTGCTAAGAGCATCCAGATTCACCATGCTTAATTGGTATGTTACCTCGTTAAAGTGGTTAGTTGCATCAATTGATTGAAATGCATGGTGAATTACCATGTTATGTTGATATGGCAAGATTCGTCATTAGTTGATTAAGTCATGATAGCCATGTTACTTAAGCATGAGGTAATCAAATGCATTGTCATTAGTTGGTTAAGCTATGGTAGTCGTGTCATTAGAAGCATGCATTGTCAATATACTAGCTGAAGTATGGCAAAGAAAGGCATAATTGCATAAAACATTCATATATATATATATATATATATATATATATATATATATATATATATATATATATATATATATATATATATATATATATATATATATATATATATATATATATATATATATATATATATATATATATATATAAATCCATAAATTGTTCACAGAATTACAAAAGGAGGATGATTACAAGGAAAACCCCACTCCGCTATTCTTTGTCCACTAATCGCCCCTCTACCACAATCTTGCCCAAGCCAAGTTGGGAGAAATCTGATTCAAGGTAAATACAGGTGGCCTGGGCGACAGCGTCATCAAAGCCCACCATATAAGAGTTGGCAGCATGATTTGTTAGGTCTTCCTTGGTCTTCTCCAGAAGCTCATCCTTCTACACCAGTTCTTCTTCGCCTTTGTTGGACAACTCTTCCTTCAACCTCTCCACCTCAGCATGAAGTTCGGCATTCTTTGCAGATAATTCCAAGGCCTCCTTAGACTTTTCAGTCAGGAGGACCTTGATCTCTTGGTGCGTCATTTGAAGCTCCTAAACTTGCTGGATGAGCTCAGCAACTTTGAGGGCCTCTTCCTTGGCCATGTCCTTCCATCTCTTAAGCTTGGAGAAGACTAGGTAATTTGCAGCTAAGGCCTGCCCCAGTTGCCTTGCTGTTTGCCCCATCAGCTGGTCCTCCTCCAAGCCGTATCCAGTTCTTCTTTGACCTCAGTGGGAAGCAGGGTCTTCTCAAGAAAGGAAGGGGCATCCAAGGAAGGATCCCACAATCTTTTCTTCTGCAATTTCTCTTCCCTACTTTCTTGCACCATAATATCGCGAGGAGGGGAAGGGCTAGGGGGAGGAGCTTATGGTGAGGGAGCACGATCATCTGAGATTGAATGCTTAATAGGCACAAAGGCAGCCTTTCGTCTCCTTTTGAAGACGGGCCCTGAGCATGTATCCTCGTCATTTGAGGGGGCCACTTCAACTGCTACCTTCAATTTCAAGTCCTCGGCAGGAGGAGCTTGAGCAACAGCTTTTAGCAACTTGGCTATGGCAGCCAAGTCTTTCTTTTTCAGTGTACCCAACATGTTGTCTGCATGAGAAACAAGCAAGAATTCAGAAACACACATATGCAAGATATCATTAGCAAGAGTAAGGGAAAGAAGGATACCAATGTATGTTTTGAGTCCCACTAGGGAGAACTCATTCTTTATCAAGGCGGCAGTGTCAAAAATCACCTTGAGGTTGGAGAGAAAGAGGCACACCTCTCGTTCTCGCTGGGGCATGCCATCCAAATGCCTAGGCCCTTGGAATCTAGGTTCCTCATTCTAGTATAGAGGAAACCCGTCCAGGAGGGTTGGGTCCCTCTTATTGCAGCGAATTTTGAAGAATTTCCCCTTGAAGCCTTTGTAAGATTGTTGGAAGAGAGATAACAAAGCTCTCCCAGCAACCCCGTTGAAGCTTACCCACAACTGGCGACCCAAGTGTTTAGCCTCGAAGAAATATAGGAAGATTTCCACTGATGGCAGATGGCCAAAGTGGTTGCAGAGAATGGAGAAACCCCGAACAAACGCCTAGCTATTTGGATGTAGTTGGGTAGGGGCGACATTAATTTCGGTGAGGAGGGCTCTCTCAAAATGGTATAAAGGTAGGAGGAGGAGAACCTTATAGAAAATGGTGGAATAGAAGAAGCAGAAAGGACCTTTGGGGTCCGACGATTCATCACAGCAAACTGGCTCGTCTACCCTACACGGCACTACCTTAACATACTTATCATATTCTCTACCAAAAAGGCATTTTCTTAGGATGTTCACTCTTCCTATACGATACTATCTTCTCACGGGTGGTGTATTCAGAAGTTTCTTCTAACAGAGTACTAGGGGCCCAAGGATATAGGGTTTGCTAATCCATCATACAGAGAACCTAAAAACAAGAAAAGCAAATAGGCAGACACAGGAAAATGTTCAGATAAAGGAAGTGCATGCGATTCGAAAAAGAGAGAACAACGAAGCAAAAACAGAGACAACAATCTCAATCGCACGAAAGATAAACGGTCCCAACGTAGTTGATATGAGCAGAATAAAAGCATTAAAATGATGTTGCCAAGCATTCATGAGATAAAGAATGTACCTTGATTTGATTGATGAGCTGAGGTGAGGAGACTTGTTTAGGTTGAAGGAGAAGGAGCAAAGCGTTCAAGAGAGGCACGAAAGCTTTGAAAGAGTAATAAAACAATGAGAAGGGTTAGAGTTTTCGAAGTATTCACATATAAGGGAAGCGCAAGCGGCAGCGCTTTGCAGCCTTTGATGATGGCCACGTGTAGGCTCACGATGGAGTGTGGTGAGATGTCACCTCAAGATACTATGCGCGTCGCGCTACTCATAGGACAGGTAGGTCACCATGGGCAAGCAGTTAGTCTCTTCACTGAAACAAGTTCAACTCGAGCCTGAGGGGCTTATGTATTGGACCAGAGCTCGGTGGTCGGACATTGGCATCTGCGCAAAATAAGTCAGCTCGACTACTGGGTCGAGTTGAGGGGCCACGCGAGTGGGCTCTAAGTATGTGCTTATTAACTCTCATTCATATATTTAATGTAATCCTTCGTGTACAAGGCCTGGTCGATCAGCGAAGAGTGTCAATGGGCCTAAGGGTGCATTTAGCACATTCAGGTGTAGTATAAGTAAAACATTATCAGTAAGCCTGAGCCCAAGAGCGCTAGGGTTTGATAGAACAATTTGCATGCATGATACATAAGGGCATTTATGCCTACGTGGAACAGATTGGACCCCTAATGCTAGTACATTAGTTGGTACCTGGTGGTTATTATGTTAAGATTTTATGCACTCCAAGGAGATAAGATTCCGTGTAGTTGTAGCGCTAAGATTGTGTACATTGTAGCGAAATCTTCTCCCATTGAATACGCTCTCACTCGAGATAAGATTCTCGTGAGGGAAGGTTATTACAAGAGGTAGTCTATAAAAGGGACTTGAGATCCCAAGTGAAAGGTACGCTGTTTCTAAGACTGAAACTAGATACTTCTTGTTTCTTATAAGCCCTGTACTGACTTGATCGTCGGAGTGCAATCAATAGGTAGGGTACTCTCTGTCTCAACGGAGCCACGTCAAAGCATAGAAGTGCAGATTCCGGTAGAGATAGGTGGAGCCAGAGCCAATCATTGGAGTCAACCGGCGACCAGGTCAACCAACAAGAACATTAACTAAGCTCTTTAAAGACTATAGTGAATATTTGATGTGAGTTGATTTTAGGATTGCACATTTTATTGGTTGCTCTTGTTTATGATTTCTGATTTTTAGAAATGAAAGGTGAGAACCCTAAGAAGATCCCCACTGGACACGAACTTAACCAAGTGATTAAGTAAGTGTGAAGGTTCACTTCATAAGGACAAAGAGAAAAGACAATTATAAGGTGACAAATGATGTAGCGGAAAGAGAGACAAGGAACAAATAAAGAAAAAGAACAAAGTAAAAAACAACTTAAAGAGAAGACGAAGACATATATGGAAGGGAGGTGGCACAAAATAAAGAGTAAAAGAGGAAGGGATGAAGAGAGCATATGGAAAGAAATGAAGTCACGTCACTTGGAGCAGAAAGACTACAAGATGAGTGATGCAAGAGCCGCCACTTGAGATATTACCCACTCAAGATAAGACCCAAATAACTTGAGCCGCCACTTAGGATATTAAGATAAGAGCCAACATGAGAGCTCACAAGTCTCACAAAATCACTCTTGTAGAGTTTCTTTACTTCAAATTCAAGTTGTAAATACATGAGGCAAGACACCTTATTTATAGGAATGGGTGCCTTGGTGAGCAAGATGGGTGAAGGGTAGAAATGGCAAGGGAGAGGGGCTGCCTAGGGTGTTGACCATGGTCAAAACCGCACCTTTAGGCATAACTTCTAGAAGGTAGGTTAAAAACCCTAATTCTAGGTGACTTGTCTTGAAAAAGTGGGCTTTGTACAAGCCCATTTCGCTAAGTACACTCCCTTTTATGCTATGTGAACCTACTCTAGCTTATTTTGCTATTTGGACTCCAAAAGTGAGCCCAAATTATTTACAAACATGTTTTTGTCTTTTAAGAAGACCAGAAGAAAGAACAATTGATGTTCTGGTTTGTGCCAAGTTCTTCTTCTAGTGAGGTCCGTGTGATATTTGGTGGGACCTTACCTAGATTGCCGAGATGACTACTCCCAGTGTGAATTGTCTCTTGAGTCCTTGGTCATCTTCTTGGCTACTTAGATTGTATCAATATTTTAATTGATTTTTTTATTGAATCAATTTGTTAAAAATACTTAAACTCAAGTGGTTTTGTAAAGATTGTTTAATCTGTTAGAACCTGTTTTTAGTAGATTGAAAACTCTTGAGTTTTAAGGAAGGTATTATCTATTATGTTTTTAACATATTGAAAACTCAAACTAATCCATTGTTTTCACTTTATGATCAACAAATTAAATCAAAGTCTTAATTCATTAAAACTAACAGTTCAATTTTTATAAAATCGTATTTCTTTGGTGTTTTGGTACGACTTTTGATAACCATTTTCAGTGAATTATTACTACTTTGTGAGAGAAATACTTTTGTGCAAAAACTAGTTTCTTAAAGCTTTTCTTTGAAAATCTTGGATCACATAGTCTTGGTTGAAGAAGGATTTCTGGTTTTAGAACCTACTTATTTCTGCTGTAAACTTAATTGTTGTTGTTCCTTTAATTTTTCTTATTTTTGTACTATTTATTGAAATTAGATCGGGTTTCTAATTTATGTCAGGTAATCGAGAGTTACTTGTGGGTAGAGCACCCTTGTAAGGTTCAAGAGTTGTGTTCTTGGAGTCTTTTGTATTGTAAAGATTTGTGTTTAGTGAAATATTGGCTGGTGTGGCTGAGAAACTGGATGTAGCTCATGTGGAAAAGTGAACTAGTATAAAAATCATTGTGAGATCTTCTATCTCTCTCTTTTAGTTTCTGCAAAGTGATCTTGAATGGTTCTTGGTTGATTAAATTTTAACAAGTTGATTTTTTGATGAGGCGAAACTTAATTGATTGATTTTTCTAGTTTCTGAATTGAAATTGAATTTTTAATGTGTTGTTTTGCATTCTAAAAATATTTTAATTGGTTGATTTTTCTAAGAACTTCATCTTAAGTTCGTTTTTAAAGAAAATTTTGAAAGTTCAATTCAGCCCCTCTTTTTAATATCCTTCACACATTTCAAACTTCTCTTCCACCTCAATAGTGTTCTCTCCTTGAGTCATCTACTAGTATAACATTTTTCACAGATGGCACCAATTGTTGGTTTCACAACAATAACAAATAAGAAACACATGAACATGATTGAAAGAAAACATTTTATTATTTATTGGAATGTTTTATACATAAAGAATTCTCACTGACGCAAATGTACAGTCTTTATACATAAAATTCACTGTATATAGGACCTAGAAAATGAAATAACAGAAAATCATTAAGACAATTAAGCCTAAACATTCAATATAAGCTCAGACGGTCATAATGCATCAAATGATCTGTCCAAACTTAACATAGCTAGACCCTCGTAATTGATAATCTTCTATACTCCTCTTGAAATGATCATGATTTATAACCAATTATCAGATAATCTAAAATACAAAACAAATATGACAGTTGAAACTAGACAAATTCACATTTTCTTAAATTTAAAATATTTTAAAATTAAATTTAAATGAACGAAATAAAACAAAAATTAAACCCTAGTCCCTACCTTCTCCATGTATCGAATGATTTATATATAGATAAAATATGGTTTGTCCTTTATATTTCTGGAATTTCATTTTAGTACATCTATTTTTGTTGGTCTCATTTGATTCCTTTAATTTTAAAATATACTACTTTTAATTCTCCATCTGATTTAGATAGCGTCCTATAAAGAGACAAAAGTAGTTTAGAAAGTGTTTAGAGAAGTAAAAGTCATATATTTCTAAACAAGAGATAAATATAGATACAAAATTTAAGTAAACTAAAACTAAGTTTTAAATATTTAAAAAAGGCTAAAATCATATTTGTATCATTCCTAACTTTAATTAGGAGGGGAACTCCATTCCATATAGGAGTTTTCAAACCTTTAATTTTGTGTAACCGTTAATTTTCCGTGGTGGTAGTTGGGCATGACTATTGGCGCAAATTGTCATTTAAAAAAAATGAACACTAAGGAATACTCTATAATTGTCCTTCAAATAGGGCACTAAGAAACAAATGAACACAATAAAAAGGCAAAGTAATTTAGAAAGAAGTGGTGAGAATAATCTACACACGGTTTTAAAAAATGAAAAAGAATGATGGGTTTTGTTGGAGAGCACCGAGGCAAATACAGTCTGCAGCCCTTTCTAAGGTTGATGGATAACAGAGTTCTACTTTATAATCTAAAAGATAACACCCACTTTGGTTGGTGGAAAAACATAATGTATTAAATTATGCAAAATGTGGAAGCATGGTTTTCAATAAATTTAAACAAACATTTGAGGACCTTTCCTAATGATTACCCCATCGTTTAGCTCCTCACTCTACTTACCTGCATGTAAACAAATAATTATGATCATCTCCTAATCATATTCATTTCATAATATATATATATATATATATATATATATATATATATATATATATATATATATTGGGAGGAACATGCTTACCAGCTGCTTTCTTGCAAATTGAGAGCAGTACAACTAAAACGGCAAGACCTCCAAACACTCCCACAATAATGGCAACTGATTTTCCCACTTGATCATTGTTGGAGGAATCTGCAAACAAAACCCCAACTTCAGCTAAAACTATCACAACTATTACCATACTATTCTTCTCTAGATCCAACAAGAAACACTCCTTAATATTGTTTTTTTCTTCTACTAGTTTTCTCAACTCTACCAAAGAATTTTTGTACATGCAATACACTGTGTTTCACTTCACACTCACATATCAATAGGTAAAAAAAATGTTGTCTAAAATAAATATAAGTAACCATATTTTTTGTTGTTATCCACATGAGACTCAAAATATCTTAAAAAAAAAGGTTGCCAAACATTAAAATATTATAAGTATTTTAGGCAACTTATCTCTTATTATATAAATTATTATGTGTATGTACAATGTGTTTAATTATTACCCTACTTGAATACTCCTTAACTAAATACATTTAATTAAACAAGTTTTCTTTTACAAACAAAGATAGAAGACAAAATTTAAGATAGTTATATAATTTCACACTTAATTGACATTATTTATTTGAAATAACAAACGAAAAACAGAAATTTAGAGTCCACAATATTCTCTCTCTATATATAATTAATGTTTGATAAAAAAAATTACCATTTTGAATTTTATAATGAAATTCATGGAATGCTTTTATTTAAGCAGATAATGGAATGAGTAGGGTGCAGAGCTTCAGTAGCAAATTGATTGGTGAAGAATATGGAATGCGATACTAAGTAAAAGGTATTCGAACAAATGGCTAAAGAGGAATTGCAAAAGGTGGGCATTTTCCAAAATAAAGTATAAAAGCATATGTTCTGAATGCTTTCACCCATAAAATATTATTGACCATTGCATTTCACAACCTCTGCTTCCTCTCCATTTTCTGATCACTTTTCTACGAAGGCTTTATTTATGTCATATCTGTAAGTAATTCAAATTATATTGAAACACAATATCAATTTTTTTCCTGTTTTCATGCTCTCTCCCCCAAAGAATTTGACTGGTCTAGTTAACCAAATTTTTATATGTGCTCATCTTCAGAAAGTCTTTGTGGGATTAGCAGTAAATTAATTAGCAGCAACACTTTGAAGTAGAAAACATCAAGGGTAGGATAAGTTCATTTTTTATAGGAAAATGGCTCTAATTTTACTGAATATTGTAGTGTGACAGTGAAAAAAAAGAACTGTGAGAGTGAAATAGACCTGATTCATCGTAATAGCCAGATGCCCAGTAGCGAGCATAACATTGTCCCAAGAACACATCAGCTGCTGCAGCTGATCCACACAAGGTTTTCAGCTTTCCAACTGCATCTGATAGACAAGAGGAGCAATCTGATATACTTAAATCCCCCAAGCATTGTGCAAACCCTTCAACTAGGCCTGAGCTACTGACTCTAAATCCATTAGCTGTCTGCAAATCTGCTAGAACATCATCTCTACGACGGAAGAACTCAACATCACTGGTCACACCTTTGCTGCATTTCTTATACCTGAGACTGGTGTCAAGTTTGCCAAGGAAATCACCAGCATGTTCATATCTGATAAGGCACCCTTCAAGTTGCAAAGAAGCTCCAAGGGCATACGGACAAACCAAACCTATTTGGTTAACAGATCTTCCTACACACTTTGAGCACTCAATTGGGTGCAAATCACCTCTGCACTGGTATAACCCGTATACGTTTCCCTCTTGGGGTGTTGAGGTTCCATTTCCAATAGCAAAGCTATTGTAAGTTACTTCAGAGGATGAACTCACCACTGAAGACAGAAAGCTGTTGAGGTTGCCTTCAAAGGGTGAGCTTGGTTGGTATTTTTCTTGAGAACAGACTGCATATATAAACATATGAGCTCGTGAAGGGTAGCCATGAACGCTCACAACTGAAGAAAACAAAATTAGCAGAGAAGAGAGTCTCCAAACTAAGATGATTCTGTAACCGGAGTCTCCTTGAAGAGTTCTGGACATTCTTTTCTTCTTGTTTTTCTTCAAATATGAACCTTTGATTTTGTTTTTGTGCCTTGGTTATGGCAATTAAAGAGTGAGGTAGTTGTTCAGTTTTTGGGCCTGTTCATTGAAGCCTTTTTCTTTACTAAAAGACTCTTGTTTGGTCAGGCAGTGAGAATCAACTTTGTCCCGAGTCAATGGTCATAAAGATTAAAATCCTTATTTCCAAAGTACACACAAAACTATTATATTCCTATTTTTTTAAGAGTAAATATGTTTTTTATCCCTATATTTGTAAGTAAAATTGATTTTTATTTTTAATTTAAACTTTAAATTTATTAAATATTTATAGTAAAAAAAATTATTAAAATGGTTTTTTGTTAATATTTTTTTTAAGTGACAAGAGTAACTTTTTCATGCCTTCACATGACTCAATCATACCAAAAAAAACTGCAACAGTTTGAAGACTGGTCTCCAATGATATGGGGCTGAACATGTAAAGAAAGAAAAAAATCTGCTCTCATTGCAGAGGCAGATTGAAAAGCTTCCAATGAAATGAGTTTGTTCTGGAACTGTAAAATGTTGTTAAAATACTTATTCACATTGCTTTAAAATAACTACATGTTTTTAGAAACCTATGATTGAATGGTACACAGATCTCTAAAAGCAATTGAACAGTAATTTCGTTTCCCCATGGAGACCAAACTGCATAATAAAACTAAGCTAAATTCACTTTTACTATTCGCAAAAGTGCATAACCACATGCATCCTGAATCCTTTTTTATATATCTTGCCATACTTAAAGGGCAAAAAATGAATTGTAACGAGAACTTTTAGCTATTATGTTTCAAACTAGAAAATAATAGGTCTATTCAACTAGAATTTCTGAAAAAAATTCTATGTAAAAATGTTTTATAAAACTTAAATGATTTTGGAAGAATGAAATGGTTTTTCTAAAAGGCTTTTATTCTTAGAATTTTTTAATTTAGATTTTAAAGGATTTATAAAATATAAAATAATGCTATTTCAAAGGATATTACGGATTTGTAATAATTTGGCTAGTGGTTCTTCTAATATACTCACTCCCTAAATATTTTATTGTAATTTTGGTCCTGTAATATCATTAATTATTATTAATATAAAGTTGAAGTTATTTGAAAAATAAATGTGAAATTTATTTAACCTAAACACAAACAAAAATTGTGAATTCTATTAGTATCAGTTTAAGATTTTAATTTTAGATGAAAGAAACTGCAACAATTACTAAAAATAAATTATTCAAAATAATAGATTCAGAGCAATAATTATGTTCTGCAGAAAATATTTTTATGTTTCTTCTTAAAAGGAATTTTTCTTTTACAATTACATACGCAGAAGCAAATTTTGTAATGTTTTGTTTGGTTAAATTTAAATAACAGAACATGAGCATCTCATAATTACTCAAATTACTTTAAAGATAAATGTTAATAAAATTAAAGTGCTACGCAAGGAGAAATTCATTTAAGAAAGAAGAAAATATGAGTAAAGTGAATAACTTCAAATTTAAAGTTAAGTTCGAGAAGTAGAGGACGAACAAATCAAATAGAAGTTCCAGAGATAAGCACTTGATGTAGATAAATTAAATAAGTGATTAAAAGAAGATAAAAAAGGACTTTTTTATTTTCAAATAACACTATTTTCACTTTTATTTCCTCATTTAACACTCTTTTATTTTTATTTCTCTATCTATCATCCTTGCATTTTTTTGTTTTATTTCCTATCTAACACCCATTTTTCCTATTGGTTTCATTTTGTATTTTTAGAGAAAAAAAAATCTCTGAGAATTTGGTTTCTAGGGATGATATTTTTAGAATTTTTATTTCTTTATCTAAAGTAAATGAAAAATAAAAAAAAATATAAAATAGAATAAAAATAAATTTCATAACCAATAAAATAAAATAATTTTTAAAATTTTTTTTAAGTAAATGTTTTGAAAATTTTAATAAAAAATGGGGAGAATAAATTTTAAATATTTATAAAATTGAAATAGAAGAAAATTTGAAATTTAAAATTTAAAAATTAAAAATTAAAAATAAAATTAAATATATAAAAATTTATGAAGAAATATCAATATAAAGAGAATGAAATAAAATATTTTATAGGTATTTTGATGTAAGTAAATATTATGGGTAAAATAAATGTAAAATTGTAACATTATTTTACTCTTTTTTTTTAATTTTTATAGTAAATTTGAATTCTGGAGAATAAAATATAATACATTTGTAAATATATTTTTATAATAAAATTTGAATGAAAATATTATAATATTGGTATCAAATTAAATGTTTGTATTTTTTTTGTTTGTTTAAAAGATATCAAAATAAGTAATAGTAAAAATTAAATAAATTTTTTTGGATATTTTATTAAAAAAAAAAAAGTTAACTGAATGGTTTAAAAAATTATAAATGAAAATTAAGTTATTCATTAATGATATGTGTGTAATAATAAAAAAAATAAATGAATAAATTTATTATTAGGTTTAATAAAAAAATATAAATGTATAAATTATAATTTTAAAATAAAAATTAAGAAAAATATTATATTTAAATTAAAAAATTATGTAAATAATTAATTAATTATATATATATATATGTCATAAATTATAATAACAAATATGATTATATAATATTTCTTATAATATTTTAGGGTTTATGGTTTATATTTATTTTACTCATAATATACATTGAAATGTCTATAAAATATTTTATTTCATTATCTTTGTATTGATATTTCTTCATAAATTTTTATATATTTAATTTTTAATCTTCAAATTTCAAATTTTCTTCTATTTCAATTTTATAAATATTTAAATTTACTACAATTTTATAAATACTTAAAAGTGAAAATAATGTTAGGTGAGGAAATAAAAATAAAAAGGTGCTAGATAGGGAATAAAAACAAAAGATGCTGAATGGAAAAATAAAAGTAAAAATAATGTTATTTAAGAAAAAAAAAAGTCGATAAAGAAGGTCGGAAGAATATATAGATAGGGTTATAAATGAGTTGATGAACACATACATAAATACGCTATTGAGGCCACGGAAGATTTAATCATATAATACTATAAAATTTTAAATTTAACTATAGACATAAATATATGTAAATTAATCATTACATACCAATATTATTCATAAATATTTTTCATAGATAAATTTAACATTTTTTATAAATATAAATCAATAGATAAATCTAACATTACACACCTATATTATTAATCTAAATTTAGCATTATTTTTTAGTTTTAAATTTAAATAATTATAAAATAATGAAATAACCAAAATAAAATATTAATATAAAAATAAAATATGAACAAATCTGTTTATAACAAAAACATTTATAATGAAGAATCCCCTTTATATAGATATAGATATATAGATATAGATATAGGTATAGATTATAAAATAATCAAATTGTATAGAGCATATCATTTATAATTTTTTCAATTTTAATAATTACAAATTTTATTTATTATTTTCTTACTTGCGTATTCTTATCAAGATTTTTAAAAAAAAGTTAAATGAACTATTATAATTACTAAGTATTATAATTTATTTGATTTTCAAAAGAAAAATAAAAATCGAATTACAATGTGAAATAAATAAAAAAGTAAAAAAAAACATAATGAAAGTGGAAGAAGAAAAAGTAAAAAGAAAGAAAGAAAGAAGTTCCTTAGTGAGGCATATATTTTCAATAGGAGAAACATAAAAGCTATATAATTTTGTTTTGCAAGATAAAAAGCGTTTTTAAAACAAAACTATAATATCATTCTTAAAATTAGTTATAATGAGGAATCAACTTTATATATAGATATAATATATTTGTATTTATTAAAATAAATTATAAATTTATATTTTAATATAAATATACGAATAATAATACATTATTTGATTTTAAATATTATTTTATATACAATTTATCTTTTAATCAAATTATTGAGAAACATGTACTATATTGATCTAAATTCTCTAAATTTTTAAGAAAAAATTATGTAATTTAACCATTAATATTAATAAAATTAAATTTTAAATTTATTAATTTTATAAAAATAAATAAATTACGTTAATAAAAGTAAAATCAGTAATTAATTGTATCCACTAAAATAGTGGTTACAAACTATTATAGATATATAAAATAATAATTCTTTCAAAATTCAAACAAAAGGGTAAGGGTAAAAATAATGAAATATATTTTTTATCTGTTTGAGTCTGCCCATCAAACCATGTTTCAATTCAAAATTTTATTTAATTCATGTTTTTTCAAATAATTGTAGTATAATTGTAGTACTCGTATCTCAAACCGTTTCTTTCAAATTTAATATAATTTTTTTTAGTTTTAATTGAAATAATTATAAAATAACAAAATAATAAAAATAAAATGAAATATTGATATAAAAATAAAATATAAACAAATTTGTGTTTAGGTATATATTAATATTAATATTATTTTTGTGTATAATAATATCATTATTATTATTAAAAATAATAATAATAATATTATTATTAGTATTAGTAGTTGTATTATATATTATTAATATTACCATTATTATTAATATTACTATTATTAATAATATTATAAATATCAGTATCATTATTAATATTAGTATTATTATTAATATTATTATATTTTATTATTATTATTATTATTATTATTATTATTATTATGAATCTTATTATTGTTAGTACTAATAGTGATAGTAATAATCATAATAATACTATTAATAATGATAAACATATTATTAATAATATTGTTATATTATTATTTTTTATAATAATAATAATTATTATAATAATATTAATAATAATAAGGATATTAATAATGATGATATGACAACAAAATTTATTTGGTATATTGATTATATAGATTTTATATTTATTCATACGATTTGAATTTGATTTCACACAGAAAAATTTGTGTGTGATAACTAAAGGATACATTAGACTATTTAGTGTTTGAAATGTTATTGTGAACATTTTATATTATTTGTGTTTGAAATGTTTATTAACATCTAAAATCATTAGTTGACCTTCTTTTGGTCATTTAGGACTCTTTAGCATGCACACAATTAGGAAAATTTTGTTTTGAATTTTCTTTGAAGGAAGATTAGTGAAAATTATCTAAGAAAACTTTGATTAGGAAAAACTTGGTTCTTAAGTGGTCCTAGTGACTCACCTCTCTTTTTTGGGAGTGAACTTGGAGAAACTTTAACTTTTTGACCTTTTGAGAAACTTTCAGCTTTATAATCTTCTTTCTGAAAGTTTTTATCACTCTTTGTTGAATTAAATCTTTGTGAAAATCTTCTAGCTTTTCATTCAACAATAAATGATCATTCTCTTCATTATTCTTGAGGGCATATGAGTCAAAAGGATCATAAGGGAGAATTTGTGAGAGATGCAAATAAAAAAGATGTCATGGATGGTATCAGGGACATGTTTTCTCGGATAATGAGAAATCAAGAAAAAATAAGTAGCAAAAATAAAGAGGGTTTCCAATAGAAAACAAGAACATTATAGGAACCCTTACTCCCAAGTAGAAAAAGGGATGTATCATTCCTTAGTATATCCATTCCTATCAACCACCCCTTAAACAACATAATAAGCCTACCTGAAGTAGACCTCTCTTCTTTTTATTGAAATAAAAATGTTGAGGTATGTTTAGAATGGGAGACAAAGGTTGATCAAATTTTTGAATACCACCAAGTAGATGAATTTAGAAGATTATCCATGGATACTCAATGTTTTCTAGACCATGCCATGTATTGGTGGAAACAAAGGAAAAATGATGTCAAGATTGGTAGAAAATAAAAAATATTGAATTGTAATGAGTTAAATGTGTGTTTGGGAAGAAAATATGTTCCGCCTTCGTATGAGAAAAATAAGAAGATTAGAGAATTGATAAAAGAGCATGAAAAAGGAAGAAAATTTGTAGATGGAGAAAAAGAATTATAAGAAGAGAAAAAGAATTTAGAAAAAATTAGAAGCTCTTATTAGAAAGAAAGACAAGAAAGAAAAGATAGAAAGAGAAGAGGAAGAAGAGATTGAAGAAAGAAAAGGGTGAAAAGAAAATAATTTGAAAACCTTTTCTTCAAATAAATCTTGTACGGAGTTGCCAAAAGAAACTGAAAAATTTCAAGAAATATGGTAATCACATAGGACAGAAAAGCAAATAAATAAAAACAAAATTGCTTCTAAGAACATGAACTTCTGTCCTTTTGATAAGAAGTACATGGCCTTTAGAAGTCAAAAATTGGTTAATTATGTCTAGAAGAAGTTCTTCTTGACCTTTCTATATATAATGACGACTTTACTTCTTTGGTGTTTATTTCATATGGGTGTTTGATCATGGAGGAAAAACATAAAATTCAGGCAATAATATGGCTGCTATCCGGAACCAACAATGAAGATATGAGGACAAATCCTTCTCAAGAGGGAGGGTCGGATGGAGGACCATCTAGCCACCACATTTTGGAAGAGTTTTTATTTGTTCTCTAGCATTGAAAATTTGTTCAAAGTAGGGTAGGTTTTATTTAGGTTTGTTTTTTAACTAATTTTGTATGGGCCATGTATTGAGTCTAGTAGAGTAGGGTGTAAATAGTAAGCATGGGATAGGATAGGAAGCTTGAGGAGTCCAACTAAGGATAGGCAAGGAAGGCATGAAGGTCCACATGTCATTTCCTCAATGAAGAGGATTTTCCACCAATGAAGAAGGCATAAACCTCTAATTTGAGAGGATTTGCTCCAATAAAAGGAAGTCATTTGTCACCATGGAAGTGAAGATTTTTTAGGGTTAAAATCTACATTTTGGCTGCCCTTAGCATTATAAATAAGTGTCTCAAGCCTCTTGTAAATTCAACTTTAATTGAGTAAGAAATTTTTGCCAAAATATTGTCTCACTTGACTCAAGTTCACTCTATGTTAGCACCAATTTGTGTATCTAGCCTAGGAGTCTATAGAAGTTGGTCTCACCTCTTCTAAACCTCTACTTCCACAAATTAAATTCACAACTACAAAAAATCGTGTATAAAAGTGGTGGTTATTAATAACTACCACAAGTTTCTGTATAATACAACGTCTTAGTAACCGTCATAATTATCCTTCATAATGTGTCATTTTGAATTTCCATAATTATCCTTTAGAATAAAAAGCTCGTGCTTTCCTTTCCTCCATACTCCATTCCTCATTATTCCCATTTTTTTTTTTGAAAACTTGCTTTGACTCTTGAAAACTGAATACACTATTAACTCTTCGCACTTTTCATAAACACTCTTCCCTCTCTCTCTCTACTAAACAACCCTCCCCTCTCTCTCACAAAACCCTACCATTCTTCCCCCTCTCTCTGCAAAACACTCACAAAACCTCACTTCACTACACACTCACAAAATCCTACCTCTCTTCACTCTTGTGTTAACACGTTACACTCTCCGTCACTGTTTGCGACTATCTGCCAATGTCTACGACTGTCCGCCACTGTCTACCATCACCGCCTCCTCCGCCATCGTTTGTTCAGGTTCAAAATCTACTGTTGGATTGTTCCTAATTTTTCAAATTTAATGTGGTTCTTAATTTCTGAAATCTATTGTTCTTAATTTGTGAAAACTATTGTGTATGACTATGCTGATTGTGTTATTGTCTTTGCCCTGTGTTGGTTTGTAACTTGCCCTGTGTTAACGACTGATCCTTCACTTGCCAAAAAATATAATGCTCAAGTTTATGTAGTAACTGAGGTAAATGCATTGGTCAAGGATCATTTAACTATTTTTAGTTTGCCTTGCATTCTGCTCGGTCCAATTTTCCTATGATTTCATATCTTAATCTCAATTATTTATAATCTACAACATGTGATGTTGAGTTTCAGTGAAGTAAATTTGGGGAAAATTGATCTGGTGAAGAACTGATTCATTTGATCAAAGTGATTTTGTCCCTATTCGATTTGGTTGGTGCCTAGTTGATTTCATTTTCTCCCTTCTCTTCTCTTTTTCCGTTGTCTAATTGAATTTTATGGATTTTTCTTCTTTTTTTAGGGACTGTTTTTGTTTGGGGTTGGTCTCGTTTACATTAATGTTTTATTGTTGTGAGTTTCGTTTCAGTTTTTAGTGTAGCAGAGTGTTTTAATTTATTTTTTTTATGAATAAAATCCTGCATGGTTCTTTAAATGGGACTTTGGTTTTTTAATTATTTTTGTACTTATCTTTTTAAATAAAATTACAAGGGCAATTAATTAGTTGCGTCTTGAGTCTGTTGTGTTTCTGCGTTTTCTTAATAGATGAAGTTTCAGTGCTTAGCAATTGAGCCATATTTGTATTTCCTCTCTTTAGGATGAAATTGTGATTGTCCTTCCACTTAACTGGGTGGGTGACTGGACAAGGGAAAAAATGTCAATTTAAAACTAGATTGATTGTCACGTGCAGAGTGGTTGATATTCTAGATTTTTTTATTTTATTTTAGAGGGTGAGATTCATGAGTTAGTGAAATAGACAATTTAGTTGTGGCTATCCAGGTCTGCACATTTGAGTTGCAATAAGACTTTGTCTATGTACAAAACAAAAGGAAATGATAAGGTTATGTTTTTTTCCCCTTGGAATTAAACACGAAATAGATTTCCTTGTCTTCGTGTTAACCATTTTTGCATGGCTAGGGAAAGTACTCTTTCTATTTCCTAAAACAGGCTATGTGTGTTTTAATTCTCAATATTATGTTCTCTAGGTATGTTATTTTTGCCTTATTGTATTCTTTCCTGACTGTGATAACACTAAATGCAGAAAGAGCACTTTGCCATAAGGGAAAGGAAAAAGCTAGAGGATTCAATTGACTGTAATGATCTCAAGTCAATGAGGTTTACTCGTGCGATGAGATGTTGTTATCTTTTCATTTAATGTTATTTAGGATATACAAATGTGCTTGCAGAACCTCTTCTCTAGATTTGCTTATGACATGTACACCTTTTGAAGATTTACTTATCAATCTATGAGAGTGCCAACATTTTTCAGGAACTCCTTTAGATTTGGCTTTTGACAAGTACTCGAAACAAAACTCAATAGATTCTTCTAAAATGTATCTTTCAATAATGGAAGCTTCCATACTACATTGATTCTTCACATATCCCTTCAAAATATTGATTTATAGTTCAACTGGATACATCCATTGCATATAAACTGTCCCACACAATCTGATTTCTCTTACAAGATGAACAACCAAATGTACCATGATATAAAAAAAAGAATGGAGGAAAAAAAATTTCGAGTTGACACAAGATAACAATAATTTCTTCTTGAAGTTCATCTAACTTCTGAGAGTCAATCTCTTTACTAATATTGAATTCAAAAATGAACATAGTCAAGTGATTGTATGCCTAACATTATTTGGCAAGATTCCACGAATAGCCACCGATAGTAATTGTTGCATTAGAACATGACAATCATGAGACTTTAAGCCAATTAGTTTCAAATCATTCATAGATACAAGACTCTTAACATTTGAAGAGTAGCCTTGTGGTACCTTAACACCTTTAAGACATTCACAAAAACTTGTTTTCTCTTTCTTCGATAAAGTGTAACACGTTATCGGTAAGTATGTACGTTTACCAAATTCTCGTGATGCCAATCATCTCAATCAAATCTAGACACGCATTCACACCATCCTTTGTTTTACCTTTAATGTTAAGAAGTGTTTCTATTAAACTATCACACACATTCTTTTCTACGTGCATTACATATATACAATGTCTGACATCTAACTTACACCAATATGGAAGATAAAAAAAGATTGATCTTTCTCTTCCATATTTCAGTCACAGTTTGCTTCTTCTTCAGTTTTCCAAAAGTCACATTAACATTTTTTATCTTTTCATAAATTTGAAGGCCACTTAAGGGAGTGGGACAAATGTTATGTTCTTGGTATCCATTAAAAGCTTTTTTCAATCTACGATACCGGTGATATTTTGTTAGAAATCTACAATGCCCAAGATACACGGTCTTTCTTCTGTGTTTCAACTACTCATATGATGTTTTCTCTTCACATATTGGACATGCTTTACGACCTTTCACATTATAACCTGATAAGTTTCCATATGCAGGGAAGTCATTGATAGTACAAAATAACTTTACATGCAATCAGAAAAATTCATTCTCAAACGCGTCAAACACATCAACCCCTTCATTCCACAAAATTTCAAATCTTCAATCAATGGATTAAGATAACCATCTATGTCATTTCCAGGTTGTTTTGGACAAGAGATCATCATAAATAACATCATGTATTTGCACTTCATACACAAAGCAGGAAGTAAGTTGTAAATCACTGACAAAATGGATCATGAGCTATGATTACTACTTAAATTTTCAAAAGGAATCATTCCATCAGTAACCAATCCAAGTCTTAAGTTTCTTGATTCTTTTCCAAATTCAGGAAATTCTTTATCAATCTTCTTCCATTGCAAAGAGTAGTTGGATGACGAAGTAGTTCATCACATTTTCTATTATTTGCATGCCACCTAAGATTTTTAGCGTCATCTGCATACAAATGCTTAAGCCTTGGAATTATTGGAAGATAGGAAACGACCTTAACAGGAGGACTTTCCTTTGTGACTTCATCATTATATTCATTTTGACCAACTTTAACTCTATAACATGACAAACCACACCTAGGACATCTTCTTATATTACCATACTCATTCCTATATAAAATACAATCATTAGGACATGAATGTATATTTTCATATTCCATTCCCATCGAACAAAGAATCTTTTTTTCCTCATAATTTTGATTGGGTAATGTATTTCCTTCTAGAAGCATGTCCTTCAGCAATTGAAGTAATTCTGTAAAGCTTTTGTCAGTCCATCCATTCATTGCCTTCAAATTCATCAACCTCAACACTGCTCTTAATTGTGTGTAGTAAGTTGAACCAGGATACAAAGGAGTCTCTGCATCATTAGACATATTTTTGAAAATCGCTTGTGTAAAAGATTCTGCTCCCACATCACGAATCATGTCCTCTAATCTATCGTCCATTGGGAAATCAACAAACTCTGAAGCTTCGCGGACACTAGGTAAGTGTAACAATTCACCATGCCACATCCATGTTGTATAATTTTTCAAAAATCCATCACACAAAATATGTTTTCTAATTTCGGAAACATTCAATATTCTTTCATTCAAACAATTCACACAAGGATACCTCATTCTTACTTCGTAATGATTACTAACGCCATTACATTGTGCAAACTGTATGAATTCTTCCACCCCCTTTCATATGCATTAGTTATATGTGGTGTATTAATCCAACTGCGATCCATAAAGCTGGTAAATTGAGAAAATTATTTAATTCAATATAAACCTAAATCAAAATTTTCAAAAGTCAGACACCCTCAAACTTAGCATCAACACAAATATTATCTAATTCATTAAGATACTAAATCAAAATTACCGAAAGTCAGACACCCTCGGGCTCAACATCAATGCAAATATTATCTAATTCATTATGAAACTAAATCAAAATTGTCGAAGGTTGGACACCCTCGAACTCAACATCAACGCGTTCAATACAGACAAATATTATATAATTCATTATAAAAACCAAATAAAAACTTAACAAATATTTTCTAACTCATTATAAAACAAAATTCAAATTGCCGAGGGTCAGACACCCTCGGACTTGGAATCAGCATGTTGCATCCAAAAATTTATTAAAAGAAGTAAATAGTATTAAAACACTAACTTGGCGGGGGCGGCCAGGTGGGATGTAGTGGCGCGATGCGGCGGAGCGGTGACACGACAGCGCAGTGGCAATGGCGGCGGGTCAATGGAGCAGTGTTGGAGTTTGCCTCGCAATTCTATACTTGGCAGTGGAAGCGAGGTGGGAGATGGTGCGAAGGGAGAGAATGAGCGGAGGAGGCTGGTGGCGATTGGCGGCGCACCCTTAGGATTGGGTTGTGCGGTGCATCACGGAGAAGGCACAACGTGATGGAGAGCGCAGTGACAGAGGGGTCGATGGCGCAGGGGCAGCAACATCGAGGGCTTAGGGCAACGGTGTCAATGGTGCAGTGGCGGCCGGAGAGAGGGTGCAAGGGCGGCCGAAGAGAGGAAGAAGATGAAGTGAGGGTGAAAGGAAGATGAAGTGAGAGTGAGGAGAAGAGTGTAACGCAAGAGTAAGGAGAAAGTGTAAGGTTAATATGAGAAAGCCCGCGTGCACAAAAATCACTTTTTGGAAACGTATATAATGACGGTTCAGGCGAAAATCGTCATCGATCAAGGGACTCAACACTTATAACGACGGTTCATGCAGAAATCGTCGTTAAAAAAGACAAATAACTACAAAAATGTGACTATCTCTTTTATTACAACAGTTCTTTATTAACCGTCTTTATTCAGAATCATAGTTTTTGTCTTTTGTACTAGTGTCATAGACATTAATATAATTTTTTTTTTTACATTTATTAAAAACATTAGTCTAGTTAATGCTAATATTTATATGTTGTTAAATTAAACATCAGCTACATTAAGACTAATTTTATTTATTTTTAAGATTTATTTAAATTAATATTAATATAGCCAACACTACCATAATTTTCTAATATTCATTTTAGTTTACGTCAGCCAACACTAATCTTATCATTTATATGATTCCATGACTTAAAATATGAACCATAGATAAGTTTTAGTCTAACACTTACAAACACTAATTTTGGCATGCACGTTGTCACGATTATATGATATTACATGATTTCATAATTATCTACCATCCCATGACTAGTGCAAAATGATGAAAGGAATATTCCTTTCCAAGTGCGGATTCGCGCTAAAACGCATTTGTTAAAAACACGGTGGCATTTTTGAAATTAGTTTGTTTTACAAATGCGGTTATTGGTTAAAACCGCATCTGTAAATGAAAGCTTTCATTTACAAATGCGGTTTTAACCAATAACCGCATTTGTAAAATGTTTTTAACCTAAAATTTGAAGCGCGCCACTGCACTTTCACTCTTTCTTCTTCGCTTTTGCTAGTCACTGTTGCTGCGCTGCGCTGTGTGAGTTCCTTGGTTCTCTGCATCTTCAGTCCTATTGCTTCCACTGTGAGTTTCGTAAAGCCATTTCATTATCTTCAGTTCACTTTAGAAATGTGGTTCTTATATTTGCTTTTTTCCTTGCATTGGTTGAAGGTACTGTTGCATTGGTCATCTCCATCGCTGGTCCGCCGCTGGTCCGCCGCTGTCCCTCCACGCTTCCGCTTCCACCGTTGGTTGTCTACCACTTCAATTAGCATTTCTCACACAAGGTTGGTTCATTTTAACATTTTTTGAATTTTACTTGGTTTATTTTGAATATATGACTTTATTTGTTATAATTTGTATATTATTTAATATAAATTTGTATTATATAATTTTTATTTTTTAAAATTTATATTATTTAGTAGGTAGTTTTTATGTTAGTTTTGTTTTAGATTTTTTGAATTTTTTTTTGCTGTATTTTGAATATTTTTTTATGTATTATAATTTGTATATTATTTAATATAAATTTGTATTAATTTATATAATTTGTATTATATAATTTCTATTTTCTAAAATTTATATTATTTAGTAATTATTTGTTAGTTTATAGTAGAATTTATGTTATGTTAGTTGTTACTTTAGAATAGAATATCGTTTTTGTATTTGGACCTTCGACAATAATATGTGCTAGTATTGAGTCCGGGGGTGTTCGACCCTCAACAAATGCATGAGATAGAACACTTATTAGAAAATCTTAGGTAACTATATTGCAGAATATATAATGGATCGAAGTTGGATTCATTGTGTTCGTATAAGTGATGAGTACGAAAGAGGAGTAGAAGAATTTATACAATTTGCGCAGCGTAACGCGATTAATAGTGGTCATGATGGAGGAAAGATTAGGTGTCCGTGCGTTAACTATTTGAATGGAAGGATACTGGATGTGAATATCATGAGGGAACACCTGCTATGTGATGGGTTTCTTCGATCTTATACAACTTGGACATGGCATGGTGAATTATTAAATTTACCACGTGTTTTCGTAACTGAAGAATATATGGGATCCACCATGGATGAAGCAGAACACGATGATGTAGTTGATGATCGATTGGAGGACATGATTCGTGATGTGGGAGCTGAGTCTTTTGCAAAAGCGCATGGATATGGAAGTATGTCAAGCGATGCAGAGACTCCATTGTATCCTAGATCAACTAACTTCACACAATTGTCGGCAATGTTAAGATTGATGAATTTGAAGGCACTAAATGGATGGACTAATAAAAGTTTCACGGAATTGCTCCAGCTGTTGAAGGATATGCTTCCAGAGGGAAATACTCTACCTAATCGTAATTACGAGGCCAAAAAGATTCCTTGTCCAATGGGTATGGAGTATAAAAAGATACATGCATGTCCTAATGATTGTATATTATACCGGAAAGATTTTGAATTGTTGAAAAGTTGTCTGAGGTGTGGGTTATCACGTTATAAATTGAAACAAACAGATGATGATACTATTGAAGAGATGGAAAAGCATGGAGCCCCAATGAAGGTTATGTGGTATCTTCCCATCATTCCAAGGATGAAGCGTTTGTTTGCAAACCCAGACGATGCTAAGAATCTTAGATGGCATGCAGATGAGAGGAAATGTGATGGCATGTATCGACATCCAGCTGATTCTGTTCAGTGGAACAAATTTGATGGTGAGTTTCCAGAGTTTGGTAAAGAATCAAGAAATATCCAACTTGGTCTAGCTACAGATGGAATGAATCCGTTTGGTAATATGAGTACAAATCACAGTTCATGGCCTGTTTTACTAGTTATTTACAACTTACCTCCTGGATTGTGCATGAAGCGAAAGTACATGATGTTGGCTATGATGATATCTGGTCCGAAACAGCCAGGGAATGACATAGATGTTTATCTAAGTCCCCTAATCGAAGATTTGAAGTTAATGTGGGATGAGGGTGTTCAAGTATTTGACGGATTTGCTAATGAAACTTCCAAGCTTCATGCCATGTTATTTTGCACCATCAATGACTTTCCGGCATATGGTAACTTATCAGGTTATAGTGTTAAGGGTCATAAAGCATGTCCAATATGCGAAGAAGACACTGCTTCTCAACAATTGAAACACGGAAGGAAGACAGTATATCTTCACCATCGGAGGTTTCTTAGAAGTCATCATCCTTACCGGAGGTTGAAAAAAGCCTTTAATGGACACCAAGAGACTAGTGGTCCACTAACTCCACTAACTGCTGCTGAGGTTTACAAAAAGGTAAATAACATAGACCACACCTTCGGTAAGTAAAAAAAATAGTCAGTTGTGACTAACATTTGGAAGAAAAAATCAATCTTCTTTGCTCTTCCGTACTGGTTGAGGTTAGAAGTCAGACACTGTATAGATGTAATGCATGTTGAGAAGAATGTGTGTGATAGCTTAATTGGTACACTTCTTAACATTAACAGGAAGACGAAGGATGGTCTAAATGCTCGTTTAGATTTGGTTGAGATGAACATACGAGGGGAGTTGGCACCGATAGAAATGGGTAAGCGTACATATTTGCCCCCAGCCTGTTATACCATGTCAAAAAATGAAAAAGTAAGTTTTTGTCAATGTCTAAAGGGTGTAAAAGTGCCACAAGGACATTCCTCAAATGTGAAGAGCCTAGTGTCGATGCAAGATTTGAAGTTAATTGGGTTGAAGTTTCATGATTGCCACATCTTGATGCAACAGCTTCTGCCTGTAGCTATTCGTGGGATCTTACCAAAAAATGTTAGACATACCATAACCTGTTTGTGCTCATTCTTCTCTTCCATCTGTTATAAAGTCATTGATCCATTAAAACTAGATGAACTTCAAGATGAAATTATTGTTATCTTATGTGAATTGGAGATGTTTTTTCCTCCATCTTCTTTTGACATCATGGTTCATCTACTTGTGCATCTGGTTAGAGAGGTTAGATTGTGTGGACCACTGTACTTAAGATGGATGTATCCTGTTGAGCGGTATATGAAAATTTTGAAAGGTTATGTGAAAAATCATTATCGTCCAGAAGCTTCAATGATTGAAAGGTACATAGCTGAAGAAAGTATTGAATTTTGTTCAAATTACATGTCAAAAGCAAATCCAATAGGTCTTCCGGCTAATTCATGGCACCATAGGCGTTCTACAAGTAAATGTTTACGCGGTGTGAATATTGTAAGCAAATCTCGGTCAGAAGTCTTGCAAGCACATTTGTATATATTCAATAATACAGATGATGTTATACCTTACATAGAAGCTCATAAAGCCATTGTGAAGGCAAATAATCCAAGACAAGCAGACAAATGGGTCTTGATGGAACATAATAGAACATTCTTGCCTTGGTTTAAAGAGGAGGTGTTAAAGGATTCAACGGCATCGGAGACCTTGACCTGGTTGGCTGCTGGATTGAAGTTTGATGTCATTTTTTGTAAAGCGTACGAAGTGAATAATTGTATATTTTACACTAAGTCTATGGATGAAAAGAGTACAGTTCAAAATTATAGTGTTACTCTTGAAGCCGAGTCAATGCAGTTTTCCACCTCGAAAGATACAAATCCTGTAATTGGATCAATGGCATATTATGGATTTATAGAAGAGATATGGGAGCTTGACTATACTAAGTTTTCAGTTCCAGTTTTCAAGTGTAAATGGGTTGACAATAAAAGTGGGGTTAAAATTGATGAATCAGGATTCACACTAGTGGACTTTCGAAAGATAGGGTATCGAGATGAGCCATTTATAATGGTTCAACAAGCATCCCAAGTTTTCTACGTGAAAGATCCTACGTCAGAACATTGGTATGTTGTTTTACACGGGAAAAAACAAAAGGAAGGCCATAGATGATATTGAAAATGGTGACCCCATTCATTCACACCAATGATAATTAATAAAGATGACGATGTACTTGATCATGTACATGCAACCCGTAAAGACCACAGTGAAGGAATTTACATATGAACTTTTAACCCATTATGGTAATAAATTTAGAAATATTTTTGATAATATGCATTTACTATATTATGTTTTTGTTTTATATGATTTTCTTCCATGCAGATGAACTAATGTTTGTTAAATAATTTTTTTAACAGAGATATGGGTGACGATCAAACTCCAATTAGACCCTAATCCGGACGAGGCAACAGAGGACCTACTAGGATGAAGCGTCTGGCAAAGAAACGTGCCGCTGGTGAGAAGACAGCTGTTGACATTAATGTCAACACTGGAATGGCATCTGGTCCTAATGCAGATGAGTTTAATAGCTATCTTGGAGTTCTTTCTCGTGAGAGACTCTCCATTTTGATTAATTCATGGGACGAGGTGTCAGAGGTCGACCGAAACATGCTGTGGGAGGATGTTCTGGTAAGCTTTACATAATTATTGTTATCATATAAAGCTATTTAATATTCATTGACTAACTTTAATTCAGTGATGTTATTTTGCAGGCAAATTTTGAAATTCCTAATGTGGAACCGCTTCGATCAAGGATTATGTCCAATATCGGACTTAAGTTTCGCGCCTTTAAGTTAAGACTGACGACGAGATACATTTTTGGTGAGCTTAAGGATGAAAGTCCTTGTGAAAGATACAATTTTATTGATGAAGAGACATGGCTTGCTTTTAAAGAAAGCCGTCTAACTGAAGAATGGATTGTAAGTGAAGTTACTTAACTATTTTTACTTATATAACATTAATGAGTTAATATTATTGAATTCACTTTGTTTATTTCAATTATGACAGCATCGGTGGAAGAAAGCTCAAGACATAGCTTTAAAGAATCTTACCCCGCATGTAATGTCTCGTGCCGGGTATCGAAAGCTTGAGCAAGCATTGATGGTTGAAAAGGAGCAATCCAGACAGGGGAGTGCATCTCAGGATGTGGAAATAGGGGTCACTTCTCCTCCATCACCACCTATGCGCCATGGCAAATGGAAGAGGGCCCGAATTAAGAAGTCGGGTGCACCAAGTTCTGAGCAATCAGGGCTTATCATTGAAAAAATTGTAAGTTATTTAAGCCTTTTTTTCATCTATTATGTTGCATTACTTATAATAAAACCTCATATGATTTTTGTCTCTTGCAGGATGCCTTAGACTCCCAAGGTAATTTTGTTGCTGAAGGTCGTCATGATATCCTTGTTGAAGCAATTGGACGACCTGAGCACTTTGGTCGTGTTCGTGCAGCTGGACAAGGAGTTGGGATTAGACTTTATTTTGCAGCTGCACCACGACACTCATCCTCCTCCCCCAAAGAGAGCAAAAAAAAAAATGGAGCAAAGGCTACGTAAAGAATAAATGGATGAGATGAGAAGGGAGACGGAAAAGATGAGGCTAGAGTTGCGACAAGAGATATCACAACAACTTTGTGCTGAGCAGCCGATTCAGACGCTTCTTAGTCTCGCTCCCAAGAGCACAAAGGGGAGTTGTGCAGCTCCTACAACATCAGGGGATGATATCATTAGCCAGACGAGGCAATGTGAGCTACTGGTAAAGGGTGGCATCATTCCTCAGGTAGTGGCCATTGGAAAAGTCTATGAAGACGCCACCACCTTACATAACGTTCCTCTCTCCCCTGATGCAGCAAAGGTCACGGTTGAAAGAGTACGAGTACCTGATGCTCGTCTTCCACTACCTTCAGAAGAGGTAACAACTGTGGCCGAAGCATTTCAGTCCTTTGTAGCCTGGCCCAGACACCTGATTCGATATATGCCACAACCACTGGTAATAATTTCATTTCATATGCTAATTTATATTTATATATTACATGTAATTTGTAACAAATCTTTTTTCTTTTTGTAGAAATCTCGTCGGAAACCAAGTTTGAAAAAGAAACAAGAGGTTCCGCTTGACGATCCTATAGCTTCCTTAGCTATAGTTGCTAGACAAATTGGACGAGATCCTCTGGAAGTTCCATGGGATGATACGTTTTTTGAAACAAACCCTGAGCTACCATTGTACATATACATGTCAGATCTGTTAGAATTTGTAGCTGGGGATCAGGAGCTGAATATAAATATCATTCAATTTTTTATGATGTATGTATCGTTACCTACATTTCATTTTCATTTATGTTAAATTAGCATTCATTATGATTTAACTAATTACTTTTAGGTTTTTTAATGGTGTCTCTGTCACTGAGGGAAAAGAAAATGTGTATGGATTCTTAGATCCCGCATATACTAATCCCACGGGAGCAAAGACAAATGAGACCCAATCATACATCACTAACACCCTGGAAAGAGAGGGAAAAGAGGTTTATTTGTGCCCTTATATTAACGAGTAAGTTTAAATATATATGTTAAAAGTTTATTATATTCATGTTTTATAAATTTGCTCAACTATTTTCATGGATGATATAGGGGTCATTGGACATTACTTGTCTTATCAGTGAAGGATAGGACGGCTTTGTGGTTCTGTTCCCTACACAATAAGATATCCACAAGTTTTAAGAATATCATTGATAAGTAAGTACACTATAAACTTAACTATGGTTGAAACTATAAGTAATCCACTAACAAGGTTTTTTGTATCAACCAGTTCATGGCGTGGATATAACATTCTAAAAGGGAGATCGAATTCAAATTTTCAAAATTTGAACTGGATAAGATTAAAGGTATGTAAGATTTTTCTTTCTTTTTTCATTGTTTAATTATACTAACTTTTACAATTTATTGAATTATAGTGTAATAAACAACCAGGAAGCTATGAGTGTGGCTATTACGTCATGCAATGGATGAGTACCATTGTAAGACTAGGTCTTACAAGTAATTGGCAAGAGGTAAGATTTCTTAAATTATTTTTATAACTTCAAACTAATTTATCTATCTTAAAACTAATTTATGTATCAACCATTTTGAAATGCAGTTCTTCATAGATGAGAAAGCCATGAGTTCAGAAGCCATGACATATGTGAGACAATCTTGGTCCACATATTTCCTAAACTTTTATAACTCTACGATTTGATCAATAGTGTAAGAAGATAGATAGAGATATATTATTACTATTTTTGTATACATTTTGATCAATAACTATAAATTGACTTTTAGTTTATCTGAATTTGTTTATCTGTCTGTCTGGCTAGCTGGGTATAATGAAACTGCACAAGTTAATTTGTATGGGATAAACAACTAACCAAATGCTCTAAAAAAAAAAACCTTATTTACAAATGTGGTTATAGTAAATAACCGCATCTGTAAATCATTGCCTTGATTTACAAATGCGGTTGTTTACCTTAGCCGCATCTGTAAATCAAGGCAATGATTTATAGATGCGGTTATTTACTATAACCGCATTTGTAAATGTGATTTACAGATGCGATTATAGTAAATAGCCGCATATGTTAATCATTCCAATTCCAAACCTGGAGCATTTACAGATGCAGCTAAGGTATAGCCGCATCTGTAAATCACATTTACAGATGCGGTTATAGTAAATAGCCGCATCTGTAAATCATTCCAATTCCAAACCTGGGCACCACCTCTGGAGTATTTACAGATGCGGCTCCAACAAAAAACCGCATCTATAAATAGTATTTATAGATGCGGTTATTTAGACGCATTTGTAAATCTGTGATTTACAAATACGTGTTGATCAAATGCGACTGTATAGCCACATTTATAAAATAAAAATAGCTACATTTATTTTATGTTTCTGCACCAACACCTCTAAGTTTATTCACATAACCTACTAGAACCTACCCGTCACACCTTGAATTCAATGTCTGTGTCCAATTATATTTGTTAAAATTGATGAATCGGATCAGTCACATGTCGTGGAGTGTGCCATTTTCTTCCTGGTGGCGTGGCAATCGCCACTTTTTCTTCTTTCAAGTTCTTTGTTCTTGATTATGTCAAATCATGTGTTACTGAAAGAACCCATGAGAAGAAAGGAAAGGTCCCTCCAGTAGGAATTAAGAGTAGGAAGCATAAAGTGGATCTTACTCATCAAAAGTATCGATTTTATTGGAAGCCACTTGGTGGACCGTCTGATGAAAGAGCCAAAATCATGAACGATAACTTCTTCACAAAATGAAAATAAATGTGCTCCACCACATGAGCAACCCCGACTTTGATGATGTAGAAAAACAAATTAACCGACGTTGTCGATATAGAATTGGTTTAACTAAAACTACGTAAAATAAAATGAACTTTAAAAAACGATGCTAATAAATTAACATGATTTTAAGTCCATTACTTTTATAACACAAATACAACACTATTTACTAGTTAATGTCGTTTTTTTATTTGTTAACATCAGGTTTTGCCTGATATATATTAAATATCAATTGTCATGTAGTATTTTATTTCTGAAAAATAATTTTCATTTATAACTTTAATTTTTAAAAATTTTAAACTTTATTTAAATTTTAGTCAATATTTGTTTTCTTATTTAAGCCTAATATGCTGAAAAGATCGTAAACGAACTCTCTTGACGAGACGTCATGTCAGTGACAAGACAAAAAGCCAGACCAAGTTGGTCTTCACAGTTCAAAACTGGTTTATAGTGTCGGGAAACTCCTATGCAAAAACAATGGAACTACTGAAATCTTGAACCATGGGTTTAAGATATTTAACACAAGTAGCTTTATGTGTTTTTATAGCATCATAAGGAAGAACTTGAATTGTGAGTTTTAATAGAAATTCTTGTCATTAAAGAAAATATAAAATAAAGGTATTATATTTATATTGAATATGATGAAATTTTTGAACTTTGTCTCAAACTGCTCTGTGGGTTATTTATATATTAAATATATTGTAATATTTATATTAAATATAATATTTAATATAAATATTACAATATATTTAATTTATTGTAATAGGAGACCGGAGGGCCGTGATAGGAGGTGTGAAAGAATCTGGAAAAAAGGGGAGGTATTCGTGAGGATGTAGAACAAAAACAGGGGTGCATTATGCAGCTTGGGCATGGCACGAACAGTGGTTTCGTCTCTGCAGGGGGAGGTCACAAACAACTTAATAATATGGGAGGTGTATTTTGTTAAAAAAGATGTTTTGATTTCTCCAAATTCAAGTAAAAAGCTTGAAGATCCTGGTGATGTGTGTTGTTTAGTTATTTGAAACTTGTTAATTCACTTCTTAAGATGATCCGAGCTTAATTGAATCTTTATCTTTTTGAAAATATGAGTTTTCTAAAAGGGTATGAAATTTCAACATGTTGAAATGTTGAATCAACTAGTTGTTTGACACTTAGTGATTTTTTTAAAATAACTTAGAAAAGCTTAGTTTTGTTTTGGTTTGCTGTCAAACAAAATTAATTGATTGTTTCGTGAAATCAACTGGTTGTTTTTTTGAAAACCTTAATATAATTCTGTTAAAAGGTTTTAATCTGTTTTAAACTATTCCAACAACTTATAGTTTTTTATTTAACTGTTTTGACCACTTGATTGAGGTCTTATAAAGGTTGTTTAACACTCATAAACTTTAACTAAGAAAGAGAGATTAATCAAAAACAGTTTTCAAGATTTGAAAAGCTTTGGATCATCTCAAGTGTGTGAAATAGAATTGAGTTTTGTACTTCTGAACTTTAAGCTTTGATTTACCTAGGTGTATTCTATTCCCTTCTTCCTTGAACATTGTATTTCAGTGTGTTATTGTGCAGTGCAGTTTCAAAAGGTGATTTGCCAAAATTGGTGTGTGTTCTTGAAGGATTCAAGATCATTACTCTTGGTGTGTGTTTTATAATCTAGGATTGATTACATAGTGAATTCTCAGTGGTTAAGAGTTAACCAGAATAAACATCTTGTGTGAATCTTTCTATCCCTACACTCATTAATCTATTTTAACACTGTTTTTCAAATATGCTGGTATCAGCAATTAGTTGCTTCGTAAAAACAATTGGTTGATTTTATGGAATAAAACTTAAAACAAATTTTATTGGTTGAACAAATTTTTAAATTGATTGATTCTTCATAGCCTTTCACTCTACCTTCAATACTTGGGAAAATCTTTCAAAAATAATTCACCTTCCTTCTTCCCTCTTGTTTAAGGCCTCTAATTCTAACATGTTTATGTTTAGGTTGGGTGCGGGAGGCATATGGCAAGTAAATGTGGAGAAGTTTATCACATAGAATTTGGAGTCTGCAGATTTTGAGTGCATAATAGAAGGTTGTCAAGGAAAGGATGGTTAGGAGGCACTAATGGGAGCTGTTAGCTGCTGCTAGATGTGCCTAGATGCAGAATTATGGTCTTTGGTTCATATGATGCAGATATGGTTGGGCTGAGTCTTAATCAAGGAAGAGCAAGAATTCTGGTTTATTGGTGTAGGCAGTGTGATGAGGGTGTAGCAGGAGAATAGTAGCACATACAAGGAAGAAAGGAAGGCTGGAGGAAGCAATAATGGAATGGTGGATGGCGGAAGAAAGGAGTGCACGAAGGTATATGTTTTTTATTTCTGCAGCCACAATCTCTACAAAGGCACAAAGTGCTGTTTTATGCATATTTTTTTTTTTTCAGAATTGTTGCATAAATGATGCATAATTGTGAAGTAATTGGTGTATTTATGTTCCACATTTGCTTGTAATGTAATGGTAGAATTAGATTTTGCCGAGTTTTTTAGGTGCAGTTTCTGTCAGTTTCTGCCATTTGTTTTGTAGTAGCATAATATAGTTTAAGATACTTTTACGTTATCTTAATTAAAGCAAGTACTAAAAAATTCTAGTTCTTTATGTTTGTTAAATTTTTTTTAATTATATTTTTAAAGATGAATTATGTATAAGAGTTGAAATATTCTTAAAATATTTTTTTTAATTTATTTTTTTATTGTTGATAAAAAAAATAAAGATAAGAGAAATATATAATTACAAACAAATTTATCTTAATGAAATTGTGGTTACTAGTAAAAAAATAGGCATTTCACGTTTCTATAACTTTTAAAAAATAAATAATAATAATAATAATTACTTATAAATAGTAGTGAATGATTTGTAATATACATTTTTAGTATATGAATATTTTTTATAAATTTTTTATATTTTTATAATTATAAAGTGTAATTAAAGATAACACGTAAATATAAGATGTATATATGAAAATAGGGAATCCATATATAGATTTTTATAGATGATGAATTGGCTAGAATGATGCGCCCTCGAGGACGATGATGCTTAGCAGCAGTTTGATATCCCAGATGATTTTCCTTTTGAGATTAAGGACAATCCTGGAGAAAGAACCATACAACTAAGAGGACAATTTGGGGATGAAACTATCAGAGTTCAAGTTGACATCCTAGCACCGAAGAAAATAATGAGGATAACGAAAATGGTGAGAAGAATGAGAGTGAATATAGCATTCCTTCAGTTCTGAGTGTTTTCAAAAGGAAATGGAGTGTCTCCGGAATTTGTTGTGACTGCTTTTCCCGAAGAGATTTCCATTGATAGCTTGTCAATAAAGCAGTCGGAGGAATCCGAAGACCAGTTGGCATACGAGGGGCCTGAGTTCATTGATTTGGATGAAAATCTCCAAAAGGCTTTTTGCAGTTATCTTGAGATTGTTGATTTTTTTACCGATCAGTTTTCGGACACCGAGAACAGCTAGTAATGGTGAGACACGTCAGTTGGGTCTCACATCATGGGCCAGAGCCACGTGGGATGGGTCCCACAGGTAACGTGGACTGGTGGGTGAATAGTCATCAGCATGTCGATCACCAGAGTGGACTGAGGTGTCCTCGTCACTCAATAGGGTGATGAGTCCTCGGCAACTGGGTGCGACGATGTGACATTGGTCTTGGATGTTTCGAACAACTTAACTATAATATCTACGATGGGTTTTAAGAGAAGACTAGCTATCAGTAAAATGCCCAGAGGTAGGGAGAAGCCTAAGTCACGAAGCGCCCATGCGTGTGGCAGGGAAAACACAGTTAGGTGCAGAGTCCTGAAGGGTCGAGTACTCATCAGGATTAGGGTTTCCCAGTGAAGTTACATGCATGGCACGTGAACAGTGAAGGCGCTCCCAGAACAGGTGGCCCCAGAGACTAAGTGCATGAGGGGGTACCCAGGTGGCCATCCTGTTAGAATTTGCACTCCAGTTAAGGAAACCTTACGTGCTAGATTACCCTAAGTCTAGGTGATAGCGGCGCGAGGGTATTCCAGTTGATCCGGTCGGTCATCGGTAGTCGATGACGTCAGCGGCTGATGATGATGTGGGTCAGTCGCAGACTAACGCGTGGCACGAGAAAGCAGATGAACCAGGGTGGAGATCGTTCAAGAACGGCGATCAGTGGTCAGCTACCGAGTGACCACCACCAGAAGATCGGTTCCTACTTGAGCGCCTGGAAGCAGAGCGCGAGAAGTGACGAAGCACCGATCAGTCATCGGTGCGTGCAAAGTGGTCAGTCATCGGTGCATGCATTGTGATCAGTCATTGGTGCATGCAGAGTGATCAGTCGTCGGGGGTTCCTTGTCAACACGTATTAAACTGGGACCCAGGCTCCCAGCGAGAACGTTACTCAAGGACCTCGCCTGATTCCATAAGCAGAGCACGAGGACGTGAAGAAGCACATCGGTCATCGGTGTGTGTTGAGGTGACATCAGCCGCGCGATGTGAACAACGCAATCGATGATCAGTAAAGCGCCCAGAGGCAGTGAATGGCCTTAGTCGCGAGACGACCACGCCTGAAGATGAGAAGACGCAGTTAAGTGCAGAATCCTGCTGGGACGAGAACCCATCAAGGTTAGAGTCTCCCAGTGGGGTTGCATGTCTGCCACGTGGATGGTGAAGATGTTCCCAGAGAATAGGTAGGGCAGATAGGCACAGAAGTCGAGGAGTGCAGAGGTACCCACGCGGCCTCCCCTGTCAGACTTGGCACTCAAGTGAAGAAGGCTGGCACGCAAGGTAGCCCTGGGGAGTGGAAACGACAGTGCAGAGTAATTAAGTGGCCCTAGAGGTAGCCTGTAGGGGCTACGCGGGTTTATATGAGGAAGAAGAACGCCAAACCAGGTATGCAATCTTTACCTCAGATTACACAACACAAATCCAAGAGCACTCAGTCTTCGAATCAAGGAGGACTGAGGACACACACACACGAGTCTTACACAGAGAGATCCGAGAGAGACTTTTTGGTGTTCCCGTTGCCTGACTTGAGCGTCGGAGCTACAACGGCCGCTAGAGGCGCCGTCTGTGTGTTTTGCAGGCACCGTTCGGAGTCCTGTCGAAGGTTCCTGGAGCCTCCTCGTAGAACGCGCAGCAGTTAGAAAGCCAAACGAAGGAGTGACGAGGCATTCTCCCCACGCTCGAGTCCGCGGCGAGATCACCAGTAAACCCTAAATATGGGTAGCGGCGTAGAGGAAACCCTAGACTATATAAAGGGTAATAAAATACTTCACAAAGGTACGCAGTTTCTAGACCTAACAGAGATACTGAATACACTTGGTGTTTCTTGCCCTAGTTTTTGACTTGAGCGTCGGAGTGCGAACGGCCTCGAGGGCGCCCCTTTCTATCTTGCAGGTGCAGGTTGTTTCGAGACAGCAAAGCATAATCCAAGGTGTGGAAAGGAGGTGCGTGATTGTCGTAGGGTCAACCGACAGGAGCATCAACCGGCAAGAATAATTTTTTTATTTAATCTCAAGTCTTACGTTGGTGGATTCATTATTTAGGGAGGAGGTTTGAGGGTTATATATTAACATCTTCTCCTTCATTGTAAATCATACCTATTTTCATTATTTAGGGAGGAGGTTTGAGGGTTATATATTAACCTCTTCTCCTTCATTGTAAATCATCCCTATTTGTAATATCTTCCCTCTCATTAATAAAAGCGAGTTGTTTCAGCTGTGCTTAGTGATTAGGTTAAATTGGCTAAACTCCATTAATAATTTTCTAGTGTGTTTTTTCCTCTTTATCTCTTTTATTTTTCCACTCTATTTATTGGTATTATGCTGTTTTCTTTTCTGTAATAGTATAATATTCAATATTATTTGTCAGATAGCTCTGTTAGTATTCTGTCTAGTTCATTTATTTTGTACTAGTTCATTTCACTAGTTATGTTGTTTTAATAGAGAAATTACCCGATTTTCCCAACAGAGATCAGAGGGATCAAGCCCACCACAACCAACTTCTTGTTGGAATACAAATTTCCTAAACACAACAAGGAATATTTAATGTGGTTAAAGAACCTAGAGAACTTTGTTAAGATATGATTTTTGGAAGAATGGTTTTTCTTGAAAGATTTTGAAATATTGAGAAATCACGGTTTTGTAAGGTTGATCAGTTGTATTTAAAATATACTTTTTAAAATGAAAGTTATTTAGAATCTATACTCATGAGAGCTTGTTGAGTCTATTGTGTCATCTGTTATTGGGTCGTTTCTTAGTCTATTGTGCCACCTGTTATTGCGTTGTTATTAAATTATCCATAAACATATAGTTTTACGCACTAGTTAATTGATCTTGTCATGAAATGAGTATGTTAAAGATCTTACATGAACTAGAGATAAGAATATTTCATAATATATAAATGAGTATGAACTTTATTTTAAAATCCACTTCCTAAAACAGAGAATATATATATATATATATAAAATCAATGCTAGAATAAAGATTTTATCAAGTGAGTGACTTCAAGTTTATATACAACTCTTTTTAATTACTAGTTTTCATTCAAATATAATTGACCTTCAGACACTTTGCATTCACAAAGGTTTATTTCCACTTTGGTATAAAATGCTATTTAGAAACATTTTTTTCTTTATGTTTGGATCTTCCGAGAACCATAAAGATTTAGAAAATAACTTTAAAGTAGAAGTAATATATTTTAATTGACACCTAAATATTTTATTATTAAAATAAAAAGAGTTATAAATAGAAAATTCAGTTATTCAGGTTTCATTTTAAAAGAACCACCATCTCTCTAAAAATTGTGTTTTCCTTTTCTCTCCCTTCTCTCTAAAATTATGACCTTCTCGCTCATTAGTTTGACGATCGGAGTCCTCCATTAGACTCCTAGCAACGAAGACTACAAGATTGTCTGATCAAAATCTCTAATAAGTAAGTTCATTTTTGCTCTTCTCGTTGGATCAAATTTTAAACTTGTTAGGTTTGTCTCAATCTAGGTTTTGCATGTGGCTCTTTTAGCTTCGGGATTAATCTTTGTTAGCTTAAAGTCCTAGTGATATAGTTATACTTTTTTACCAGAACTCTGTGTTGTGTTGCAGGTTAAACTACCTTGAACTTTTGGTAGGTTTGGAGCTCTTAGTGAGTATCTGCTCAAGTTCAGGTAAGGGAAGCTAGTTTTAAATTTCCAATAGAACCCAAGGCTACAAGATTTGGATCTTGGGGTGACGTGGTCACCAGTCTCAAATTTTCTTGCAAGATTTCTTGTTTTTTAGTAGATTGGAATTTGATTAAGATTGAAATGTGAAATTGTAGATATTGTAGATGTTGTAGAATGTATATAAGTTGTAATTGAATGAGTTAATGAATGTATTTGAATAGTTTGTTGAATCAATTCAAATGTAATGTTTGATAAGAATTGGTTGTTTGATTTTAGATGATTTTGGTTTAGAGAGCATATATATGTGTAGATTGACATAATAGCTCAATGAGAGTGCTTGATTAATTCTTAGTAAGAACTGTCATTTTAATGTATACTTATAAAATTATGAGTTGAATGAAAAATGAGGTGTTCTCGGGTCCATTTTCGCCCAAGCAAGAAGAAATCTCACTTAGGCAACGCTTGGGATGAAATTTTGGGTGCTCTCGAGTTCAACTTGCTCAAGCAAGAAACTTTTCTCTTGGGAGAGACTCATTCTCACTCAAGCGAGTAAGTTGTTTGAAAGATAACTGACTTTACTTGTTAAATGAGTTAACCCTATCATACTAGGAGAGATGATATTGAGATTATCATATGCATAGTTGTGTGGATTTCACAGTGAGATAGTATGACAGGTGCAAATCTCTGAGTCTAAGTCAATGCACGAGTCTTCCGAAAGTAGAGTCAAGTGTCTGAGTATGTTGGTCAGTAGAAATCTGACGAGTAATGTGAATGATGAATTATGATAGACACTTGATGGTTTGAGAAATTGTATGAGACTTGATGCCTTATGTTAATTAAATTGAAATTGAAATTGAAATTATAAAGAATTTTTTTATATGGCTAGCTTACTTTATAGTTTGTTGTGTTTTGTTTTCTTTATCTGTGATGATCGTGTATTTACACGGGAGTACATGAGGTTACAGGTAATAGAGCTCCTCAATGAGCAGCTAGAGGATGAGATGACTTTAGTTTGAATTTTTTGCTTTTTTAAATTTTTATGTATATATTAAAATCCTTATGAAGAGGAATATATTTGAGATACAATATGAGATATTTTATATGTTTATATGTTAATTAGATATTGCTTGCATATTATTTTATTAAATATGGGTAAAGATATGGATGTTACATTATGGTATCAAAGCAATTTGAACCTGACTAAGTTCATGCGGTACAACGCATCCAAGTTCAATGGCAATGTCACTCCTAACTAAGTAGATCAATGGATCAGGGAGTTAGAGAAGATCTTTAGGGAAACCTTTTGCCTTGAGGATAAGAAATTGGTATTTGTCGCATATTTGTTGTCTAGAGAAGCAGACTTTTGGTGGATGGGAGCCTCATAGATGATGGAAGCCAAAGTTGAAGTATTAGACTAAGAGAGTTTCAAAGTGAGGTTTCTGAGAAATATTTTTTAGATAGTGCAAAGTTTACAAAGGAAGCTGAATTTCTCAAGTTGGAACAAGGAGAGATGTGAGTGAATGCATATGTTATTAGGTTTGAGTACCTAGCCAAATTCTTCACCTAAGCTACTTCTAAGGCTTGGAGATGCAAGAAGTTTGAGGAAGGATTAAAACATGAGTTGAAGAAGACTATATCTCCTATGTACATCAGAGAGTTTCCTACCTTAATAGAGAAAGCGAAGATGGTGGAGACCCTTGAAAAGGGTGATTCTAGGGTGATCAGATCACAACCAGGAGGGTCTTCCAACGGGGAGGACAAAGTGCAACATCAACAGCACAAGTCTTATGTTAGACCTCCACAGCATAGGGCAGGAATAGCTCCACCCCAGTTTCAGCTACAACATTAATAGAAATCTAGATGTTTCCATTGTGGTGGACCACATACCACCAATGTGTGCTCCAAGGGGACTCTAGAGAAAAGATGTTTTACATGCTAGAAGATAGGACATTTTGCTAGAGATTGTCCTAACAAGAATAGGATGACTACATCAGGCGGTTCTCAGCAATTTAGAAGTGAAGGCAGTAGACCTCAGGTAGCAAGGAAAGTGTTTGCTATGTCAGGAGCTAAGGCCTCTTAGTTAGGTAACTTGGTACAAAGTGTCTATTATATAGTTGGTAGATGTGTGAAAGCTTTGTTTGATAATGAAGCGACACACTATTTTGTGTCAAGTTTGTGTGTAGTTGAGTTAGGTCTTCTGGTGATGGAATTGTTATTTGAATTGTTGGTCTCTACACCTGCTTTAGGAAAAGTATTGACCTTTGTAGTTTGCTCTAAATGTCCAGTAATAGTAGAGGGACACGAGTTCAAAATCAAGTTGATATGTCTACCTCTTCAGGACCTGGATGTTATCCTAGGGATAGATTGACTATCTACCAATCACATTCTCATAGATTGTGGCCAACAGAAGATAGTGTTTTCAGATTCCAAGGAATCAGATGTGATGTTTCCTAAGAACTGTCATTTGCTGTCAAATTAAGATGATTCTAGCATTAACTTGTCTAACGCTAGAGAGATGATAGTATAGAAGTGGTCAGATGACCCAAGTCGTCTCCCAACGAATCCAATAGTGATTTCAATGAATAGAATTCAAAACCTACTGCAAATAACGCAAATTAGCAATAACAGTAAAGCAAAAGGGGTTGTGATCGTTAAACAAGAAAAATATAAAAGATTATTTAAATTAGTAAAGAATGTAGATTGACTCCCAAGTTATTCCACCAATGAATTCCTCATAGGTTCTCTAAAGATTATTTATTTCTCAATCCTCAAACAAAGCTAAACTAGTTTGAACATGCGCCAACCTAATTCAACTGAAGCTCACCAGTAAAGTATGCGTCTACTAGTTTAACCAATACCCATTTTGTTCCATGTGTATACTCCATGGGAATGTTTATCTCCTCTCTCTTGAATCACACACCCAAGAAATTAATTAGAACAATGTGAAATAACTAAGAAACCAAAGTTTAAGATAAGGAAGACTCTCAATCATGCATTCAAGTACAACCTCTCACAAAAACTAGTTTTCCAGGAGATTAAACAATGAAAACAACTACTATAAAGAATTGAAAAATAAAACTTTTATTGAACAAAACCTTAGAACTCAATGGGGAATTACAAAGGAATCAACCAAAAAGGTTTAGCTTTCCATGCAGAGGCAAAACAAAAGCATTACAAAGAAGAAAAGAAACTAAGAAAACCCTATGAAGCTCTTCCCTTTCTCCTTGATGCTTGTGTTCTTTTATAGGCTTTTCTGCTCCAAGGATCTTGGGAAAATATTGTAGTTTATATTTTGTTGACAATTTCCAACTTTCCATAATTCTTTTTATTTTGTAGAAGATTTGCTTTCAATTTTGTTTCTGAGATATTGTAGCTTTTATTTTCTCTTTCTTTTCCTCAAAATTTGTTTTCTATTTTGATTCAAAGAAGCAACTTGGACTTTTGCATATTTGGCCCATTCACAAAGGTAGACACTTCCATCATATCATTTACTCTAAAAACACAAAATTAACAAAAATAATAGTTAAGGTCCAAATAAACCCAATTATATGAATATTAATTAAAACAATGGATTTATTTATTATTATAGTCCAATCATCTATGATTAAAGCTATTAAATGTGAATAAATATATGTCCATCATCTGCTCAACAAGTGTGGTCAAAATTGAAAGAATAATCAAGGTTCTTTGTAATCTTAACTCATATAGAAGTCAAGAATGAAGAAGAGATGAGTAATATACATGTGGTGAAGGAATTCATGGATGTATTTTTAGAAGAGAGAAGTGGAATTCTCCATTGATCTAGTACATGGAGTTGGACCATTGTCAATGGGACCTTACAAAATGGCTCCAACCGAGTCGATTGAACTAAAAAAGCAAGTTGAGGATTTGTTAGAGAAATAGTTCATCAGGCCCAGTGTATCTCCATGTGGGGCTTCGGTGCTTCTAATTAAAAAGAAAGATGAAGGGTCTCAGTTGTGTGTAGATTACAGTTGAATAAGTTTACCATCAAGAACAAGTGTCCTCTACCCAAAATTGTTTATTTGATGGATCAGTTACATGGAGCCTCAGTGTTCTAAAAGATTGATCTGAGATTTGGATACCACCAGACTCTGGTAAAGGCTGAAGATGTTTAAAAGACAATCTTTAGGTCTCGTTATGGACACTATGAGTATGTGGTGATGTTTTTTGGAGTAACAAATGCTCCAATTCTGTTCATGGATTACATGAATAAAATTTTTCGTCCTTTCTTGGATAAGTTTGTTGTAATCTTTATAGAGAACATGAAGAGCATCTGAAGATAGTGATGAAGATTCTGAAGGAGAAGCAATTGTATGCTAAATGTGAGTTCTGGTTGAAGGAAGTAAACTTCTTAGGACATGTAATATCAGCTCAGGGGATCTTAGTGGATCTAGCCAAGGTGGAGGCAGTGCTTCAATGGGAACACCCTAAGACAGTCACTAAGATAAGGAGTTTTGCGGGTCTAGCTAGCTACAATCGGAGGTTCATTGAAGATTTTTTCCAAGGTAGTAGCTTCTTTGACACAATTAACTCACAAAGATCAACCTTTTGCTTGGACTGACAGATGTGAGCAGAGTTTCATATAGCTGAAGAAAAGGTTGTCCAGTGCCACAGTGTTAGTGATTTCTGATATAGGAAAACCTTTCGAGGTTTATTGTGATGTTTCACATTAGGGATTGGGATGTGCCTTGATGCAAGAGAGAAAAATAGTTGCATATGCTTTAAGGCAGCTCAAAGTTCATGGTAGAAATTATCCTACTTATGACATAGAATTTGTTGTTGTGGTGTTTGCTTTAAAGAATTGGAGACATTATTTGTATAGAGCTCAGTTTCAAGTGTTTAGTGACCATAAAAGTTTGAAATACTTGATTAATCAGAAAGAGTTAAATAAAAGACAGAGAAGATGGATGGAGTTTCTGAAAGATTATGGTTTTCAGTTTATGTATCATCCAGGGAAGGCTAGTGTAGTTGTAGATGCTTTGAGTAGGAAGTCAGTTCAGATGTCAACCATGATGATTGAAGAACATAAGTTGATTGATCAGTTTAGAGATCTAAATTTAGGAGTGGAATTCCATGTTGATCATATTAGTTGTAGTAAGTGATAAGTGTCTAATTTCCGTAATATTTCATATTAAAATATAGGCACTTATGAGCATTAATTGCTAATTTACATTTAAAATAATCCCTAATTTATGAATTTATACCTTTTTACATTTTTTATGATCTTTAATTGAATAAGAGCATTTTATTCCCAAATTTGGTGTTAATTGCAGGTTTCTAGGGAAGAATGGAGATTTGGACTAAAGAAAAATGATATATGCCAAAAGGAGAAAACGGGAAGGCCCAAAAGGCACAAAAGAGAGAAAAAGAGTCCAACTCAGCAGCGAGAATGTGTCACATTAACTGGGCTATTTTTATGTTTTTATCATTAAGCTCATAAGCGCGACGCAGAAAGTCACTTGTCCCTAGCAAATTAGGTTAAATAAGGGGCTAGAGGCACAACCCTAGTGTGCCAGATTAAGAGGAAAACACCATAGAGTGAATTGTAACCCAAATGGGAGAATGGAAGGTGCTAGAAGTATGCGCGGCTAATTCTACCCTTTGGGATTAGTAGTAATTTGCTCGAACTCTTATGTATTGAGATGATATCTTATATTAAAATATTCAGTTCTTGATTGATTATTGGTATTGTTGTTTTACTTTTAATTTTCCGTGACAAATTGAGAACCTTAAATCTGACTGGAAAGTATTTTTAGGGTTCTAACCTAAACAACAATACTTAACATATTTGAGTCCTAGGAATAGACTTGAAATGTTAATTTCTATTAACGTCTGAGCTTCGTTCTAAGTTGTTCTTATAATTATGCGAGAAATCGATAGTTAGGGAACATTCTTAAGAATTTTATATGCGAGCAATCGATATAAATGATTTTTATATGGGCATCAATTTCAATCAAAGAACTTAATATTGACATGCTAATCAAAATACATGAGAGTGAGACAGATGAAACCTAATCCCCATTTTGCCAATTGACACAATTACTCTTTGAATTGTTTTCTTGTTAATTCTTGCCATTAGAACAATTTCCAAACAACTTTTTATTGTTCTGTTTTATATTTAGAGAATATTGTACTTGATAATTCAACTGTTTCTTGTGGGATCGATATCTGTCCTTAGGGACAATTATTACTTCTGACAACACGACGCACTTGCCGTAAAAAGTCATTAGTAAGTTAACTATAACGAATGATTTCCTTGGAATGATCAAGGAAAAGTAGTTAAAGGATCCTAGTCTGAAGTGCATTGTGGAGTTACTAGTTACAAATCAGGCTAAGGACTTTGTGATGAGGGAGATGGGATATTGAGATTCGAGGGCAGAATTTGCATACCTGCAAATGAAGATTTGAAGAGAATGATCTAGAAGAGGGTCATAAGAGTCATCTTAGTCTACACCCTAGTTTGAATAAGATGTACCAAGATTTGAAGGAGTCCTTTTGATGGTCAGGCATGAGGAAAGAAATAATTAGAGAGATTGCATGGAGTGCCTTCCAGTATTGTTTTGGATAGAGACCCCATGTTTACTTCACGATTTTTGCAGACTCTACAAGATGCGCAGTCTGACACTACCCGTATGTAAATAATAGACAAAACAAAATCTGCAGCAGGTAGGAATCAAAGCCAAGTTTCTTCAGTAACAAAAGAAACCTTAACCACTACACCAGACAAATTCTTTTACAATATTATGATTTTTATTATAATTATTATTATTTTTAAGATTGTTATTAATATTATTATTGTTAATAATATTAATAATATTATGAATATTAATAATATTATGAATATTAATAATATTATGAATATTAATAATATTATTAATATTATTAATGTTATGAATATTATTAATATTATTAATATTTAAGAGGAGGGAGGAGGAATATTATTAATATTATTTATTAGGAAGAGGGGAAGAGGAAGAAGAGGAGATTAAGAGGAGGAAGAGGAAGAGGAGGAAGAGGAGGAAGATTGAAGAAAGAGGAAGAAGAGGAAGAGAAGAGGAGGAAGAGGAAGAAAGAGAGGAGGAAGAGGAGAGGAAGAGGAGGAAGAGGGGAAGAAGAGGAGAGGAGGGGGGGAAGAGGAAGAAAGAGGGGAAGAGAGGAAGAAGAAGAGGAAGAGGAGGAAGAAGAGGAAGAAGAGAAGAAATAGAAGAACAGAAAGAAGAAGATTAAGAAGAAGAGAATCTTAATAATAGAAATCTTCTCTTCCTCTAATATTAATAATCTTAATCTCCTGTTAATAATCGTAATATAGTGTTAATATAAATAGTAATATTAATCTTCTATTAAGAATAATATAATATTCCTCTTAATTCTATTCCTCCTTCTCTTAATATTAAGAATATAATTTATATTCTGAATATAAGATTAATATAATTTATCTTATTAATATTAATATTAATATCATTTATATTATTAACATTAATATTAATATAATTTATATTATTAACTTTAATATTAATATAATTTATATTATTAACATTAATATAACTATTATAACTAATAATAAGTATAATAAAAATCGTAATATGACAGAAGAACTTGTCTGGTTTAGTGGTTAAAGCTTCTCTGGTGACTGGAATGACTTGTGTAGGAGGTGTAGGATGATAGATCTAGTGATTCATCCTGGGATATGGAAGAAACCATGAGTGAAACTTATCCCTATCTCTTTTCTGATAAGTCAATTTTTAGGGACAAATATAATAAGTTTATGCAAATTTTACTACATATCTCGTTCAGGCAAGATAATTCTCGCTCAAACAAGAATAGAATAAAAAAAATATAATTACCTTATTCGTTCCTATATTTTAAGTCAATATTCAATTTAGTATAGTGGTTTTTTAAAAAATTAATTTGGTCCCTATATTTTTTAAAATGTATACAAATTCATCTTTTTCTATTAAATCATACCTTACCCATAGAGAAATGAATTAAGAAATGTTACGTGTCAAGATTGTCATGTGACAGTTTTATAAAACATTATATCTCTTCTTTCTCTCTTCGCCATTGGAGCTGGTGCTTTTGCACTTAAAGCAGAACATGGTATCAATGTCACACTTACCATGGCAACTGGAACTGTGGCACTTTTTGCACAGACAAGCATGCAACATACTCTTCAGCTTCTCTTCCCTTTGCTTCCTCTTCTCCTCCTCCTCCTTCTGCGCCTTCTCCTGCTTTTTCTTCTTCTCCTCCTCCTCCTCCCTTTTCTTCTTCTTCGCCTCCTCCATATTTTTCCTTTTTTCTGCCGCCTTTTTCAGATCTCCACCGTCAGAATCACCACCGAGCAGAACTTCTTCTTCAGCTGGTTGGCCAAGCAAACAACCTGTGAAGTTAATGGATACTGATCAAATTTGAATCTAGATTTTTGGACAATCACATGCCCTGAGATGATCACGTGTCTATGCTTTCTACCATGTAATTGAGATTTCTAATTTACGTACAATAATTCATCATATTTAATTACATTTTATATGTAAAGATTGATAAGGAACTTTTAAACGATCCAGATTTTTTAAGGAACTTTTATTAAAACTTTTTATGTGAAATTAAAGAATTTAAAATTTAAAATAATTTATCATGAAAATAAAATTCATTTTTTATTCTATAAAAATTATATTTCACTACCTTCTGCGAAAAGCGGAAACAAGGAACGATACACATTTCGGAAGCACGAATCGAAAGCATTTCAGTCAGAAACGAAGAACGGTTCACATTTCGGATGCTAAATTAGGAAGTGACAGAGTCGTGGCCGAACTCCATGTTGGAAGCCATAACCATGGGCACACCCATAATTGCTTGGCGTCGGTGGCTCGTCGGACTGGAATATCCAATCGTTTGTGGATGAAATTATTGGTGGGAAATTAGATACTTAGTTCTTGGAGACGACTCTGTGACTAAGGTATCTGTCATTGTTTGATGTTGAAAAACTATAGTTTTGCACTTCCATCTCAACAATTTTATTTTAATAATATATTAATAATTTAATTAAAAGATAAGAAAATACAATTAATCTAATGAATCGTGAAAGGTTTACTTATTTATGATGAATTGTAAGTAATTAATGTTTTTCTCATTTATTATCCATGCATATTATTTTATTATTTTAAAATAACTATCGTAATTTAATTTTTAAATACTATTTTTCTATTAGAATATATTTAAATTACAAAACTGAATAATTTAAATTGTAATTATATTTAATAACATTATTTGCATGTGTATTTCATGAGAAAAATAGTAATTACTAATAAAATTTACAATAAATACAATTTTTTTAAATGTAACAATTAATATAATATATTTAAAACGTGGTATAATATGTTTTACAATAAAAAAACAGATTAATATTTTCTTATAAAAATCACAAAAAACACACTTTCCTAGCAAAGTTGGAGATGCGGTGGGTCTCATAAGCACATCTCTCTTTGGCAAATAAGCATTATTTAACCCCGTAAGTTGGGATTTAACAGAAATGATCAATTTGGATACATTTTAAAAAATATAGAGATCAAATTGATTTTTTTTAAAATCACTATTAAATTAAATATTGACCCTAAATATAGGGATGAATAAGATAATTATACCAACAAAAAATGAGGTGCTCTCAAGTCTATTTTCTCTCAAGCAAGAAAAAATCTCACTGAAGCGAGGCCTAGAATAAAATTTTGGGTGCTTTCAGGTTCAATCTCGCTCAAGCAAAAAAAGATTTAGTCATAAAAAAAAACTTAAAACTGAAATTTTTATACTTGCTTTTAAAAGGTTGATTTATTTTTATTTTATAGTTTTTAATTATGACTTATGTAAAATTTTGTTTTATGTATATTTCATTGATTAATATTTATGTGATTATTTGATGAATTTTTATGTGTTTTGAAATTCTAAGCTTTGGTATGATTTAATTGTATTATTTTGGATATTGTGATATGTGGAATATGAATCTTAATCAAGACATAGTATTTCCAGGAAAGAAAATATCGTGTTAAGATTGTTTAAGATGTGCATTGATTAGGGATTCGTCTAGAAGGAGGTATCCTGACTCTAATAATATAATGGAATCATATAAATGAAGTTATTCATGTGGTGAGAGTCGAAGGAGGTTCATATGAATGGATGAATTGTTTGAAAGATAACTAACTTAACTTGTTATATGAGTTAACACATTCATACTAGGAGAGATGATATTGAGATTATTATGCGTATAGTTGTGTGAATTTTATAGTGATATAGTAGATCTCTGAGTCTACGTCAATGCACGAGTCTTCTGGATGTAGAGTTAAGTGTATGAGTATGTTGGTTAGTAGAAATCTGACGTGAGTAAGGTTAATGATGAATTATGATAGACACTTGATGGTTTGATAAATTTATAAGACTTGATGACTTATGTTAATTAAATTGAAATTGAAATTATATTTTTTATTTAACTAGATTACCCTATTGTTTGTTGTGTTTTGTTTTCTGTGATGATCGTACGGGAGCAAATAAGGTTGTAGATAATAGAATTTCTCAATAAATTTTTGTATATATATTAAAATCCGTATAAAGAGAAATATATTTAAGATATAATATAAGATATTTATATATTTACATTTTAATTAAGTATTGTTTACATATTTTTTTTTAATTATAGGTAAAGATAGAAATGTTAGAATAACACTATACAATTATGAATGAACATTGGCCCTAAATAACCTCCAAACAAAAAAATTCAAGAAACATGATTAGAAAGACGTTCAACAACACTTTATTAGAAAGATTGATCTCCAATATCTAAAGTGCAAATCGTTTATCCATTACTTCCGAGTGTATCAAACCAATCAAAAGACATTAGAGACGCCTTAACTATTTATATAATTGTGTTGTTCATCATATTTGCTTGTTGTCTATGCTAAGATGCCCATCTCTTTGAACAGTGTGTTTTAAGGGAAAAAAAAATATCATTTTTTAAAGTATAACATGTTATAATAATGATTTTATTATTGTGTGAGATTCAGAAATAAATAAAGTTATTTTTACATTTTCATAATTCATGAGATTATATCGATTCATTTATTGCCAGAACCTCTTTTCGGCTAAAACAATATTAAAACAGATTCTTCATACATAGTTTTGGCCTTTCAAAACATATTTTAATAATAATAAAACGCATTTCGAGTCCTTGTATTTTGTGTTTATCTTTTTCATTTCTAATTATTGGAAGATTTTGCCTCAGCGTTTTCTACACTCTCGAAGGGAGAAAAGTGGCGGTATAGTTCCAACTAATCTCTTAAATGGCGTCAATAAGCTTTAAATTTGCTTGAGTATATTAGTTTAGAAAATAATTCTTTAAAACTTTAAATAGTAAAATATTTTCATCTGACAACCCTAAAAATAATATAATAATATTTTACATTAAAAAAGAAAATTAATAAAATTAAAATAATAATTTATTAAATTGTTGTTAAGTGGATATGTATTTACTATTAGGAGTATGAAAGTATTAGCACTCATTAATTTATCCAACAGTGATTTCAAGGAGGGCAGCCTTGTATTCTTAATTAGTATTGAAAAGTTTATCTTAATTCAGTCATAATTCTCTTCGTTAGTGTTAACGTGAATTAATAGTGCAAAAGCACTTTGATGCTAAATCCGTAAGGAAACAAAAGGTTCCGTCTTCCATAATTGATTGGAGATCATTCCTGTAATATGTGGGTTACCTTTGCTTAGTATGTGTGGTATATTTTGATGTTGTGTCCTACCTACTACATCATGTTTTGTGTATGGTGAGTGTGACTGATATCTATTGCTTATATTGGTACAAATATGTATACTATATGAATATAGATACGGATAATCATTAAAATATATTAAAATATAAGATATGAATATGAATCTATATATTATATAATTATAAATTATATAAATTGATAATAAAGACCTATTTGTACAAGAATGTTTAAATTTTTTTATGATAGAAAGATGATTCTTATGGTTGATTCAAAAAGATTTGTTTCTTATTTTTATAATCATAATAAAAACGTATACAATAAGTATGAGTTTTTAGAAAATTAATATATTTGTCCTTTTTAAAATTGTGTTAGAATCATGCTAAAATTGTTAAAAATCCTAAAAATATTTTTTAAATTGACATTTCACAGATACGTGTCATACAAGTGTCGTATGTATGTCAGTGTCCACCATTTAAGAGGCGTGTCCAAGCCTCATATGATACTTTCTTAGCCTTAATAACCTATATTTAATTGTTTCCTCCTACACTAAACATAATCAAGAATCGTAGGGCACTCTTGAATATATGCATGCATGTCATGTTCTTGTTTCATAGGTTTGGATTTAAGATCCACAGCATGGTTTATCAAATTATTGAAAGTTGAAGGTTTGTACTCAGACACACTTCATGTTGCAGTGGAAGAAGGAAGAAAAAGAACGAAGAAGATGAAGGAAAGCATAATGAGAAGGAATTTACGAAAAAAGACAAATAAATTATGATAAACATTTTTATGATTATGCAAATATAATTACTTAATGATAAATATTTATGATTATGTAAATATAACCACTTAAAGATAAATATTTGTATATGGTTATGTCAGTTAATGATAAATATTTCTATGGTTATGATAAATGTTGTTATGATTGCGTAAATATAATCACTTAATGATAAATATTTATGGTTATGTAAATATAACCACTTAATGATAAGTAGTTTTATGATGTGTAAATATAATCCGTTAATGATAAATACAAGTCTATAAATATAATAATGATGGAGTACTTCCGACTTGCTTAATACTCAATACATTTACTTATTAATCATATTACACTTTTACTCTTGAGCATGAGGTGAATTTTCACTCGATTTTCATTGGTAAAGCTCGACAATCCGTCAAGACAAAGATTGATCTACTTGATCACCTCGGACGATTCAACCTTGAACTCGGTAAGAATTTTATTTTAAAAATTATAATATAGTATACTACAATTAATTTTTAATTTGCTACATGTTTTGCTTTTTTTATTCATAAATTATTTTTATTAGATGAATTTAATTGATTTTTATATTTTAGTAAATTTATTATATTTAATTTATTTTTGTTAGGAAATTAAGATGAATATACCTAATCAAACTATCAAACAAGAAGATGAAATAAAACCTTTGTGAAGAAATGTTTCAAAGTTAAGGGTTTATTTTGTGAAGAAACCTTTGTAAAACCTTTATGATCAAATGTAGTCTGTGTAATTTTTCTTTTAATGGATCCTACACATGAGTAAGAGCTCATTTGTTAAAACTTACGGGAGCAAGAGTTAGAATTTGTTCAAACGTGACCCTGTCAAAACTTGTTGAGTTTAAAAAATTAGACAATGAAGTAACATTGAAAATAGAGGGTTGGAAACAAAAAAAGTCCTTCTACCACCTGTATTTGAGGAAGGAAATCAGACAACAGTGATGTTAACCCAAAATTCAAAGGTTCTTTACAAGCTACGTTCAATATTCAAGTAAGAGATACTCTTGATTGTGAAATTGGGAGAATGTTTTATTCTTCAAGACTACCATTTCATTTAGCAAGAAATCCATATTATAGAAGTTCATTTTCTTATGCAGCTAATACTTCTAATCTTAATGGATATGTACCGTCAACATATAATAAATTGAGAGCTCCTTTACTTTCAAAGAAAAAAAGTCGTGTAAAAGATCTTCTGCAACCTATACAAAACTCATGGAATCAGAAAGGTGTGACAATTGTTAGTGATGGGTGGGTGGAGTGATCCAAAACCACTTATAAATTTCATGGCTATCACTGAGAGTGGACCAATGTTTTTGAAGTCAATAGATGGATCTGGTGAGATAAAGGACAAAGATTTTATCGCTAAACACATGAGAGATGTAATTTTGGAGGTTGGGAAAACAATGTGGTACAAATTATAACTGATAATGCAACTCTGTGTAAGGCAACGAGTATGCTCATAGAATTAGAATTTCCTTCAATCTATTGGACTCCTTGTGTAGTGTACACCTTGAATCTTGCATTGAAAAAAAATTGTACAACACAAAATACTGAAAAGATAGTGATATTTATCATCAATGTTCTTGGATCTCACAAATGGTTGATGATGCTACCTTTGTTAAAAAATTTATTGTGGGGCACTTTGAGATTATCAATGTTCAATAACTTCAACTCATTGAAGTTTCTTTTTGTTGCTCCAACAAGATTTGCTTCAACCATAGTCATGTTAAAAAGTTTAGAAGTTTGAAAAAAGGACTCTAAGGGATGGTTATTAGTGATGAATGGTCTTCTTACAAAGAGGATAATGTGGATAATGCACAATTTGTGAAAGAAACTCTGTTGACTGATAATTGGTGGATAAAGATTGAATATATACTTGCTTTTACTGCCTCTATTTATGATGTTCTTAGAAAAACATGTACGGATATGACTACTCTTCACTTAGTATACGAAATGTGAGATTCAATGATTGAAAATGTTAAAAAGTTCATATACCATCATGAAAGGAAGACAAAAGTTGAATATTCATCATTTTTTGAGGTAGTAAAGTTAATATTAATTGATTGTTGGACAAAGAGTAATACATTTCATTGTCTGACTCATTCTTTGAAGCCAAGGTAATGCATTATATAGTTAAATTATTTCATAATTATATTTTGTTGTGTACATATTATTTATAATATAATTTATAATATTATATTAATTTATTTTTATATATTTTATTTTATAGTTATTATAGTCATGAATGGTTAAATGAAGATTCAAAAAGACTTGCCCCACATCAAGATGTCGAAATTACTCTTGAAAGGAAAAAATATTTTATAAGGTACTTTGATGATGCAGACGTAAGGAGAGAGGTAAATATAGAGTTTGCAAACTTTTCAGATAGAATAGAAGATTTTGCCGATGTTGACTCTTTAAGAGATAGAAGCAAAATGGATGCATTCACGGAGCTCATGCACCAACACTTCAAAATATAACTTTTAAGCTACTTAGACAACCATGTTCTTCTTCTTGTGAAAGAAATTGGAGTACTTACTCTTTCATACATTCTCTAAAAAGAAATAAGATGACACATAAAATGGTAGAAGATCTACGATTTGTCCATTGTAATCTCCGTCTTCTTTCAAGAAGTTCCTCAAAATAGAAAGAAGGGGAAACTAAATTGTGTGATATTACACGAGATGATTTTTCATTGGATGAAAATGAAATTCATGAGATTGTTAGTTTATCTCTTGATAAATTAGAATTAGAAGTTAAATTTTTCAATAAAGATGAACAAATATAAAATTCAAATATTATAACTTAAATAAATTTATCTTTTGTTAGATTTTTTTTAAATGTTTATTTTAATTTTTTCTAATTAGGAAGTATATTAGTACATTTTAATTATAATATATATGTGTGTGGTGTGTGTTTCATGTTCTATATTTATCAATTTAATCGTATTTCTGTATTCGTGTAGTAAGAGAAATAATGGTAGAATTTGAGTTTGCAAAATCTGAACTTGAAGAATTATTGTAAGGAAGAAAAGGAAAACGATGACGGAGGACAAATGGGAGTTATCTCATGTTCAAATTAAAGAGAAGAAACAAGCAGAAGACATTTATTTTTCTTGTATGGTCCTAATCCTATCCTTACGAAGGCATGAATGAGAAGCAGGGTTGAGTTAGATATTTGATTAGGTAGTGGACCACCTAAACTTGGATACCATTTGCTTCTCTTTCGCCTTCTTTGCGGAAAAGACCTTTGACATTATCAAAACGTCCTTCATCTTTTGCACATACCCTGTGGGAGCTGAATACCCTTTTATATTTTTTTATGAATGGCTTTGCTTTTTTTTTTTTCATCGAATATGAATCCCAAGATTCTCCACCATCTTCGTTATCTTTGTTGACAAGGACATTTCTGGTGAGAAAGCGTTGCCGGAAGGTTTTTCCTTTGGCACTTTTCTATGGACAGTTAGCAATGGAAACACAAAGAAAAACCGATAGACAAAATTTATTACCTAAATACTTCCAGACAAGTAAGCGTACCTAAAACCTTTTCGTGTCAAGTTTTTCTAGGTCTCTGACTCTGTTAGAAAGATAAGAAAGGAATTGCTCTCATTGGTTTCGCAACCATTTTTGGCTGCACATTTTTTCCACTGTTACGTTGTTACGTTGTACATATTCCTATAAAATTCTATCTTTTTGTATTAAGGTTTATTATATATGGGTCAAATAATAAATGTTGTTTATATCGATTGAAAAGGTGAGCAATCTTTTATTGTGTATTTCAAAATAAAATATGTACAATGAAGAAATTATATTTAATTGATAATATAATATATTGTGAGAAATATGAAATCGTGAATTCCAAAATTGTGAAATATCTCCCTGTCAACTCAACACGTTATGAGTTGTCAACTCAAGTATCGCGTTGCCTTGCCATTAGTAAAAGAGACTTTTATATCATATATTTGGAGTTAATTATGTCATGATTGATTGATGTGGATATGAGAGAAGTAACTTTATATTAGACTTTTATTCGATGTAAAGAGTAAATTTTTACATGATACTAATCCACATCAATGTAAATACGGATCAACAAAGTAAATACGGATCAACAAAGGATAATTATAAAATAATGTTTATGCTAAATTATACAATGTTTATGTAATATAAAAAAATTATTAAATAATAATTAAATTTAAAAACAAAAAATAACTAGCCATTATGTTGGTTAAATTAAATTTTATTTTAAAAATTAAAAAATTATTGATATTTAAATTATTTTTTATTATTAATAAAAATTTATAAAATAATTTCTATCTTGATATTTAAATTAGTCACTAAGGTTTTAACTATTAATATTTTAAATTTTAAATTAGTTTCTAAATGACTACTAGAGACTAATTTAGAATATAAAGTAATTAGTAGTTAAAATTTTGGTACCTAATGGTTAGATACTAATTTATAAATTACTTTATAAATTTTTATTAATAATAGAAACTAATTTAAATATCAATAAATTTTTTAGTTTATAAATTTTATCTTTAATTTAGTTAACATAGTAACTAATTATTTTGGTCTCTAGAATTAGTTTCTTTTTAATGATTTTTTTATAGTGTCATTTGTTGTGTAAAAGAAGTGGGACTTAAACAATCCCACCATCAAAGGGTGTTCTGATACTTCATGAAGTTAAGTTAGCTAGGAATGCACTCAACACAAAAAGAAACCTTCAAGGAGAGGAAACTCATTGAGCGAAAAATTATTGAGTGACAAGTAAACCTTCAGTTGAAGAAACTAAATTTGCTGAGTGGAACATTTGAGCTCTGAGTATAGGCTTCATATGAGAATAGACTTGCTTAGCCTTATAAATATAAGAAAGATTAATTGACAAAAAGGACAAAAAAAACGCAAGAAACATTGGTCTATCAATTACTATAGAATTATCTCATTGTACTTAGTGAAATATCTCATACATTAATTATAAGGAGATGAATTGTATTGTGTTGGAATTCAATGGTATTGTAACTTCTTGATGACTTATTTCGGTAGGTGTACCAAATCAGAAGTAATAAATTGTTCCTAAAGACGAATATAGATCCCACAAGGAACAATTTTTTAAAAATCTCAATGTATAGTATTCACTAAATATCAAAAGATGTGCAAAAGTTTGGTTGGAAGGTTATTGGTATCATAATTTTATGTGAGAAATTAAATGAAAACAAAGTAAACGATCAAGATAGTTCAATTGAGAAAATTGGGACTGGAATTAATCTTTCTTACTCGTATGTATTTTCAATGAATAAAAACATATAACATTCTAACTTGATTGACATTGATGCACATATAAAAATCATTCATATTGATTCCTCACATATAAAATTATTAAGATTGTCTCCTAAATATTGATTTCTCACATATTTATAAAAACATTATTATCATTACGAATAGATGTTATAAAGCAATTAACGTTTCAAATTTATTCCTAACATTCAAATATGTTAAGCATTATCATTAGGTCAAATACTCATAAGTACTTTCCAATCAAATCTAAAGATCAAAATTATGAATAAAGATTCAAGCTTTAAGAATAAAATGATAATACTAATATCAATCAAGAACAGAATATTATAAATAAATATTACCTCAATACATAAAAGTTTGAACAAATTACTCTTAATCCCAAAGTAAAGACTTAGTCACTCATATTGGTCATTACAAGCATTAAAGCAAGAAAATAAGATATAGGGTATTTCTCCTTAACGACAACCTCCTTTAGGGTTTTCTATCTTTGATTATCCTCCTTTGTTCTTATCACAACTCTCCTCATGCCCTTATTTAACCTAATTTGATATAGGTTAAATGACATCTTGCTCAAGCGAAATATTGTTTGCTCAAGCGAGTTTTAGGAGAATAAAAACTAACTTTGCTATCAAAATCGCTCAAGCGAGCCTAGATGAGATTTGAGCGAGTTCTGGGCCAGGCTGAGTGAGTTCTGAGCGAGGCTGAGCGAGTTCTGAGCGAGTTTGGTCCTGAGAGCAATTTTGCCTTTGGAGTGATCTCGCTTGGGCAAGATTGGCTCGCCTAGATGAGTCCTTCAACGCGTGTCAATGGCTTGGGCAAGCTCAAGGCGAGTCTTGGGTGCCCCAACCTTTTCTTTTCTCCTCATCTCTAAGTTTTTATTCCTCCTCTAACCTTTTTTCTCCATCTTTCCAAAAATTCATAAAATTAGCACAAAATTGGGAATAAATAGTCCTTATTGATCTCATAACTAAAAAATATATTGTTAGATTCAAATTTCTCAAATTAAGGTTGAATTGTAACTTTATCAACAATTAAAATCCATAAGTGCATAGCTCTTTTGCATAAAATCTCACTAAATTATGACACTTATTACCTCTATGTATTTCTTAACTTGTATATGCATTTATGTTCAATTTTCCATAGTGGTTTAGTTTTATGCTCAATGCTAGATAGAGAGGAGTCTTTGTAATTGAAATTAGAAGTTGAATGTTATTGGAAAATTGGTGACTATTTTACAGCAAGTGTACCATGTCAGAAGTAATAAATTTGTCCTTAAGGACGGATATCAAACCCACAAGAAATAGTTGAATTCTCAAGTAAAATATTCACTAAATAGAAAACAATATATAAAAGTTTGTTGCGTATGATGAATTGCAAGAATGTAAATAAACTAAAGTAAAAGATGTGTCTGATTTAATTGGAAAAATTGGGATTGGGGTTCATCATTCTCACTCGTCTGTATTTTTACAAAAAAGATTATAATATTAAGTCTTGATTGATATTGATGCACATATAAAAATCATTCATATTGATTCCTCGAATACAAAATTATTAAGAGAGTCTCCTAAATATTGATTCCTCACAAATTTATAAGATTCCTTATCATTACGAACAAATGTTATAAAGCAACTAAAATTTCAAATCTATTTCTAGCATTCAAATATATTAAGTATTATCATTTAGGTCATATTCTTAGAAATATTTTTCAACCAGATCTAAGGATCAAAATCATGAATAATTCAAGCTTTGAGAATAAAATGATAATACCAATCCGAACTGAAAATTATAGATAAATATCACCTCATTTGATAAGAGTTTGAACAGGTTACTCTCAATCCCAAAGGAAAGAATTAGTCATTCATGTTGACCATTACAAGTATGGAATGAAAAAAAAGAAGATCTAGGATGTTTCTCCTTGATAGCTGCCTCTTCTATGGTTTTCTATCTCTTTCTATTTTCCCAATGATGTCTAGGGTTATGTCTCATGCGTCATATTTAACCTAGTTGAACTTAAGCTAAGTGACTTCTAGCCTAGGCGAGTTATTACTTGCTTGGGCAAGTTTGACGAGAAAAAACCCAACTTCTCTAGAGTGAACTCACCTAGGCAAGCCTTGGGTGAGTTTGGGAAAATTTTAAATGTTCCAAATTTTCTTTTTCTTCTTGTTTATTCTCCTTTAGCCCTTTCATCTCCATTTTCCCCTAACATCCTGAAATTAACACAAATTTAGGAATAAATCGTTCTTATTCATATTATAATCATAAAATATGTAAAATGGTTTAAATTCATAAATTAGGGTATGAATTATAGCTATTTTATTAATAAACATCCATAAGTTATTGTTTTTTAATATAAAATATTACTGAAATATGATACTTATCAAAAATACTTTAATTTTCTAAACCAAACTAAATCCACTGTAGATTACAACTATTGGGAACAAAGTTGTGTGTTTGGCTATTATTTTTTTGAATCTTAATGCAAGTATTGACTATCTTTAATATAGGGATTGATTCATCGTTATTAGACTCTTAGATAACCATGATTAAGGAATTATCTTGGTTTGGCTATATAGAACAAGGAAAATTGTGAGATGATTTTATATGTGAATGAGAGGTGCATATTAGTCAAGCATCTTTATCAATTTCATTTTATTTTAGTTTTATTCACTCAAAACTTGTGACATCTTTATCAATTTCTGCAAATTTATTACTTCCATATCTGATGCAATCTTAGCTTGCAATGCTACGAGTCTTTTGTTTTGTATTTATGGTGCAGAATTTGGTAGGATTGGGTGACTAAAATAAGTGAAAGAAACCATGAAGTATTGGTGTATGGAGAATGATAGTGAAGCTTAAGAGGGGTCAGGCTAACTCCTAAGAAGTTTTAAGCTAGACACAAAACTAGTGCTAGCAAAGAATGAGCATAGAAGACAAGATGTGCAAAAATTTGGATAGCAATTCTTTAATCAATTCTAAGCTCCTTTACAAGGAGGCTAGCACTTGTATTTATAATGCTTTGGGCAACCAAGGTCTAAGCTTTAACTCTAAAAACTCTTCATTCATAGAAGGACAAGAAATTATGACTAAATTGAAGGTTCAATTGTCTCCAGAAGGGTGGGGTTTAATGGAGCCTAAGCTCAATTCATGGAGTATCAACAAATAGAAGCAACATCTAAACAAGAGTAGAGAGAGACGTAGAAAGAGATTTATACTAGTTCATCAAGGGCTACGTAGCATAACATTTTTCACCAATTCATGGTTCAAGTGATTACCGTATATGGTAGATAACTGGGTTAGATTTGAAAGCTTCTTTTGCGTTAAGAGGTTGATGAAAAAAATAGCTTTAGCTCGTGTCCCGAGATATCTTCCATATTTATTTTATATTTAATTTTTAATGGATCTCTTTGGGCGACTGACATACCCTGTAAGCACAAAATAAACATATGGATATTTATTATGAGGTTAGCTTAGTCTATGTATATTTTTTTATGTTTAGTGCATGTTTTATCTGTTCTTGTGTGCACCTTATCAGATTTAAGAAAAGGTTGCACAATGTTGTATCATCTGGTAAATGAAACAATTGTGTCTTACACAATTTGTTGTTATCATAGAAATATTGTCTTACAAATGAAGTATAATCATTTTTTATACTTGGTTATTTTTAAGCACTAATTAAAACCTAGAGGTGTTGGAATTTTGACATAACGGTGTGGGACTTCAAAACAAAGAAAAATGAAGTTGCAAAGTGACATCACAATGTGCTAAACCAAGAGAGTTAGCTCCTCCAAAATGTCTAAATTGGCCTCGTTCCATGTGGTGGGTGACTTTCAATGCTTTATGCTTTCCTTCTTCAAGTTTAGGCCAATTTCTCCATGCTTTTTTAGGGTTCTTGGCTAATTTTTCAAACCCACTTTAAAGCCCAATTAAAACTCAAATAAAACTCACATATGTCTTTACAAAAAATATGCAACAAATACAAGAGAAACTACAACCATAAAATATCTACACGACTAAGAAGAAGGAAGAAAATCGTAGTATTTTGCTCTTCAAGTGTAGAGTCTTTCTCATGAGGCTTCATTGTAAGGACCTGAAAAATTAAATTGGAATAAAAGAGTTATATTTTAAATGAATTCTAAGTATGTTTTTATTTAGAATAGAAAGGGAGGAAAAAGTTAAGTTTAGAAGGCTACGAGGTCGCCGGTCGCCTGCTACACATGAGCGCCAGGTGGACATCGCACGGGCGTGAGAGGCATGCAGGCATCGCGCGGGCGCGAGAGGCATGCAGGCATCGCGCGGGTGCGAGAGGCATGCAGGCATCGCGCGGGCGCGAGAGGCATGCAGGCATCGCGCGGGCGCAAGGGGCATACGGGCATCGCGCGGGCGCGAGGCACGCGGGCATTGCCAGGGCGCGATGCATGTGGACGTGGCCAAGGCGCGAGAGTTATGAGGGCGTCGCCAGGGAAGACATCGGTTGTCTCCCAGAGGAAGACATCGGTCGTTCGCCAGGAAGATGTCATCGGCGAAAGGTCATCGCGCGACGTTGAGTTACACCCAGAGAACGTGGGCCCCAGACTCCCAGCAAGAGATGTTCTGCACGCGCGCCACGTAGACAAAAGAGTGGTTCAGAATAGTGACCTCAGAGCGTAGCCTGCGCAGAGGCACGCTTAGTAGTACTGTTCCGGGAAGCGTGCACGCAAACTTCCCTGCAGAGTAGGTGGTGGCAGCTGCTTTTGGAGGGATAAGTTGGTTTAAGTTACAAAAAAATCCACTGCTGAGAGAAAAGAAAACATTGTTGTATGCGACGAGAGAAAGAGTGAGTTCCCTCCCTTCTCCTCCAGTTACCCCCTCCGCGTTGCGATTTCAGCATCTCCACACAAGAGTACGACGAGAAGCGACACCATTGGAGCACCTGGGAAAGTTCTCTGCAACTCCTTCAAAACCAGACTCAAGAATAGAGCCAAGGCATTCTTCAAGCTCTGTTGGATTTCGAAGCTCCTGGTGGTTGCGCAAGTCCAGGTAAGGGAAGCTAGACCTCTTTTTCCATACAAGCCATAGTGTAGCTATCTCTGAAGTGAGGGCGACGTGGTCGCCATTTTTGTTTTCATCTGCGTAAAATGCTCTGTTTGTGTGCTTGGGCGACGTGGTCGCCGGTTTTATATACAGTCTTCGAAACACCCTGTTTTTGAACTAGATCGCCGGTTTTGGCGTTGATTGTGAACTCTCTGTTTTTGGGTGTTGTTTTGAAACTACTTGAGATTTAAATGAAATATTCGAAGATCTGAACCTTGAAAGGATTCGTTGCTGTGACTTGAATCAATTACTCGAGTGGTATGATGTTTTTGAATGCTGTGAATGTGGGATCGAGGCATAGTATTTTCAGGAAAGAAAATACCGTGTAAGATCTTGTAGTAGGTGCATTGATCGGTGATTCCTAAGGGGATATCCTGACTCTGCTGAGGTAATGGAATCACGTAGAGGAAGTTACTCAGTTGTTGAGAGTCGAAGGAGGTCTATATGATGGGCGTCTCGTGTGAAAAAGAACGAGCTCCGCCTGTCCTATGGATTAACCCTGTCATACCAGGAGAACTATTGACATTGAGATGATATATGCGCATGCTGTGTGGATTCACAGCGACCCTGTGTGGATTTCACAGTGGTGTGGTATGACAGGTGCAGATCTCTGAGTCTAATCAACGCACGAGTCAATCCGGAAGTAGTGTCAAGTGTCTTGTGTGGTGAGTCAGTGGAAAGTCTGACGTGAGAAATGAGAAACATTGATAGTTTATAGACACTTGATGCAGTATTGTGAAATGGAATGACTATGGGTGAATGTTGTGAAATGTATGATTTTGGGCGATCAGGTGAATGATATGAGCAACTCTACGTTTTACATGGATATTTTGAAACTTGTTTTACTTTGAATTTCATGTTCATGATTTAAACTTCCTTTAAATTATATAGCTTACCCTGCGTGTTTTGGTTCTGTGGCTGTTCTTTTAAAACTGTGATGATCGTGTATAACTTACACGGGAGCAGATGATCTTCCAGGAAGTAGAGCTCCTTAGGGAGTGGTCGCCGGAAGCAGATCGGCTGTTTTGGGTCCTCCGATGGGAGATCGGCCTCGTTCGATAGGAGATCGGTCTCTTCCGATAGGAGATCACCTGCTTCGTTTTTTTTTACTGCATTTTGTTTATGTTTCTGAAAAAAAATTTGACCGAATTTGTATTAAACTCCCTGTGAGGAGAAACTACATTTCATATATATAATATTTTGTTCATAGAATCTATTTGTTACCTTTACTTTATTATATACATTTGTATAGTGTTTTGGCGGGATGTTACATTCATCTTCTTCTTTCTTCTTAGCAAATGGTGTTGAGGCTGGATGTTTTCCATCAATTTGTGATTGAATGACCGTAGTGAAAAATGAACCTAAGTAAGAATTAGTCCTTAGTAATTAAAGGGTATCTATTACATTGTGTCTACAATATAGACCAATAAATTTTTTTCAAGAGATTCTCATTCCAATTTTCATGCGTCTATGGAAACTTTTAATTCATAAAGTGAGAGTCGGGCACAACCAATGAACTTTGGCATATATGTTCCATCAAATGAGAGATTCACCCTAATAAAATGGAGTAGTTGATATCAAATTGTGTCCTTGCTATGGTACATCTTTTATCACCAAAGGCAGAATTATTACCACAACGAAATTTTGCAAAATTTCAATCATTCGGAGAGATACTTAACATGTTTTCTAGAAATGGGAGTCAAACAATAGAGGGATGGAGGAAAGACAACTTAAAGAAATTGATACCCATTGCATACATAAAGGAAATAATTGAAGGTACACTTGGCTCTAGAAAGGGGGAGTTGAGTACAGCAAAAACTCTTCTACTTTGTACTGAACACAAGAATACAAGCAAAAACAATATCTAAAATATAAAGAATATAGAGATAGAAAAGTACGCACAAAGATTTATACTAGTTCACCCAAACTCTAGGGCTACGTCCAGTCCCCTTAAGCTCCCCACTTAAGAGCCTTAAGTATTATACACCTCTTCAGGTAACACAAGTATTCTTCACCTCTCTTGGTAATCCTAATCCTCCCTTGAGATTAAGATCTCTCAACAAGTGAGAAAAACACTCTCAACAAAAGAGCAAAGAATGAAAGCTCACGGGACAAACTTCATATAATGAAGAATTTACAATATGCGAATCACTCCCCAAATTATGAGTGCTCTAATAGCATATATGGAATATTCTCTCATAACAACAATACAATGAAGACTAGATAAAATGTACTAATCTCAGTATGTTTTTACTAGATAAATTATTCAACCGATAGAAATAGTTTTATCTTATTTTTTTAAAATCACTTGAATTGTGTCAGAACCCATTGATCTAACAAATCTCTTTCTCTTTCTAAATTTGCACAAGGATAAATCTCTTCGTGAAATTTCTTCTACAAGGAACCTTCCCTCCTTCAAAATCTAATTGAAAAACAATAAAGAACTTTACCATAAAGAAAAAGTCATCCATTTTTTTTATAATTAAATTCAACAAACACTCCAAATCTTTGTCAACTTGGTAGACAAAGGAATAATAAAGACCAAAATTTCCAACTTACAAATCACATCTATATGGTGAGCTGGAAAATTTATTTTTACCTACTGTTGGATTTTTTTTTTCATGGATACTTTAATGGCATCTAGGAGCAAGAATGATTTGAAAAACAACCTCTTCCTTAATGTTGGTTTTGGATATTTAAATTTTTAACATCATTAAGTTATATAATCGAAATAAAAAAGATTCCATCTATTATAATATAACTAATGTAAAAAAAGTACTTTTATGATGTTAGTATACACATTAGACTTGTAATTTATATGGGTGTGTTTGAACCTATTGGAAAATGTTCATTGTGTCACCAACCAACTCATAAATCTTAGTAGAAAAATTAACATATAGTGTTATACTCCAAATGACATTACTAATCCCAAAGATTGAATAACACACATTATACTCAACCTCAATAAACAAGAACTCAGGAATCAAAAATTGAAATAAATTCATCTTCCACTCTTTGTGGTAAGTAACATAAAATCAACAACTACCCTGTTGTTATTTATGATGGCAAATAACAGAATTGAGCTGGAAAAGCTAATTTTCATTGAAACTTGTTAAACTTTATATTACAAATTCGATTCAAGTATTTCAAACAATTTCTTTAGAGAATTTGGGAGCACACACCAACCTTCAACAACTGAATCGATAATAGTTCACAGGAATTCGGAGGATAAAGAATATAACAGATAATAACAAGATAAAACAATTATTTGATAACTTCACTTCAATTATTTAAATGAGTTAACTAACAAATAAAAAAAAATGATTTAAAATTTAAATTAATTATATAGTGGTTGTATAAAATAGATCGATTAAAATATCATAACTTTTTTTATAAAGTAGTATAAACTAAATTTGGACGAACGGTATGCATGTTCGAAAGAATATATATATATTATAAATATTTTTTTATATAATTAAAGTTCATAATATTACAATTTCTTATATATAATTGAAATTTATTGATAGCATTTTTAAAATTAAATGGAATAAACAGTTTAGAATATCAAATATTTAAAAAGATTAAGACCAGGCTTCATTCTAAAAATTATCGAATTTTATTTACAAAATAGCAGTATATTTATATTATATATTTAACTTCTGTCTGGATCCTTAAATGTATAAAACTTCAATTCAATTACATGTCTTCAAAGAAACATATAAAATTTATATAAAAAAGGTTTAGACGCTAGCTTAACGAATTCAAAAAAATACTAAAAGATTAAAATGGTTTAAAAGGAAAGAAAGAGACAGAAAACCAATTAAAAAAAATGAAAAGTCAAACTGCATCTATCTCTATATATTATCATCAGGATTACTTTAAGCATATCATTAAGACTGTCATCATCACCATAATTAACATTATCTACCTCATTAACGAAAGACTATTAGAATACGAGATATACCTCGCGGTGATGTTTGGAAACTTATGATAAATATACATATAATTTAAACTATTTTTTTTTCCATTAGGTATTATGCATCAACATGTTTCCATTTTAGATTAATATTTTATGCATATTTATCATTTTTTTATCGACTTATAAAATAACTCATTATATGATTTTTTTTTTTGTTTTAAAAAAAGTGCTGTGTTTTTATTAAGGCAAGAAAGTGTAGTAAAATAAATATCATTAGTCATTATGTTATGGGGAAAAGATATGATCAAATAGTCATTTAATTTACAAACCACTATAATTAGCTAAACCAGAAACCTACAAATTACATCACGAATTGAAACGAGGTATAAAAGAAATCCTAAAACGCAATATTTTGTTGAGTTAGGAATGGGCAGTCAAAATAGTGTTCGAAGAAGAGAGTCACTAGAAGTGATAAGGTTTATGATGAGGATTAATTATGGGCAAATACAGTGAAAAAAATCTCTGTACCAATAATATAATCATTAAAAAAATTCACTTCAATTCTCGTCAGGCCAACCTTTTTTGACGGCTGCTACGGCGAGACCCGGATGCTATTCGGGTCTTGACCCGTTCAAACTCCGTGAACCGGCAGGGGATGGTGATTCCCCCGTCGTGGTGGAACCCGAACTCCTCCTCTGCCTCCTTCAGCAACTCCCCAAACAAAGGATGGTTGAAGTATATTACCGGCACCAGCACGCGGTGCAACTCGCCATCCTTTTGCCCCACGTACACGGCCAGATGTCCCTTGGGAACACTCGGATCCTGGTCGGATCCTAGCGCGGAATCGGATCTTAACTGGGTGTAACCCGAGCCGAATGAAACTGCCAAGGACTTGGCGCCCGCCGTCAGCTTGCGACCCCACGAGAGGAGTTTCGCGATGGGTAACGGAGAAAAGTTGCCCAAGCGATGGTATCCGGGTCGGCTCCGCACCCGAATCTTCCTGAAGACCCATTTGGAGACCCGGATCAGGCGTTTCCTGAGGTTGAATCCGCGAATCTTGGACATAGTTGAGGGGAGAGTGGATAAAGACTTTGAGGCAGAAAAGATGTGGTGTGGTGTGGTGTATGGTAATGAAAGTGAAGAGGAGGGTGGGTGAGTGTAGGGGTGGTGGTACCTGCTAGGGTGCGGTGGGGTTCATGAGAATGGCCAAGGGTCGGCTATCGACATTGCAAGGCGAAACTGGGTGAGACAAATCTCAGAGAGTGATGTGGGGATGTTCGACATGGTTTTCAGACGCAGTTTAGTTTCATTGGGCAACCATAAATTGAGCCATGGTCTCACAAACCTTCATGGGACAACGTGGGAACGAAGGTCGTGTCTGTTTCGCAGGTGGTGTCTGATTTGCAGGCGAGAGGGAAGAAGACGTACTCGTTTGGATATTGCGATGGTAAGTGGTGCAGAATATTTTGGGCCCTTGCAAGGACACTCCTAACGTATATATACCAAAAGTCTAGGAATATAAGGCTTGTTTGTTAGTTAGCTAAGGTACACGGTAGTGAGGTCGAACCTTCTTTAATATCTGTATACCATTTCCATTTATTGTTTCAATATTCAAAATATTCCTTTTTTATCTTTTCATTTTCTCTAAAAGTAATATTCGACCATTTTGTCCCAGTAACCAGATTTTTTTTTTCTAATTAGATATCTAATAAACTATACAATTTTAGTTTAAGTCATTAAAAAAAAGAATATTTGTTTCTAATGAATCTTTTTTTTTAATTTTTTTTTTGTGTTTTAAATTATTTTTAATAATAACCATTGATGTTATTCTGTTAATACATATTTCAATTTAATAGTAAAATTAACAGAAATGATTAGAACTAAAATCTTAAATATTTTAAATACTTAATTTTATTTTTAAAAAATATTAATACTCACAACAAAAAGTAAATTATACATTGATACGTGAAACTTATTTAAAGACAAAAAAGACTAATTCACTGTACATGTTCAAGTTATTGAATTGCAGCTTACGCATTGATTACTAGGTATCAAAACACATAATTTTTAAGTACTCAATAGAAATTTTAAATAATTAAAATAATATGACGATAAATGAATCTGATACATGTGGTATTTGTTTATTAATGATATGAGAACTGTGGCCACACGTTCTCTTTCTGGTATATGAAATCTACAAAATCGTTGAAAATATGTGGAGATCGTTGAACAAATTATTAATTAATTAATTAAAGAACATTTTATTTCAATATAATATTTAATACAGCTTTAAGTTATTTAAATTTAACGATTTTTATTAAAAATTATATTTACTAAATCTTTAATTATTAACGGCGATAAAAATAATTTAGTCCACCGAATGTATATATCATACTTTTAAGAAAAAAAATATCTGTGTAACTATATATTATGTAAAATTCACTTTTTGTCTTTTTAAATTTTTATTTTATTTTTAATCTTTCTAAATTTCAAATACATTACTCTCAATTTCATTAATGGAAAATATATATTTTAAATGGAAGATATATATTTTAAAATATCTTTCGAAAGAAACAGTTGAAAAATAATGTAGTAATTTTATAGTTAAATGTATTCTTTTAACAATCATTTCTATTAAAATTATTAAAATAATTTAACATTAATGGTTTTAAAAATAATCATATTAATTTTATTAATTTTGTGTAATTGTTTTTTTTTAGCCCTTGCCGTCTTCGAAAATATAAAATTGTATTGAATGAATGTTAAAAGTGCTTTTTTTTTAGATGGATTTAGAGAGGAGGAAGTGTTTGTAAATCAACCTCCTAAATTTGAAGATATCTCTAAATACAATATTGTTCTTAAGCTAAAAAGGCTCTTTGTAGTTTTAAGCAAGCTCCAACAGCTTGGTATCACACGTTGAGAAATTTATTAAATTTATTTTTAGAAAACAACTTTGAAAGGGACAAGGTTAACCTTGTTTAGAAAGGAGCATAACAAAGATTTCATCATTGTTCAAGTTTATGTCAATGACATCATTTTTAAAACTAGTAATGAATCCTTGGACAAGGAGTTTTATGAATTAATGAAAAGAGAATTTGAAATGAGTATGATGGGAGCTGAAGTTGCTTCTCAGCCATTTAATCATACAACTAGATCAAGACATTATAATTCATCAATAGAAATACATCAATGAAATGCTGAAAAAGTTCAACATGTCAGACGCAAAACCCATGAAATTCCATACATACATATGAAGGTCTTGTAAAGGATGAAAATGGTAACAAAGTAAATCAAATTATCAACCAAGTTATGCTTAGTTTTTTACTTTTACTTACTTTCAGCAGACCAGATGTTATGCATAGCATCTGTCTATGTACACAATTTTAGTTAGATTCACTTGAGAGCTGTAAGAAAAATCTTTCAATACCTTGTGAGGTCCATTAATCTATGTCTGTCAAAAAACATGACAATTTCATATTAGAAGGATTTTACGACGTGATAAGTGCCATAATTTAGTGAAATATCATGTAAAAAGTTAGGCACTTATAAATCTTAATTGTTGATTAATGTATGACTCAACCCTAATATAAGAAGTTTAGACTTAAACTATTTATTTTTTTGAATCACGAGATTAGTAATGCCATTGAATCCCAATTTTGAATTAATCTCAGGAAATTAAGGAAAGATGGAGCATAGGGCTAGAGGATGAAAAGAGTGGCATTAGAAGATAGAAAACGAGAATTTGGACATTCAGGAATCTCGCTTAGGCGAGCCTATCTCGCCTAGGTGAGAATGGTCAAGAGGCAAACCATGTTCCAGCACCAATGCTGGCCTAAGGGCTCAAAAGTCGCCCAAGCAATAATTCTCCAAAGACCAAGTGCTAAGCTCACTCAGGGTCACTCGACTCTTTTTAATGGAAGAGGGCCAAGCTCAAGCCCAAGCTCAGGCCTAATTACTAGGTCCATGGCTAAGAGAATTCAAGAAGAGTGGGATTCTGCTACTGATGGCAGAGAAACTTTTTTCTACATGTTTAATGACCCCTCAGAGGATTCAAGCCATGAGAGCTGAGCAATAGCTAGTATCTTTATTTGTAATTTCAATTTATTTGTATTTTCAGTAGAGTAGGGCTCACTTTGGGGGTCCAAATAGCAAGATAGGTTAGAATAATGTGTCTTTAGCAAAATAGGGGAGGTGTGTTTATCATTGTAGGTTGAGTAGAGCCTTTTAGGGTAGGAAGTTGACCTAGCTTCTAGAACTTTGCTCCTAGGGTGTGGCATTGACTTTAGTCAATACCTTAGCAGCCCCCTCTTTTGTGTATTCCTCATCCTACCCTTGCTCTTTGCTCTCCAAGGCACTTGCACCTATAAATAAGGGTGCTTGTCTCATTTTTTTAAGATCAATTTATATGAGTAAATGCTGCCAAAATTATGCTAGCTTCTACTCTTTGTCTAGTTTCTCTAGGTTAGACACTTTGATCTTCATTTTCACCTTCCTCCAAGTGACTTGGCCTAACCAATCATTCTCCATACCTTTCATGCACCTACAAGGAATCCATAGCTTTATATGAGCCATCGTTGATGCATCACCTCCATTACTTCCGCCACCTTGTCACCTCATTTTTACAAGAAGAACATATGGTCATGAAGAACAACCTATCATTTGGTATCATGAGCTTAGGTTCTTCAAGAGATAAGTCATTTCTCTTCATTTTATTTTTGTGTTGTTCTTATTCCATGTTGTTCATCATATCCTTGATTGTCGTGCTGTTTTTTATATTTATTTTAGTTTGAGTTGCTGTTTGGAAATTTCTATTTGGTATTTTGGTTCAACTTGATCTTGAACTTCCATTTTCAAACTGTTTTAGGTTCCTTTTGTGTTGGCTGTTCTGTTTTTATTTTATTTGAGTCTTATTGATTTTTTTTAATCGGTGCAAAGTGTTTGTGGTTGAGTCATTTTGATTTTTGAATCCATAAAAGTTTTGTCAAAGTCATGTTCATCCTACAATACCATAAATTCCAAGTGGTGCCTTTTATTGTTGATTTGGTTGCTTGAGTTTATTTTGAGTGCAGTTTATATTTCTGTTTTTGAAGCTTTGGTGCCTTTATATTTTCATATTTGAGTTCATACTTTTTTTTTAGTTCCATACAAGTTCGTTTCCAATAATTTCCATTGTGTTTTTGAAATTTCTTTACCGTTTTCTAATTCCAAGTTAGGATTTTTTTGTTTTCATTATTACTATGCTGGCTGGAAACATTCCACCCAAAATTTAATTCTGTGGTTGGAAAATTCTGAAATTTTATATTTGAGTAGCTTGATGTGTTGAGAAAAATTGAAAAAAAAGAAGTACATCAAAATTAAAAATACAAAAAAATGATAAATGAAATACGAACAGAGTGCAAAAATTCTAATTTTGGAAAAACGGTGATGTGGCAGTGATTTCGGAAAAATTATTATAATTATTTGGCTCACTATTTTGGTGAAATTCCAACGCCTATTTTGAGTTAAAACATTGAAGTTTCTGTGGTTAAAATTTCAAGCTCAAATTTGAAGTTTTCTGTCCAGCATAAATTTTGGAAGTTGTGAAAAATTTACACAAAAAATAATTTGTAATGCTATTTTGGTTTTATTCATCTGTTCTAGTTACATTAACTAGGATTCCACATTGTGTGCTACCTTTTCTTGTGCGCCTTAATTTTTTGCTCATCAAATTTTATTGAATACTCTTTCAAATCTTGTCAAATATCAACTCCATTTGCAGTAGTCTTTGATTTTAAATTTGAGTTTTGTTGCTTTAAAACTTGTTTGACCTCTCTTTGGTGGATTTGACCTAAAAAGTGTTTTGATGAGTGTGGAGCTAAAATTTTATTTTGGTGAAAGCCATATCACTAAGTTATTTAAATTTAACGATTTTTATTAAAAATTATATTTACTAAATCTTTAATTATTAACGCCGATGAAAATAATTTAGACCACCGAATGTATATATCTTACTTTTAAGAAAAAAAAAATATCTGTGTCTATATATTATGTAAAATTCACTTTTTGTCTTTTTAAATTTTTATTTTATTTTTAATCTTTCTAAATTTCAAATACATTACTCTCAATTTCATTAATAGAAAATATATATTTTAAAATATCTTTCGAAAGAAACAGTTGAAAATAATGTAGTAATTTTATAGTTAAATGTATTTTTTTAACAATCATTTCTATTAAAATTATTAAAATAATTTAACATAAGAAGAAGAAGAAGGGAGCACCTTCTAAGTGATGTGTTTCTACGATCTTATACAACCTAAACATGGCATGGTAAACACTGGGAGGCTATTGATGATGACTTGTCTAAAATTGAAAATGGTGACTCTCGTTCATTCACACCAATGATAATGAATAAAGATGACAATGTAGTTGATGATGTCCATGCAACCCACAAAGACCACATTGAGGGAATATACATATGAACATTTAACCCACTATGTATAATTTAGAAATATTTTTTATAATATTTAAGTATTTGTTTTATATGAATTTCTTTCGATGTAATTTAACTAATGTTTGTTACCTAATTTTTTAACACAGATATGGCTGACGATCAGACTTCGATTTCTTCTACCCCCCTTTTGAAAGATGCGCCAGAGGACGTACTAAACGTCTCGTATTGAGACATGCTAGTGATGAGAAGACACCAATCACCATTGACATCAGTACTGGAGTGGCTTCTGGTCCTAATGTTGATACTTTCAACAACTATCTTAGAGTCGTTGCTCATGAGAGGATCTCCATATTGGTAAATTCATGGGATGATGTGATTGAGATCGATTGAAACATGCTCTGGGAGAATAAAAGGTGATAGAAAACCCAAAGGAGGCAGTCGTCAAGGAGAAACATCCTGGTTCTTTTTTTCTTGCTTTCCATGCTTGTAATGGCCAAAATGAGTGACTAATTCTACCCTTTGGGATTGGGAGTAATCTATTCAAACTTTTATGTATTGAGGTGATATTTAAATATAATAGTTTGTTCTTTATTGATGATTGGTATTGTCATTTTATTTGTAATGTTTGTTTATCATGATTTAGATTCTTAAATTTCACTAAAAGTATCTCTAAGTTTATGACCCAAATAATAATGCTTAACATATTTGAATGCTAGAAATAGATTTGAAATGTTAATTGTTATCAACATCTAATAGTAATGCTAAAGATTTTTTATAAATATGCGAGGAATCGATATTTAGGAGACTCTCTCAATAATGTTATATGCGAGGAATCGATATAAATGAATTTTATATGGGCATCAATATCAATCAAATGATATAATATGATACAGCCCAAATAGCTACAAAGATGACCAAGGAAGCAAAAGACAAAGCACAAGGTGAACAGTCATCTCAGCAAACAATTCAAGACCCCACCAAGGATCACAAGGACCTCACCAGAGGAGCTGAGCATAAACCAACACACTAGCTATTCTTCCTTTTGGTATTCTTATAAGATACAAATATGTTGTAAATAATTTGGGGTCACTTTAGGGGTCCAAATAGCAAAGATAGGCTAGAATAAGGTGCCTTTAGCACAGTAGGGGTGTAGTTAGCATTTTAGCTTGTTCCTGGCCCTTTTGGAAAGCATTTTGACCTAGTTTATAGAAGGACAAGCCTAAGATGTGGGTTTGACTTAGTCAAATCCTAAGCTGCCTATTTTTTCTCTTTTCCTATCCTACCCCTTTAGCTTATTCTCCAAGGCTCCTTCACCTATAAATAGGAGGCCTACCTAGTGTATTTTTCAAGTTGAAAATTATAGCAAAGAAATTCTGCACAAATTTTGTGTTAGTGAGTGAGTGAGTTCCTCCTAAATTGGTCTTATCTTGTGGGTGTTGATGCTCTCAAGTGGCGGTCTCCTTCCACTCATCTTGGTGGTTCCACCCCATCAAGTGGCGTGATTCCTCATTGTCTTCATCTCTATAAGTTCTTCCTTCATCAATTCTTCCATTATTTCCATTCCATTTTCACATTTTAGTTTCCTTATTGTTTATCTTTGTGTTTTAATTTTCGGAGACTCCTTGTGAGTGAGGAGCATCATTTGGAATGACTTATACACCATTGATGCATTCCTTTCCTCCTTTTTATGATACATCATTATCACCATATTCATGTCTTTTTCTCTTTGCCTTATGGAAATGAACCTTCACATCTACTTAACCACTTGGTTAAGTTAATGTTCAGTGGGGATTTTCCTTAGGTCATCACCTTAATTGTCTTAAAAATCCAATCCTAAGCAAAGTGTCACCATAAAATGCTAAATCATAAAATCAACTCACATCGTAATATTTCTATGCTTTTCATAGTACAAAAGAGTAAGAAGGATGAACCCTAATCCCAATTTTCCCAATTGAACCAACAAACTCTTTAACTTGCTTTCTTTACAATTCTTGCAATCATAACAAATATCCAACAAACTTTATTATTTTGTTTTATATTTAGTGAATCTTATACTGGATAATTCAATTGTTCCTTGCAGGTTCGATATCCGTCCTTAGGGACAAATTATTACTTCTGATGCGGTACACTTGCCGTAAAATAGTCATCAACGACCTATGCCGGATCATTAACTCGAATCGGGTTAATGTTCAACAACACACTATCGCTAGGTTCGGATGAGAAATCGGTCACCCTAAACCCTAAATCCTAAAATCGTCAAATACCAAACACTTACTTGAATGTCAGAGCACCTTTACAAGTGTCCTCCTGATCGAAAGCTAACAAAGAAAGAAAAGCTTGACCAAAATAGTGAACAAGAGTTGAGGATGGAAAAGTAGTTTGACTGAACCTAAGGAGTTGAAGAAGGAATGAAGGGAGGTAGTGCTGACCGACCGAAACAAAGAAATCAATTGTTGAACTTGTAGGAGTTCTCTTAGATCCTTTTTTATTAGAATAATAATATTTTGTGACTTTATTTTAGCAGATTTTCTAAAAAAAATTAAAATTTCACAAATATTGACAGAAAAATATCTAACTAAACATAAAGATTTTAATGTCGTCACCTTTATGTTGTTAATAAGATAACCTTAATTTCCATTGTTCTTTAAATAAATTATTACACATTTTCCTTATTTTATCTAAACTTAGTATTTATATTTTGAAAACTTTAATTTTAATTATTTATAGTTTTTTAACGTTTTTGTCAATATGTTAATTGTAAATAAAATAAGACAAGTATGAATTTATTACAAAATTAATGGAAAATAAATATCATTTTATCAGAAAATAATTAAGAAAGTTGAACGTCTTTTAAAAACTAAAGATGAGATTTATGTTTTAAAGGCATGTTTAAATTTAGAGGTATAATATAATTCAATGCACCAATTAGAGGAGGAATAAAACAAATTATGAATAAAAATATTGAAAAACATATTACTATAAATAAGGAATTAGTCGAAAGCATGGTTGTCAAACTCGCGAGTCAACTCGTTGACTCGTCCGAGTTTACGTATCTACTTGTCCCTATCGAGTTAACTCAGACACAGACTTGTTTTTTGAGTAAACTCGATGAAATCGGAGTGAACTCGCGAGTCTAGTTTGAGTTGGCGAGTTCAATGAAGTTTTTTTTTTAAACCCAAAAAGGTGTTGACCTTAGGGTTTTCGCATTTCATTTTCATCTTCGTTGCACTTTACGGCTACTGTGGAGCTTGCGGAGGTGGTGCGTCTTCTTCTGTGGAGTGCGGCGGTTGCGGCGATCAAGCGGAGCGGTTGCAGCGATTGAGCGGAGCGGTCGTGCGGTGGTGGCGGAGCGGTCGCGGATCATCGTGGTTCGTGCCGTTGCAGGTCGTCTTGCTGTGCCGTTCGTCATTCAAGGTTAGAGATGGTCGTTCGTCATTCAAGGATAGAGATGGGTGGTGTGAAATTAGGGTTGCATGAAGTGTGAATTAAGGGGATTAGGGTTCTTTTGTTTTTAATTGGGCTGTTGAATAAAATATGTGTTGTTTTTAATTGGGCTGTAGAATAAAATATGAGTTTCAAATTGGAATTTTTTTTATTTAATTAAACTGCAGAATAATGTCTCTGGTTTTTATAATTGGGAAAAGTTGCTATAATTCTTTTTTTTTCCTTCTAGAAATTGAATTGAAAATGTGACTTTTGATGTCAATGTGGATTGTGATGAAGATGAAGATGAAGATGATGGAGGAGAGGATATCATTAAAGGATTAGACATAGAAACTTGACATTTGTCAATTTCTAATTATTTAATTTCTATGACTTCAACAATTTTACTTTTATAATATTTGTATGAACTTCTATTTTGAGACTTTAAAATTATATAATTTTCATTTAGGACTAAGTGTAATTATATTTTATTTATTTTTTAAATACAAGTAAACTCTTACGAGTTTACGAGTCGAGTCTACTAGATTCCCACGAGTCTACGTAGACTCTCGAGTTTGACAACCTTAGTCGAAAGAAATTCTTAAATTTACTAAGGAGGTATTACATATCTAAAACACATAAAAAGAAGCAAAATCTTTAGGATGAAATTAGAAAGAAGAAAAAAATATTTTTCATTCACTTATGGAAAAAAAAAATTATGACGGTCAAAAGAAACTTTCTTATGATGATTTTAGACCCGATATATGTGACATAGAAAGTCTGTATTTTTTATGATGGTTGTATAACAATCATAGAAAGTCTCTACTTTTTATGATGGTTGTATAACAATCATAAAAAGTTCACTTTAAAACATCATTTTTATGATAGATAATGTTTTAGCCGTCATAAAATATATCATTTTCTATGACAAATAATATTTTAAACATCATAGAATGTGTTACTTTCAATGATGGTTAAAGACAAATCGATAATATAAAATAATATTTTTTATGACAAGTTTAATAATAAACATTATAAAAAGTGTATCTTTTTTAATTTTTTTTATATATTCATTTTCTTACTTGCATAACATATCTCGCATAATAAGTACAATTTCCAAGCAAATACTTTTCAAAATAAAATCTTAACAATCTAGCACATAAATGTTTATAAATTTTCCTTAAAGTTAATATGTTCAAGTTCATACAAAATTGTTAACTAGTTCTAACATGATCATTTATAATAAATACTTAAAAAGAGACTTAGGTATGCTTTTGAAAAATATCAGGAGATAATATTATAATTTACTCTAATTACACATGGCACGTAGTTAGCTATCAATATCCCTATAAATAACTCTAACATAACTCTAACATTCCATTTTTAGTGTAGATTTACAAATAATATAAACAATATTCTTAGGGTATGTGACCACTAAATCCAATAGCAATGTAGCTATCGCTATGAGCTTCAAAACAAAATGTCTCGCATTTACTACAAAAAAAACTTGTAAGCTCTAACGATTTTACTATGACGGTTATTAAAAATCGCCATTATTATCTGTATAATACGATATTTTAATAATCATTACAATTTTCCTTCAAAATGTGTCATTTAGAAATGTCATAATTTTCCTTCAAAATATACACTATCTCGCATTTTTTGTTCCCTCTATACCATTACTTTTTCCCAAATTTTTCCCCTCTTTGAGACCTCACACCCATTCACCCCCACCCTCAATCTCCAATCACCCCCACCCTCAACCTCCACTCCCAAAAGCAAACACACACTTTGTGTTTGTTTCCATGAGGAGGGAGGGAGTAATTTTTGTGTTTGTTTTAAGGGTTTTGAGGGTGGGGGAATGGATGAGAGAGAGGATGAATGAATTTTTTCATTCTTCACAAAATAAAAAGATTTATGGGGATTCATGTAGGATTATTGTATTTTACACAAATATCATTGTGCATGCATTTTATTACAATATATAAAATTAAATATTACATAAATTTATTTATTATTTATAATTTCAAAAATATTTAATTATACTATTAATAACAACATACAATTATAAATAATGAAAATAATAAAATAAAATAATAATATCAATAATATATATAGTTATATAAAATAACAAATGAATATAATAATAAATATTATTTTCATAAATTTTAATATATTTAATAAATTTATTTTAATTTAACACAAAAATATTTTCTATTATATTTTTAATAAAAAATATAAATAATTATGAATATTATATATTAAAAACATTTAATTAATTCAAATTTTTAAAAAAATCATAATTTATTATTTAAATATTTTTTAATAATAAAAATAAATTTGTAAATTTATAATAAATCATCTGTCGCGGGCTTGAACGCTCTCCTCACAACAATTTTGGTCGTTTCTTCATCGCAACAGGCACGTCATAAGGGGCGCGTACTGGTACCAGAGGCCGAGGCGGTTGGTAAGGATGTCGATGTGGCCGACGATGTCGAGGACGTCGTTCCAATAGGTACATCGTCACAGCAGGTACGATTTCTCTGATTTCGATGTATTATGATTCTTGCTTTTGTTTCTGAATTGGATTCCCAAAATCCTCCTTTTATTTCAGCTCAGTTGTTTTCTAGTTTCATCAATTTGTTTCAATAGTTGTACAAGCTTATCGGTTCAGTAGTAGTGGTTGAGACCCCTTTAATTTCTAAAGATAAATATTTTCAGATGTTGCGGTTTAGAAGAAAAGGGGTGAAATGCACAGATGAACTTTTGCTCAAGTTGTAGTTAGGAACTTTAAAACTTAAAACCGATTATATGATTTTCCTAAGCTACTGTTGGTGTGTGCTGTTTGGTATGGTGTTTTTGTGTATTTTTGTAAGTTCTATTAACATCAAAAGCCTTAGATCTGTCACTGCTCATTTGCACAATCATGGTTACTGATGGAGATTGAGAACTTTTCTGAGATGTGGAAAATAATGGTTGTTGCTGTCTTTGGTGAATTGGATTTTCAAAAATGGAACCTAAATTGGAGCATGTTGTTGTGGCGACGAATGCCCCGTTTGCTCTAGGGTCTTTGGTTCGGGTCAAGCCCTTGATGGACACAAGAGAACACATGTTATAGGTTCTTCTGCAACTACAACCACCGCAACTGTCAGAATTTCTGCTAATGTCAGAACTTCTGCAACTGTTTTGGTTGGAGCTTCTGCTAGAGTTGGAGACAGTTTGATAGATCTTAATCTCCCTTCTCCAATGGATGATGATGAAGGCATTTGCCAGTTCAATCACTCCGCTCTTTCGGATGCAGAGTTTGTCAAACAGTGAAGAAGGTTTTTCTTAGTTTGAACTTCTTTTGATTTTCTTTTCCTTTGACTAGTTAGGCCCTGATCCGAAGGTACACAATTTTGGTTCCTTTATTAAACTGCAATTTTAGATTTGTTTAGCTATTTGGATTATAACTTACTATTTTACTTTGTTACTTACTCTATACTTCATATTCATCTAATAATGTCACAATTCTTCTCAAATTCAGTTCGTAGCAACTTTATTATGTTTTACAGTTTGTTTCTGTAAGATGACGTTTCAAGTTAGAGTTAGACCATCTATTAATGGAAGAACTAAACTTTTTATGCTTATTCTATTTAGCTTAAACTTTTGTGCTTTTCTTTTATATTATAATAATAATAATAGTCTAATAGGAGGATTTCTCATTCCTGGGATTTCATACTTTAGTTGGGTGTTTTTCTTGTGTGATGGTGTTTTAGTTTTAGTTTCTATTAGTGTGAAGTGAGATAAGCAGTTAAATATGATTTGACCTTTCACTGCCTATTTTTCACTGAGTAGCATAATCGATCTTATCAATTTTCTCATTGAGAGCTATCATATCTTGCCTCTAATTATATATATATATATATATATATATATATATATATATATATATATATATATATATTTCACTTTTTTGCTTCCTGTTCGCTTTTTTGTCGCTCCTTCTTGCTAACGTACGCATGATAACTAAAAAGTTTTGGATTTTCAGGCATTTGGTGTCAAGCAAGGGCCTTGGACTCCTAAGAAGACATCATATTGGTGTCTTGTATACATGAACATGGTACTGGTAATTGGAGAAATGTTCCTACCAAGATACGTTAATTACCTCTCTGCTAGTTTTATGATTTTGTGTATTAATTATTTTTATCTGTTGAGGACTCTTAGATAATCATTTAAAAAAAGTTTATGATTGAAATATAACTGTGATCTAAACATTTGTCATTTGGTTTTATTGTTTTGTACAATTACGTGTTCCAACTTAAGATACCAATACATATTTAAACAACCTAAATCAAAATGACAGCACCGATAACCAATATTCATATTTTAAGGCATGAAAAATTGAATTAAATAGATAGGTAAAAATATAGGAATATATAATGACATGTGTAAGGGTTTATTACCTGATGAAGAAAATTTTGAATGTTGACCAACCAAAGAATAATTATTGATGTTATGCCTTATTACCTCCTTCTACCAAAGCGTAAAAGCATTCTCTTTTATGTATAATTGGTGAGTTTCATTCTATAAATACATAATTTAATTATTTTAAGTAGATTTCTTGGTATAAGCTAATTAAGCCATTTTGGTCTTGATACCCAAAGGATGCTGATAGTTACTTGTCACTTATTTACATATTTTTGTTTCTATGTCTATTTTGAATTTGTTAGTAAGTATGGAGTTCTATTTCTGCATATGGAAGTCTTGTTTTTGCAGGTTTTAGTGTGGAGAAGGTTCAATATAAGAATATTGTTTTCACAATTTGGGATGTTGCAGGGCAAGAGAAATTAAGGGCACTTTGACATTTCTTCGCATAATTATTAACCTTTTGGAAACAAATTTTAGGAGGATAAGCGAACATAATTTCTTTGGGAAGATACCTGATTTCATTAGTAACTGGACAGTGATTGAAAAGTTGAAAGTCTCTACCTTATTTCTTGTTGTATCATGCCAACTTTTTTTTTTTGAGATTATAGGCATATGCACGATTGCTCTCTTGAGGGGTCAATACCTTCTAGCATTTCTGCCTTGACAAGATTAAGTGATTTGTATGCGTGTGATTCTTTATTTGATTTATGTTTTGATAATAGAAGGTGAATATGTCAAGTGATTGTTTTGTTTATTCTTTGATGCTTAGAAGGATATATGACCTAAAAGGTGACAAAACCTCAACTTTCCCTCCACTAAATATAACCCTAATTTAACAAAAACATAAATTGTTAAAGTTTCCAGCAAAGGGAAATAGTTAGTCTCATTGACTTTTATAATAACAAAGCATAATTAAAAGTACTCTGATGTGCGATGCAGGCTTGTTAGAACACTCAAATGTTATTTTATTGCCTTCCTGAAAAGAATGAACTTGACAAAAGTTCTTCCAGTCATATCCAATTTTCACACTTTTTGCAGGTAAAGGTCTCCATGAAACCTTGCATTGAACATCTTTTATAAGGTCATGAAGAACAACTTTTTTAAATCTGCCTCTACGAATGTATTTGGCAAAATCCTCAGGTAGATACTTCAAGAAAATAAAACAATGTGTAAACAACTTAATATACAAAATAAGGATTGAAATATTAAATAAGACAAAAGTAAAATGTCACCAGATAACTTGATTGAGTCTGACGAAGAGATAACGTTACAGAGAAATGTTGAAAAGGACCATTGGTGAGTGGTTCACGACGTTCAGCTTGAGCAAAATGGTTAGATACCATTATTTGAGAAGCCTCTTGCATGTAAACATTAATATGAAAACAGTTATCACTAACATGTCGAAAATATACCTGGTGTTCTCCTTTAAGATCATAAAAATGACGTAAACTCCCCCATGCATAGGTTATTTCAGGATTCTCCAAATCCATGTTGTACATTACAACATGGGTGTTCCCGTTATTATCTGCCAGCAACCAGTGGTCACCAAGTTCATTTTGAAATTCTATAGCAAATGCGCGATCAACAATACATACTGTTATTTAAAAATCAAAATAAAAACTGTAAGGAAGTCATTGAAGTTTGGAAAATCAAATATAAAAACATAACCAAGAAAACACATACATCACCCTTAACACTCATTGTCTAAAACATGCCTTTGGTATCCAGTCCGACAATCTCCTTAGAAATTGCAGTTATTATCTTCATAGTAAATGAAAGGAAGAAATGAAGAGAAGAATATGAAAGGACTTATAGCATAAACAATGAAAGAGGATTCTATGTATACAATAATCTCAGAAACCACACCTATAAATAACATATTAATATCCAATATGTGAGACGTTTGGGTTTTCCAAACTGCAACCATCCATTCTGACGTTTCATTCTAAGCATTTCGAAATTAATTAATATTAATATTAATATAATATTTCATATTTTTACATTTGTAAATATTAATATATTAATATATAAATATATATATATATAAATAAATATATATATATATATATATAAAAGTATAAGTAAATATCATATATATATATATATATATTAATATATTATCAAATTAATATTTTTGTATTTTTTATAAAATAAAATAAAATAAAATAATATAATATATATATATATATATATATATATATATATATATATATATAATATCCTAAATTCAAATGCATTAAGTGATGCAATAAATGCTCTGTCAGACATTTATTGTACGCATGTATAAATGGGTTGTGCCTAATAAACAATTTATTGGAACTCATGTATAATAATAATAATAATAATAACAACAACAACAATAATAATAATAATCAATTTAAAGTCCACTAATAATCAAGCATTTGAGATTGTAACATACATATAAAAGCATAACAGATTAAAAACAAAGAATTAGAATCGATATGTGAAGCATGTGCTGCTATAGTTGACCTATTTTTATGTAACAATATTAAATTAAAAATAACACATTTTAAATAAGGCAACTATTTTTATGTAACAATATTAAATTAAAAATGAACACATTTTAAATAAGGCAACTGTTACTACATTAGACATAAGAAAACTAAAAAATGGAAAGAGGTTAAGAAATTACCAAATTAAATAAGGTTACATCCAACAATGAAAATATAAAATGCTAATAACTTAGATTTAAGTACCTGTAACATTATGAACTGTGATCGGCCAACATATTACCTAGACAAAATCATTATATCATTTAAGTGACCAATATTACTATTTCATATCTATATTAAGTAAAAACATAGAGTATAACACAAATAAAATAAATGGTAGTACACAATCATAACACATTTTCTGTCATGGCAATGATGTTTTTTATATGTAAAAAAATAAGATATTAGTTGTTCATACCTCATATGGGTTGTGTCACATCGTATCTTAAAGATTTTGAAATACTTCATTGTAAACAACATTAGTTGTTGAAGTAGTTTGTTGTCCGTATTCATCCAAAATTAAGATTTTCAAACCTTTTTTAGATTTTACTCGAGAAACAACAACATATAACTGTCCATGTGTAAATACAGGTCTTCGAAAATAATAATATTTAAACCAATATTTAAATATAATATATATAATATAATAGCACTAATATAGAAAAATGAGAAAGGAAATAAATTTAGCAGAAACAAAGAAAGAAACATACTTTATTTATGTTAGATAACAAAATTTAGTAAATAAAATTTAAATATTAGTAGAATCTGGAAAACCAAACAATACATAAACAAATATACACTTTGCCAATAATAGATTAACATTTGAAGAGATCAAAATAAAAGTTCAAGGATTGCTTCCGTGCAAAATAGAGGAAAAAACACTTGACTTGGAGAATAAATGGAGAACTCATACATGTTTTTGTTAAATATCATAAACAAACCCAAATAGAATAGAAAAAAAACTTGACCTTGAAAACGAAATATCACAAATCACAAAAATAACAACATATGAAGATCCAAAAATAATAGTACAATGATCCACAAACCGTGAAAAAAGATGAAGTATAAAAAAAAGAAGAAGAAGGGAACAGAATAAAACGTGTTTTGTTGCTTGGCATTAATTCCGAACGCAACATAGATTGTTGGAGCTGTTTTGCCATAATAGAGTATGACGTTAATTTGGAATGCAACAAAGATTGTTGGAACTCTTTAGCAATAAGAGAGTGAAGGTGGTTTGCCATAAGAGAATAATGGAGCAAGAGAACATAATAGATAAATATTAGAATGCAAAAGTGGGAAAGTAAAAAGTGTTTCAGATGCTATAATAATTAAGAATTAAGAATGACATAATAAGAATAAGAATAATGTAATAATAATAAGAAGAATAATAATATAATAATAATTAATAATTAATAATTTATTAATTTAATAATATAATAATAATAATAATAATAATAATATGGGATATTTATGAATTTTGGTTCAAGTTTATTAACCCTTCTAAAGAGGTAAGGATGAGTGCAATAGAAATACCTTTTTTAAAGTCCTTTAAACTACAATTTTGTAAATGTCGTGCTACGTTAAGTTATGAAGTTATAATTATAATTACAATTAATTAATTTATCATTTTATTCCATTTAATTATTAGGCCATATAATTTATTGCATGTTTATAAAATGATATTGAATGAAAATCAATGTCATTAATTTTGTTATCATTTAAATTTAAATCTAAGTTTATTTCCATTTAATATGTAATCTATATAATTTTTTTTATTCTATTAACAAATATTTAGTATGAATATGTCTTTCAAAATTTTATTGGAGAAAAATAATTAAATTAAAATTATAAATAAATTTACAATTACTTTTAAAATAAAATAAGAAATAACCCAATACAGATTACATATTAATTTGAAATTAAAATGAAAATTACATTATATTTTACATTTAATTTAAATTCTCATTCTACAATATGTGAATTGTTCAAAAACGAATTTAATCCTATTCTTATTCAATTTAATTCTTAGGCCTTATAATTTATTGCATGTTCATAAAATGATATGGAATGAAAATCAATGCCATTATTTTTGTTATCATTTAAATTTAAATCTAAATTTATTTCCATTTAGTATGTAATCTGTATAATTTTTTGATTTTATTAACATAAATTTAGTATGAATATGTCTTTCAAAATTTTATTGGAGAAAACAAATTAAAATTATAAATAATTGACAACAGTTTTTATTAAATAAGAAATAACCCAATACAAATTACATATTAATTGGAAATTAAATGGAAACACATATAACATTTAATTTAAATTCTCATTCTACAACATGTGAATTGTACATAAACAAAGTTAATCCTATTCATATCCCGAAATTAATAAACTAACATGGGCTTCTGCTTCTGCAACTTGAGATAATAATGTGTGTTTCTGTATGGAAACAACCATATAGAGTTGGGCACATCAAATTATGCCAACTACTCGATAAAATAAAAAATCTATAAATAATAAATAATACACAACAATGACTAATTATTGAAAACATGATTTTCGGTGTTTGAATTTTTTCAAGTACTTTTATGTTCATACAAAAACTTGAATTTTGAGTTGAACACCTAAATTTATGCCAACATTTTAACTCAATTGTCAATATTTTATAAATTTTCTAAATTTATCAATTTTTATATATAAATATCAACATTTGTATCAACATAATACACAGTACAACATAAAATGGACACTGAACACAATGCAAGACATTTTTTTCCAAAATTACTGTACTGGCACAAATTTGTGTTATACATATGAAACTATGCCAACACATTTACAAAAATGTCCCAGAAAAAACCATGCAAGACATTTCCAGTAATAATCAATAAATAATAATGATGAATACGTATAATGCAGAGAAAAGCAAAATGTGATAAAACAATAAAAACATAATTATAATTATATAAAACATTGTTTAAGTAGCAATGAAATGTAAGCAAAAAACCCTTACATGAAAGTGTCACAATTACCCAAATGCTACTTTCCAAACCACAATGACCCGAATGTGGTTAGAGGGCTTCTCACTATCACATTCAAATAACAGTTTGTCACCTTCTCTTGAAACATGTAATTCACACCATTCCCTCCAACCATTACCAAATTGTACACATCCTATTTCCCATGCATCAATTAAAACATCGCATGTGAACTCCTTTAAAGGACCATGGAGAATAATAGTAGTGAACATCCGTGACCAAATAAATGTCCCAAACGGAGGAGGAAGTTCCTACACAGATTGCCAATTAAAAAGATTCAAAAAGTTATGAACAAAATTCAAAATAATTCATAAATCATATAAAAAAAATTGAAAGCAACAGAAGTATCACCAGGTAAGGTCCATGGCATTGGTAGAGAGTAGTTCTTAATGTGAAATGACAAAATGGTCCATCAGACAGCGGTAGAGTACGATTAATGGAATCCATAAATGTTAAAACAGAAGATGGTGAAGCAATAATATAAAATTGATTCTCACCAACATAACGAAATATTATATGATGATGATGTTCAAATTGATAATACTTTGCTAAATCTGACCAACCATCCTTAATCACCGGACACAAAAAGTTCATGTTGTAGGTCACATAATGCATTGCACCACTACTATCTTGAAGAACCCACAACTCACGAAGTTCAGTTGCAAATTCTATTGCGAAAGTACGATCCACAAAAACAATATCCTTTCACAACTTGTATACAACAGTATGATTAGTTTTGACCATATTTTGTACCGCAATAATGGTAGTTAACTCTAACCGTATAAACAACATACCTCACCGTAAATGTTCATGGAGCTAAATATTCCCTTGGTTGGCAGCCTTAGTATTTCATCGTAGCCTTAGTATTTCATCCCAATCTGAATCTGAATCTGACATGGTCTGAAGAAGTACCTAAACAATACAAAAAATCACATTTTATTACCGAAAACATAAACAAATATGTAAAATTCTCACCTTTTATGTTCGGAGAATCGGCATAAACATTAAAGCAAGGAACTTTCATAAGAAAACCTAAAAAAAATCATTTTTATAGTGCGAAAAACGTAACATATAGAGAAACAACGATATCAAGAACAATGAAGCAAATAAACCGTAAAAGAGATGAAGAGAATCGGCAGAAATATCAGAAGCATGGAACTTTCATAATAAAACCCAAAAGAAAATATTTTTATGGTGCGAAAAGCGTAACAAACAGAGAAACATCAATATCAAGAACAATGAAGCAAATAAACCGGAAAAGAGATGAAGAGAATCAACAGAAACATCAAAAGTAAGGAATTTTCATAAGAAAACCCAAAAGAAAACATTTTTATGGTACGAAAAACGCAACAAACAAAGAAACAACAATATCAAGAACAATGAAGCAAATAAACTGTAAAAGAGATGAAGAGAATCGGCAGAAACATCAAAAGCAAGGAACTTTCATAAGAAAACCCAAAAGAACTCATTTTTATGGTGCAAAAAACGTAACAAACAGAGAAAGAATAATATCAAGAATAATGAAGCAAATAAACCGTAAAAGAGATGAAGAGAATCGACAGAAACATCAAAAGCAAGGAACTTTCATATGAAAACCCAAAAGAAAATATTTTTATGGTGCGAAAAACGTAACAAAGAGAGAAAAATCAATATTAAGAACAATGAAGCAAATAAACCGTAAAATAGATGAAGAGAATCGGCAGAAACATCAAAAGTAAGGAACTTTCATAAGAAAACCCAAAAGAAAACATTTTTATGGTGCGAAAAACATAACAAACAGAGAAAGAACAATATCAAGAACAATGAAGCAAATAAACCGTAAAAGAGATGAAGAGAATCGGCAGAAACATAAAAAGCAAGGAACTTTCATAAAAAAACCCAAAAGAAAATATTTTTATGGTGCGAAAAATGTAATAGAGAAAGAACAATATCAAGAACAATGAAGCAAATAAACCGTAAAAGAGATGAAGAGAATCGGCAGAAACATTAAAAGCAAGGAACTTTCATAAGAAAACCCAAAAGAACTCATTTTTATGGTGCGAAAAAACGTAACAAATAGATAAAGAACAATATGAAGAACAATGAAGCAAATAAACCGTAAAAGAGATGAAGAGAATCGGCAGAAACATCAAAAGCAAGGAACTTTCATAAGAAAACCCAAAAAAATTTATTTTTATGGTGCGAAAAATGTAACAAACAGAGAAACAACAATGTCAAGAACAATGAAGCAAATAAACCGTAAAAGAGATGAAGAGAATCAGCAAAAACATCAAAAGCAAGGAACTTTCATAAGAAAACCAAAAAAAAAAACATTTTTATGGTGCGAAAAACGTAATAAACAGAGAAACAACAATATCAGAAATAATGAAGCAAATAAACCGTAAAAAATATGAAGAGAATCGGCGAAAACATCAAAAGCTAGGAACTTTCATAAGAAAACCTAATAAAAAATCATTTTTATGGTAAAAAATCCTCACAATAGTGTAGAATGAAATGAAAAGAAATGATAAAAGACGTCCCTTTTTTTCCGAAAATGAAAGAACAAATAAGAACTTTTATAAACCCATAAATCCATGGCCTTTGCCATTTCAAAATTCAAAAATCGCCCCAAGTGAAAAATACCTTAAAGAAGAGATCTATAGTGGAAGTAAGGCAATGAGCAGAAGCAGTTGCCAAATCGGTGAAAGAGAAGGGGAAGAAGAGAGAAAGCTGAAAGGTTTGGCTCAGAAGTTTGGCTTAGAGGTTTGGAGGGAATGGAAAAAGTTTAAGGTGAGAGATGTGGGGTGCAGAGAGTTTGAGAGAAAGGGAATGCAGAGGGTCAGAGTGAAAAGGTGAATATGGGATGGGAGACGTGGTCAATTTTAGATGCGCCACGTGTCGTGCATTTCGAGAGCCACGATGATGTGTCCTGAGAGTGACAAGTGGAACAATTCCCTTTGTGGTAAAAAATATTTTTGAATTTTTTTTCCCAAAATTCTGTAGTGGTGACACGTGTAGAAAGTTACCTTGTGAGTGGGTTCTATTTGTATTATGTATAAAGATTGACACTGGGTTCACAATAATATTATATAACTTTATCTAGATTTGAAATATAGTTTTCTACATGAACAAGGTTATATTTTATTTACAGCCCTGACTTGGATATTAACTAATCAACACTAAATTCTTCATTTGTTATGTTTCAATTTTCAGTCTTTCTTCTTAAAATTTTCTTCTGTGGCCATAGTGAATAAGACACCAAGAAATATCTCTTTCTCTGTTATCGCGATATGTTCTAGAACCAATCCACCCGTTGGCCGTGAAATTCTTTATAACTTGGAGTCTTTCATTTATAATCTCATCTGTAATAATTCTTAGTAGACCAAACCTGCTAGAATATTGGTTTGGTACATGCATTCCTTAATGAGGAACAACTTTGTATACTTAAACTATTTAAGGAATAAATAGAAATATTAGATATAAAAGGTTATCTTATCATGGGACGGAATAAGTTGGGACCAAAGAACACTTCACATGCCTCTCTCCTTCTGCTGGTCTTCTTGACGTCCTATCTACGGACTCTACTTCCCTTCACAACCATAAAATAATACCTATACACCAATTTACTTTTTCCAGAACCTCTCTCCTCGTACAAAATCTTTAGAATGCAATTAGAAAAGAGAAAAAAAAAATATATTTTTCATTTGAGTAGTGATATTTTAACGTTTATAAAAAATTATAATAAATTTACAACCAATTTATAATTACATTTACGTAATTTGATTGATTTTAACTAATAAAATTACAAAATTATTTTAATATTAGATGTTATCTGTGAATAAAAAATTAATTATCTTATTTTAATGACTTTAAATAACATAATTACGTAATTATGTTTGTGTTAGATACCTTTGTTAAACAAAGATTGATTCTAAAGAAGATAATGTTATTTTATTTGTAGTTCTACAAATGAAATTTGTCTTTGGATTATGATATCCGTGCCACACTGAAACACTTGTCCCGGGAAAATTCAAGGCCCTATATTTTTCGCAGTCTTCTCCAAAGACAACTTATACTTTGATACCTTCAAGATAACAACATTAATTTATTAAAATTATTAATTTATTAAAATTATTAATTTATTAAAATTATTAATTTATTAGTACGTTGGGTATATGTTTTAAGGGTATAGAGTATCATCCTATCACCCCTCATTTTAGAACTCATTTAATAGTATAACTCATTTTATTATTGGTGTCAAAAACATCTTGTGAAGAAGCAGATCAGCCTCATCGAAAATGCTGCCACTTTTGTTCATTCTCTTTTCTCTTCCGTTCATGGCAGTGATCCTCTTGAACAACCAGAGAGCCAAAAACAAGCCATCAAGGCCTCGTCCACCAGGACCAAGAGGTCTTCCCATAATTGGTAATCTTCACCAAATTGACAGTTCAAAATTGAATTTCCAACTGTGGCAGCTCTCGAAGGTCTATGGTCCCCTTTTCTCCCTCAAAATGGGCTTCAAGCAAGCGATTGTTGTTTCCTCTCCAAAACTAGCCAAGGAGATCCTCAAAGACCATGATCTTGATGTCTGCACCAGGCCTCCCTCGCTTGGCCCTCTAAAACTCACATACAATGGGCAAGAGATGATTTTCTCTCCCTACAACGACTACTGGAGAGAAATTAGAAAAATCTGTGTGGTTCATTTCTTCAGCTCCAAACGGATCTCCAGCTTTTCCACTGTGAGAAAATCTGAAGTCAAAAAAATGATGGAGATTGTATCTGGGCATCATCGTTCTTCCAAAGTAACCAACTTGAGTGAGGTCTTAATGTCGGTCTCAAGCGGTATTATTTGTAGGGTTGCCTTTGGGAGAAAGTACGATGAAGAAGGATCTGAGAGAAGCAGGTTCCATGGGCTGCTAAATGACTCACAGGCTATGTTTCTTTCTTTCTTTGTCTCCGATTACGTTCCGTTCTTGGGGTGGATTGACAAACTCACCGGCATGTTTGGCCGTCTTGAAAACACTTTCAAGGCCTTGGATGTGTTCTTCCAAGAAGTCATTGACGACCACCTAGATCCAAATAGGGTCAAACAAAATGAAGAGAAGGATATCGTTGATGTGTTGCTTGAGCTTAAGAAGAATGGTCGCTTGTCCATAGACCTCACCCATGATCAAATCAAAGCTATCATCTTGGTATGTGCTCATGCTTTTCCACTTTTAACTGCTAAATAGGATGTACTTGGTTTTTAGGTTTTTTACCGATCTGGGGCGCTTTTTTTCTTTTTATTAAAATGGGGTCAGTTCTAAAAAAAATTATAAATTTTAGCAAGTCGTATCAATTTGGCACGATTTTATATGCATATCTCGTTTCAATTTTTGTTATGTCATATTGAAGTTGTGTCAACTTGGCACGACTTCTGCCACGTCATATATATATATATTTTAATTTTTTTGTTTATATATTGAGTAATAAGTTATGTAATGTTAAAAATTAATTTGATAGATAATTTTCTAAGAGTGTTAGTTTTAAGGAACAAAAACTTGAATTGAATTTTATTATTAAGCTTGTCTACGCGGACAATTGCTTCTATTCTGACCCCCAGTTCTATACTATGAAATTTTTTTGGCTTATTTGGAATTGAATCACCTATTTCGTTATGAATGCGTTGAGTGTTAGGTCATCCTGATTGATGTCGACGCATGATGGGGTCAGGTAAGAAATTTGGTCCCATGTAAGTAGACTAATAATCCTAATTTTGAACTAAATTAAATTGGACCTCATAAACCTTTCCAAATACAATAAATTTTCATTTATTTATTTCTAAATTCAATAAAATTTTTTTTCATTTTTTAATTAATCAAATAATCAAATTATTGTAATATATTACCGTTAAACATAACCCATACACGATTGTCTAATTTTTTTTTCCTTAAAATAACATTCTTAGAAAATTAAGTATCAAATTAATTTTTAACATTATATAATTTATTACCCAATATATAAATAATAAAATTAATATATATATATATATATATATATATATATATATATATAACGTGACAAAAGTTGTGTCAAGTTAGCACGACTTCAGTATAACATAATAGAAGTCGTGTCAACTTGACATGACTTTATTATGATATAACAAAAACATATTAAATTAGGACAAATTCTACTTATAAAGTCGTGCTAAATTGACACGATTTGTCCAAATTTATAATTTTTTTAAAACGGATCTTATGTATAAAAAAAAAAAAAAAATTCCAGAATGGTCAATTAGCCTGGCTTTTAACCATGCTGAAACTAAGAAATCACTCGAGGTGCTGCTTGTGACACAGTGACACATGTTTAATCCTTACTAATATTAAAAAAAAAAAGTATTGTCACAGGACATACTTGTAGCAGGTACTGACACAACTGCAGCCACCCCCGTGTGGGTGATGACTGGATTGATGAAGAACCCAAGAGCAATGGCCAAAGCTCAAGAAGAAATTAGAAATGTGTGTGGCAACAAGGAGTTCATAGAGGAAGAGGATGTTGAAAAGCTTGTATATCTGCAGGCAGTGATAAAAGAGACACTGAGGTTTTATCCACCATCACCACTGGTGCCAAGAGAAGCCATTAGAAGTTTTACAATAGATGGGTATGAAATAGAACCTAAGACAATAGTGTATGTGAACGGTTGGGCCATTCAGAGGGACCCTGAAGCATGGAAAGACCCAGAAGAATATTTGCCGGAGCGGTTTGTGAAGAATGAGATAGATTTTAAGGGACAAGATTTTAAGTTTATTCCGTTCGGTTCAGGGCGTAGAATTTGCCCTGGCCTTTCACTGGGAATGGCATCAGTGGAGCTCATAACTGCAAATCTTCTTAATTCATTCCACTGGGAATTGCCCGCAGGGATGAAACCTGAACACATAGACACTGAGGGGCTGCCAGGACTTGCCCGACACAAGAAGAATCATCTTTTTGTTGTTGCTAAGAAACGCATTTGAATGTAATAACAAAAAATCAAACAAAAGAACGCTTATTCCCATTATGCAAAATGACAGAGTCAGTGTACCTTTCTAAAATAAAATCATTTCCAATTCAATAAAATAATAAATAGAACATTTGGACCATTTTAATAGAGAATTCAATTCCTGCTTTTTATGACTTTTCTTTATATTTACATAAGACGACAGATAGGATTGAGAAAAAAAAAATTAAAATCTTATACATCATTCCTATCTTTATTTTTCTAATTTATTTTATTTTTATTATTTTTTTTTTCTGTCTTTTTTATCTTGTTCGTACAGATTTTTTAAAGGTGCAATTAAGAGAAGAGGTATGAATAAAAAATAATGTAAATTTCTTTATAAGTTAATTTAATTTACGCTTAAATTAAAATTAAAATTTAAAGAAACTATATATATAAATAGTTTACTATTTAATTTATAAATAAATAAATTTTAATTTATAGAAACAATTGTTTAATTTATTTTCATAAAATATGCATCCTTTTGTTTTATTGTCTCTTCTTCTAGTTTTCTATGCTACCATGTTTATCTAGTTTCTAATAATAAAAACAGAAATGCCAACTTTAATATACTGCTAATACGGATAAACTTCTTCTTCTTGTAGCTTTTCAACGAAAACGGTGTAGTTTTAACCGTTATTGTTGATTTGGATAAGTTTTTTTATTATCGATTTGGTCAAGTGATGTTTTATGGGTATGATTTTAAATAAAAAAAATTGTGGAAGTGTCAAACAATTTTTCTGTTTAAATTAAAGATGAAGTCATGTCCATGGTTTATGAATTTTTATATTGAATTGTGTATTGAATTGTGTAGAAGTCGCATGACAGTGACATAATTTTGCTTAATCTTTAGATAATGTTAATTAAAGTTGTGTCAACGTGACACAACTTTAGTGTAAAATAATATAATTAAAGTCATGTTATTCATGCACAAATTCAGTTGTATTATTTTGTTCTAAAGTTGTGTCACTCATGTAGAGTTTTTTTACACCTTCTTTATTCAATATAATTTTACTGTCATCCTTCAATCATTCCAAACGGTACAAATTCTCCAAAGCATGGATCACACTCCATCAAGTGGTATCATGAGCTGCATTCATGGTCCAACTAAGTTTGTTAACTTTTTACTGTTCAAAATTTTTCTCTCTCGTTTCATCGTTCCTTTTCTTATATTTCTACCGATTAGATTTCGTTTTTACACATTTTAATCGGTTCAAAGTGTTATTTCTCTTTGAACAAATCCAAAATCGTGAACTATAGATGTTCTTCCTGCATGTGCAATATCGTTTTATGTTTGTATGCATTTCCTTCAATTTTAATTGGTCAAAATGTTTAGATCTGTTTCATTTTTTGTTTATCATCATTCCTACTCATCTTCAACATAATGTACCTCCAAAATTGTCATAAACTCATGTTTACCGTATATGATTACAATGTGTTTGTTAAAATGCCACAAAGAAACTTGTTCGGTGTTTATTGATGTGTTTTTCTGTTTTCTAATTTGTATAAGCTTTGTTGTCTTTTGTGTTTTGTGTGTTTTCAATTCTGACTTGTTGTAGACCATATCAAGTCCTCCAAGTCTCTACAATTCCAATTTTCTTGCATGTTATGTTCTATAATTGTTGGATTCCATAGGCTTCTCTTCTTGAAACCTAGAGTTGCAAGTACAGTGGTTTGCAAATATTTTCTAGGTCACGTTCTATTGAATTTTGTTGTGAAATTTTTTAATACATTTTCTTCACTACATTACATTTTTTTTAATTTCTTTAGTTTTACTCTATTTGTGTTGATTGCTTTAAGGTCTCTGTTACACCTAGGGGCAAATTTTCTTCAAATGATTAAGTAGACCTTCTTTCGGTCTTAGACTTCATATTGCTTTTCACACACACACCCACCTATGTGTCAAAATTGTTTTGAAGGCTCTTTGAGATTACTCTAGCAAGCACTGTCTAAGGTAATCTCCTAGTTGTTGATCAAGGTTGATCATGAGGTTTGAAGAATCCAAATCCTATGTGTTTGATGATGGCTGGTGTTGCTGCTGTGTATGGGTGGGAACAGGCGTAGAATATGTGTAATCCACACCTTGTTTGAATCCAAAACAAGTTTGGTTTAAAAGCCTTTTTAAAAGAGTTTGTTTTTCAACTAAGTGAAAAACAACCTGTTGTTTTGTCGAAACAACCGGTTGTTCTTTGGTGAAAAGGTTTTGGAAAAGGCTGAAAAGCTTTGGCTTTGTTAACTAAGCTGTCAAAGCCAAAACAATCGGTTGTCCCGATAAAACAACCGATTATTTGTTTTGAAAATCTTAACAGCTTCTTGGTTTTGAATTGAATCTTTTATTTAATGTTTCTAACTAATTGCGCTCCTATTTTAAATGCTCTTTGACTACTCAGTTGGTCTATATAAAGTTAGTTAGACACTCTTAAAGGGTAAGAAACAATTTTGAGAAATCAAAGTGAGATTTGACTAAGTGCTTTCAAGATTCAATCAAGCTTTTGGATTTTCATGTGTGTCGAATAAGACTGGGTTGTAATTATGATCTTGAAGCTTTGTAACTCTCAAGTGTATCCTATTCTCTCTTCCTTGATTACTGTATTTTTGTTTGAAGGTTGTAAGTGCAGATTCAAAGGGCTTCTGAATTCTGTGTGGTGAATTGCCAAAGGTAGTGTGTTTCTTGAGGGGTTCAAGATCACTACTTTGGTGTGTGTAATCTGTGATTGATTGCATAGTGGAACCCAGTGGTTTTCTGGGAACTGGATGTAGCCTTTGTGATTAGGGTGAACCAGTATAAAAGTGTTGTGTGCATTTATTTCATCCTTAACTCTTTAAATTGCTATTTTAAGTTGGTTTTAATATCTGCTGATATAAACAACCGATTGTTTCGCAGAAACAACCGATTGTTTTTCTGTATTTGCCTTAAAACAGTTTCAGTTCTTGGCTAACTTGATTCCTTGATCTGTTATTTGGCATTAAGATTCATTATACCTTCAGTATTTGCGAAAATCTTTTATAAACAATTCACTCCCCCTCTTGTTTAAGGCCATATATTCTAACACTAGTGACTTAGTTTGCTTTTCTGGGAGTGAATTTAGAGAACTCTCCTTTTGTAGTTTTGAAGGACTTTTTCCAAAAACAAACAAAATTTGAAAACTTTTATAACATTGTTGATTTAAAACTTTTGTGAAAACTCTTTCAATTTTTCAATCTACAATGAGTTATCATACGCATAACATATCCAAAAATAAGAGAAGACAAGATCTTAAAAGGGAGTTTAGAGAAACTAGGAATAAATTTTTGGAATTAAAACAAATGTTGACTTAGTTTCTTAAGACTTCTGAAGAATCATTGAATCCACATATGGAGAAATCTAGGAAACCAACATTTTCTTCTTCTCCTTCTTCTTCATCCTCTACTTCTTCTTTTCCTACTTCCATTGAGTCCACTCCTTATTTGAATTCGTATAGGGTGAGGTCTAGTAAAAAGATAGTTTCATTCTACACCACTCCCCCTCCACATAAATCTTCTCTATCCAATGAGATGAGTCAAGCTCAATGTCCTCCAAAGGATCTCACATTTAAGTATCCTTTGAACTCTTATGATCATGGTTAAGGACATCAATCTTTTAAATGTTCTCACAATGAAAAATTAATTTTAATAACCCATGATGATAAAATTTTAAATGAAATTAAATCTTCATCTCTTAAAGAAGACATTTTGGAAACTGAAAGAAGAAAAAAATTAAAAGAAAATTCTTTGTCAGGAGCTAAACTAGACATTGAAATTAACTCATCTTCTTTAAAATATTTTTGTAAGGAGTCAATTAAAGATAACCTTATAACTGGAGCTGAACCAGACATAGAAATAAAATCCTTTCGAAATAAACCTTGCGAAGCATTTCCTAAGATAAAACAAGAAGATCACAAAATTAGGCAAATTCATAAGGTAGAAAAACATGAAAAAAAAATAACAACACACATACTCTTGGGATCCAATATGCTTATCTCTCAAGTAAGGAGTACATTGACCTTAAAATAAAGGTCCTTTCTTACATTTTTCATCTTACTTCTTTTGTACATATTTCATTCATCTTACTATTTGGTTGTTTTCACAAGTTTATCTTTGACCCTGAGGGAAAAAAAATAAAATCAATGACATAAAGGTCGTGACATCCCTAAGCTATACTCTAGATTTGAGGGGGAAATATTTTCAAGAGGGGGGGTCTGATGGAGGACCATCCAAACAAAGTCAGTCGCCACAACTCAAACTTAGAGAGGAAACACAAAGAACATAAAATTCCTTTTAAATCTTGTACAAACTGCAAATAGTAGACTAATATGTAGTTTTAGTTGATTTCTTGCTTTGTATTCTGAGCCAAACCTAGAGTAGGAATAACCCTAACCCTAGGAAAGGAAGAAGTGCATGGAAAGCTTATAAAAACCCTAACTTGCTACCAAACTAAAGTTAGAATGAAGCAAGGGGAGGCCTAGAAACCCTAACCCTATCTTGTCATGCAAGATAGGGTTGGGTAGCTTGCATGTCATTCTAACTTCACTCTTTCTCTCTTATAAATAGGGGTTTTTGCCTCTTTGTAATTTAGACTTGAATGTGTAAAGAAAATCTGCTGAATTTTTTAGTTCAAACACCTTCTCAATATCTCATTCTAACTTTGCTAGGGTTCTTAGAAAAAGAAGCCTTGTTGAATAACTTTCATGAGGAGCTAGCCTTGTCCAACACCATTCTTCACTCTTTTTCCATTCAATATAATTTCGCTGCCATCCTTCAAGCATTCCAAATGGTGCAAATTCTCCCGATCACACTTTGATGCAAGCCAAGACCACATGAAGATGACCAAGGACGACAAATATGAAGGGTCATCTCAATAATCAAAGGAGGACTTCACAAAAGGAAGAATGAGTCATCCACCTGAGCACCTAAAGCTCTTCCTACTAGTCTCCTTAAAGATTAGAAGATTGTGTAAATAATTTAGGGCTCTCTTGAGGGTTCCAAAATAGAAGAATAAGGAGAGTGGGCCCAAGCCCAACAAGCCCAAGCCTGACCCATGAGCTCAACATCCTTTATACCTCAAAGGATTACTAGGAGCAAGGCCAAGGCTTTGGGAGATGAGCATCAATTGATGTCTCTTTTTGTAATTTCTTTAGAGTAGTTTTTTAGTAGAACATAAAAGGAAGGTGTATATATAGGAATAGGGGGTGTCAATGTACAAAGCTAAGTCACACCTTCCATGTGACATAAAAAGAAGGTGTAGGTGTAGATTTAGGGGGTGCCAAAGTGAGAAACCAAGTCACACCTTCCTTGTGACATGTGTTGCACCAAATTCAAATGCTTCTCATTTGAATTTTCCCACCTTAATTTCAGCCCTCTCTCACACTATAAATAAAGGTGCTTGGCTCATGTAAAATAACATTGAATTTGAAGTGAAGAAACTCTACACAAATTGTGAGAATTGTTTCTCCTAACTTTGTCTCATCTTGTGAATGTTTGGGAAGCTCTCAAGTGGTATCATTCTTGCACTTATCTTGGATCAATCACCTTTCAAGTGGCGTGTTCTTCCCTATCATGTCTTCAACCACATAAGTTCTTCTTACTTTCATCTTCCAATTCCATTCCAATTCAATTCCAAAATATGTCTTGTTTTGTGTCTTCTAATTCAATTCGGTTTATGTTATTCATTTGAATTGTTTGCTGCATTTTGTTTCTGTCCAACTCTATTTTGATTCTGTTCTTATGTTTTGCACCTATTCATCCATTCATTCATCACTTTTAATTGTGTTTTTCCTTTGATCTTTGGAAATGAACCTACACTTGTTAAGTTAATGTCCAGTGGGAATTTTCCTTAGATTTCTCACCTAAATTGCTTAAGAATCTTGATCCTAATTCTAATAAAGTGTCACCTAATGAATCAATCTAAAATCAACTCACATCACACTCCATCACTAACCTTAGGAAAGGAAGAAATGCATGGAAAGCTTAAAAAAAACCCTAACTTTCTACACAAGCTAGGGTTAGAAGGAAGCAATGCCGACCTAGAAACCCTAACCCTAACTTGTCATGCAAGCTGTTAGGACCTAGAAAAAATTTAATTGGAATAAAAATGTTATATTTAAATAATTTCTGAAGATGTGATTATTTAAAATAAAAAGAGCTTGTAATAGAAGTTTCATGGTGGTCAGACCTCAGACGTCGCCCAAGGTCTGAGGTCAGCTGGTAAAGGTCGGTCGGGGGACCATACACTACAAGAAAAATTGGAATTACATACAGTCAAAATCCGTATGTAATACATACGGATTTATCCCTATGTAATGCAATAAATTTTATTTTTAATTTTTTCATTATTATTTTTATCTTTTTAATTATTTCTAATTTTTATTCAGCAGGCAGGATTCGAACACAAGTCCTTCCAGTCACCAGAGAAGCTTTAACCACTAAACCAGACAAGTTCTTCTGTCATATTACGATTTTTATTATACTTATATTAATGTTAATAATATAAATTATATTAATATTAATGTTAATAATAGAAATGAGAGGAAGAGGAAGAGGCAGAATAGAAAGGAGAGGAGGAAGAGGAAGAGAAGGAAGAGGAAGAGGAGGGGAGGAGGAAGAGAAGAGGAAGAGGACGAGGGAGAGGAGGAACACGAGAGGACGAGGAGGAACAAGAGGAAGAAGAGGAAGAGGAAGAGAAGAGGAGGAAGAGGAACAAGAGGAAGAGAAGGAAGAAGAGGAAGAGGAACAAGAGGAAGAGAAGAGGAACAAGAGGAAGAGAAGAGGAAGAGGAAGAGGAGGAAGGAGAGGAAGAAGAAGGAGGAAGAGGAACAAGAGGAAGAAGAAAGAAGAGGAAGAAGAAACAAGAGGAAGAAGAGGAACAAGAGGAAGAAGAAAGAAGAGGAGAAGAGGAAGAAGAATCCTCTTCCTTCCCTTTAATAATATTTAATAATAATTAATATTAATAATATTAAATCTTAATAATATTAATAATAAATAATATTAAATATTAATAATATTAATAATAAATAATATTAAATATTAATAATATTAATAATAAATAATATTAAATATTAATAATATTAATAATATTCATAACATTAATAATATTTATAATATTAATAATATTCTTAATATTAATAATATTCATAATATTATTAATATTCATAATATTATTAATATTATTAACAATAATAATATTAATAACAATCTTAAAAATAATAATAATTATAATAAAAATCATAATATTGTAAAAGAATTTGTCTGGTGTAGTGGTTAAGGTTTCTTTTGTTACTAGAGAAACCTGGCTTCGATTCCCACGTATTAAGGTGTGATTTGCACCTTAGATACGCTATGTATGCGAAACTCTATGCTGGGACATAAGAGGTCCTTAGTGTTGCATGCATTGGCGCACGAGGAGTTGGTACCGACCTGTCCTCGGGAAGGAGAAGCTACTGACGTCACCGAGTCATGTGGGAGTGATACCACAGACTTAGAGGAATGGGAGGACGAGCCCTCAGCTGGGTGTGACGATGTGACATCGGTGACCAGAGTGAGGCAATGTGTCCTCGTCACACACAAGGGCGATAAGAGATCGCCAACAGGATGAGAGGAACATCGGTCATCAACCAGGATGGGAGACACATCGGTCGTCTTCCTGAATGAGACATCGGTTGTCTGCCAGATGGAGAGAATCGGACATCGGTCATCTTCCAGGGTGAGGAATCAGTCATTGCCGGTATGAGAGGCATCAGTCATCGCCGGTATGAGAGGCATCAGTCATTGCCGGTATGAGAGGCATGGTCATCGCGCGAGCAGTCATCGGTGGATGGTTATCGCGTGATGTCATGTTTCACACAGATAAGGTGGGACCTAGGCTCCCAGCATGAGAACGTCCTGCATGCGCGACACGTAGACAAAAAGGGTGTTTCAGAATAGTTAGCATCAGAGAGTTGCTATGCGCAGAAACCCACGTGGTCATATTGTTCAAGGAAGTGTGCACGCAGGGTTGCTCAGAGAGTGGGTAATGGCAGTGAAGGCTAAAGAGTCGTTCGACCTTAAGAGCTGAGGGAATCAGCTCATTTAGTTCCCCTTTCTCCATTCTCCTCCACTCGAAGACGCGACTATCCTCACGTACCAGTGCTACGATCGGCGACTGCCATTGTCCTCCTGGGAAGTTACTCTGCAAGTTTTCTGCTCAAAGCCCTAAAACAGAGTAAGTCGTTTTGCTCTGTTCTTTGAGTCGAGTCTGAATTTAAGAGGGTCGTCTTTGCATAGGTTGTGCATACAACTCTTTTAACTTCAGAAATCGTCTCTGTTAACGCAGAAAATGTGTAATCTCGTTAGTTTTGTGATCGGGACTCTATGGTGCAGGTTAAGGCATCCTTGAGTTCTCGGTGGGTTTGGAGCTCTTAGTGAGATTTTACGCAAGTCCAGGTAAGGGAAGCTAGCTTTATTTTCAAGAAAACCTTAAGCTAGAAGATTTTGATGTTGGGGCGACGAGGTCGCCGATTTCAAATGTTATTGCATAATCCCCTGTTTTTGGACGTGATCGCTGGTTTTAATGTTGATTTCGAACTCCCCTGTTTTAGTGTCGTTTGAAACTGTTTGAGATTGAAATGTGAAATGCATGTGATATTGGAAAATCTGAACCTTGGAATGATTGTTGCTGTGATTGGAATCGTTCATTTAAGTGTTATATGATGTGTTGAATGTTGTGAATGTGGGATCAAGGCATAGTATTTTCAGGAAAGAAAATACCGTGTAAGATTGTGTAGAATGTGCATTGATCGGTGATTTCTATAATGAGATATCCTGACTCTCCTGACATAATGGAATCATATAGATGAAGTTATTCAGGCGTTGAGAGTCGATGGAGGTTCATATGTATGGGTAAGTGGTTTGAAAGATAACTATTTCCTGTCATACTAAGAGAGTGATGAGATTGAGATTGAGATTATGTTTATGCGCATAGCTGTGGGAACTTTACAGAAATGTAGTATGACAGGTGCAGATCTCTGAGTCTAGTCAATGCACGAGTCTTCCGGAAGTAGTGTCAAGTGTCTATGTGTGATGAGTCAGTGAAAGTATGACGTGAGAAAGAGAAATATTGAAATTTGATAGACACTTGATGGATTTATGTGGATGTTTAGAAGCTGGTTATGTTGATTTTAAAGTTTCATATTTAAAGTTAGTTTTTAAAAATATCTAGCTTACCCCTGCGTTTTGTTTTGTGTTTGTTTTCTTTAAAACTGTGATGATCGTCTGTAATTTACACGGGAGCAGATGATGTTGCAGGCAGTGGAGCTCCTCAGTGAGTGGATGGACAAGGAGATCGCCTGTTCTTGTGCTGTAGTTTATTTTATTTTGAAACTGGATGGTTATGTATTAAAATTCCCTAGAGAAGGGATATTATTTTGAAATACAATGTACTGATGGATGTATTTTATTATATATTCATATATTAATTTTGATATTATTGTTTTACCTTTATTTTATTATATAAATAAGAATAAGATATTTTAGGGGCGTTACACAAGCTAGGGTTAGGTAGCTTGCATGACACACTAACTTCACTTTTTCTCTCCTATAAATAAGGATTTTCTACTTTTTGTAATGGAGAATTGAATGTGTAAAGAAACTCTGTTGAATTTGAGTTCCAACACTCTCTCAACGTCTCACTCTAACTCTTTTTGGAGTTCATCAACCCTAACCTAGGGTTTTTAGAAGAAGAAGACTTTTTCTATAGCTTCCGTGAGAAGTTAGCCTTGTCCAACATTGTTCTTCATTTCTTCTCCCTTCAATATTCTTTCGCTACCATTCTTCACTCACTTTATTCAGTTCAAAATCTCCATGGCATGGATTACACTCCATCACTACAGGGTTGGAGACTTGACTTATAACTTTAAATATGGTTTTACTCTCACCCATCTTGAACCTTTGAGTTCCTCTCATGATTCACAATACTTTCCACAACTAGAGGAACAAGTATGGAATTATAAGGAACAAAATGAGAGACTCACTCAGCAAGTGAAATAATTGGTTAGTATCGTTATTTCTTTCCTTTTGCCTGATGCACAAAGTGCCTTTGAACAACAATCTCAGCAAGTACAACCTCAAAAGAACCACCAAGGCAAAAAAGAACCACCTAGGCAACAACAAGATTAAGATATTGATTGTGCAGACTATTAGGAGCTTTAAGCTTTCGATCTTGGAATATGTTTGTAGTTTTTTTGGATTGCAGATTATATTTCAAGTTCATTTGACTTTTGAATTTTTGAAATATTTTATATGATGAGACTTCAATTATTTTATGTTTGAATTTGAAATTAAATGTGTGTTTTATTTTATGTTAGGTGTATGGGATGATGTTTGATAATAGATTGTTCAATTAGTATATGTTGGATTATTTCATATGTTGGATATTTGTTGGATATGTTGAATATTATACAGGTGTAAAAAAGGATTTCGTTTAAATGCATGAATTTTGGTGCATGGAGGATTACCTAAGAATTTACAAATGGAATAAAGTTGGTAGATAATGTGTGTGTAGATTTTACCTACAAACTGTAGTTGGTAGGTATTATCGACGGACTGTTGTTGGTGGGTATTAAATACCGAATGCAATTGATGGATATCACCGACGGACTGTTGTTGATGGATATGACTTATAGACTATTATTCGTAGGTATTACCCACGAACTATTGTTTGTAGGTAATACCTACAGATTGTTATTATCCACAGACTCATAATCAGTAGGTAAGTTACTTAGCCTACATTACCTATAATTTTTTTTTAATCATTCGTGGATAATGCTAATTTATCTAAGGATTTCTTTGGTAAGTAAATTTTTTTTTAATGTAGGGTCATCATGATGATAATTCTCCACATAAAAAAGTGATAATTGTAATACTTTCTTTTTAATGTACAATTACTTTAAATTGACAATACTTATTTTCAGATTTTTTTTTCTTCTTTAATTTACGTGAGAACAAAAAAGCTAAACTTTAATTAAAAAATCTATTAAATATTTTTATTGAATAACTTATTTCATACTGAAATTTATTTTATTACTTTTAATTTACATAAGTAAAACTAAATGAAATCAACCAAAAATTTGTATCATGACATATAAACCTTGTTAGCATTAAAAAAAACCTTGAAGAAAAAGTTTTCCAACATTTTTAAATGGTTTAATAACGTTTTTAGTACAATATTTTGATGACTTTTCAATTTTATCTCACTATTTGAAGACCTGTAAAAATGAGTCAGGGTTAATGTAGTCCCTTAAGTCAATTGATGACCTTCCATCAAATTGATTGGAAGAGAGTACAAAAATAATATGTGGGATGAGTAACAAATTGGCACGCTGTCATTGAAAGTTAAATTAACATGGACTTATTTTAAAAAATAGATTACATGAACTACATTCAAACTATTGAAATGAAATTAAAATAATTATCATAATAGATAAAGGCAAAATTATTAAACATTTAAAAAAAAGATAGAAGATATACCCCCACTTGGTAAGAGTTTTTTTTTATATTAAAAGAAAATTATAATAATTAGAAATTCTTTAAAAAATTGTACCAGTTAGAGTTCTTAAAATCTTCAGAAAAAAAGTAATGCAATATGACATGTCTTTTTCATCAACTACTTTTTTAAAAAAAGGTTAAAATTATTCATGAAAGTACGCTATTTTTACTTTAATGATGCGTTGTTAAACAAGACTTATATCCATCCTTCTATTTTTTAAAAAGAGTTGCTCCTGAATTTTCTAAAATTCTTATACTCAAGAATTTATTCACTATCCATTCATGGTTCTTAACATGATAACATTAATTTGAGGGAAACTAATGAGTGGAATACTGTGTTCAACATGGTCAAAGACAGTATCCCCAAATAAAAGTGTAAGCAGCAATTTTAGTTAAACTGAAAGCAACACATGATTTGTAAATTCTAAGCACAGACAAATCCAGATGGAACCTTCTTCCCACAAGCATTAATGAGCAAAGTAAGAGCGACAGGAACTTTGAGCTTCACAGATCCCAACACATTGGCTTTAATAGCAGTGCACAAACACAGTGCCGCTTCAAGATCAGCGAGACCTTTCACAACGGTGCAGCACTTCTCGCTTGGTTTACTCCCAATTACTTCTTTTACCAACCCTAACCAACTTCCACAAACGCCAAACTTTAGCGTATTCATGGGGCATTTATGCGGTGCAGTGGAAGGTGGAATAGTGGATTTTGGAGGACAAGGGAGATTATCCGATGCAATACAACTGATGAAAAGTAAATTGAGCAGGATAAAACTGCAACCCAACTTTAAATCCTTTGAATTCATTTTCTTCAAACGCAATTGACATCATGGAAAGAGAAGATATTCAAGTTAAAATGACAAGATATGGCACTTTCTAACTAGTTGGATTTCGCAAAAGGATAGGCTGTGTTGAATTTGTGGCCTAGAGTGAACCATGAATGGATAGTGATCTATCTAGCTTATTTTTGTCCCTTGTAGTTGGCTTTGGCATCAAATAATATGTTCAAACTGTACACTATTTTACTCTAAGAGTAAGTCTAGACATATAGGATAGCTCTTACATTATTTACTAGTTTGATACTATACCATAAAAATTTTATTAAATAAATTACAATAAATAAGATGATACAATATAAAATTATAAATAAGTAATTGGATTGATACAATTAATAATATAAGAATCAAAATGTTTTAAAAATATATAATCATTAAAAAATTTAGAATGTGATAAATCAAAAATAAATTAACGTTATAATTTACAAGTGGTATTGATGAGTAATGATTGAAACCTTACTATTGAATTGAACAATTTCTTCTATTTGTACCAATAAAGGTATTTGATATCTACTTATGTTAATTAAAAGACAACTAATAATATCCAGATAACTTTTTTAGCAAGTTTTTAACACAAGTTTGCACCTAATGTATTATCCTGAAGAAACGTAGTTTTATATGAAACTTATGTTAAATATCATTATAAAACCTGACATTTCAATTAGACTGACATTCCAGACCTCAATAATCATTTCTCATCAGATGAAATAATTCATTAAATCGAAAAAAAAAAACAAACATAGGAGATTATACCAAACTCGTGCAAAGAAATACAAAACTCCTTAGAACCTAGACAAAATGATATATAGGGAGTTTATACCTATTATGGAAAAAGTCTAAGTAAAGACTAGAGGACAAACTAGAATACTAAAAAACTCAAGTTGATTAGGAAAACCTATAGAGGAAAGCTTATTAATACAATGATTACCCTCCCTAAAAATATGTGAAACTTTAAACTTAATCCTTTTACAGAAAGACAAATATTTCATCTACTACGTATAGTCCAAGGAACAAGATGTAACTGCATAGAAGAGAAAGCAAGGGATACCATGGTAGAGTCACTCTCCAACCATAATTGACAATATCCAGCCTATTGAGCTTGTTCAATAGCAATGATAACTCCCATAAATTCAATAAAAATAGATGATTGAACATCGAAGAAGGAAGAAAATCCACCAACAAACTCTTCCATACTACCTCTAAATATTCCAGCACAAGCAGCAAGACCCGAAGAACCCTTGGCAACACTCTATTGATTTTAATCCAACCAACCTGAGGAAAAAATCAAACAATCTGGATAGGCTGCAACATTTTCTTTGGCCTCTTACTAATTACAAAAAAAAAAAAAAATCAAAATACAAAAATAAGATATGTCATTGTTCATGAATATCTTAGAGGAGTTTCCGAAAATTCTAACATGGTTTTTTATTATCTCAATAGTGAGTACTAACTTCTTCCTGAAACTTGAGGTGATTTCTCATCCTCCAAATCATCCAGTCTGGTAAAGTATTAGTCGCAAGTCTAATGACCTTAATGTAAAGGTACCAAACAATCTATCACCCATAAGACTATAAATTTGAGAGTTTTGATGATAACAAAACACTATAAGATGTGTTATATGTATAACCAAGCTCACTAATGTACAACATAAATAGAAACAATATATCAGACGATACATGAGACATATGTTGTTGAAGATAACAAAAGAACATACACGCATGATGAAGCAATGAATACATGTGTTAAAATATAAAGTTCTTACACCAGCAGACACAATCTGGAAAGGAGAAAGATGATGTTACCCAAAGTTATACTACATATCCTTACTAGATTGATGAAAGGAATGAATATTAAGCTGAAATCAAAAGCATCAGATGATGGTTGTAACTTAGCATGAGATGGAAGTGACAAAAGATGGCCATATCGTACAAGAGCTACACCAAAGGACTTATCAAATAGGTAGATATCTATAACATAACTCAATGGACCAAGCGTCATACTCCAATGTTAGACAAAGCCTAACACACAAATACTCAAAGCTAAACACATTAGACGATGTTGTTGGACGTGTTGGATGAAACTCTGAAAAGAACATATGAAGCATAAGTGTTATACAAACCAGACAGTGATCATGCGCTAGATGATCAATTGTGAAGGAAGTTTCCAAAATTGATCCTTTCATTTTATATGTGCTTAAATGTTTATCAAATGTTTTACGAACTTGTTTTTGATTAAGCTAAATTATCCAAATATTCATTGATCAAAACAAATGTTTTAATTGATATTTAAAATATTTTCAAATGAACTTCAATGAATATATCATGTGACTAAGATGTCCAAATATTGAAAACACTCTCTGAAATACAGTGAAAAAAATTAATAAATCTCGAATTCTTAATAAAAGATATTTTGAAGTTATGCTAAATTAGATATGAAAATTTGTGTTTAAAAAAGATTTCAAAAATCAGATCACACACATGTCCTATTCATTTAAAGGTTTTTCAAAATATATTTCATGAAATATATTCAATAGAGAAATTGTGATTATATTGAAAAAGAGTAATTATGTATAGACTTGAATATATTGATATTATGTGTGAATTAATATATGAGAATGGAAAGTATTAATATTTTATATGATATTCTAAGATATTAAGAGATTGTTGTTCAATGATATATTTGCTTTGACATATTGAAAATATTAATATCAATGGTAATCACAAATGTTTCTAAATGCAATTTTAGGAACCATCAAGACCCAAGAGGAGAACGTGAACAAGTTTCCTTATTGAGCATCTAACAGACATAATAAAGTTAATGCAAAGCGAGATTCACAGGAAGAAATTGAAGACATTCAAAGCTTCTGCAAATAGCAAAGATAAAGAGCATTAAAGATGCAAGCCAAAAGTTTTCATAATCAACGTCAAATGCAACAAAGCTCAAGTGGAGAATAAGATCAAATCCAAGATTTCATCCAACATTCAAATCAACAACGAATTTAGAAAGATTTTCAAAGAGCATTGAAGCAAATTACAGATGGCAAAGACGCGCAGATATCAACAAAGCAAGAGTTTTCATATCAAGTATCTACTGCATTGAAGTTGAATATCAAGATGACAATTAAACTTAATATCAAGTCACACAGATATGAAGGATCAACGCTCATATAAAAAATCATAAAGGAAACAATTCAAATTGTTTCATATGCTTAAAGATGCACAAAACATATTCAAAGAAAAGATTGTCATATTTAGCACCTGATAAGTAATGACTTTTTACGGCAAGTGCACCGCGTTGTCAGAAGTAATAATTGTCCCTAAGGACGGATATCGATCCCACAAGGAACAGTGAATTATCAAGTACAATAATCGCTAAATATAGAACAAAACAATTAAAAGTGTGTTGAAAGTTGTTATAATGGCAAGAATTAACAAGAAAACAAATCAAAGAGTAATTGCGTCAATTGGAAAAATGGGGATTAGGTTTCATCTGTCTCACTCTCATGTATTTTGATTAGCATGTCAATATTAAGTTCTTTGATTGAAATTGATGCCCGTATAAAAATCATTTATATCGATTCTTCGCATATAAAATCCTTAAGAATGTTCCCTAACTATCAATCTCTCGCATAATTAGAAGAACAACTTAGAACGAAGCTCAGACGTTAATAGCAATTAACATTTCAAGTCTATTCCTAGCACTCAAATATGCTAAGTATTGTTGTTTAGGTCAGAACCCTAAAAATACTTTCCAGTCAGATTTAAGATTCTCAATTTGTCACGGAAAATTAAAAGTAAAACAACAATACCAATAATCAATCAAGAACTGAATATTTTAATATAAGATATCACCTCAATACATAGAGTTCGAGCAAATTACTCTCAATCCCAAAGGGTAGAATTAGCCACGCATACTTCTAGCACCTTTCATTCTCCCAATTGGGTTACAATTCACTCTATGGTGTTTTCCTCTCAATCTGGCACCTAGGGTTGTGCCTCTAGTCCCCTACTTAACCTAATTTGCTAGGGTTGAGTGACTTCCTGAGTCACACTTATGGACTTAATAATAAAAACATAAAAATAGCCCAATTAATTTGACACATTCTTGTTGTTGAGTTGGACTTTTCTCTCTCTCTTGCATGTTTTGGGCCTTCCAGCTTTCTCTTTTTAACATATATCATTCTTCTTTAGTCCAAATCTCAATTCTTCTATAAAAACCTGCAATTAACACCAAATTTAGGAATAAAATGTTCTTATTCAATTAAAGATCATAAAAAATGTAAAAAGGTATAAATTCATAAATTAGGGATTATTTATGTAAATTAGCAATTAATACTCATAAGTGTCTATATTTTAATATGAAATATTACGGAAATTAGACGCTTATCAATAAGGAGAAGATGATGAACAAGTGCACAAGAATGAAGGATACTTAAATATAATTAAAGTCTGAGACGCAGAAGAATCAATCAAGAGCAAAGATTTCTATATCCAACGTCTAACGACTCTTTGAACAAAAATAATAATTAAAGCTTCAATGGTAACGACTAGAAAACTATATAAAGACCTTGAAGGTGAAGAAGACATACACGATAAGTGCATACAAGTACAACAATGTCAAAGAATTCATATTCGTAATGTGTATAGTCATTCTGAGAGAATATTTATAATTTTTTGTTACAAAACTTATTGTTTAGGGAGTAAACCATATATTGTAAATCCTTCACAGTGTGCAGATAACCCTGTGGTCTTTCACATTTGCTCTCTGTTCGAGAGTGTTTCTCATTTGTTGAGAGGTCTTGGTCTCAGGGGGAGATTAAGACTATTTTCCTGTAGAGGTGTGTAATAATTGTTAGTTGGAGAGGTAGATAATATTTGTTACCTAGAGAGGTGGATATTGTTTGTTACCTAGAGAGGTGGATATTATTTGTTACCTAGAGAGGTGGAGAGTACTGAAGTAATCCTATGTTGAATCCATGTAACTCTTTGTAACTTTTTTATATGTTGCGGTTTTATGGTTACATTTTGTGGGATTAATGGATGAAGAAAACTATATGGGGAAGAGGAAATTGGTTGGTGAAGATAGAGACTTAGAAGAGGTGAGGTCAAATCCTAAGTAATTTCAACCTAGAGACAAAACTAGTGCTAATAAAGAGTGAGCAAAGAAGACAAATTATGCACAAACTTGTGCAACATCTCTTTATTCAATTCTAAGATAAATTTACAAGAGGACTAGCACTTATAATTATAGTGCTAAGGGTAGCCAAGGTGCAATTTTTAATCCTAAAAATTCTTAACTCCCAATGGTGACAATTGGTTTCCTCTCATGGTAACAAATCCTCCCAAATTAGAGGTTGACAAGTGACCCTTCTTCATTGGTGGACCTCTCCATTGAGGGGATGACATGTGGACCTTCATACCTTCCTTGTCACTCCATTCTTTCTATTTGCACTCTAGACATTTATTTGTGCACCTTAGACAGTCTATAGTTGCATTGGGTCCAAGGAGACCCAAATGTAACTTTAGCTAGACTCTCCTTTCCTATTTACACCCTACTTTAATTGGCCCAACACATGGCCCATGAAAATTTGCCCAAAACATGGCCAAATAAAATGACCCAAATACAAGCCCAAAATAAAGCCCATACCCTATACTACTTTGTACAATTTTTACAAAACTAGAGAAACTGGAAAAACATACAACAATTAATTCTCCACAAAAAAAGTATTTTAAGCTCTTACTTTTTCTTCCAATCTTCTAGACATGACCCTTATCAAAGGGCCAATATGGGTCCTTCCATATGGTTCTGCATCAAGTACTTTGTTTCAAAACTCAAAATGAAAGTCTCCAAACATGTTTTGATGACAACTTAAAAATTTAGAATATGATAAATTAAAAATAAATTAATGTTATAATTTACAAGTGGTATTGATGAGTAATGTTTTAAACCTCACCATTGAATTGACCAATTTCTTCTATTTGTACCAATAAAGGTATTTGATATCTACTTATCTTAATTAAAAGATAACCAAGAATATTCAGACAACTCTCTTTAGCAAGTTTTGAACACAAGTTTGAATCTCCTAATGTATTATCTTGAAGGACCATAATTTTATATAAAACTTATGTTATACATCATCATGAAACCTGATATCTCACAATTAGGCTAACATTCCAGACCTCAATAATCATTTGTCATTACATGAAATAATTCATTAAATAGAAAAAAAAAAAACAAGCAAACATGGGGGACTAAACTAAAATCATGCAAAGAAATACAAAACAACTCCCTAGAACCTAAACAAAATGATATATAAGGAGTTTATAGCTATTATGGAAAAAGTCTAAGTAAAGAATAAAGGGCAATCTAGAATACAAAAAAAAAAAAAAAAAAACAAGCTGATTAGGCAAACTTATAGAGGCAAGCTTATCAATACATTGATTACACTCCCTAAAAATATGTGAAACTTTAAACTCAATCCTTTTACAAAATGACAAACATGCATTTCATCTACAAAGTATAGTCCAAGGAAAAAGATTTAATTTCATTAAAGAGAAAGTAAGGCATACCAACGTAGAGTTACTTTCCATCCATCATCGGCAATATCCAGCTTGTTGAGCTTGTTCAATAGCAATGATATCTCCCATGAATTCAACAAAAATATATGATTGAACGCCAAGGAAGGAAGAAAATCCACCAACAAACTCTCCCATATTGCCTCTAAAAATGCTAGCACAAGCAGCAAGATCCGGAGAACCCTTGACAACACTGTATTGACTTTAATCCAACCAACTTGAGGAAAAATCCAAACAATCCGAATATGCTTTAAATATGTCATAGTTCATAGATTTCTTATAGGAGTTTCCAGAAAGTCTAACATACTTCTTTATTGTCTCAGTAGCCATATGAGTACTATAACTTCTTGTTGAAACTTGAGGTGATTTCTCATCCTCCAAATCATCCAGACTAAGGAAGTAATAGCCACAAGTCTAATAAGCTTAATTAATGGACTTCCCAAAATATAGTAGATTAAATCCTCTAGAGAAGAAAAAGCCACCATTGGAATTACTTGTTGAAGTCAAGATCAAACTTGCCAAGAAACAGGACATCCAAAAGAAAAAGATAAGAAAAAGGCTCCTCATAATTATTACATAGCAAACAAATAAAACAAAGATTCACACCTCTCTACTGCACCGCCTTATCACTGGGCAATCTATTTTGTAAACTTTTCCAAAGAACTAGGATCTTGATCGATGGAATAAAAGATGACCTAATATTAGTTCCCTAATCATATGAAACCCCAATATGAGAGAAAAAAACACTGAGCAACTTTCTGATTGTGAATACCTGAATCCTCTGGCATCCAATTAAGGATGCCCCTCCCACCAAAAATCGCCACATTATTTAAATTCTAAATTTTAGAAAAAGATAGATAAGGATAAGAGACTACCTAAGAAGAACCAAACCAAGCCTAGCAAACATTAGCACAGGACCGAGGCTTGTGACCATAAGCGAAATTCCATACTAATTTCAGAAGATAAGCATTATTTTCCATCTAAAAATTAGTGACTTGCAACTTGCCCTTCGACTTTGGTAAACAATGAGCATCAATAAATTTTGGATCATCTTATAAGAAACTAAATATAAAGCATGCTTCGTTGAAGATTAAATATATTACTCCATTCATTTACTAATATCTTAAAGAATATTGTGTGAATAATTTTGTATCATCTTATAACAAACCTAATGCATAACATGTTTCACTAGATATTTCATATATTACTCCATGCATTCTTCTAATATCCTAAAAAAAATTTAACAACCCTTTTTAAATGTTTAGTAGAAGTTTCTAAGATTGCCATTAATGCTCTTTTTATTTTTCTGATTTTTTTTTTCTTATGAACTAAAAGTAAAAGAATTTAAGCAACAAGAAAAACAACGTAGGCAAATTTTGCTACATTGTTTTGGTTTTAAAGTAAATTTTGTGTAAAGCAAAATAGGACTACTTCTAGGAATTTGACATGTAAAGGACTAAACAAACCCTAAACAAAATATACAAAATATGGAGGGTTCAAAAATTAAAGCTAAATAAACAAGGTTGAAAATGTACTTGAAATAAAAGACTAGAACATGCAATAGAACTCCTAAACATTGATTCAAAAATAAAATTCACAATTAAACCAATTAAGCATGGAAAAACATGGATTAACATGGAAATAAAACTATCCTAAACTCAAGCAAAGATGGACAAAATGTATTCAAACATGAAAAAAAAGGATTAAAGGAAATGGCACTTAATGATCTAGGGGATGTAGGAGTAAGTGTGCAAAGTGTAGTTGCACTTAGAATTTTCGTAGCCTTCTTGAACTCAAGTCCTACATTGTTTACTTTAAGTTCTTTTCATATGTTTATAAGCTCCAATGTTCACTAGATAGATGCATAGCCATGTGAACTTATGTAGTAGGCCGTGAGATATTCTCTTCGCCTCTCCAATATTAGGGTTTTAACTTCCCTAATGAAGATGGTTGCATGTTGATCCCAAAGTTGACCCTCCTCTTAGACTTTAACTTCCCAAGTCAACTCTCACTAGACCCAAATCCACCTTTTCTATACATATATTTTTTTTTTACACAAAAAAAACCTTGATCTTATACATTTTTTTCTACTCATAATATTTATATTTTTACAAAATTATGAAGAAGAAAAAGATTTTAAAAATTTTAAAATATTAATTATCCCTGCAAAAAGACTTTACTTCTCCATTCCTCTTAACAAGTAATGTGGTGAGTGGATGATCTTTTATCACATTTGGTAAAACTTGTATAATGTTTTTGACGATAATCGTCAATTATATATTACAGCTTAACAAAGACAATTTTCCAATTTAACAGCCACATAGGCTTGAAGTGAGCGAACATAAGCCACAGATAATTGAAGTACAACCTGCTAAATCAATAACCAATTAGAAAAAGTATTTATACAAATAATTTTGTTTATATTATGTTAATCCAAATAATGTACAAGGAATAGAAACTAAAAAAAAAAAACTCAAGTTAATGATCGCAACCTTTAAAGTATATCTCATTTACAAAGAATAGAATTTTATACATGCAGAGTATAATTTTCTCCTTTTGTCTTTTCAAAATCAAATATGCTACGATGTGCCTCAAGTCTTCAACTTCTATGAACTTCACTTCTAAAAGAAAATAATAATCTACTACACCCCAGTGGGGGGTGCAGGAGGAAAACATGGGGTTGAAAAAGCAATCTCTTTGGTACGACTTTTCAATGGACTGCAAAATTTACACGCATACCAGATAAAGTAATTATAGAGTAAGAAAAATAATTAGAATAAGAGTCTTGGAGAAGGGGATAGGACTAATGAAGGCGTGGCGATCACGGCGATAGGAAGATTCCTCCTTCGCGGTATTTGCGTGTATATATATATATATATATATATTTTCCCGATATCTCTTCTTCACACATAGCACTCCCTAATTTTGCGTGAGATAAAAAATCAGACATCAAAGCAAATGCGTCCCCTTAAGATAGGCCTTGTATTCGGCTTAGGAGCCATGTTTGGGGTGGCAGTGAGTCGAAGTGCGAAACATTTCCAGTGCCACAAAACGGGTCATCACGGTCCCAGGTCTTGCCACACACAACCTCCTACAAAGGAAGCTGCACCACAGGAGGACCTACCTGCTGCAAATACTTAGATCATGTATTTTCTTTTATTCAACACAACACTTGGAGACAAATAAAATTACTTTTTTAAATGTTGCTTTTCTACCAATTTTAACTCATTCCCTTTCAAGATGAGCTTCATCTCATGCTATTTCTAGATCATAACTTTTCTATAGATATCTCTATTAAAAGTGATTTTAGTCCATTTACTTATTAATATTCTTAAAAGATTATTTCCTCTCACTCTAATCTGTTTAATTCTTAAAAATACTTTTAATCAATTCATCAAGAATTTTATATTAAAATGAAATATGTCATTTTATTAGCTAGTATCTAAACATATTGAAAATATAATATTCACTTGCTCAAACCATCTTTAAATCTAAATAACTTGGACTTACGTAAAAAACTTATTTATGTTACTAAAGAAATTAAGTCAATTCATTCTCCATATTTAATTACCACCTTATTAAATATTTTATTAAATGCAAAAATCTATAAATACAGTTTTATTCTTTAGGAGTCAATATATTTTTCACTCACTTAATCTTATATACTTAATCTTCTTCAAAACAAAAAAAAAAATTAAAATAAGCTAAAAAACACAAAATCAATAAATAAGTTAAACCAAAATAAGTAAAAATATGACAAAATTAATAATGTAACGAATGAAATAACAGTTTAAAAGATAAAAAGTAATCATAAGAAATGAAACTAATTTAACTATCCAACAGAGAATGCAATTAAAAATAAATCTAAGTCTGAAAAAGTATAAAACAAACACAATACTTTCTAATTTGTTTAATTTATATTTTTAAGGATTTAAATTCAAAATTTAAGGATATATATATATATATATATATGCGTATTTCAATTCTTAAAGTCTCTGATAATTCAACATGTTCCACACTTGGATCTGCTCCATTAATCACCGCAAGAATTATTTCTGTTTTTGCACAGAAGAGATTAATGCCCACAACCTTTTTTGAAGAATTGCTTATGTTTGAATCAGAAGGTTGCACCTTCACTAAATCAGATGAATTAATCAAGGCATTGTTTGCTTGCGAATAAAAATTGGTGCTTCATGTAAGTTCAGGCAACAATTGATTTGGAGTTGTTTGCTGAATTGTCCATGTAGCTGCTTCAAAGAAAATGCAGAACCTGATTCCTGTTCCACCGCAAGGTACAAATTATTAAATGGAGCTGACAACTCCTGCTGCTGCATTCAGAAAATCAGTTAAATAATGGACTGACTCAGCTGCTTCACCACCACACCACACTACACAGCACCGTTTCCAATTACCACTGAAAACTCCAAATTCATGCTCTGGTGTTGCAATGAAACTTAACACAATGGTTTCAAACCAATTGCTTCCCGTTGATTCTACTTTGGCTCACGTGATTATTATCAAATTCAATTGCAGCTCAGTTCATTGCTTCCACTACACCAATCTAATATTCAACTGCTTTCAAAAGTACCACAGAACACACCGTCTGTTTGAATAATTGCTTCAATGGAATCGAATGTAATTGCAATGCGGTTGATTCTATTGTTTCGGCAACATCGATTCGCGTGAATCACCAATTCAAACTTGAATTTAAAAAATTCACACAGTTGCATGTATCTCTGAAACACCCAATAGATTTCACCGAATGCAATTTGACTAATAAGCTGCTTTATAAATCTTGGCTCAATTGAAATGCATCGTCATTGTTCCGGTAAATTCAATCAAATTCATCACCAACACCGAATTCATGAAAGCCAACTGCATGTCACCGTACACACACTCAACAAAATTCCGCAATTCCTTCTCAAAGTCATCAATTCAATTGATGTAACCACCGCATCACCGTGGTTCAAATGCATCGAACCTCGATTATTATGATGAAATAAAAGTAATCATGGAGGATCATATGGAATGACTTGAGCATGACAAGGGTAATGCCCAGAAGATAGGAAGAAGAAGCATATCAAAATACTCTCTTTTTTTAATGGAGAATTAATTATTGATTGATTTTTCAATTTATCTTAATTTTATAAAAATTGTGAAAGTATAAACTTTATTTTAAACTCGTAACTTATTACTTTTTTTTGGATTATATTTTTGCATTAATTTCATGAATATTGAAATATAAATAGGAAAAAAGTCTAAATAAAATTAAAATTGAGTCTCCTAACTAACCTGTTTAAGATTTTGGAGTGCTCTTCAAATAAGCTTGGATGACACGGATATTTCAAATAAGCTTGGGTGACACCGATATGACAAGTGACACATACTCATAGACAAGCATGACCTACATGTGACAATACTTTCATGAAGAGCTTTTCTAGCCAATACCAAATCCACTTGACCTTGACATCAATTCCTACCACGTTGTAATATGGAGCAATGAGGATAAGGGTTATCAAATAATGATTTTTCTTTTTCATTTTAGATTTTTTCTGTTTTGGTTGTGTGCCAAGCAAAAGTAGAAAGCTCCGTAAGAGGATCCAACACTAATGAAGAAAAAACAAAAGTGTAGTGGTCTACTGTGTCTGCGTGAGGTACAGAGGATTTGGGGGTGAAAGTGTGGAAGAGAGAGAAAAAGGTGAAACTGAGGGGCGTGCAGAAAGTAATAATGGGCCGGTATCAGGTAGAAAATGAGATGGGTTGGGAATACGTGGCCAGAAAATACGGGTGTGGAAGGGAAAGCGGTGAAGGTGGGCTGAGAGGTGCGTGATGTAAGAGATGGGGTGCGAGAAGGAAAACAATGAAGGTGGACTGAGGGTAAAAAGGGAAGTGAAGAAAATATAGAGTTGAGAAGAAGGGAAACTGAGGTTCAAAAAGCAGCAGCAAGGATTTTTTTTAATTAAAAAAATAAAATAAATAAAAATTATTTTTTGTTTGATTTGTTGTTTTTTTTTTCTTTTTTTTCCCTTTTTGTTCTATTTCTTTTTTTTTTCTGGTGCCGTTTTTATCATTTTATGATTTTTGTCTTTTTTATTTTTTTTATTTTCTTTAATAAATTTTGTTTAGTGCAAACTTTATTTACCCAAACAAAATCGGGTGTGTACAAAATCGGGTGTTGACACACGCAGATGGCAAAGATCAAGCAAACATGATATATTAGGAAAAGAGATACAATAAAGGTCATTTCTAGAAGGCTAATAAAGGAATCAAAGATGAAGTAGAAGGACGGAAAGAGTAGATACAATTCTTTCGATCTTCCGGTGCTTAATATTGTGCAAAAACCTTGTAATTCTTCACACGTGAAGTTACTCCAGTGAGATTGAACTACTCTCCATTTGAGAGTTTTTTCTTATTATGTTTTGTGAGATCTTACTCAGGGGAGGTTAATATGGTATAACTAAAAGTGATTTGTGTACTCGTTTTAACTAGGAGTGATTTTTGTACTCATTTTAACAAGAAGTAATTTGTGTACTCGTTGTAACAATCAATTTATTTGATTTAGTGGATCCTTTTGAACATTTTGCTTAAGCAAGAATTAGACATAGTCCGTGAATTTGGGTGAACCGGTATATTGTTACTTTGTGTTATTTATGTTTCTTGTACCTAAATGGTTTAGTCAAGTCTTCTACAAAAAGAGTCATAGAATCAATTCAACCCCTGCTTATAGAATCAATTCAACCCCTTCTAAAGCAAGTTATTCCAATATGAAAGAACAATGAAAAATGCTACATGTATTTTTTTTTTCATTCTATTACTTTTTTTCCTCAGGGTGGTTTCATATGAATATTATATTCCCCCAACTAAAATTTTTCCCTTATGGAAGCTTCTACATAATAGATTGTCCACTAATATTGACTTTTAAAAAGAAGAATTACTTTTTATTTTATGTGTAGCGTTTTGTCCTCATTGTAATGAGATTATTCTTTGACCATTAAATTGTCGGCACGGCTGCAAATTCCTTTCCCAAGTTTTCTTTTTTTTAATATTTTGTAGATGTATTCATTTTTATTAATGTTGCAGTTAACCCAATTATAAAGGATATAAGGATTATCGTTGTTGCATGTATCTTTTAGATTCTCTAGAGAATGAGAAATCACACCAGATTTAAAAAAGATGAACGTTCAAAGTGCTCTTACTAAAATTCAATGTTATATGAATAATCAAGTTATTATTCTAAGAAAAGTATGAATAATGATGCTATAGATTTTGTTATTTTAAAGTGTTATGATATGTTTAATAGTCTCACCTCGCTTAATAGTCCAGGTTAAGAAAAATTTAAATACACTTTTCTCCCTTAACCCTTCGAGGTGCCTTTAAAACACAAAATCGTGACGGACCTTTGAGCTCCAAAGCGAACAATACTTCAGATGTGCTGATTGACTTTAGTGATGTTATCTCAAGAGACTTGAGGTCAGAACATTGGTGTCATTTATGGGAATGGAAAAGTGGTTACAAAGACGAACCCTCATTCCCTTAGTCCTCAATTGGGTGTTTGTTCCGATGTGCTCAATAGTTCCACATCACTTGGAATTCGAGGCCAAGGAAAATTTAAATACATCTTTCTTCCTTAACACTTCGAGGCGGATTTTAAGGACAAAACCGTGACGGAGCTCCAAGCTCCAAAGCAGACGATACCTCAAATGTAGTAATTGACCCTAGTGATGTTATCTCAACAAACTTGAGATCAAAACATAAATTATTTTTATATTCAAACAAGGCCAAGAAAAGATACCATTGTCTGTGAGATTAATTGGTTGGTGTCAAGTGCAAGGTGGGTTAAAGTTAACATGGATGTTGTTGCTCGAGGTTGTTGAGGACATGCGAATGAAGATGGTGTATTCTAAGGTAGTCATGGGGAATATATTGGGGATTTCTTTGCCTATTTTAGGATCATAAACTCTTTGTATGTGAAGCTTATGGCAACCATTTTGGCTGTTGAGCATGCAGACATTGGTTTTAAAAGGTTATGACTTGAATATGATTTTATAATGGTCATTCAAGTATTTTCTAATAAATTATTTGTTCCTGAGAATTTGAGAGGTAGTTGGTTGAAATGCACCCAAATATGCAGATAGATGAATTTTAAAGTTTCATACATTTATAGATAAGGAAATAGATGTGAGGGATAACTTAGATAATTTAGAATAATTAATACGTAAGATTTATTTAGTTTAATATTTTGTTTAGGTTCGGCCTTGCAAAATTTAAATTTGGTTTTTTTTTTTTGACGTATTGTTTGTTTCTTTATTGGTTTGATTTTGTCCCATGTGTTTGTATTTTTCTTTTCTTTTTATAACTATTACGAATGATGGCATATGATTGATAACTATCCCGATTGGCATATTGGCCACTCGACTTGTGCCCCTATCTGATAACACAATTTGCTCGGTCAATCAGTCTACAACTCTCTTGGTCCTGAAGAACTTGCGAATTGATCTCAAGATGCATGCCTCGCGGATGTGACAACCAGTAGATTTTCATAAAATAAAACAACAATATGGGCTGATAAAAATACCCAAGTCCAAGTGAAATCCCAACATTTTTCATGGTCCACTACGAAGCCCACCATAGATGTATATAAATAGATGTCCAAGGGACAAGTAAAAGGTAGCTGAAATAACATTAATAACTTGTTTAAACACACAAAACTGACTTGAGCGTTGAAGTATCTTTACAGGTACACTTCCTCCATTTACTGAGACATGTTGAATGAAAGGCCAAGAACATAGCTGAAAACGATAGTCAGGATCTGAACAAGACAAGGCAAATGGGTTGTAACGAGAAGAGTGTGAAGTAGAGAGGAAAAATTGGTTAGGGTCAACCATTAAATTTTCAGCATTGCTACAAATTCCTTTCCCGAGTTTGGTCTTTTAAATTCTACGGTGTATTAATTTTTATTATTATTGCAGGTAGCCCAATTATAAAAGATATGAAATATTATTGTTGCAGGTAGCCCAATTATAAAAGATATGAAATATTATTGTTGTGGCATATATCATCTAGATGCTCTCGAGAATGAGAAATCACACTAAATTTTAAAAAAAAAAAGAAAAAAAATTAATGTTCAAAGTGCTTTTTATAAAATTCAATGGTATATAAATAATCAAGTAATTATTCTAAGAAAAGTAAAAATAATGATTTTATAAATTTTGTTATTTTAAAGTATTTTGATATTCAAATGACGTCAAGAAAAGATACTAAAGTCGTTCATTGGTTGGTGTGAAGTGCAAGGTGGGTTGAAGTTAACATGGTTGTTGCTGCTGAAGGTTGCTCAAGACATGTGGATGGTGATTGTGTATTACAAGGTAGCCGTGGGGAATATGTTAGGATTTCTCCACCTATTTTGGAATTAGAAACTCTTTGTATGTGAAGTTTATGACAACAATTTTGGCTATTGAGCATTCAGACATCCTTGATTTTAAAAGGTTGTGGCTTGAATATGATTCTATTGTGATCATTCATGATTTTCCTAATAAATTACTTGTTCCTTAGAGTTTGATGGGTAGATGGTTAAATTGCACTTAAATATATGACGGGAGATGAATTTTAAAGTTTGACACATTTATAGATAAGGCAATAGATGTGGGGATAACTTAGCTAATTTGGAATCATTAATAAGTCAGATTTTAGTTAGCTTAATGTTTAGCCTCCAATTATTAGTTTAGATTTTTTTCAAAATAGTTTGGCCTCCCAAAATTTAAATTTGGTTGATTTGTTTTATGGAAATATTGTTTGCTTCTGTATTGGTTTGATTTAGTCCCATGTAATTTTATTTTTTTTATAATTTAGAGGTGTTTGTCTAAATAGAATGTCAAAATTTTATAATGATCACTATGTGAGTTTTAATAAAGAAATTTTTTTTACTAAAATTGTTAAAAAAGTATTAATATTGATGCTATACTTAATGATGTTGTACTTTTAAATACTAATAAAAAAACCAATTTTTGGTTAACTTTGCGGGATATTTATGTATGAAAATATTTTTATATATTTGCAGAAATTATGTTGTTCGAATAATGTAATAAAACATACTATTTTTTAAATACATGTTTATGTTTTCTTACGTTAAAATGTATATATAAGGGTCTTTAGCTTAATGTCCCAAAACCTAAATTCGGAGGAACAACTGATTGCAAGATTGTTTTAATGAAATATAGTTCTGTTTGGGTAGAGTGTTTTTAACAGTAAAGAAGCATAGTTTGGAAATTATTTTAGTGAGTTTTCATAAAACTTCAATTAGAATATATATGGGTCATACACAGTCAAAGAAATGCCTCACGCATAAGTGAAAGACTACACATAATTCACAATTCTAACGTTATAAATCTAGTATGTAATTCTTTAATAATATAAACACAATTAATAATTAAGAGTTACAAGTCAATCTCAATCTATATATCTATATCTGTCACATTCTCTCTCTCTCTCTCTCTCACACACAGTTCATGAACATTATAAAATTATAAATGAAAACGTTGTAAATTCAACTACTATACATATTTTGATTAAGCTATAAGAATGATGTAGCATGGGATATGTATCCATCATTCAGGGTTTTTTCGCTCCACTGAGGATTGGCTAACAAGGACTTTCTTGTTAACATCATTATTCTTAGAGAAAAGTTCTTGTTTCTTCCGACTGAGAAACACCCCGAACATGGTCCCCAAAGAAAATGTAAAAATTGCCCTCAGCATAGTCTCCTTCGATCCTTATTAACTAATTTCAATCTTTACCACAAAGCATACAAAGGTCATATCAGAGAAGCCCTTATGGATGGCCATAGCTTATATAATGCAACAACTTCAAAATTAAGATGCTATATCCTTTCTTCAAGCCCCTCCACATACAAACTTCTGGTTCGGAATTTGTTAAAATACTGTGATTTTAGGAGGAGAAAAAAAAAAAATATATATATATATATATATAGTACTACTCAGTACCTAAAATATAGACATTTATAATAATATAATTTACCTAAAATATATATATATATTTATAATATATAATGTGTTAGTGGACAATAACCATTAAACAGTTATGACAATTTATTTTATAGCTTGACAGTAACTATTCACGTTATTCATAACTCGACTTTAACTGTCAAGTACTCAAAACAACCGAGCACACGTAAGAAAAACATGACCTAAGAGTTATGACAAAGTTGTTATTTTATTGGGTCTTTATATAGACCCAAAAGTCTAAAATACCTTCATTATTTTAGGAACTAATCTAATCTTATTTTTCATTCACTTACTTACAAAATCACTTATATTCTTACAGACTTAAGCATTATATAATCTTCAGCAAGTATTCCACCACTCAATACAACAACTCGAAAAGTTCACATATTCGTAGAGATATCTTGAAAGAATGGCAATTCATCATTTTTAGAATATATATATATATATATATATATATATATATATATATATATATATATATATATATATATATATATATAAGTATAAGTTATATTATAATCAATGTGAAATTATTCTATGATATTCCTATTTTTTTCTTATTTTTACTTTACAACTTTTTTTAATAATAATAAAATATTATATTTAATTAATATAGGTAAATAAAAATAAAATTTTAAAACAAAATAATAATATCATTGATTTTCAAATGAAAATATAAAAGAATGATCCTGTTAAAGTATTATCACTCAATCTGAATAGAATAATTGACCATTCAAGGACATCTAGTCCATTCTATTTTCCCCTTATTTTATTTTATGCCAACTTTAGCTGAAAAAAAAACTTATTTTACACTATGTTTAAGTGGTGTTGTTCATATGACAATGTGATACAATTTAATTTAGACAAGAAAAAACTTGAAATATACAGATATTAGTCTTTCTATGTTTATAGTGATGCCATATGCACAGGGTGACCTATTTCAATTGTGAAATTCCAATTTAAAAATTTCTAACACTAAAAAAACTAAATGATGTGCAAATGAAAATGGGATGATATATTATTTCAGTAATGATTTGAAAGCGGTGATGGAGAGTGAGAAAAAAAAAATATTATTCAGATAAAAATTGTAATTGAAAATAGCGATTTGATATTAAACTTGATAAATTGTTCATTATTCATGAATGATTAACGAATTCATATAAAAGATTATGAATTATGCTTATTCAACGTTATACTTAAATTCTCTAATATCTGAATCCCTATTAGATGTGTTAGAAAACTTGTCATATTCTCTTTAAGAATTTTTTCTTCCTAACTACATAACTTTTTACTTTTAACCGGTTATTAAAGCTATCCAAAATATAGTACCAATCATTTTATTCTTTTCAATTATTTAATTAAGATAATTTATTTAAATTGTTTGAAAGTAAATTATTTTCATAATTTAACTATGTAAAATATAAGATACCTACATAACTTCCTTTATAGAATCTGTTATGAAAATTTTAGAAAACTTGGATTTTCAGGACATGTAATCCAGAAATTAGTGTTCAGAAAGATTTTCAGAACAGGTAATTCAGAAATTAGTTTTACAAAGGATAAAATATTATTTTAACATATATGGGGTGCATTTAGAAATTATGGAAATGTAGAAAGTAAAGTCCAATTTTAGAAGGAAATACCTAATATTTGGGCTTATAGTTATTGCTTTACTTCTCTTAGCGGATTATTACTTTCTACACCTTATTTTTTTCTTACACCTTTATGATGATAAATATTAAAAATATTCCTCCATACAATTTTATCGGAAACATTTTAGATGAAGTGATCAAAAAGAGTTTTAGACTGCATATTTCAAAAATGAAAAAATTAAGTTTTATGTTATAAACTACACAATTTGAAATTACTCTTTTTAATGCTGTTTAATAATATAAAATTATGTAATTTGGATTATTTTTTTCTTGTCAATTGTGTAATTCGATTTTTTTTCTCTCAAACTTGTAAGTTTATTTTTATAAAAGCTAGTACATAAGTGTCATGTTTCTGAACTTCAGTCTCATGTGCATGAAGAAGGGTTGATTGGGTCTTTAGCGTTTCTTTTGTGTTTTTGGTATGACATTCATTGAATTATTCTTGTCATTCAGAATTTACACGTCAAAGCTTGAAGATCTATTTTACAAGGTTAGATTTTTACTTTGCTTGTGTGATATATTTGTGGCATCTAGTAGATGTTGTTGTTTTGTTGAGGGTTTTTTTCTTTGTTTATTTAGTATGCCCATTGAGGTATTTATTCTCCCCTCCATGTGTTCTTATCTCTATTGTGATTTGATAAGTTATTATTTGTTGAGTTATTAGTTTGATAGTGTTCATCTTTTGAAGATTATTATGTACATAGCTCTGTATATTTATAATGAGGTAGTATGACAGGTGAAGATCTATGTGTATAAGTTAATACACAAGTCTTCCAGAAGTAAAGTTAAGGGTTTGAATATGTGGGTCAGTAAAAGTATGTAACATTCTTATTTTTACCCATATTTAATAAAATAATATGAAAGCAATATCTAATTAACATATAAACATATACAACTATCTCATATTATATCTAAATATATATCCCTCTTCATAAAGATTTTTAATATATAAATAAAAGTTCTTTTAAAAAAAAAGATTTAAACTAAAACCAACTCATCCTCCAGTTATTCATTGAGAAGCTTTATTACCTACAACCTCATCTTTTCTTGTATAAATTAAAATGATCATCACAGATTAAAGAAAACAAAACACAAAACAAATCACAGGGTAAACTAACTATTTTTAAGAATTCTAATATAAATTTAACTTTTAATAACAAACATAATCCATCAAATTCTCATAATTTGTACAAAATCATCAAGTATCTATCATATTCATCATTCACATTACACCTGTCAGATTTCTACTGACTCACATACTCAAACACTTGACTCTACTTCCGAAAGACTCGCGTATTGAAATTAGCATCTAGAGACTAGCACCTATCATACTACTCATTGTGAATCCACACTACCATGCGCATAATCATCTCAATATCTCATTATCTCATCATCTCATAAGAAAGGGTAAATTCATATGCTCTGCTCTAATCAGTTCTTTCAAACCTTAGACTCAGTCAAATGAACCTCCTTCGACTCTCACCAACTGAATAACTTCATCTATATGATTCCATTATATCAGTCTAGTCATGATCATCTCATTAACCGGATACTCACAAATCAATACACCCTAATAACAATATCAACACGGTATTTCCTTTCCTGAAAATACTACGTCTTGAACACACTTTCACATCATTCCTTACCTCATGTAATACATCAATACACTGATCATTCACGTCATATCTTATTCTTTCAAAACAATACAAATATATCTCAAAATTCACTGAAACACATAACTAAGTTTCTATAATCATATTTTTAAATAAAATTTATAATTTTCACTTAAACACAATAAGCAATAATAAACTAGGCTTTAAAAAATGTTGATATTTTTTTTAGAAAATGGATCGAGCGAAAATTTTTTTGGTATGAACGAAAATGGACGAGCGAGCACTCTAGAATTTCCCCATTTTACTTGAACGAAATCTCATCTCGTTTGAGCGAAAAGGGACCAAAAAGTACCTCAGAAATTACCCCATTTTTCGCTTGAACGAGATCCCAGCTCGTTTGAGTGAAAATGGACCCGAGAGCACCTCATATTGTCATTCAAATTGTTATTTTATCAAATATACTAAACCAAAGTAACAAATTCCCTGCTAGAGTTGGATAATTACTCTAAATCAAAATTAAATTACCAATATTCAACAACATTATCCTTTAAGTGATTCATCAAATTATTTAAATACATTCATTTACTTATTCAAATCAAAAGCAATATAATTTTATAACATCTACCATATCTAAAATTTGACATTCTTATCTCAATCAAATTCTAATACACTCAAAACAAACAATCCTGCTAGAAATTTTGAGACTGGTGACCACCTCACCCTCACATCCAGATCTTCTAGCCTAAGATTCTATTGAAAATTTAAAACTAGCTTTCCCTACCTGAACTTGAATAGATGCTCACTAAGAGCTCCAAATCTACCAAAATCTCAAAGGTAGCTTAACCTGCAACACATAAAAATCTAACTATATCACTAGGGCCCTAAGTTAACAGAGATTAACCCTAAAGCTAAAAGAGACACATGCAAAGCCTAAACAAAGACAAACCTAACAAGTTCAAAATTTGATTAAAAGAGAAGAGCAAAAAAAATGAACTTACTCTATTAAAGATTTTGATCTGGCAGTCTTGTAGTCTTCACTGTCAGGAGTCCAATGACGGACTCCGATCGTTGATCTGATGAGCGAAGAGGATAGAATCTTAGAGAGAAGGCAGAGAAAAGGAAAGGAAAAAATGGGCTTTTTAGAGGGATGAAACTTGAATAACTGAATTTTTATTTATATACTTTTTTTAATTTAATAATAAAATATTCAGGTATCATTTTCATACTACTTCTACTCTAATTCTATTTTTCTCGATCCTTACATTCTCCCCAATAATGAAAATTTTTGTCCCCGAAAATTGACTTGCCAGAAAAGAGATAGGGATAGGTTTGTCTTATGGTTTCTTCCAATTCCCATGTTAAATCACCAGATCTACCATCCCACACCACCTTTGCCATATTAGGGTAATTTCCTTAGCTGAGACACATGAAAGACATTATGTAGGTTTGCTAACTGAGGAGGTCGAGCGATCTCATAAGTTGTTGAACCTACCTTTCTCATAATCTGATATGATCCAACATACTCTCATGAACACATGGTCTCCAACTGCAAACTCCAAAGGCTTTCTCCTCTTATCTGCATATGATTTTTGCCTACTCTGAGAAGTTTTCATTTTGTCCTATATATGTTTCACTTTCTCAGTGGTCTACTGAAGTAACTTTGGCCCAACCAATACTGTCTCACCATCCTGATACCAATACAAAGGAGTTATGCACTTTCTTCCATACAAAGCTTCATATGGTGCCATCCCAATATTGGCATGATAACTATTATTATAGGTAAACTCCACCAAAGGCAACATCTCATCCTAACTTCCCAAATGATCTAATACACATGTCCTCAACAAATCTTCTAAGGATTGGATCGTTCTCTCAGACTGCCCATCTGTTTGAGAATGATATGCAGAGATCATTCTCAATCTAGTTCTAAATGCATCTTGTAGAGTCTACCAAAACTGTAAAGTAAACCTAGGATCTCTATCTAAAACAAACTGTAATGTACTCAATGTAATCTCACAATCTCTTTGATGTACAACTGTGCCAACTTAGCCATAAATATTTTCAAATTAATTGGAAGAAAGTGAGTGTTCTTCGTTAGTTGATCAACTATCACCCAAACTGCATCATGACCCCTTACCGATCTTGTCAAATGAGTAACAAAATCCATAACAATGTTATCCCATTTCCACTCAGGAATATCCAACTGCTGTAACAAACCACCAGGTCTTTGATGCTCTACCTTTGCCTCCTGACATGCCAAGCATGCAAGATTATACTGAGTTATTTCTTTCCTCATGCTTGACCACCAAAAAGACTTCTTCAGATCTTAGTACATCTTATTCATACCAGGGTGTAGACTAAGATGACTCTTATGACCCTCTTTTAGGATCTTTCTCTTCAACTCTTCATTTGCAGGTATGCAAATTATGCCCTTGAATCTCAATATCCCATCTTCCCCCATCACAAAGTCCTTAGCCTGATTTGTACCAAGTAACTCCACTGTATGCTTCAGACTAGGATCCTCTACCTGCTTTTCCTTGATCATTCCAAGGAAACCATTAGTTATAGTTAACTTACTACAACTAATATGATCAGGATGGAATTGTACTCCCAAATTCAAATTTCTGAAGTGCTCAATCAACTTCTGCTCTTCAATCATCATGGCTAACACCTGTACTGACTTCTTGCTCAAAGTATTTGCAACTACATTAGCCTTCCCTGGATGATACATCATCTGGAAATCATAATCTTTCAGAAACTCTACCCATCTTCTCTGCCTCATGTTCAACTCCTTTTGTTCAAACAAGTACTTCAAACTTTTGTGGTCACTGAACACCTAGAATTGAGCTCCACACAAATAATGTCTCCAAATCTTCAAAAAAAAAAACACACTACAACTGCCAACTCTAAGTCATGAGTAGGATAGTTTCTCTCATGAACTTTGAGTTGTCTTGAAGCATATGCAACTGCTCTCTTCTCTTGCATTAAGACACAACTCAATCCCTAATGTGAAGCATCATAATAAAAATCACCAACACTGGAGCACTAGTCAATCTTTTCTTCAGCTCCTTGAAACTCTGTTCACATTCATCTCTCAAGCAAAAGGTTGATCTATGCGAGTTAGTTGTGTCAAAGGTACTACTACCTTGGAAAAATCTACAATGAACCTCTGATAATAGTCAACTAAACCCACAAATTTCCTTATCTCTATGATTGTCTTAAGGCGTTCCCACCAAAGCACTGCCTTGGCAGGATCCACTGAGAACCCTTGAGTTGATACCACATACTCTAAGAAGTTAACTTCCTTCAGCCATAACTCACACTTAGAGAACTTCACATACAATTACTTCTCCCTCAAAATTCCAAACTATCTTCAGATGTTCTCTGCGTTCTTCTTTAGTCCTTAAAGAAATAATTTTGGCATCAATAAAGGCTACAATAAACTTATCTAAGAAAGGACGAAAGATTTTATTCATGTAATCCATGAATAGAGTTGAAGCATTGGTCACTCCATATAGCATCACCACATACTCATAAGTCTATAACGAAGCCTAAAGGTTGTCTTCTGAACATCTTCAGTTTTTACCAAAATTTGGTGGTATCTAGATCTCAAATCAATCTTTGAGAACACTGAGGCTTCATGTAATTGATCCATAAAATCATCAATTTCGGGCATTGGATACTTATTCGTAGTGGTCAATTTATTAAACTGTCTATAGTCCGCACAACTGAGACCCACCATATTTCTTTTTAACCAACAACACTGAAGACCCCATGGAGATATACCAGGCCTAATGAAATGCTTCCCTAACAACTATTCCACTTGTTTCTTCAATTCAATCAACTCGGCTGGAACCATTCTGTGAGGTCCCATTGACACCAGTCCAGCTCCAGGTACCATATCAATGGAGAATTCCACTTCTCTATTTGGAGGTAATCCAAGTATTTCTTCTGGAAACACATCCACGAATTCCTTCACCACATGTATACTACTCATCTAATCTTCATTCTTAACTTCCATTTAAGTTATGATAATAAAACAACTTGATCCTTCCTTCAGCTTAGACCACACTTGTTGAGTATACATGGATTTTGACTCATTGGAATTCGGAAACACTATCTTTTGTTGACCACAATCTATGAGATTAGCAGATAGCCAATTCATCCCTAGAATAACATCCAATTCATCTTCTACATACTTGACATAAAGGAGTGTGTTGATCCCGAATCATACAATGCTTTCAAATTCATATAAACTAAAAAACATCCATTCTGGGTGAAACTTTTGCTCCTATCCAAGTAATTTCTCTATCTGTTGCTTTTCAACAATTTTCTTTGTCTAACTGTAACCTAAGCACAATTAAGATGTCTCATCTTTCTTCTTTACCAATGTCATTGATACTTCTACGGATGACATAATCGACTTGTAAACTTCTTTCTCCACCAAATCTCAAATTTTCTTTTAAGCTTTGTTTCTTAGCTAGAGCCCTCTTATACTGTGTTATTGATATTAATCTCTTCCAAGATCCAGATCAAAGAAAATTCTTACTTTCATCTTGGAAATTAACCCTAATACTTCCTATAGAAACACGTATTTAAATCTTTAATCCTCCAACATACTGCTTATTTACTCTTCATAACTTATTTCTATCTGAAACTAAACCATGGCACAACTAAATCTAACTTGCAACTTGCTCCACACTTATTGGGTAACTATCCATTTTATATTCTAAAGATTTTGAAACTATTGTTTTCTATTCCTCTAGCTATAAGAATGAAATTGATAAAGAATCAATTCATTCAAAAGGTAACATTTAGATCTTTCAAAGACAAGCGTCTAATTTCATCTAGAATTTGAATCCATCAACAAAATCATAACACTTATAATATAAAGTATTACACCAAAATAATTATTTGTTTAAAACTGTTAATTTAAAAGACAACATCTAATTAAACAAACAAACACTTAAAAAAAATTAAACATATCACATAATAATTAAATATATGCTCAACATCAAACTTTTAGAATTAAGATATAAAATCATCTTGATTTAGTTATGAGTGTGCACCCTCACCACAATATCAAGATTCTTTCCTTAGTACTAAAATTTTCACTTAGAACATGCCTTTAACTTAAGCACAAACAAGATTTCAAATAAAAAACATTTTTCAAACATGTAATCTAAACCACACACAAACAACCCCAGGTCGCCTAAGCTTCAACCTGCTCTGCTACCATAATGTAACATCCCTATTTTTACCCATATTTAATAAAATAATATGAAAGCAATATCTTATTAACATATAAACATATACAACTATCTCATATTATATCTCAATATATATCCCTCTTCATAGGGATTTTTAATATATACACAATTTAAAAAAAATATTTAAACTAAAGTCATTTCATCCTCCAACTGCTCACTAAGAAGCTCTATTACCTACAACCTCATCTTTCCCCATGCAAATTAACATGATCATCAGATTAAAGAAAACAAACATAAGACAAAGCATAGGGTAAGCTAGCTATTTTTAAGAATTCTAATATAAATTTAACTTTTAATAACAAACATAATCCATCAAATTCTCATAATTTGCACAAAATCATGAAGTGTCTGTCACATTCATCATCCATATCACTGTTGTCAAATTTCTACTGATTCACTTACTCTGATACTTGACTCTACTTTCGGAAGACTCACGTATTGAAATTAGCATCCAGAGTCCTACACCTGTCAAACTACTCGTTGTGAATCCATACAACCATTCGCATAATCATCTCAATATCTCATTATCTCATCATCTCATATGACAGGGTAAATCCATATGCTTTGCTATGATCAATTCTTTCAAACCTCAAACTCAGTCAAATGAACCTCCTTCGACTCTCACAAACTGAATAACTTAATTTATAAGATTCCATTATATCAATCTAGTCAGAATCGTCTCATTCACTTGATACTCACAAATCAATACATCTTAATAACAATCTCAACATGGTATTTCCTTTCCTGAAAATACTATGTCTTGATCACACTTTCACATCATTCCATACCTCATGTAACATATCAATAACCATTCAATCACATCATATTTTATTCTTTCTAAACAATACAAATATATCTTAAAATTTACTGAAACACATAACTAAGTTTCTTTAATACAATCATAATACCATAAAAAAAAATCAATTTTATTACCAATATCTAGGTTAGCTAAGTTTTCTACATTATGATTATATTATTTGTAGACATGAGGAACTTTAAACTTCATGTCATCACAATTATTCTTTTTTTTTTTTAAAGTTTTGATTTTTGTTATTTCTAGGCACAATCTTGGTTAATTGATTATGTAATTTAGGGTAACATTATGGGTTTTCCAAATGAGAAACATTTAAATTAAGTGTTATGTTTTGAAGTGAACAATCCAAAAGATTTTCAATTTTCAAACAAAATCCAAAATGCATAAATATATTTATAGATTTGTAGATGTATTTTTAAATATGCTATTTAGAATATATTTAAGAAATTAAAAATATATTCTATGATTTAAAATATGTTCATAAAACTATAAATACATTCTAAATTATATAATTTAAAAATATAGTCAATATTTGCTTCAGGAAATAAAAAATTGTAAAACCATAAAGACCAAAAGTAAGAAACTCACCCAATCCTATACAAGTAGGTGATGACTTGGATATACTTCAGATTTACAATAGTACACACACACCTTTAATATATTTTATAAATTTATTAAAATTTTAATTTTTTTCATAAAATACCACAATAGACAATTTAAAAAAAAAAAAAAACGCTTATCGTTACACGAATACAACTTTGTTTGAAAATTAAAACGACTTTTTTAACTTGTTTTGAAATTTTACAAAGTTGTGGTTGGAAACCACTCCTTTCCTCTCGTGTTTATTCGTTGTCAAAATTGTATTTAGTATGCATGATTTTAATTAGTTTAAATTTTTATTAAGTCTATTAAAACCGTACATATAAAATATGAATTTGTTAGAACTCAAGTTACGAATAATATAATTACTTTTATTTAAAATAAGTTGAAGTCCTCGCAAATAGATGTTCAAACAATATAAGTAAATCGATTTTTTTATAAAAGATTATCAAATTTTATAGTTAAAAATTAAGTAATGATCTATATATAGAAAACTTGTAAATTTTTAAAATAATAAAATAAATAAGTGAATTAAATTTTTTGACATGGTATTAATAGTTTCTGGATCTGTATAATATCTCAGTTATCAAACATAAAATCAATTTTTGTAAGAAAAGTTCATCAGTTATTTTTCAGTATTAATGAGATATATAATAAGTGTAGGTTGTTTAAATCCATAATTGTGTCCATATTAGTATAACAATTATTTTAAATAGAAATTATAATCTTAAATGTGACTTCTTTTATTTTTTTATTATAAATAAATAACGTGTAATAAAAGTGTAGAATTTGTTTTAAGTAGTTCTGACGTGACGATGGGACCTTTATATATTATCATTATTTTCTATTATTATATGTTTTATTTTAATTAGAGTCCTGTCATTGGTGGTGATGTTATTATCTTCGAAAAAAATCATTTTTTTTAGGTATGTTTGGATTCATAAAAAGATTTAGGAAGAGTAATTTGAAGCAGTAGAGATGAAAGGAGGAAGAAAATGAGATTATTTGTATTTATAATAAATTTATGAGAAAAATTTATTGAAATTTGTGAGTCATGTAGTTGTTGTAGAAGAATTTTTAATTATTTTTTAAAAGCTATAAAATGTATCTTTATAAATTTATTTTGGTCTTTAAAAATATTTGAATAACAAAATTAATTAATTAATTTATATATATTTTTTATAATTAATAATATTATTATATTAATTTATTTTACATGTAAATAACTATATTTATTTTTCTTTTTATTATTATTAATTATAATTAATGATATTATTAAATATTCTATACAAATAAAATTATTATTATTTAATAAAATTATTTAATTATTATATATATTTTTAATTTATATTTATTATCATTATTTTAATTAATATTATTATTATTATTAATTTTATAATTTTATAAATATATAGTATTTTATTTTTATTACAAATATATTTAATTTTTTATTTTATAATATAATTATATTTTTTTAACAAAGTAATTACGTAAAGTACTGATATAAAGTTGGATTTTTGCAGAATTCTTATCCAAGAAATGAAGAAGGCTTTCTCCAATTTTTTTACCCTTCCACGCTTGCTTTTCTTCCTATATTGCTATATCCAAATAGAAATGGTTCTCAGAGATTAACAAACAACATCTAAACATGTAAAATTGATCAACATGTGAATCAATTATTCTTAACCAATGTGTAATCATCCAATGCTTAATCTTTGTTTCGAACTCAAGAGTACATGAAACATTACATACCCAACTTCATATATTTTGGTTGGAGTTTCAATCATGAGAAGAGAGACTTGAGAAATAATCTCTCCTTATATCCATTCGGGTTTTTTCTTTTCAAATGCCTATTATTTAGGGAAAAAAATAAAAAATAAAATCTCTATATCTTCTCTAATAAACTAAAGCATCCACAGACACGTTAACGAGGTGTGTATATGTAATTTCTAGTATGCTGTTTATTTTAATAGATTAAAATTTAATATTTATATTAATTTTACTTTTATATTTTCTTAAATAAAATTGTTTATAATTTTATCCGCAACAATCACACCTTCACTTTTTCAAATCTAACTTTTCTCTTTACCACATCACATAATTTCATATCCAATTAACCATTCCAGAATTGGAACTAAACTACTTGATTAATGAATATAACTAGTTACCATTTGATCCTCTTAGGAAACACAAGTTTTAACTTAAATGCATTTTTAATTCATTAATTTCGAAGTTTACTTTTATCCTAAAAGTTAAGAATACATTTTCTTTTTAATTTGAAAACAAAATACTCGTCTTCCTATTTCAAATATCATTAGACATTCCACTTACATGCTTAATAAATTATAAGTTATTTATATGATATTTTATTTTAATTTTACATATTTTATCCTGAAATACTTTATTTTATTTTTTAAGTGTTTATTTTGACCGTATTTGAGTAAAATATTTTTTTTCTCAACCTAAAAAGATTTTGAATTTTAAAGACTATATAAATTTTTAAAAAAACTCTATTTACTCTCATTTTGATCAACAATGATACCTTATAATTAAAGGAGTTAAACACGTTTTTCTTATGTTTAAACCTAGAGATGACACTCATCTAATACAAATATTTTATTTATAAAAGAGGTTAATCACGGGTTTTAGATAACTTTGAATTGCTATTATTTTAATAGATTTCTTTGTACGTTACTATTACTAGGTTAGGAGGTGAGACTCTAGTCAAAAAAAATTTCATACATTGATACATAAAATTGGACAAGAGTAACGTGTTTCACGCGTTTTAATTGTTTTTTATTAATATTTTGAGCTTCATGATTTGTCGATAATTTTATTTAAATAAATTATAAAAATATAAACTATATTTTAAGAAAAAAAGTTTAGTGAAGGTACTGTATAAATTTATCCAATAAAATAAAAAAAAACAAGTGATTTAGTTGTTCTTTAAAATGAATAAATCAAACATATTTCATCTATAATTAATTTAGACTATATTATAATTTAAAAATTGCTTAAACTTTTTTTGGTATATAAATGTTTTTTAATAAAAATTTACGTTAAATATCACTATAAATTTTTATATCTATGAACATTCTAAAATCTTCTAATCATTATAATATGAAGTATAAATGTTATTAAATGAATATTTTAAAAATAAAATAATATATATATACACTACCAAATATTGGAATAATGAGATCCCATAATATATGGTCGAGTATCGAGATAGTAATGGATGTACTATCGAAAACTATCTAATGTTTTGGTAAATCACATATAATCTCTCGAACAACATATAAAATTAATTATCTTATTAACGAGTAATTTATAATAAATATCAACAAATCATAATTAAAGAGTAATTAACCAAAAATCTAATATAATTATTATAAATAAAAAAAACATCCTAAAACCAAAACCAAAGATAACATAATCTGATTGTGAATTAATATCATTTACTAAAAAAACAAAAAACTGACTTAAGCATAAAAATATAATTATAAATATTTCTATTAATGATTGAAAAGTCGAGAACTTAAAACCGAGTCAAAGATGGAAAAACTAAAAAACTAAAAATGAGGAGAACTCGTATAGAAAAATCTAGGTAGAAACTTTATAATTAGATATTTATGAAATAAAAAAAAATATTTGTTTTTAAGAATATAAAATCAAGATAGATTATTATATAAATTGTTTATAATTAATAATAATGTAAATTACATTTTAAACAAAGTTTACATTGAAAAGACTTAATAAAATTGTAACGATTAAAATGATTAATTTTAAGTTTGAAAAATAAACAAATTTGTCCCTAATTTAATATATATATATATATATATATATATATATAAATTAAAATTTAATTTTACATTTAGTTCTCCACTTTCAATTTGTTGCAAGTACGTGAGGAAAAAAATGTTGAGACAAATCTGTTAGAAGTTTACAAGACAAGGATATAGGATAAGGATATGATGTTTTAAACATTGTTATATGACTTTTTAATAATTTTTTACGAGAATAAATAACGAATACTTTATTATATACGAACGATTTTTTGAGGAATTAAAAAATATATCAATTAAAAATTAAAATTGTTTAATTTTAATAGATTAAAATATTAAATGTAATAAAATTTTATAGAAAAGAATATCACATAGTGGTTTTGAGGTAGAAAGTTGAATTGATTAGAAAGAGATAGAAAAGTGGTTGAAAAAATGATAAGATATGATTATGATGATGAGATTACATAGAATAGGTATGTAGAAGTTTGGGAGGAAGAAATGATACGATATAATTATAATGATAAAATTATATAGAATAAGTATGTAGAGGTTTGAGAGAAGGAAAGGATATGATATAATATGATTATGATTATAAGATTACACAGAATAGGTATGTAGAAGTTTGGGAAAAGAGAAAGATACTATATGATTATGATGATAAAATTACATATAATATGTATGTAGAGATTTCGAAGGAGAGAAGAATACGATATGATTATGATAATAAAATTATATAAAATAAGTATATAGAGATTTAGAAAGAAGAAATGATACAATATGATTATGATGATGATATTATATAGAATAAGTATCTAGAAGGTTTGCTTCATGATCTAGTACAAATGTTATGGATCTACCTATCTACGTCTACTCTACCCTATATCCCTACTTATTACTGCTCTTTATTATTCATTTTTTTTTTCCTTTCACATTTCCTACTGTCTTTTGGAGCCGCCTTTGTTCATTCACCTCCTTCCCATCATAAATGCTCGATGTGTTCACACCATTTTTAAATTACATAAAAAACCCTATCTAATAAACTATTCAGACTATTTTTATATAGTGGTAATATTTTACTAAAATAGATTATGTTTAATTGAAAGTTGGAAGTGTTAATTAGTTAATTTTACAAAAGTGGAAAAGAGAGAAAAATATTTGTCCTTGGATTAGTTAAACGCAATTATTTGAGTTAGGGTGGGGTGTGGTGAGTGAGAAAAGAAAGTGGTGAAATGTTGGTTTGTAGTGGGAGAGAGAGAGGGTGAGGTGAGTGCAGAGGAAATGGTGGTTTGGCTTGGCTGCGTATTCAGTTATGGCACACCTGCTGTTCCGGATTGCTGGCAGGTATGGTGCGGTAAGATCATCACACAATAACTCTCCTTACTTATCTTATCCTAAACCTTAACCTCCTATCTTGTCCCCTCCAAATGCCACACCTTCACATTTTTCTTCTCACTCATTCAAAATATGTAACCATTTTAGGACTCTTTCTTCCATAACTCATAGGTCATTTATAGATCAACGAAAAAATATTTTTGTGTTTCAAAAATATATTTTAATTATTATAATTTAAAAATGTATTTTCTTATATATTATGAATTGGAGAATATGTAAATATTTTTAAGATGTAGACTTGATTTTAAAATTTAAAATATTTTTAAAAAAAATATATATTTTAGATTATAAATTTTATAATCCGGTAATACGTCACTGATTTTATAATTCGGAAATACATTATAACTTGTAATATAATTTTTTTAAAAATTATTTTAAATTATAGAATTTAATTAAAAATATTTTTCAAATTTTATAATTAAATTTTTCTGGATGATATTCTAAAATAAAAAATACCAATAGAATAAAAAATATTTTTAATATTTTAAAAAGTATAGAATAAAAAATATTTTAATATTTTAAAAAAAATATAGTGTTAAACTAAGAAAGTGCGGGAAGTTACTTTTTAATAAAAAAAAAAAAAATTACATTGGGTCCATCCCAATTTATTTAGAAGATTGCACCTTTTTACACAACAGATGAACACAAACATGTCCTCACTTAAATGTGAAAATTTAATTCTTTTCCTGGCTGGAAATCGGTTTCCCATTCCATTTCTCTTGCAGAATTTTTATTTATTTTTATATATTTAAGTTGTGTTTGAATTTGAGAGAGTATATATACGATGATTTAAAAAAAATATCTGAAAAAAATTAGTGTGTTTGGATTGAGATATGTTGAACTATATTTGTGAATAAAATTTATTCAAGTATATCAGTTATGACATGATTGAGAGTATTTTTTATTTTTTTTTAAGGTGTAAAATATAAGATTACAAATTTGTCATTGTCTATAAAAAAATAGAATAATTAAATATTAGGTATTTTTATGTAAATTTGGATGAACTAAAATTATTAGTTGTATAATTCAATATAGTTCAATAATTAATTTATGGAAAAAATACAAGTTATTTGAAGAAAAAATAATTTACATGTAAAATTTTGAATATATATAAAAAATTGTCAAATTTTTATGTAGAAATAAATAATTTAAATATTCATAAATTTAAAATTTCTAATTAAAAAATCCTTCTATATTAAATATAAATAGTATTATTATATTTATAATAATAATTATTATATAATTTCTTTATTTATTATAAATAAGTATATATTTTTGTATTAAATTATTATTTTATTATTAATTATTATTTTATTTTATTAAAATATTTGTGTTAGTTAAATTTATTTAATAAAGATAAATTCAGAAATAATCTCAAGCTGATGTAGCTTTCCCTTTGTTTCTTTTCATTTTAAGGGGAGAAGATATTTAGTGTTCACACTTATATTTTCTCCACAAACCTTGGATCTAATATCTTTGCTTGTGAACAATACATCAACGAAAACAAACAAGTCCTTAGTGATTAAATTTTAAGAGTAAATTTTTTTTATAATAATATATAAATACTATTAGAATAATATTTCATATATTTTTTAAAAATTAAAAAAACACAAATATAAAGTTTACTATTAGAAATTATTTTTAATGTTATAAAATATTTTAAATTTATGAGTAATATTGAAATATGATATAAAATATAATTAATAATAATAATATATAGTTATTTTAATTCATGTTATTATAAAATGAATATCAATATTTAAAATATTAAAGATATAATTAATAGCCACTAATATATTTAAATTTTTAATATCATTACAAATATTTGAAGTATAATTATAAGTAATAATAATAACAACTAATTATTTTAAAAATACTTATATTGGTAAAGTTCTTCGTCCTCTTCCTGTTAGATGGAAGTTTTCTTCACTAGGTTAGGTTAAAATTAACACGGATGGGGCTACTAGGAGATATCCAGGTTTTGCCACTTGTGGAGATATTTTTCGTAGGAGTATAGGGGAGTTTATTGGAGCCTTCTCTGTGTTTCTTAACATTAAGACTGTTTTGGTTGCTGAATTTTATGGAGTTATGTATACTTTGGAGGAAGCTCAAAAGATGAGACTTACTAATGTCTGGCTGGAATGTGATTATGCCTTGGTTTGTTTTGGGTTTACTGCTAGGACAATTGTTCCTTGGATGTTTTGTAATCGATGGAATACTTGTCTTAATTACTATGACAAAATCAAGTTTATGGTTTCTCATATTTTTCATGAAGGGAATGAGTGTGTTGATAAGTTGGCTAATTTAAGATTTATTCTTAGAGAATCATTTTATTGGTATAATAGGCTTCCATCTAGTATGTTCTTAGAACTCTTTATGAAGAGCTATAGTCTACCTATGTATCGTTTTTGTTAACATATAGGTTTTGGTCCAGTCCCTCCATATTTTTGTATTTTCTTTATTTATTCTTCTTTCACTAGTACAAAAAGGAAAATTCATGACGGTTAAAAGCGACATATAAAGACAGTTCCGCAGGGATCGTTGTTGCGGTGTCGTTAAAAAAGGCTACTTTGTAACGACGATTGAGAACCGTTGTTAAAAAATACTTGTAAAGACAGTTCCCAAACCCATCGTTGAAATAACCACTAAATAAATAAATAAAATTAAAAAATGAAAGAGACTTTTAAAGACGGTTCCCTTGGGAACCATCGTTATAAGTAGGTGTCATTTTTAAGAGAGGACTGGACTTGTAAAGACGGTTCCAAAGTGTAACTGTCATTATATGTAGATTTTTTTTTAAAAAAATTTACTTGTTTTCTACACACCTCAAACCTGCATGAAATATCCAATTTCCAAAAAATCCAAACATTGAAAATCATAATTTGAATGTGGAATAAACATACAACAAATTATAACATTCTACAAAACGTTTTGCTAATAGATGAAAAAGTTCTATGTCATTCTACTAATATAGCTATCCTAAAGTGTTATACATGGTTACAAAATACTTTGACCATGTTGTCCTCACATATTCCAATGCTTCTGAACCTAGCAGTTGTTAGTCGTTGAAAAACTGTGACATTTGAAATTTTTGAATTAGTGCATGAATAAAAAAACCCCGAATTTTAAATTGTTTTTCGTATTAAGGTATTACCTGATCCCAACCTCTATCAATTGCAGCTCACACAATAGTCGTCATCCACTGCATAACATAATAACCGCACTCATAACTTCTGGATTGCCTGTTGGACTGCATGTGAAAATAAATGTATTAAATGAATGAGTGAGACACATTAAAAAGAGTGAACAAATACACTTTAAATACCTTAAGGTACATCCAAGTAAGTCTTTTTGTGTTTGCACTTCCCCTCCCACTCAACATGTTATATCTAGAGTAAGCACTAAAATAATAAGATTTCATGTTAGAATACATAACATTATATAATGTATAAATAATAATAATAATAATAATAGATGTTAAATGAAATTGTCGTACCTATGCATAATGTGTTTAAAATAGGTAGGGGGTCTCTTATGCAATGAACAAAACCAAGCAGCGGTATGATCTTGAACAGATATGATCAATAGTTACCAATGACACCTATATAACAAAAATCAGTTAGTTTCTCTTATTTCAATAATTTATTATAACTTATTTAATAAATAAGGACTTACTCATGGATGTACAGAGCAAAATAAATTCGTTTTCCTCCATTCTTTAAGGCAGTGGTGATGTATGTTTGTGTTTTTGACTTCTTGTTTCCAATTAATTGAATGGCTTGAGGGTCTAAAACCCCATATATATCGTGTTTCTCCTCATCGAAGCATAATCCACAAATATACCTAAATTTCAATAAGTTAGTAGTAATATATTTAATAAATCGAAAGTATAAAGATTTTAATATTTGAACTTACATCATCCATAATTGCAAACCTGTTATGTTAATCTCTTGATTTCTGGAAGCAAGGTCAAACAAATCAGACATGTGAAAGTACAACAGTACATCACTATGCCTTCCAAAAACATTGGCATCTCATGGAACCTCTATGATGGCTGTATATAAAGCTGTAACAACTTCCACCAATGCTGCCACAGGATTATCAATGGAGAATTTTTTTCTTCTTTCACAGAGGTAGCTTTGTCTTAGGTTCTTGGTACTCATCAACAAACAAACAAATACTTAAATTAGTTAGAATGTAATATATCTGATATATAATCCTATTAGTATTAGTGCAAAGATATACCGTAGAGTCTATAGGTTTGACGAGATGTCTAGGCTAGGCAACGAAAGTATGTAATGCCTCTGCTACAGTTGTCACCTCTAATGTCGACAAGGAACTGCAACATCACCATAAAGGACCTTCTCCACTGTGACCTTTATGAAATTAGAAGGAAGAGGCACATTGTGTAACGTTGTGACCCCTTCATAACACTTACCCAGGACAACGAATCGGGTCAAAGAAATATTCTCAACATATAACTCGCATTGGCTAGTTGAGCCAAAGTCATCTCCTGATAGATCAACCGCAGAACAAATCCCTTTAGTGCTGACTTTCTTAACAAGAGGTGGAGGTGGTTCATCTTCTATCATAGTAGGTGGTTGCTGCAAGAGTCCTAAACCCTCCCACTGCTTTTCGAACTCCCTTTCCATCTGCTTATTAAACTCCTCCATTAAGCTTTCTCTAAGCTCTTGAGTTACCTTAGCCTTTATCTATTCACGTAACTGTAGTATATACTCCTAGCTAGGTTGACTAGACGATTGTTCCTTGCTATGTGATGAAGGTCCAAAGTATAACCAAATCCCAACCCCGTATCCAGCTGCACGAACATGTCCAGGGTGCTCAGGTCGTCAGAGAGCAATATTAAGAATATCTTCGTGACCACATTGATTAAAAGTCCCCTGTGTTGATTGCTCATCAAGAGGATCCTAAAACAAATTAAAGGAATTTGTCAAACTTCAACATATTGAATTTAAAATAACACATAGAGAACATATTTCTTACAATTCGTTCAGCTGTTTGTTGTGAAGACTTTGAACTCCAAGTCCCTGATGGCTTTATATGGGCACCCTTCCACATCTCATGTCGGGGTGGTGGAGATGGAGGCCTCAAAGAATCTACACTATTCATTTTATCAATGGAAGTAGACTGTGCTTTAATCTTTTCTTCAAGCATTTTTTACTCTAACATCTTATAACCACCACGGGACAATAAGTGTGGGGTATCATTATGTGCCTGATTGGCTTTTGCTTTCTTCCGAACATCCTATCATCAACATTCAAAATTTAATAATACGTTAATATAAGATACATCCAAATATAACAAATGATATTTACCTGCCATTTTTCAGTTTTTCAAATATGCACAAACTGCTGCTAAGTTTCTTCATCAAGGGATGCATAAATTGTACAAGGATTTTCTTCTTTCCTTTCACCATATATAAAATCTGTTGTCAATTTTGATTTGAACTGACAAAACTTGACACCCACATTAGAAAGAACCTTCGCTATCAAGGTTTCCACATTTGGGATGTTGTAATGCGTCTAAATTATTTAGGATAATTAGTTCATAAACAAGCTTAAGATTGAAGAAAGTATAAGAGAACTTTAGATTTAACAAAGTAAAAACAATTACATACTAGAATATCTTGTCAAATCATGTTTCTCTCGTGCTCGGTCACGTGATCCTAGGACTCAGTTAAGATAGAGATTCTTTCTCGAGCAAGTACTTCGAGATAACTGCTATATTTCTTTGCATATGGTCCAGTGGCCACGTCAGTGTTGACATCAATAGTCAATGGTATTTTGTCATCTTTATTTATCTTCTTAAGCATATTCTTTAATCTTGTAGGTCCTCTACCAATTTTTGAACGAGAAACTTTATCATCTGCCATGTTCCTGTTATCCAACAAATATGATAACCATCAAGAATATGAAATTTAATAAAAATTATATACTGTAAAACTAAACACAAATCACAAGCATATACAAATATATATTCCTTCGTCATGATCATTTCGAGTTGCATGCACAACATCAACAACATCCTCGTACTCTTTATTCATGGTCGTTCTTATAAGTGATTCAATCTCACAAATGTCATTGTTTGTATCTTCTAAGTCATTAGGTTGCCTTTTTCCATGTAGCAAAACAAACCAGTGTTCAGACGTAGGATCTTGGATATAGAAAACTTGAGAAGCTTGATGTGCCATTATGAATGGTTCGTCATGATAACCTATCTTTCGAAAGTCAACCAAAGTCATTCCTGATTCATCAACTTTGACACTAGTCTTATTGTCAACCCACTTGCATTTGAAAACAGGTACAATAAACTTGGTATAATTAACTTCCCAAATATGTACTATGACACCATAATAAGGCATCGATCCCACAACAGGATTTTGATCCTTTGCAGTTGAAAACTGCATAGACTCTGCCTCCAAGGTGACTCCACTATTTTGCACTGTACTCCTATCGTCTCGAGACTTTGTGTAAAACAAACAACCATTTACTTCATAGCCAGAACAACATAAAACATCAAACTTGAGACCGTTTGCAAGCCATGTTAATGTTTAAGATGCTAATGGATCATTCATGATTTGTTGCTTAAACCATGACATGAAAGTTTTGTTATGCTCAATTAACACCCATTTTTTTGATTGTCTTGGATTTTTATATTTGACAATGTCTTTGTGTGTATCTAAGTTTGGTAACACCTCATCAGTGTTATTCAGGATATACAAGTGTGCTTGTAGAACCTCTTCTCTTGATTTTCTTATGACATGTACACATTTTGAAGATTTACTTATCAATTTACGAGAGTGCCAACATTTTTCAGGAACTCCTATAGATTTGGCTTTTGACAAGTACTCGGAACAAAACTCAATAGATTCTTCTGAAATGTATCTTTCAATAATGGACGCTTCCGGATGACATTGATTCTTCACATTTCCCTTCAAAATCTTCATGTATCGTTCAACTGGATACATCCATCGCATATAAACTGGCCCACACAATCTGATTTCTCTTACAAGATGAACAACCAAATGTACCATGATATCAAAAAAAGATGGAGGAAAAAACATCTCAAGTTGACACAAGATAACAATTATTTCTTCTTCAAGTTCATCCAACTTCTGAGAGTCAATTTGTTTACTACATATGGAATTGAAAAATCAACATAGTCGAGTGATTGTGTGCCTAACATTTTTTTGTAAGATTCCACGAATAGCCACCGATAGTAATTGTTGCATTAGAATGTGACAATCATGAGACTTTAAGCCAATTAGTTTCAAATCATTCATAGATACAAGAATCTTAACATTTAAAGAGTAACCTTGTGGTACCTTAACACCTTTAAGACATTCACAAAAATTTAATGTTAAGAAGTGTTCCTATTAGACTGTCACACACATTCTTTTCTACGTGCATTACATCTATACAGTGTCTAACATCTAACTTACACCAATACAGAAGATAAAAAAAGATTGATCTTTTCTTCCATATTTCACTCACAATTTGCTTATTCTTCATTTTTCCAAAAGTCACATTAACATTTTTTATCTTTTCATAAATTTCAAGGCCACTTAAGGGGGTGGGACAAATGTCATGTTCTTGGTATCCGTTAAAAGCTTTTTTCAATCTACGATACGGATGATATTTCTTTAGAAATCTATGATGTCCAAGATACACGGTTTTTCTTTCGTGTTTCAACCGCTCATATGATGTCTTCTCTTCACATATTGGACATGCTCTATGGCCTTTCACACTATAACTTGACAAATTCCCATATACAGGAAAGTCATTGATAGTACAAAATAACATCGCATGCAATTGGAAAGATTCATTCTTAAACACATCAAACACATTAACCCCTTCATTCCACAATAACTTCAAATCTTCAATCAATGGATTAAGATAAACATCTATGTCATTTCCAGGTTGTTTTGGACTAGAGATCATCATAGATAACATCATGTATTTACGCTTCATATACAAAGCAAGAGGTAAGTTGTAAATCACTAACAAAACGGGCCATGAACTATGATTACTACTTAAATTTCCAAAAGTATTCATTCCATCAGTTGCCAATACAAGTCTTAAGTTTCTTGATTCTTTTCCAAATTTAGGAAGTTCTTTATCAGTCTTCTTCCATTACAAAGAATCAGCTGGATGACGAAGTAGTCCATCACATTTTCTATTATCTGCATGCCACCTAAGGTTTTTAGCGTCATTTGTATTTGTAAACAAACGCTTAAGCCTAGGAATTATTGGAAGATACCAAACAACCTTAGAAGGAGGACCTTCCATTGTGAATTCATCAATTTCATCATTCTGACCAACTTTAACCTTATAACGGGACAAACCACACCCAGGACATCTTCTTAAATCTTCGTACTCATTTCTGTATAAATTACAATCGTTAGTGTTGAACCAAGTGGTGTTCAAGGTTTTGAAGAATCCAAATCCTTTGAAGGATGATGAAGCCTCTGCTTTGCTTGATGCTGCTGTGCTGGTTTATTGTTTTGTTCTGGGGTAGTTTAATGTTGTAATCCACCCTTAGATTAAATCTCAAAGCAATTAGCATCTCAATCTTTAAACAAAGTAAAGTGTTTTTCAAACTATGTTGAAACAACCGATTGTTCTGTCGAAACAAGCGATTGTTTACACTTAGATGTTTGAGAAAGTTTGAAAACTGTTTTTGAATGAAGAAAACTGTTAAGTGACAAAACAACCGATTGATTCGAGGAAAGAACCGATTGTTTGTTTTGGAACCTTAACAGAAAAACTGTTTTCTTTGACTGAGCTTTAAATGATTTGAAACTGAATACGCTCCAGTCATTAAATGCTTTGACCAATCTTTTTGAAAGCAATTATGGGTTTGTTAAGATTTGATAACAAACTTTCTTTATATAAATTCAGAAAAACTGTTTTAAACAGAGAATGCTTTTGACAAAGTTTTTTTAAGAGAGTTTTCAAAAAGTGCTGAGATTGCTTAAGAGCTAAAGAAATTGATCAAGGTGTTGGAATAGGATTCTACTTGTATTGATTTCAGATCTTCATCTGTAACAAGTGTAATCTGTGTAAACTGCTGAAACATTTCTTCTGTGTATTGTTGCTGAGATTGGCTCTGTGTTCTTGAGGTGTTCAAGATCAACAATCTTAGTGTTGGCCAAGGAGAGTGTGTGTCTTGAGGTTTTCAAGGTCATTCTCTTGGTTGTTGTGTAAGTGATCAAGGTGTGATTGCTTAGTGGATTTCCTCAAGGTTATGAGAAGACTGGATGTAGCTCTGGGTTGGAGTGAACCAGTATAAATAACTGTGTACAATCTCTCTATCCCTTACTCTTTAAATTCAGTTTGTTTGTTGTTTGCTGATATAAACAACCGATTGTTTCGCAGAAACAACCGATTGTTTTCCTGGCAGTGCTGTTTTGCTTGCTGTTTTGGCTAACTGAATTGCTTAATCAATTGGTTTCTGAAATAAATTCATTCTAGCTTGCAAAAAGTTTGCGAAAACCTCTTTAAACAATTCACCCCCCTCTAGTTTAAAGCCATCTTTCCTAACAATTGGCATCAAGAGCTTGGTTCTTGAAAGTCATTCAAGTTGATCCTAAAATCATTTTAAATGGCTGATAGACTACCATTTGGGGAAGGTGCATCAATAAACAGACCACCCTTGTTTTGTGGTTTGAATTACCAGTTTTGGAAAGTTAGAATGAAAATATTTATGGAATCTCTTGACAAAGGAATTTGGGATGCAATTGAAAATGGTCCTTTTATCCCAAAGTTTGAAAAAGATGGTTCTGTCATTGAGAAGCCATGGTCTCAATGGACTGATTCAGAAAGCAAAAAGGCCAAATTTGATTGCATTGCCAAAAATATTATAACCTCTGCTTTAAATTCTAAAGAGTTTTTCAGGGTCTCACAATGCAAATCATCAAAAGAAATGTGGGATACTTTGGAGGTCACTCATGAAGGAACAAATGAAGTTAAAAGAGCTAGAAAGCATGCTCTCATCCAAGAGTATGAGATGTTTAGAATGCTTAAAGGTGAAACAATAGCTGAAGTGCAGAAAAGGTTTACACACATCATCAATCACCTTATGAGCCTAGACAAGACTTTTGACAAAGAAGAGCTAAACATCAAGATCTTGAAATGTCTTGATAGAGCATGGCAACCAAAGGTAACTGCAATTTCTGAATCTAAAGATCTAACATCCTTAAGTGTTGCTTCTTTGTTTGGAAAGCTTAGGGAACATGAGCTAGAGATGAATAGACTCAATGTTCAAGAGAGTGAAGATAAGCACACAAGGAGCATAGCCTTGAAAGCATCCAAACATAAGGGAAAGCAAGATTCAAGTGATGATAGTGATGAGGAAAATCTTAGTTTGTTGTCAAGAAAATTCAGCAAATTCCTAAAGAGAAACCGCAACAAAGACAACAACAAGGATAGGTATGGAAACAAGAAATCCAATAAATTAAATTCAAATAACTATACTTGTTTTGGTTGTGGTGAGCAAGGTCACATAAAGGCAGATTGTCCCAACAAGAGCAAAGAGAAAAAGACAAGCTACAAGGAGAAGAAAGGCAAGACAAAAAGAGCCTACATAGCTTGGGATGAAAATGAGTTGTCATCATCAAGTTCTTCATCAAGTGAAGATGAAAAAGCCAACATATGTTTAGTAGCTGAGGATGATGATGATTCGTGCAGTTCAAGTGAGGTAAGTTCATGTGCTTCCTTAAATGAACAAAATTATAGTGAATTGCTTGAAGCTTTTCAAGAAACACATGATGAAGCTAATAGATTGGTTCTTTCAAACAATCGATTGAAAGATCTTAACAATGTGCTTGAGAAGAAAGTTAAATCACTTGAAGAGGATCTGAGAAAAGCAAAAATTGATTTTGAAAATTTGGAAAATCATTTCAAAAATGCCTCTTGCAAGTGTTACACTCTCATTTGCACAAATTGTGAAAATCTTGAGAAAAAGGTTCATTATCTTGTTGAAACTGTGGATAAGCTTTCAAAAGGGAAATCAAACTTTGAGAATGTCTTGGCATCTCAAAACTGTGTTTTTGGAAAGGCTGGTTTAGGCTTCAATCCACAGAACAAGCAAGATAGGTTTTCAAAAGTTTTTTTAAGAAAATCAGAAAAACAATTGATTGGATCATCGAAACAACCGATTGTTACATGCTTTTACTGCATGAAGAAAGGCCACTCTGTTAGATTCTGTAAAATCAGAAAGTATTGTGTTCCTAAAGGTCTTATGAAATGGATTCCAAAGAGATGTGATGTTACTAACAGCAAAGTGAAGCCAAATGGACCCAAATTTGTAAGGGGACCAAATCTTGCTACTTGAATTTGTTTATGCAGGAAAAATAAAGAGAAAGAGAAGAAAAGAGGCATTTTGTTCAAGCTATTAAAGAAAAAGGAAATCATTGAAGCTGAATCAATGTTGTGCAAAAGATCAAAACAGTGAAGAAAAGTTTTCTTGATCAACAAGCATTTGGATCATTGACGAAACAACACAAGGATAAGACTTTCCTTTTAATTGTTCTTAATAATTGTTTCAAAGTTCTTTCTTGTGATTAATTCTCTTTTAATCAAATGTATTCTGCATTAATTTGTTTCTGTTAATGGCTAAAATCTTCAAAAATCAAGTTTTTGTAACTGCTGCAGAAAAACAACCGATTGGTTCTTCGAAACAACCGATTGTTTTGGGTCTGACAGCATTGTGAAGAAATTGATTTAAATTTTTTTTTTCTCATCTATCCGTTGCAAATCAATTTTAAAAAGGGAGAATCTTGGTCAAAAGATCTGTATTGAAAGCTGAACGTGCTCAGAAAGTAGTTACTGCATTCATAAAGGAATATATTCCAAAATCTTGGAAATTCAAGAGCCTTTATGACTAGTCAAAGATCACATGTGAAGACCATGTGATTTTTAGTTTTTTTTTCTGACGTTTACTGTGCAGAACAGTTTTCTCTCTCTGAAAATCAGGTACCCATTGAATGAAATTAAATTCAAATTGATTTTCTTATGGCTATAAAATCAGGTGCAGATTTCTTCCACAAGAACAACCAATTGCAATATCTCTTGCACCATCTCTTGAAAAATCTGGAAAGAGCGCTATCCTCTGTTTTCTCATCTCTGCTGTCATGGAATCAACCCCTCCCACCTCCAAAAGAATCAAGACTAGGGCTGTAAAGTCTGGAGAAAGGTTAGAAGGCTGGTTTTCTGGAGATAAGGATCTCATTGAAAAATATAGATATGAGACAAGTCTCAAGAAGATAAACAACCCTAAGGTGTTAAGCTTTGATTGGCTGAAAAGTCAAAAGCTGGACAATGTGAGAAAGCTACTCAAGGATCAATTTCTCAGAAGGTTCCTGGAGATGAAGGGAAACATATATCCAGATTTGGTGAGGGTCTTCTACACCAATTTGAAGTTTGAGGGAAACAATCTAGTTTCTCATGTGAAAGGTGTGGACATGGAGATAACCCATGAAGTTTGGGCTGCTGTTGCTGGACTCAAGTTCTCTGGTCTACAAATCAGCAAAGGAAACCTTGGTGTGGTGGAGGATTTTAACAAAATCCAGTTCTACAGAAGTTGCTTGAAGAATAGTCAATCTCAAGTTAGCACATGCTCAGTTGGAGGGTTGAAACTTGATGAGAGGTTACTTGCTCTCATTGTGACATGGATTCTAACTCCAAGGGGGAGTAACCATTCTGTTTTAACTGAAGAAGATCTGGTTTACATCTTCTACATCACCAAGAAAATCAAGCTCAATTAGATTCACATAATCAAAGAGCACATGCAAAAAGCCATGAGGTTGGGTGATTATCACTATCCCTATGCTGTTTTGATATCTAAATTTCTACTTTATTTTGAAGTTAATCTTGAAGATGAAACTTCTGAGCTGGTCAAGTCAACTCAAGAGTTGAACAATGGATCACTCAGCAAGATGGGATTTACAAAGATAGGTGGAAAATGGGTAAGCAAGGATGGTGATCATGGTGCCTCATCTAGTGGTGCTGCTCAAGAAGAAACTGCTGATATGGATGTTGAACATGAAGATCCAACAGGAGGGTTTCAAGATGCTGGACCCAGTGCTGCTGATGAACATCAAGAAGAAAGGATTCAAACCATGTCTCCTTTTGAAAGATTCATGGTGAATAGGCTGGATAGCTTTGCTGAAAATCAAAGAAACCTTCATGATCTATGTGTTAGAATTTTCCAAAGATTTGACACCAGGTTTGACAACATGGATGCAAGTTTTATGAGTCTGGATGAACAGATTGAAGCTGTCTAGAACCAAATCTTTGATCTTCAGTTTGGAGATAAAGAAGAATGAAGGAAAAAAAACAACCGATTGGACATCGAAACAATTGATTGTTTTTGGTAGCTGTTGGTGTTTGGTTTTATTTTCTTTCCTTCTGTTGTTGCTGTTTTAATTCTGATGTAATATGAACAATATCTGGTTTTATCTCTTATATTTGTCTATTTGTGAAGACAAATAGGGGGAGATTTATGCTTGTTTTAGGTTTTAAGATTGTCTTTAGTCTTTAGTTGTTAAAAACTGTTTGGGTTTTTTGTATGTTGTTTATGATATTAATTGTTTAAGCTTTAACTTGTTTATATGTATGCTAACAAAATATCAGAAGTTCAATGTTTGCTCAAAGTTCAATTGCAGGAACTGCTTCAGATTTAATCAGAACAACACAAGCATCAGGGATTTGTCTTCATCAAATAGGGGGAGATTGTTGAACCAAGTGGTGTTCAAGGTTTTGAAGAATCCAAATCCTTTGAAGGATGATGAAGCCTCTGCTTTGCTTGATGCTGCTGTGCTGGTTTATTGTTTTGTTCTGGGGTAGTTTAATGTTGTAATCCACCCTTAGATTAAATCTCAAAGCAATTAGCATCTCAATCTTTAAACAAAGTAAAGTGTTTTTCAAACTAAGTTGAAACAACCGATTGTTCTATCGAAACAACCGATTGTTTACACTTAGATGTTTTGAGAAAGTTTGAAAACTGTTTTTGAATGAAGAAAACTGTTAAGTGACAAAACAACCGATTGATTCGAGGAAACAACCGATTGTTTGTTTTGGAACCTTAACAGAAAAACTGTTTTCTTTGACTGAGCTTTAAATGATTTGAAACTGAATACGCTCTAGTCATTAAATGCTTTGACCAATCTTTTTGAAAGCAATTATGGGTTTGTTAAGATTTGATAACAAACTTTCTTTATATAAATTCAGAAAAATTGTTTTAAACAGAGAATGCTTTTGACAAAGTTTTTCTAAGAGAGTTTTCAAAAAGTGCTGAGATTGCTTAAGAGCTAAAGAGATTGATCAAGGTGTTGGAATAGGATTCTACTTGTATTGATTTCAGATCTTCATCTGTAACAAGTGTAATCTGTGTAAACTGCTGAAACATTTCTTCTGTGTATTGTTGCTGAGATTGGCTCTGTGTTCTTGAGGTGTTCAAGATCAACAATCTTAGTGTTGGCCAAGGAGAGTGTGTGTCTTCTCTTGGTTGTTGTGTAAGTGATCAAGGTGTGATTGCTTAGGGGATTTCCTCAGGGTTCTAAGAAGATTGGATGTAGCTCTGGGTTGGAGTGAACCAATATAAATAACTGTGTACAATCTCTCTATCCCTTACTCTTTAAATTCAGTTTGTTTGTTGTTTGTTGATATAAACAACCGATTGTTTCGCAGAAACAATCGATTGTTTTCCTGGCAGTGCTGTTTTGCTTGCTTTTTTGGCTAACTGAATTGCTTAATCAATTGGTTTCTGAAATAAATTCATTCTAGCTTGCAAGAAGTTTGCGAAAACCTCTTTAAACAATTCACTCCCCCTCTCATTTAAAGCCATCTTTCCTAACAGTTAGGACATGAATGTATTTTTCTATACTCCATACCGATTGGACAAAGTATTTTTTTTGCCTCATAATTTCTTTTAGGTAAGGTATTTCCTTCTGGAAGCATGTCCTTAAGCAATTGGAGCAATTATGTAAATCTTTTGTTGGTCCATCCATTCATTGCCTTAAAATTCATCAACCTTAACACTGTTGATAATCGTGTGAAATTAGTTGAACTAGGATACAAAGGAGTCTCTGCATCATTAGATATATTTTCAAAAACTGCATTAGCAAAAGATTCTGCTCCTACATCACGAATCATGTCTTCTAATCTATCGTCCACTAAGAAATCAACTTCCTTTGAAGCTATGCGCACAGTTGGCAAGTCTAATAATTCACCATGCCAAGTCCATGTTGTATAACTTTTGAAAAATCCATCACACAAAAGATGTTCTCTAATTTTGGAAACACTCAATATCCTTCCATTCAAACAATTGACACAAGGACACCTTATTTTTACTCCATTATGATTACTAATGGAATTATGCTGCGCAAACTGTAAGAATTCTTCAACCCCTTTCTCCTAAGCATCATTTATCCTTGGTGTATTAATCCAACTCCGATCCATAGAATCGGTAAACTAAGAAAATCTAAATCAAAATTGACGAAAGTCACACACCCTCGGTAAAAATAATATGTAAAAACAATATCTAGTCATTAAAAAATAAATCAAAATTGTCGAAGGTCGGATACCTTTAGACTTAGAATCAATACGTTCATCAGGTAAAAACAATATCTAATATAAATCAAAATTGTCGAAGGTCGGACACCTTCAGACTCAGAATCAGAACGTTCAACATATTTAAACAATATATAAAAACAATATCTAAAAATTATTAATTAATAAAATATATATAAAATAAAATTTAATTTATTATTAAATAAATAAATAAATACTAACTTGGAAATGGAGTGAGACAAAATTGGTAGAGAAGTTGACACCTTTCTGTGGGAATGCAGGAATGTTGGCACGGAGGCTTATAAGGCAGCAACGAGATGAAAAGGCGACGCAGGAAGAAGGAGAAAAGATGGTTGCTACCTTTGGAGAGGCAACGGTGATGAGGTCAGGAGGCGCACGCGTGCAGTGTCGGAGTCGTGCGAGGGTCATGAGGAGCATGCGTGCGGCGGTCACAAGCGGCCCACGGAGGCACTTGCTATCACGTGACCTCCAGTGATGGCAGCGCATGGAGATGACCCACGGGCAGGGCTGGGCGCGGGGCTAGGCGACGGTGATGAGGCATGACAGGTGCGCCCCAGAGACAATGCAAGGCACGAGGCAGGGCGACGATGACAAGCCATGACTAGTGCGGACCAACTCGTTTCTTGTGCGCAGAGAGAGGGCATCGTCCACCACTGGAAGCGACGACGTTGACCGGTGCGACGGACTCAAGGACGGCGGCACAACATGATGAGGAGTGTGGAGAAGAAAGGAGAGATTTGAGTGGAGAAAACCCTTTGGGAAAGTGAAGAAGAATGAAAGGAAGAAGTGAAGAATGAAAGAGAAGATGTGTGCGGGAATTTGAAAATGCTGGAGCAAACAAAGACGGTCCCTAGGAATAGTCGTGATAAGTCCCAAAACCCACACTTTTAAAGACGGTTCCTTGTGGAACCGTCATGATAAGTCCCGCTTGAAGATATAAAGACTGTTCCTAACCGTCGTGATATGTCTAACTTATTTACAAAATTGTCATCGTGTTTTCTATAATGACGGTTATTTCTGAACCAGTTTTGTTTAGTGTCGTTAATGAAGCTTTTTGTACTAGTGTTTTAATAATACTTTTTTCATGTGATGACAAATGATTGTTGTTACTTGAGGTGTCAACCTAGCTGAGATATATCTAACATGAAAGCTTTTATAAAAAAAAAACTAATTACTTTAAAAATATGCCAACATAAAAATAGTAATAAAAATTAATATTCATTGTTAGAATCAAATATGACATTAGATTTTTTTGAATAATCCTCTATTTTATTTATATATATATATATATATATATATAAATTGTATTTTTAAAACTTTTAATTTTTTAGAGATTTTAATTTGAGTGAAAATTTAATTAATTTAAACAATAATTAATTAGTTTAAGAAACTTCAAAAATCTTATATTCACAAAGTAATTGATTATGTTTAAAAATAATATATTATAATGATTCAAATTAATTTTTGAATTACATGAAAAATATAATAATTAATTATAATAATAATAATAAAAAATTAATTATAATTAGTGACAATCATTTGCAACTCTCAAATTTCTTTAAAAATCAGAATTCTTTCACTACGTTAAACATATATAATTTTTTTATAGTTTTTAAAATGAAATTTTGCAACCTTCTTTAGAGAGTTTTTGGAACAAATTACATTACAAAGAATTGAAAACATTTGCTAAAGATCATTCAAGGTTTTTATCATGCTATAAGTTCTATGTTGTAATCCTTCAGAATATATGTAACTTTAGCTCACTCCCTTTTCTTTTATTTTATTTTATTATATTGTTATACACTAATGATGTAGTTGTAGATATTTAAGTATTTTTAAGATCTTGTGTTTATTCTTTAAGGATGTTTGAAGAAGGATTGTAAGTTATTATTATTTTAGTTAAATAAGAGTTCTTGTAACTAAATAATTTAAGATATTAGTTGAACAAACAAGCTGACATTGCTTGTATTAGATTGAATGCAGTTTTTTATGGAATCAAACTAGTATAAAAATATGTGTGCCTCTTTCCTTTTTCATCTTAATCATCTTGTCTTGGATTTTCTTTGATTCATTAAAACAATTTTTATGGCATTGCTTTTACCCTCTTCAACAACATTTTTAAGAAGAATTTTTAGTAAATCATCCACTTAGAATTGTAATGTAATTTGAATTTTGTGACTTTATGAGAAATATGCTCATTTTTGTGTGTATAAAACATAAGTCAAAGAACATTTGAACAAATGTGTGCTAAAATCAAGAAGATTCGTTGAACACTAATCCCATGCAGTAAGAGGATTTCAAGGCAGAGAATGCCCAAAAAGAACACCTCAAAGCATTAAGTGCCATGAATCAGAACAAATATGTATAAGAGAGAACTACAATAAACTATTCAGAATATTTTTACAGTGATAATATTTTATTGAAACATATTATGTTTGATATAAAGTTTGAAGTGTTAATTAGTTAATTTAAAAAAAAAAAAAAGAGAGAAAAATATTTGTTGTTGGATTAGTTAAATGCCATGATTTGAGCTAGGGTGGGGGTGTGGTGAGTAGGAAAAGAAAGTGGTGAAATGTTGGTGTGTAGTGAAATAACATATACGGAATATTCTCTCAAAACATTAAATTGTTTTTCAATAATCTTTGTATTCTCATAGGCTTTGTTGTTTTGTTCTCATCTTTAAGGTCTTTATATACTGTTTCAGATAGTGATCGTTGAAGCTTTCTTTCATTCCTCTATTCACAGAGTCGTTGAACACTAGATTAGGAAATCATTCCTTTCGATTGATTCAGTTGTGTCTTGGAATTTAATTGTATTTGAAATTTTTTTTCTTTCAGTCCCAATGTAAACGTTGATTCATTAATCTCGTAATCTTTGAGTATCCATCTATGTATCGTTCATCACCTTCATCACGGTGGATCTGAATATAACAACTCTTGCTTTCATTATATTCTTTGTGCCTTTGAGTATATGAAAAAATTTGAATTGTTTCATTTACGGTCTTTTGATGATAATGTTAACCCTTTAAAGCTTGTGACTTTAATCTTCAATCATATCTTTGTCACATATGCTTTCACTATATTTATCTTGGACGTTGAGTATGAAAATATTTGCTTTGTTTGTTGCATCACATATATTCTCGATTTCTTTCTCTTATTAGAACGTTGATATAATTTGATGCATCTTAAATAGCATTCTCCATAGCATGAATTATGCTCTTCATTTGGTCACGTACTCATTCTTCAAATATCTTCTTTAATATGCTCTTCTCACACGTTGTACTGACTCTTTAGCTATTAAACGCTGAATAAGGAAAGTTCTTGTTTTGGGTGTTTGATGTTGGTTCTCACTTGTACTCTTCTCAATTTAATCTTCTTTTGAGATTTACTTTCTCTTGTTATGTGTAGCACCATGAATGACTTTAATTTTGTTCCATGTATCTTGCTCTACAATAACTTGTTATATTCATTCGACGCTTGATAAGAAAACTTGCTCTCATTCTCCTCTACGTCTTGATGGTTCCCAAAAATATATTTGAAAACATTTATTGTTACCAGTGATTTAATATATACAAATTCTTAGAGCAAATATATCACTTAATAACATCTTAATATCTTAGAATATTAAATTAATTATCAATATATTTCATTCTTAGATATTAATTCAAACATATAATTAATATGTTCAATTTAATCATTGAGATTGTCAATCATAATTTCTCTTGAATATATTTTCATAGTATATTTCGAAGATCTTTTCAAACACAAATTTAAATTTAAATCAAGTATAGCTGTGTATTAATAAAATATCTTTTACAAAGACATATTAATTAAGTTCATAATATTTTCAGTATATTGGACAAAATAGTCACAAGATATATTCGTTGAAATTCATTTGGAAATATTCTAAGGTTTTATTTAAAACATTATTTTTTTATTCAAATATGATTTATGTAACTTAGCACAACCAAAACACGTTTAGAACATATAATTAGCAGATGTAAAAGTGAAATGATTAAGTATGGAAACTTATTTGTTACATGTTCATTCATCGCATGATGCTCGTCTGTCATGTTTATTTGATCATCGTCTAGTTTGTGTAAAGTTTAAGCTTTTCTTGCGTGCAACGTAGCGCCTTTATCATCATCATCTGATGCATTTGTCTTTGAGCTCTCTGGTGTTTAGACTTTGTTTAACAGATTGTATTTGACTCTTGGTCCATTGAGTTCTTCGTAGACTTTGTCTACTTCATTTTGTTGTGTCTAAGATGTTCTTAATGTTTTATTAGCTTTTTGTTATCATCAAAACGTATATTAGAGTTTTGCTTAAGGGTTCATCTAAAACTTAATAGTCCTAACATATTTGTCACCAACATTTGTTTGAGGTCAAGAATGACATTTAGGTTGAACTTCCAATTGTCAATCTTGCAACTTCACATTCAAGAAGCTTAACTTTTCCTTCCAAATTTGTGCAAGATTAACACTCATAAAAAATTTCATTCAAAAGAGTTTCAAAATCATAAGAGGATTTATAAATAATTTCAAACCTTATAAATCCATTTTAAGTTTTATATTCTCTTCTTCTTATTACTTGACTCTATCTTCCAACAATCTATTCTCACCCTTCATTCTATTGTTTAAAAAGGATAGTATTTTGGCATTTTCAAGCATTTCATTGAAACCATCAAGAAGTTTATCTCTATTTATATTTTTAGAAAAATTAAAACCACTTAGACTATTTGTTTATAAAATATGACTAGCAAACAAACATAAGTTTGCTTCTTCTCCACCACTACTGGAAGCACTTAATAAATATGCATTATCTTCCGGGGCAATATAAGAATTTTTCTTCTATAAAACCTTTCTACTTTTCCTATCATCAACATGGTTAACATATAATAAAGAATATTCACGTTTGGAAAAGCATGTAAATCAAGAGAAGGGAGGGTTGAGTTGTGATTTAATTAAAATTTTAAAATAGTACAAATATCATCTAAATGATGGTATTTGGACAATGGTTTAGTTTATCAAACAATCAGACTATAATCTCTTTTGTTTGATGTATAAAGTAAGATGCAACCAATTAGCTCTGCTAAATCATTTGTCAAATGATATTTTCTCATTGACTCTAACACATTATTATATTGTAGGTTTTGCATTTCATAGATTATAACTAATACAAGTTTGAGCTACTAAACTTTGTTGCAATAAACTGACATGATGAATCGTGTGTATAGTCATACATTCATCTAAAGAACTCTTTTCTTTAGAAATTTTACCAAAATGGTGCAGTTTTTTTCACATTTACGTAAATGGGCTAATGCAGAAAAAATTACAGAAATGGACATTTCTTGGTCAAAGTTGTCAATTGTGTAGGCAACATCAATTAAATTTATTAATTTACCCACTTTTCATTTTTTAATTAAAGTTTTCAACTGGATTGACAACTTCAGTTTAAATAAAATTGGACATTGGATTGACAATTTCTCTCAATTAAAGTTGTCAATTCAGTTGGCAAGTTCAGTTGACTTTTTTTTTCAAAAGAAATGACAATTAATATTTTTGAAAATATATAGTTAAAAATTTTATTTTAGTTATAATATCAAAATATAATTTTGTTTTATTTAAGAAAATTATATATAAAGTTTAAGAATTAAAATTATTTTCTTACAATAATTTTAAATAAATTGGGTTAAAAAGGAGTTATGTGATAAATTAAAAATATTTACTACTTTTTAAATATTGTTAAAGTTAAAAATACACTTATAAAAATGTGATATGATTTATGTATAAATTTTTAGATTATATAATATATGAAAGTATAAATTACATAATATGTAAAAAGTAATAATATACATGTATTTATGTAAAATAAATGTATTAAAAAATAAATGAAATTATTGAATAGAAGTCATTAAAAGAAGATGATATTAAAATATTTGATGAGAACAACATTACAAATGATGATTCTACTATCTAAATGGACAATTTCTTCTGTTATGACCTTCATTACGACAATAAGAACATTTTTTAGCTTGTTCTGAATTGGTTGATCCATTTCGTTATGCAAACGAGTTGTAATTGGTTGTCCCGAGTTTTTACGTTGCATGTGGGGGTCAGATATGAAATTTGGCTTGGTATAAGTAGACCAATAATCCCCACTTTGAACGGGATGGAATTCAACTTTATATGCCTTTCTAATCATGTGGAGGTTGTAAATCAGATCAATGAATGTTGTCATTTGTAAATGACAAGAGGAACAAACGTCAATAATGTGACGACAAGGAAGTCGAAGAGCTTGGAAGTGGCCACAATCACACCACCTATCATTTAATCTAACTGTATACAACTGAGGTCAGCGACCATATTGGGGGTGGCTAATTCTTGGACATCAAATTCAGAATTTTCTACATTAAACCTTTCCACAAAACACATAGCCGAATCTTGTTGATTTTTTCTAAATAAGGTTGTTATATCTTCTAGATAATAATGACCTGCATATAACATGGTGTCTATTTTGAAGGCTCGCTCAACAAATCATATTTTTATTTTTTTGAAAGTTGCCTTAACCAAAGCGAAAATCGATAAGGAACGAGCTCCCTTAAACACGAAATTAATGCATTCCGCTAGATTTGTGATCATATACCTCTTTCCCCCATCGTATGCTTGAATCCATTTCTTTAACGATATGCAATCTATCTAGGAAAATGTTTGCTTGAACATTATTTTTAAAAACAAAAAAAGTATTTTTAGTTTTAAAATTATTTAAAAAGTACTAAATATTTTACATTTATTATACAACCCATTTTTAATCCAACTTAATTTTGGGTAACTTTCTTTCTTGTGAAAACAAAATTTAGTTTTAATTTTTTTTAATATTATTTATTTATCAAATACAAATTTTCACAATATTCTTATTCACTTCATATAATTTTAAACAATTTAAAAATTATTATTATATCATTTTTAATTTTAAAAAAATATTAATATTTTTTAAAAAATCAACTAAACTTACTAACTGAATTAACAATTTTAATTGAGAGAAATTATCAATTCAGTATCAATTTTATTTAAATTGAAATTGTCAATCCAATTGAAAACTTTAATTAAAAAATAAAAGATAAATGAATTAATATATTTAATTAATGTTACTTATACCGTTAGATCATGCCCATTCCTGTAATTTTTTTTCCCACCATTTGGTAAAATTTCCCTTTTCTTTAATATAAAGGGATCTGGTGGTGATATGTAGAGCCATCCAATCACCAAATGCCACCTCAACTTTTCTTTCTACTCCAATTTCATCGACCCATGCCTAAATCCAGATTTAGAGGAAACGAAGTCCAAACCTCCCCTCTGCTGCCTTTTCCAAAGAGAAAGAAAGTTATCACCGATGATCCATTGGAGCTCATCGCGAATGGTGCTGGAAATGGATATTCAGCAGCAGCAGTAGGGATGGAATAACAGAGGTCCTCCTGAGTCACACCAGCTTCCACCTTCGAACTACGTAAATGCCAGCGAGGTGCTGCTTGTTCACGACAAGTTTTCGGATCTCGCCATGCCACATGCACTCTCATCATTGCGGTGTGTTATGAACATCAACAACAACGGCCACGGTGAGCTTGTGGCAGTAATCTTAAAAAATTAATTTCAGAGATTTCTATCTTTTTTAATTTTTTATTCTTTTTAAAATTTTCTCATTTTCTCTCATATTAATGATCCATTATTCAATTATTATTTTATTAATTCAATAATTTTATAATCTGGTATAAATGCTATGCATCTACCTATCTAAGTCTACTGTGTTACCTATATCCCTACTTATTATTTCTTTTTTTTATTCATTTTTTTCCCTTTTTTTTTTGCTACAGTCTTTTTGGAGCCGCCTTCGTTCATTCATCTCCTTCCCATCATAAATGCTTAATGTGATCTCATAATTTTAAATTACATAAAAAACCCTATTTAATATTTTACTAAAACGGATTATTTTGATTGAAAGTTGGAAGTGTTAATTAGTTAATTTTAAAAAAGTGAAAAAAGAGAAAAATATTTGTTGTTGAATTAGTTAAAGGCAATTATTTGAGCTAGTGTAGGGTGTAGTGAATGAGAAAAGGAAGTGGTAAAATGTTGGTGTGTAGTGGGAGAGAGAGAGAGGGTGAGGTGAGTGCAGAGGAAATGGTGGTTTGGCTTATCAGTTCTGGCATACTCTTTTGTTCTTGATGACAGGTATGGTGTGGTACGATCATCACACAATAGCTCCCCTTACTTGTCTCATCCTAAAACTCATCTCCTATTTGTCTGCACCTCCCACTCTTTCTTCTATCCAACCAAACCTACTATCTCATTTCTAATTATCCTCTCTTGTCCCTGCACACCTTCACATTTTTCTTCTCACTCATTCAAAATATGTAACCATTTTAGAACTCTTTCTTCATGCGCTTCCATGACTTATATGTCACTTATAAGTTGACAAAAAAATAATTTTAAGTTTAAAAAATATATTTTAGTTATTACAATTTAAAAATGTATTTTTTTAGTTGTATATTTTGGAGAATATGTAAAATATTTTTAGATTTAGACTAGATTTTAAAATTTAAAATATTTAAAAAATATATATTTTTTAGATTATAAATTTTATAATCCGGTAATAACTATTGAAATACATTATAAATTTCATAACTTAAAATATAATTTTTTAAAAAAAATTATTTAAATTATAGAATCGGACTAAAAATATCTTTCAAATTTTATAATTAAAATTTTTCTAAATCACATTCCAAAATATAAAAATATCGATAGAATAAAAAATATTTTCAATATTTTAAAAAAATATTGAACAAAGAATATTTTAATGTTTTAAAAAATATAGAGGGTTAAACTATGAAAGTGTATGAAGTTACTTTTTAATATAAAAAAATTACATTGAACCCATCCCAATTTATTTACAAGATTGCACCTTTTTACACCAGATGAACACAAACATATTTTCACTTAAATGTGCAAATTTATTTATTTTCCTGGCTGTAACTCGGTTCCCCACTCGATTTCTTGCAGAACTTTTATTTATTTTTATAGATTTAAGTTGTGTTTGAATTGAGAGTAAAAGTGCGAGGATTTGAGAAAGTAGATGTGTGAAGATTTGAGAAAAAAATATGAAAAAAATTAGTGTGTTTGGATGTGAGAAAAATTTATTGAAGTTTGTCCGTGAATATAAGAGTGTAAGATACAAATTTATCTTTGTTTTTCATTAAAAATAAAATAATCAAATATTAAGTATTTTGTGTAAATTCGGATGAATTAAAATTATTAATATAATTCGATATAATCCAATAATTAATTTCTGAAAAAAAAAATACGAGTTACTTGAAAAAAAATAATTTACATATAAAATTTTAAATATATGTAAAAATTGTCAATTTTTATATAGAAATAAATCATTAAAATATTTATAGATTTAAAAATTATAATTAAAAATTATTCTGTATTAAATGTAAATAATATTATTATAGTTATAATAATTATTATTATATAATTTATTTATTATAAATAAATATATGTTTTTATATTAAAATTTTATTTTATTATTAATTATTATTATTTTATTTTATTAAAATATTTGTGTTAGTTAAATTTATTTAATAAAGATAAATTCGAAAATAATCTGTTGTAACTTTTCTTTTGTTTTTTTTTTTAAATAATCTTTATTTTTCACACTTATATTTTTTTATTATTTTTTCTCACAAAACCCTAAATATAAATATTAGAATTACATTTCATATATTTTTTAAAAATTAAAAAAACAAAAATATAAAGTTTAATATGAGAAATTATTTTTAATGTTATAAAATATTTTAAATCTATGAGTAATATTAAAATATGACATAAAATATAATTAATAATAATAACAATAATATATAGTTATTTTAATTCATATAAAATGAATATCGATATTAAAAATATTAAAGATATAAGTAATACACATTAATATTTAGTTTAAATTTTTAGTATCATTACAAATATTTGAAGTATAATTATAAGTAATAATAATAACTAATTATTTTAACAATATGTCAACATAAAAACAGTAATAAAAATCAATATTCATTAATAATTGTTAGAATCAAATATGACTTTAGAATTTTTTTTGGATAATCCTTTACTAAAAAAATTGTATTTTTAAAACTTTTAATTTTTTAGAAATTTTAATTTGAGCGAAAATTGTATTAATTTAAACAATAATTAATTATGTTAAGAAGGTTCAAAAATCTTACATTTGTAAATAATTGATTATTTTAAAAATAATAGACTATAATGATTCAAATTAATTTTTGAATTACATGAAAATATAATAATTAATTATAGTTAGGGATAATCATTTGCAACAGTAACTCTCAAATTTCTTTAAAAATGAGAATTTTTCCACTACGTTAAATAGTATAATTTTTTATAATTTTTAAAATGAAATTTTGCAACCTTATTAAGAGAGTTTTTGGAACAAATTACATTATAAAGAATTGAAAACATTTGCTAAAGATCATTCAAGGTTTTTATCATGCTATAAGTTCTATGTTATGCTATAAGTTCTATGTTGTAATCCTTTGGAATATATGTAATTTTAGACCTTACCTGTCCCTAAAATCTTATTCATATTTATATCATAAAATAAACATAAAATAATAATATCAAAATTAACATTCATATATATATATATATATATATATATATATATATATATAATAAAATACATCCCTTCCATTCAATGTGTTCTTCAAAAGGAACATCCCTCCTCGCAGGGAGTTAAATTTATACATCAAAAGTTTTCCAAAATAAAACATTCAAATATAAAACGACCCTTTTCTCCATCTACTCACTGAGGAGCTCTACCACCTGCAACATCAGCTGCTCCCGTGTAAATTAACACGATCATCACAGGTTTAAGAAAACAAAACACAGGGGTAAGCTAGCTATTTTAAAAACTTTAAATTCAATATAACCAGCTTTTAAACACCCACATAAATCCATCACTTTCTCATTCATTTCACATAACCATCAAATATTCACACATTTCACAATTTCCTCAAGTATCAATCATTCCACAAAATCCATCAAGTGTCTATCACATTTTAATATTTCTCTTTCTCACGTCAGACTTCCACTGACCCATCACACATAGACACTACTTCCGGAAGACTCGTGCGTTGAACTTAGCATCCAGAGACCTGCACCTGTCATACCCCACCACTGTGAAATCCACACAGGGTCGCTGTGAAATCCACACAGCCATGCGCATAAACATAATCTCAATATCGTCACTCTCCTGGTATGACAGGGTTAATTCATATAACAGGTCAAGTTAGTTATCTTTCAAACAACTTACCCATACATATGAACCTCCTTCGACTCTCAACAAATGAATAACTTCATCTATGTGATTCCATTATATCAGCAGAGTCAGGATCGTCTCATTCACAGGATACTCACAGATCAATACACCTCATAAACAACCTCAACACGGTATTTCCCTTCCTGAAAATACTATGTCTTGATCACAATTTCACATTCATCCAGTACATCATACCACACGTAAAAGCACAATTCCATCATATAATATTTTGAATCTTTTCTTAAACAATCCCAATCACAGAAACAATCATACCAAAGTTCAGATTTTCGAATATCATATGCATTTCAATCTCAAACAAGTTCAAAGCGACACTAAAACAAGGGAGTTCGAAACAAACATTAAAACCAGCGATCACGTCACCACAATTTTCAGAATCTTCTAGCTTAAGGTTTTATTGAAAATAGAACTAGCTTCCCTTACCTGAACTTGCGTAAAATCTCACTACGAGCTCTAACCCACCGAACTTAAGGATACCCGAACTCTGTTTTAAGGCTTGATTGGAAACTTGCAGAGAACTTCCCAGAAGGACAATGGCAGTCGTCGATCGTAGCACTGGTACGTGAGGATAGTTGCGTCTTCGAGTGGAGGAGAAAGGAGAAAGTGAAACTAAATGAGCTCATTCCCTCAGCTCTTAAGGTCGAAGGGGTCTTTAGCCTTCACTGCCATTACCCACTCTCTAAGCAACCTTGCGTGTGGGTTTCCTCTAACAGGATGGCCACGTGGGTCTCTGCGCACACCAACTTTGGGTTACCTGCCTTACCAACTCTCTGGCGTCAACTGTTCTGAAGCACTCCTAATGTCTACGTGTCGCGCATGCAGAACGTTCATGCTGGGAGCCTGGGTCCCACATTATCTGTGTGAAACACTACCTCGCGCAATAACCATCCACCGATGACTGCTCGCGCGATGACCATGCCTCTTATACCGGCGATGACCGATGCCTCTAATATTGGCGATGACTGATGCCTCTCATACTGGCGATGACTGATGCCTCCCATACTGGCGATGACTGATTCCTCTTCCTGACGGATGACTGATTCCTCACCCTGGCAGACAACCGATGTCTCACCCTGGCAGACAACCGATGTCTCACCCAGGCAGACAACCGATGTGTCTCCCATCCTGGTTGATGACCGATGTTCCTCTCATCCTGTTGTTGATCTCTTATCGCCCTTGTGTGTGACGAGGACACATCGCCTCACTCGGGTCACCGATGTCACATCATCACACCTAGCTGAGGGCTTGTCCTCCCATTCCTCTAAGTCTGTGGTATCACGGTTCACACTACTCATGGTGGCAGATATGCCACCTATCTTCTATATCACTCATCTTCTGTATTTAGACCACATACTAAGTGCTTACCAAGTCTTCTCGAATACTCGGCGATGTGCTCTTTTCGGCGATCATGTACACCATAGGCGATTGGCGATCATGTACACCATAGGCGATTGGCGATCATCTGAAATCTTCGCACACGGCGTTCATGCGCAAAATAGGCGATTACTGATTTCATACGGGAGAAGTCGGAGGCCGCTGCCTTCTTCAACAAACGGCGATCTCCTCGACTTCTAAGCTACACCTTCCTTTCTCTTACCCTTCTTGATTCACGTGCCCCCTCCCTTCAAGCACGCCCACGTGATTACCTCACGATAAAGTCATCGCACCTGACTACTTGGTTAGTACAATGGTCAACCGACCGCCCTCCACCAGCTGACCCCAGACCTAGGGCGACGTCCGAGGTCTGACCACCATGACATTTTCTATTTTTATGTTCTTTTTGTTTTAAATAATAACATACTCAGAAATTATTTAAAATCTATCACTTCTATTCCAAATAATTTATAGGTCCTTACATTACCTTTTCTTTCATTTTACTTCATTGTATTGTTATACACTAATGATGTAATTGTAGATATTTGAGTATTTTTAAGATCTTGTGTTTCTTCTTGAAGAATGTTTGAAGAAGGATTGTAAGTTATTATTGTTTTAGTTAAATAAGAGTTTTTTAAACTAAATAATTCAAGATATTACTGGAACAATCGATTCGATGTGGTTATATTAGATTGAATGTAGTTTTTTATAGAATCAAACTAGTATAAAAATATGTGTATCTCGTTCCTTTTTCATCTTAATCATTACTACATTGTTTTTACCCTTTTCAACAATATTTTTAAGAAGCATTTTTAGTAAACACTCACTTAGAATTGTAATGTAATTTGAATTTTGTGACTTTATATGAGAAGTATGCTCATTTTTTTTGTGTAGAAAGTAGAAGTCAAAGAACATTTGAACAAATGTGTGCTAAAATCAAGAAGAATCGTTGAGCACTGATCCCATGCACTAAGAAGATTCAAAGGCAGAGAATGTCCAAAAAGAACACCTCAAAGCGTTAAGCACCATGAATCAGAACAAATATGTATCAGAGAGAACTACAGTAAAGGTTTAGAATATGCCGAGTGAACCAATGAAGAGCTTAGCAAAATAGAAACCCTGAGCCTAAGAAAGATCATTTACTAAGTGTAAGGACCTAGAAACTTTAATTGGAATGAAAGTGTCATATTTAAATAATTTCAGAAGATGTTATTATTTAAAATACAAAGAGCTGGTAAATGAAGTTTCGTAGTAGTCGGACCTCGGACGTCGCCCAAGGTCTGGGGTCAGCTGGTAGAGGTCGGTCGGCTGACCATTGTATTAACCAAGTAGTCAGGTGCGATGACTTTATCGTGAGGTAATCACGTGGGTGTGCTCGAGGAAGACATGTGGATCAAGAAGAGTAAAGGAAGAAAAGTGTAGCTTAGAAGTCTACGAGATCGCCGTTGTTGAAGACGGAGGCGATCTCCGACTTCTCTGGCACATAATCGCCTGTCGCCTAGAGGAGACATGACCGCCAATCGCCTATGGTGTACGTGATCGGCGGGAGTACACGTAGTATGTGGTCAAGATGCTGGATCAACCATAGTGGGTTCCAAAAACCACGCGTATCAAGGTGTGGGTTAAGCCTTAGATACGCTGGGCATGCGAAGCTCCATGCTTGAGCATAAGAAATCGTCCTTAGTGTTGCATGCATGGGCGCACGAGGAGTAGTGCTGATCTATTGTTGGAAATGTGAAGTGTAAGGACCTAGAAACTTTAATTGGAATAAAAGTGTTATATTTAAATAATTTCAGAAGATGTTATTATTTAAAATACAAAGAGTTGGTAATAGAAGTTTCGTAGTAGTCGGACATCGGACGTCGCCCAAGGTCTGGGGTCAGCTGGTAGAGGTCGGTCGGCTGACCATTGTATTAACCAAGTAGTCAGGTGTGATGACTTTATCGTGAGGTAATCACGTGGGTGTGCTCGAAGAAGACATGTTGATCAAGAAGAGTAAAGGAAGAAAAGTGTAGCTAAGAAGTCTTCTACGAGATCGCCGTTATTGAAGACGGAGGCGATCTCCGACTTCTCTGGCACATAATCGCCTGTCGCCTAGATGAGACATGACCGCCAATCACCTATGGTGTACGTGATCGACGGGAGTGCACGTAGTATGTGGTCAAGATGCTGGATTAACCATAGTGGGTTCCAAAAACCACGCGTATCAAGGTGTGGGTTAAGCCTTAGATACGCTGTGCATGCGAAGCTCTATGCTTGAGCATAAGAAATCGTCCTTAGTGTTGCATGCATGGGCGCACGAGGAGTAGTGCTGATCTACTCTTCGAAATGTGAAGCTACCGACGTCACCAAGCCATCTGGAGGTGATACCTTGGACGTAACATAATGGGAGGATGAACCTTCAGCAAGGTGTGACGATGTGACATCGGTGACCAGAGTAAGGCGATGTGTACTCGTCACACACAAGGGCGAAGAGATCGCCAACAGGATGAGAGGAACATCGGTCATCAACCAGGATGGGAGACACATCGGTGGTCTGCCAGGGTGAGACATCGGTTGTCTGCCAGGGTGAGACATCGGTGGTTGTAAGGACCTGTAAAATTAAATTGGAATAAAAGAGTATATTTTAATTGAATTCTAAGTATGTTTTTATTTAAAATAAAAAGGAGGGAAAGTGTAGCTTAGAAGACTATAAGATTTCCTGGTTAGTACATAATCGTCGGTCGCCTACCACACATGATCGCTAGGGCGCGAGGCAGGTGGACGTCGCCAGGGCGCGAGAGGCATGCAGGCATCACCAGGGCGCGAGAGGCATGCAAGCATCGCCAGGGCGCGAGGCATGTGGACGTCGCCAGGGCGCGAGAGGCATGCAGGCATCACCAGGGCGCGAGAGGCATGCAGGCATCACCAGGGCGCGAGAGGCATGTAGGCATCGCCAGGGCGCGAGAGGCATGCAGGCATCACCAGGGCGCGAGAGGCATGCGGGCGTCGCCAGGGATAGACATCGGTCGTCTCCCAGAGAGAGACATTGGTCGTCTTCCAGGGAAAGACATCGGTCGTCCGCCAGTATGAGACATCAGTGGATAGTCATCGCGCGAGCGGTCATCGGTTGAAGGTTATCGCGCGATGTCGAGTTTCACACAGATGAATTGGGACCCAGGCTCTCAACAGGAGACGTACTGCACGCGCGACACGTAGACAAAAAGGGTGGCTCAGAATAGTGACCTCAGAGTGTTAGCCTGCGCAGAAGTACGCGTAGTCGTACTGTTCAGGGAAGCGTAAACGCAAACTTCCCTGCAGAGTGGGTGGTGGCAGCGGCTTTTGGGGGCAAGTTGGTTTAAGATACAAAAACCCACTTCTGAGAGGAAAAAGAACGTTTTCAGTGGTTCAAGAGTGAAAGAGTGAGCTCACCTTCATCCTTCTCTATCTTCTCCTTCGCGCTGCGATTCAGGCATCCTCAAGCACCAGTGCGATGAGCGGCGACTACCCTTAGAGCACCTGGGAGGTTCCCTGCAAGTTCTACAAACCAGACGTAAAAACAGAGCTAAGGCACCTTTAAGCTTCGGTGGGTTTTGGGGCTCTTAGTGTTTTGCGCAAGTCCAGGTAAGGGAAGCTAGCTTTATTTTCAATAAAAGCCGTAGATTTGCTGTTTCTGAAGTGATGGCGACATGGTCGCCGGTTTCATATTCTTTTTCATGATGTTCTGTCTTATGTGTTTGGGCGACGTGATCGCCGGTTTTGGCGTTGTTTTTCGAACTCCCCTGTTTTAGTGCTGTTTGAAAACTGTTTGAGATTTAAATGTGAAATACATGTGATATTTGAAAATCTGAACCGTGGAATGAATGTTGCTGTGACTGAATCGTTTATTCAGTGTTGTATGATGTATTGATTGTTGTGAATGTGGGATCAAGGCATAGTATTTTCAGGAAAGAAAATACCGTGTAAGATCGTGTGTAATGTGTATTGACTAGGGGCTTGTCTAGAAGGAGATATCCTGACTCTGCTGATATAATGGAATCACATAGACGAAGTTATTCAGTTGTGGAGAGTCGAAGGAGGTTCATATGAATGGGTGACTCGTGTGAAAAAGAACGAGCTCGGCCTGTTATATGAATTAACCCTGTCATACCGGGAGAGTGATGATATTGAGACTATGTATGCGCATGGCTGTGTGGATTTCACAGCGACCTTGTGTGGATTTCACAGTGGTGTGGTATGACAGGTGCAGATCTCTGGGCCTGAGTCAACGCACGAGTCTTCCGGAAGTGGAGTCATGTGTCTATATCTTATGAGTCAGTGGAAAGTCTGACGTGTGAACCATGAATATTGAAAGTAGTGAATAGACACTTGACGAGTTTGTGGAATATGGGGATGTTGATGGTTGAAATTGATATGGATTATGAATGGCGTGAAGATTCATGTTTTTCTATTGATTTAAAGTTTCATATTTAAAGTTTTTAAAACATCTAGCTTACCCTTTTATCTGGTATTGTGATTGCTTTCTAAAACCTGTGATGATCGTGTATTTTACACGGGAGCAGACGAGGTTGCAGGTAGTAGAGCTCATCAGTGAGTGGTCGCCGGAAGGAGATCGCCTGTTTTTTTTATTTATGTTAGGCGATCACCCTTGTATGTTGTCTGATAGGAGATCGCCCTTTTCTGATGGGAGATCGCCCTGTTCTGATGCGAGATCGACTGCTTGTCTTTTTCTGTAATTTTGTTTACGTTTTTGGAAAATTTGACCGATTATGTATTAAACTCCCTGTGAGGAGAAACTTCATTACATATATATAATTATGTTCACTTCAATATATTGGTTTACCTTTAATTTCATTTTATAAATATGAATTGTATTTTGGCGGGATGTTACAGTGGTCCTCCAGGGTGAGACATCGGTTGTCTGCCAGGATGAGGAATCAGTCGTCCGTCAGGAAGAGGAATCAGTGATCACCGAGATGAGGCACATCAGTCATCGCCGGTATGAGAGACATGCGGGCATCGCCAGGCGGCAGAGACGCGGGCATCGCCAGGGCGAGAGACAGACGGTCATCGCCAGGATGAGGGACAAATCGGTCGTTTTCCAGCGAGAGACATCGGTCGTCCTCCAGGATGAGGCATCGGTGGATAGTCATCGCGCGAGCGGTCATCGGTGGAAGGTTATCGCGCGATGTCGAGTTTCACACAGATAAGGTGGGACCCAGACTCCCAGCATGAGACGTCCTACACGCGCGACACGTAGACAAAAAGGGTGGTTCAGAATAGTGACATCAGAGTGTTGGCCTGCGCAGAGGCACGCGTAGTCGTACTGTTCAGGGAAGCGTACACGCAAACTTCCCTGCAGAGTGGGTGGTGGCAGCGGCTTTTGTGGACAAGTTGGTTTAGATTCAAAAACCCACTTCTGAGAGGAAAAGAACGTTGCAGTGGTTCAAGAGTGAAAGAGTGAGTTTACCTTCATCCTTCTCTTTTCTCTCCTTCGCGCTGCGATTCAGGCATCCTCAAGCACCAGTACGACGAGCGACGACTGCCCTTGGACACCTGGGGAGTTCTCTGTGAGTTTTTCCGTCAGTACACTAGAACAGAGTTAAGGCATCCTTAAGCTTCGGTGGGCTTTGGAGCTCTTGGTGTTTTGCGCAAGTCCAGGTAAGGGAAGCTAGCATTTTCGTTTATAAAAACGTTAGGCGAGTAGGTTCTGAAGTGAGGGCGACGTGGTCGCCGGTTCTCATATTGCTTTTCACGATACTCTGTTTTTATGTGTGGGGCGACGTAATCGCCGGTTTTAATGTTGTCTTCGAAATTCCCTGTTTTAGTGTCGTTTGAAACTGTTTGAGATTGAAATGTGATATTGGAAAAATCTGAACCTTGATACGATTGTTGCTGTGGTTGGAATCGTTCATTTAAGTGTTGTATGGTGCATTGGGTGAATTGATGATCTTTAGCTGTCCTGTGTGGACTTCTCTTGCTGTCCTGTGTGGACTTTACTTGCTGTCCTGTGTGGACTTCATTAGCTGTCCTGTGTGGACTTTACTTGCTGTCCTGTGTGGACTTTACTTGCTATCCTGTGTGGACTTCATTAGCTGTCCTGTGTAGACTTTACTTGCTGTCCTGTGTGGACTTTACTTGCTGTCCTGTGTGGACTTTACTTGCTATCCTGTGTGGACTTCATTAGCTGTCCTGTGTGGACTTTACTTGCTGTCCTGTGTGGACTTTACTTGCTATCCTGTGTGGACTTCATTAGCTGTCCTGTGTGGACTTTACTAGCTGTCCTGTGTGGACTTTACAGTGGTGTGGTATGTGTCTATGTGTGTTGAGTCAGTGGAAGTCTGACGTGAGAAATGAGAAACTTTGAAATTAATAGACACTTGATGGTTTATGTGAAACAAATAACACTTGATGAAATTGTGAAGTGTGTGAAATGAATGGTAAAATTGATGGATTTTACGTGAGTGTGTTAAAATTGTTTTATCTTGATTTTAAAGTTTCATATCCAAATTCTCTTTAAAATATCTAGCTTACCCTGCGTTTTTGTTTTGTGGATGTTTTCTTAAACCTGTGATGATCATGTATAATTTACACGGGAGCAGATGATGTTGCAGGAAGTAGAGCTCCTCAGTGAGTGGTCGTCGGAAGGAGATCGCCTGTTTCTGTTTCTGTTAGGCGATCACCCTTTTTCTGTTTTCTGATAGGAGATCGCCTTTTTCTGATAGGAGATCGCCTTTTCTGTTAGGAGATCTTCTGTTTTTCTATTTTGCTGTATTTTGTTTAAGTTTTGGAAAATTGACCGGTTATGTATTAAACTCCCTGTGAGGAGAAATTTCATTATATATATATATATATACATATGTTCACTTCAATATTATTGTTTTACCTTTATTTCATTTTATAATTATGAAAAGCATTTTGGCGGGATGTTACACTAAGTGCAACCACAAGAAGCTTAAACGCAAGAGATTCCTTCACGTTTTTTGGCTTACCTGAAATCTTCGATTTTTAAGTGGGTAAAGCCTAATTTGCTAAGCGAATTAGCCTGACACTAAGCAGAATCAATGGAACAAGACTAGATGACTCAAAAAGTATAAATAAAAGCTCAAAGTTAGTTTTAAAGGGGGAGTGAAGTAGAAAAAGAGAGTGAAACTAATTCAAATATTCCGAATGGTCAACGTTGTAAACTAGATAGGATTTCATTGTATTCTACTTTCCATAATGAGTAGCTAAATCCAATTTAATGGGATTGAATGACAACATAACTCATCTATATTGTTTTGATTTATATATGCAAGTATGTTTCATTCCTATATGGAAAGACATCGAGCCATACCATCTAAAAAATAAGGAGACTGAAAACCTAAGGCTTATTGAGTTTTTATCTATCTTTTATAGGACCAATAAAGAGGACAACTCTAGGAAAAAAGCATGCACAAAATACATCCAAGAAGATCTCCATTCCAAAAAAGAACAACTAGAGCATCGGACAACACACTAAATGAAGAGTGGAACTCAGTTGAACTCAATAGGGTTAAACTCTGATAAATTTTTGGCCAAGCTTTAGTTTGAATAAATGTATAGAGTAGAATAAGATTTATTTGAGTTTGTAATTGGTAAATAAATTGGGCCATGTATTTGGACCAAGTAGAGTAGGACTTTTGGTCTTGTTTTTTTACTTAGGATAGATTAATGTTAGGGTTAAAGTTCTAAACCTACCTAGGATTTCAATTGGGCTTCCATTGGGCCAAATGAAACCCTAAGTTGGTCTTAGAGAAAGGAGGGTACACCAAGGGGGCTGAACCACAAATATGATGCAAGGAAAGCATAAGAGAAACAAGGGAAGTGTGACTAGACACAAGACACACTATCATTTGCTCTTTTAAATCTAGGGTTTATTTTTTAAATTGAATTTTTAAATTTTAACTCTCTTTTGGGTTGACCATAGCACTATAAATAAATGTGTTAAGATCATGTTAAATTCAAGTTAGATGAGAAGAGTTATGCAACCCTTTTTTTTTCCATAAACACTTGTTATTGAGCTTTCTCTAGGGTAGTATCTTGTGTAGCCTTCCCTAAACTCCTTCCTAGTGAGTTGGCCTCACCTCTCACTCTGATTTGATATTCATAAAGCTTTTGACACTATGAGTTGAAATTTTTTATTGTTAGTTTTGATACGCTTTGGTTTTCATCCATCATTTGTTGGATGCATTAATACAATTCTTCGTTCAACTATGCTTTCTATCAGGATAAATGGTAGTTTGATGGGTTTTTTCTCTTGTAGTAGAGGTGAGAGACAAGAAGATCCCTTATCTCCTTTACTTTTCTGCCTCGCAGAGGAGGTTCTAAGTAGAGGTATTTCTAAGCTTGTGAATGAAAAAGAAGATTCTACATATGGCCAGTCCGCTAGGTTATATCACTCCCTCTCATATTTTATATGTTGATGACATTTTGTTTTCTATAGGGAAGATAATAAGTCTCTTATAAATTTGAGTACTTTCCTTGAAACATATGGTGATTTTTCGGGTCAATATGTTAATAATTCTAAGATTAGTTTTTTCATCATGAATATTTCTACAAGATTTTTCACCAAAATTTAACATTTTTTTTCTTGTAGTCATGGTTGTTTACCTTTTAATTATTTAGGGGTGCCTATCTTTGTTGATACTCCAAAGTGTAGATTTCTTCAACCTTTGGTTGATAAAGTCAAATTGAAGCTAGCATCTTGGAAAGGAAAATCTCTTAGCATGATGGATCAGATTCAGTTGGTTATTATGGTCATTACTATATTTCTAGCTTATATTACTATATTTCTAGCTTATAGTTTTAAAATGTATAAATGACCTGTTTCAAGTTTTAAGCAAGTTGAGCAATGGTGAAGAAATTTTATTTGGACGGGTGATATTGTGAAAAGAGGCATAGCTACAATTAATTGGGCTAAGATTTGTTCTCCTCTTGAGAATGGAGGTTTGAAGACTATTGATCTCCATCATGAAAATAATGTGTATCTTCTTAAGCTTGCTTGGAATTTTGCTTATAGTAATAAGCCTTGGTCTTTTCTCCTGAAAGCCAAATTTCTTAAATCAAAATATAAGCTTAGAATGATTTATAATCTTCATCTATTTGGTCTAAAATTAAGCAGTTTTATGAAACCATTCTTGATCATACTTATTGGACTGTTGGTACAGGTACTCTTATTAATTTTTGGAATGATAAATGGTGTTTTACTACTTCTTTATCAAACATTGTAGGGTTATCTGATGGTGCTAGTATTTTGGATACAGTCTCCCAATTTTGGACTGGTTATGATTGAAATATTCTCTTGTCTTTACAACAAATGCCTCATCTTTTTACTAATATCATGATTAGGGAGGAACAATATATTCCTAATTGGACTCTAGATGAGTCTGGTCGTTTCACTCTTAAATCGGTTAGGACTTTTTTCTTGGATCTAGGAGTACCATGTGGTTGAGGTAAAATCATTTGGTCTTCATATATTTCTCCTTCCAAAACTCTAGTACTCTGGAAAGTTTTTCATGGTCGGCTTCCTACAAGTCATCATATTCAGAATAGAGGTTTGCATATATGTTCTATGTGTTCGCTTTATGAAAAGCAGGAAGAATCTATTCAACATTTATTTTTTGAATGTTCTACTGCTTTACATATTTAGAGTTGGGTTCGACAAATTTTTATTAATTCTCATTTCTCATATAAGGATGGTATTCTTTCTTTTATTAAGAGTGATGGTAGTCCTTTGGTTAAATTGATTAAGCTTGTTGTGATCACTTTTTCTATTTGGATGATATGGCATATGAGGAATTATGCTAGATTTCAGGATAATATTGATGTTTCTCGGGCTATTTCAGTCATTAAAGATATCACGTATCTCGTGGGAAATTCGTCTAAAGCTTCAATGAAAAATGATATGTTGGATTTCAACGTGACTAAGTTTTTTGGTATTAATACTCATAGTGATATAGTTTTTCGTCCTCTTCCTGTTAGATGGGAGTTTCCTTCACGAGGCTAGGTTAAAACTAACATTGATGGTGCGGTGAGGGGTTATCCTGGTCTTACTACTTGTGGAGGTATTTTCCGTAGGAGTATGGGGGAGTTTATTGGATGTTTTTCTACGTTTCTTGACCTTCAAATTGCTTTGGTTGCTGAGTTTTATGGAGTTATATATGCTATGGAGGAAGCTCAAAAGAAGAGTCTTACTAATGTACAACTTGAATGTGATTCTGCCTTGGTTAGTGGTGCATTGACTGCTAGGACTAAGGTTCCGTGGATGTTTCGTAATCAGTGGAAAACTATTCTTAATTCCTGTGGGAAAATAAGGTTTAGGGTTACCCATATTTTTCATGAAAGGAATGCGTGTGCAGATAAGCTAGCTAACTTAGGTTTTATCCATAGAGAGTCATTTCATTCGTATAATAGGCTTCCATCTAGTCTATTCTTAGAGTTCTTTATGAATAGGTATAGTCTACCTATTTATTGTTTTTGTTAACATATGAGTTTTGGTCTAATCCCCCTATTTTTTTTTGTATTTTCTTTCTTTTTCTTTTTGCTTTTAATAATACTTTTTTCATGTGATAACAAATGATTATTGTTATTTGCAGTGTCAGCCAAACTGAGACGTCAAGTTGCATAGTAATACCTAACATGAAAGATTTTTATATATAAAAAAATTAATCATACAATACAAATTTAAGAGTACTAAATATTACTAAGTGTTAGAACACATGATATCTTAAGGTTGATGACTATTTTTTTTTTTCAAATTTGAAAACATTGTATCTGGCATAAAAAGTTAGGCTTAAAGTATTTATGCTAGAGGAAATAAATATCCAACTAAGCCTTTCCAGAAAAATATCACATCCTAAAATTTCAGATAAAATAATATAATTTTAAAACCTTCATAGAAATTACTAAAACTCTATCAACCCACAACAGGGAAAAATTACACAATGGACTTTTATGTTAAAAGTAAAACATTATCATATTTCATATATATATATATATATATATATATATATATATATATATATATATATATATATATATATATATATATATTATCCTACCTTTTTCCCTTTTCATACATATTAATGTAGAAGTTTAAAGTTTAAAGATTTGATTACAAACTTGAAGATTTCATATTTGATGCTTCCAACCACAATGTGCTAAGTTGATGATGATTTAATGTTGGTTTAATAATTAGTGAAGTTACAAAGCCTTTGAAAGTGTTATGGAGCCCTTTCTAGGTTGGAGTTATATTTTAATAAATTGAAATATGTTTTAATATGTTAAAATGGTTTTAGATTTTCTAGAAAAGTAAGGAAGAACATTTTAATAGATCAATATGAAGATTTAATTTGTTAAAATCACTTAAAATTCGATGTCATGTTGACTCTGTTTTAATTGATTAAATGACTTCATATAATACAATAAAATAGATAGATTGAAATATATATATCTCTCTCACTTCAAAACCATTAAACATGAAATCAAAATCATTCTTTCTAAAAAAACATTTTTACTACTGAAAGAGACTCTGGCCTTAAATTACGAACACTTCTTGGAGCCTTCTTGCCTTAGTCTTTGGTTCAAATCCTTCATTTTTAGAAGTTCACATTGTGATCACTTTCGTATCTTTTCTTCTCAATTGTGCTTGAACTTTGCAGGTGATCTTGTTCATTTTTCTATAATTGTTGTGTATTTTGTATTGACTAGGATTGTAAAGAGTGTTTCTTGTGATAGGGTTTCACAAGTAGTGGTAGAAGATCTTGTAGGGTTTAAGATCTTATTGTGTGTGTATTGGTTTTCTTGTTTTCTTGAGGAGTTCTTGTAAACTTGAAAATATAATGCTTTGGTATAATCAAGATGATTAGACAACTAAATGTACCTCTTGCTATAGAGTGAATTAATATAAATCTTGGTGTATCTTTCACTTTCTCTCTCTTTTCATTCACTTTACTTATTATATTGCACATTATACTTGTCACATACTTTGCATATTGAAATACTGGTGATAGTTCAGTTCAACCCCCCCCCCCCCCCCTTGAACTCAATATCTTTATCTAACAATACATTTGCAAACATTCATAAGTAATTCTTGTCATGTCTCTGAGTGATCGTGTTGCAGCCAATACTCTTGGTTGTCTGTGCTGCTATCATTTTTTACTGAGGTGAGTTTCTTCTTGTTTTTCATTTTTTTAAAACTCATGTTACGTATCACTATGAATTTTGATATCTCAACTAGACTGACTTCATCAATTATTTGTTATCACATAAAAATTGGAAATCAAACCAAATTCATATAACAAAAGCGAATACTCCCAATTAAAATCTAAACAAAAAGGAATTTATATCTTTTGTGGAAAAATACAAAGTAATACAAACAGAATACCATAAAAAAAAAATCAATCTTATTACCAATATCTAGGCTAGCTAAGTTGTCTACATTATGATTATATTATCGTAGACATGAGGAACTTTAAACTTCATGTCATCACAATTATTTTTAGGGTAACATTATGGGTTTTCCAAATGAGAAACATTTAAATTGAGTGTTATGTTTTGAAATCAACAATTCAAAAGATTTTCAATTTTCAAACAAAATCCAAAATGCATAAATATATTTATAGATTTGTAGATGTATTTTTAAATATGCTATTTAGAATATGTTTACAAAATTAAAAAATATTCTATGATTTAAAATATGTTTCATAAAATTATAAATACATTTTAAATTATATAATTTAAAAATAATATATAATTTCAAAGTTGTCGTATTAAAGGATATCGTATGGATGAACCAGTCAATATTTGCTTCAGGAAATAAAAAATCGTAAAACCATAAAGACCAAAAGTAAGAAACTCATCCAATCCTACAAGTAGTCCCAGTGGCGGTGATGACTTGGATATACTACAGATTTATAATAGTCCATTGACAAAGGAGAAAGATAAGATAAAAAAAAATAATATATTTATATATATACCTTTGTTTTCGCCGGTTGACTTGGTTGCCGTTGACTCTGAAGTAGGTAGTGACTCCTTTCTATCTTGCAGTGGATTGGTGGCTCCGTTGAAGCAGAGGGGTCCTACCTATAATTGCACTCCGACGCTCAAGTCAATATAAGGCAAGAAACATCAAACAACTAAGATATCTCAAGCCGAGAGTGTGTGAGAACACTAAGCTTGCAAAGAATTGTGTTGGTGTGTGAACCTGTGTTTACCTTGACGTTACCCCATTATATAGTTGTTTTTAGGTCACCTGCCACATACATGCCCCTGCCCAAGCACTGCCTCTAGCGAATTTAGGGTTACCTTCTTGGGATCCTAGGGCACAATTCCCCTATAATCCCGTGGCAACTTTCCTTTCTTAGAAGTGTAACTCTCGTGGGCCTATTCTTTTCCTGGAGTGCGTAACTTAAGGTGTGGCCGCTAGGGTTTTAGTGCCTACCTCAGCGCTGCCAGCCCAAACTTATCTAATAACTTAATATCTCACGTGCCTCAAAACCTTCACGTGCCTCCCATGCGTTTCTAAGGATAATTCTATTGTGTTAGAGCCTTATGTCTTGAACACATCCTGCATGCATAGCATATTTGTGAATCTGGTTTTGCACCTTGACACGTGTAATTCAGTGGGCCCCTCTGTGGGCCCTACCATGCCGACCTCTCCTGTGCCGACCTCTCACTCATGTGCCGACGTCTGAGGTCTGGCCACTACACAAACCCCCCAGGCTCGAGCTGGAACTTGTTTTAGCGAAAAGCCTAACTGCTCGACCTGTCGACCTACGTGGCACTACAGTGAGACTGAGTGATGGGACATTTCACCATACTTTCCCTGGAGTGTACACGTGGCAATCTCAACGGCTAGGGTGCCTTGTCAATTCACGCTTCCCCTATACGTTAACCCTTTGCCTTCTACACTTTTCACTGTTTCTTTCCTTCTCATTTCATCTTTTCAAAAACTCCTTGCTTCTTCGAGTGCTCTTTTCTTCTCTCTCGACCCTTCATCAACTTCACTCACAATCTGTTAAAAGTACGTTCTTTTCATCATTTATGACTTTCTTTTGCTATTGCGATGCACCTCCATGTACTTATAACTGTCTGGGACTGTTTACGTTTTCTGCTCATCTCATCTCATCGTGCCCTACTTTTTCGTTGCGACATCCCTTTGAAATGTGTTTGTTCTATTCCCCTTTTGAGTCTGTCTTCTTCCTTTTTTTTCTTTTGTGTGTTTTAGCCATCATCACTCTCAAATGGACCACTCTACCTCCTTTCACTCCGAGGCTGATTCAGCTTCCTCCCAGCCCCCCGCTCGCCAAGTAGACCTAGGGCTTCATTCTGACTTCTATAAGTCGTTGTACCCTTGGGCTCCTAAAGGACTCCTGAAGAAGGTATCCGAGTTCACCACCTCCAAAGCCATAGTTGATTATAGGAAAAAGGAGGTGAGAAACAAAGTCAGCCATGACTCCCGCGTCTTCGGAAAGGAAAACGATAAGTACGTGGGGTTGGTTGAACTCGTTTGCTGTGACAAGGCTTCGGTTCAGGAGGCCCCCTTCTGCTTCATCTATTCAACCGTCTTCCAGAGGGTTTGTCTGCGGTTCCCCTTCAGCGGGTTTGAGCGGGCACTGCTAACCGAGATGAATGTCGCCCCCGCCCAGCTTCACCCCAACAGCTGGGCCTTCGTAAAGGCCTTCGTCGTCCTCTGCAACTACTTCGGGCACCTGCCTTCGGTAGACTCCTTCCTCTACTTCTTCGAGGCCAAGAGTCCGGGGAAAAACTTCTGGGTCAGCATCAACAGGGTTGCTGGGAGAGCACTACTAACCCTCTTCCAGCAATCATATAAAGGGTTCAAGGGCAAGTTCTTCAAGATCTGTTGTCGCGCCACCGACGCCACCCTCTTGGATGGGTTTCCCCTTTATTGGGTGGAAACCCCCCAACCTGGCCAAACCCCGGGCCTTGATAGACTTGCACCCTCAGGACAGGAAGGTGTGTGAGTTCTTGTTTGGCCTCGAAGCGGTGTTCAGTAGCGTCGAGGTCATAAAAAAGAGTACCGCCCCAAAACCTTGCGGGGGTATATAGGTATTCGTTTTCACTTTGTTTCCGCTTGCCTTCATGCCTGCATTCTTTCTTATCTATTTTGCATGTTAATTTGCTGCTAACATGGCATGTTTCTGTTTCCCATCTGTGCTAGAAATGACCATCGGCGCTGAGAGGAGGAAACAACTAGCGGTCCGTGCTGTCAATAAGGGTGCTATAGGCCCTTCCCAACCAGTCCAAGCCAACCTTCCACCGGTGGCGACCTTAACACTGCAGCTCTCGTCGCCGCTCCTCTTGCTGCCACAGCCCCAGCTCAACTCCTTGCCCCCCAGACTCAAGGTGCAGTGGTGGCGGCCGGGCCTCCCCCATCAGACAATGAGGGCACCCATTCCGGGTTAGTCTTCAAGCGTAAATGCAAGGCTGGGGTAACTCTGCCCCTTGCCCTGACTCAGAAAGGGAAAGCCCCGAAAACTACTTGGCGTTCCCTCCAAGCGCCTCTTCTCCCCCTCCTACTACTGAGCTTGAGAGCCGGGGAGAATGCACCCCTGAAGAGGCACAGAAGAGTAGCCCCGCCAGCCTGACACCCTTCCTCCAACGCACTCTGAAGTCTTCCCAAGAAGTCGAAGACATGGAGATAGGGCCTCTGATGGAACAAGTGGCCCTCAGCTTCGAGAAGGCGCTCGACAGATCCAATCTTCTCTTCAAGAAAATGCGAAAGGTGCAGTTGGACGCCGAGCACCGGGTCGCTGCCTCAATGGGGTTAGAGCGTCGCCTGACTAGCTTCACCCTTGAGGTTGCTGAGTTGCGGAAGTCTGATAAAGAGGTGAGAGACCTCCTGTTTTCAAAGTCCCAGGAGGCCTTTCGCCTCCACTCCAAGTGCAATGACTTCCGCCTGGCGGTGGAAGACCTCAAGGGTGAGCTGCAGCGCAAAGAGGAAGACGTTGCAGACCTGAAGGAGGAGCTGGCTCGGTGTGTCGATGACCTGGCGCAGCTAGAGGCGAAGATGGCCCAAATGAAACAAGAGATGGGTCAGTTGAAGAGGGAAATGGCTGAATCCTATGCAGAGATGAGGGCGGAAATGGCTCGTAGGGAGGAGCTCTACCAGAAGGCCAAGGAAGAACTCATCGATGAGGCAGCTGAAGCCTACGGTGCCGGATTTGGTGATGCCCTCGCCCAGGTTGCCTACGCGCATTTCGGGGTGGACCTCTCCCAAACGAGTCTAAAGAAGATCATCGTCGATGGCCAACTGGTGGACGCTCCTGAAGACTCTTAGACCCCCTCTCTCCTTTTGTAATTTATCAGGTTGTCCTTTTGTCTGTACCTTGTATAAATACTTGTATATTTTGTTTAATGCACTTAACTTCTTACTTGACGCTTTTGTGTTAATATCTGATCCCTTCTATTCTAACATAACTTTGCTGCTGTAATTCCTCCTTAATATTGCTATCATCTCTTTCTGCATATCTTGCTTTCTTAACTTGTAATCTGCCTTGATGACGATCTCGCCAGCTTGCACCAGCCTGACCTGTAACTCTTTACTTCAACATCCGTGTCCCAAGATAGGATGGGCGTAACCATGCCTAAACAGCTTGCCGTCAATCAGAGTGTAGCGGGCTGCATTTTTCTTTACAGTCTTGGCCTCTGCTGCGTCTATGGGGAGTATCCCTTCAACAAGGTATCATCTGTAGGGCGTCATCCATGTTTCCCCTTCTTCGACCAAATGAACCGGTGACAACCTCTCCCCTGGTGGACCATACGAGCTTATGCGGGGCGTCCTCAACGTCTCTTGGGTAAGAGACTTATGACTCCTTGTTCCTGCATCTAAGACATTTATCATCTGTACATCAATGCCACCTTCTGTGGCTGTTCGAGGTGCCCTCAGAGTTTCTTGAATGACTGTCCTCTATTTGCCCCCCTTGCCTGAGCTGGCGAGTTTTGCCAACAAGTCAGCTCTGGCATTCTAATTCCGAGGGACGTGTAGCAATTCAAACTCCACAAATGTCCTTTCCAAAAGTTCAACATACTTGAGGTAAGCGACCATTTGCGGATCCTTGGCCTGGTATTCACCTGTTACCTGCCCCGTGACCAACAACGAATCGCTCTTGGCTAGTAAATATTCTGCACCCATCTCCTTCGCTAGCAGCATCCCTGCAATCAAAGCCTCGTATTCCACCTGGTTGTTGCTTGCTTTGAAGGCAAAACGCAGAGCTTTCTCTATAAGAACTCCTCCTGGTCCTTCCGCGATCACTCCAGCCCCACTACCCTGCTGGTTCGACAACCCATCCACTGAGAGGACCCACCTGAAACCTGCCTCTTCCTGCTGAGTGGCCTCCGCGGAGAGTTCTACCACAAAATCTGCATAAACCTGACCCTTGATGGGTCCTCGTGGTTCATACTGCACATCAAATTCAGATAATTCTACCACCCAACGAACCATTCTCCCTGCAACATCTGGTTTCTGCAGGACCTTTTGGATGGGGAGGTCCATCATTACAATGATTGTGAAGCTATGGAAATAATGACGGAGCCTTCTTGCAGAGAAAACCAGTGCTAGGGCTGCCTTCTCAATGACCTGATATCGTACCTCAGGCTTCTGCAAGACCTTGCTGACAAAATATATTGGTCTTTGTGCTTGGTCTTGTTCTCAGACGAGAATCGAGCTGATCGCCCTTTCAGTGATGGCGAAGTACAAGCGAAGTGGGAGACCTGGCCATGGCTTACGCAACACTAGAGGACTAGCTAGATACTCTTTTAATTCGAGGAAAGACTTTTCACACTCAACAGTCCACACGAACCTGTTGTTCCTTTTCAGACATTGGAAGAAAAGTGATGTGAGTTGATTTTATGATTTAGCATTTTATGGTGGCACTTTAATTAGGATTGAGATTTTAGGATGATTAAGGTGAGAACCTAAGGAAAATCCCCACTGGACATTAACTTAACCAAGTTGTTAAGTAGATGTGAAGGTTCATTTCACAAAGGCAAAAGGAAAACACAATTATGGTGAAGATGATGACAAGTAAAGGTGCTGAAATTAAAGAGAGGAAACTAAACATAATGAAGGAAACCGAATAGAAAACAAAGCATTAAAATAAGAACAAGACATAGATTTCATAATTGAAATTTGGAATGGAAAAAGATGAGTGAAAGGAAACTTAGGAGAATGAGCTAGAGAAGTGATCACGCCACTTGGATGGTGGTTTGCTCCAAGATGAGTGAAGAATGCCGCCACTTGAGAGCTCTCTAAATCTCACAAGATAAGACAATGGTGTAAGGAGACAATGCTCACAAACTCTAACACAAATTGTGTATAGTAACTTTAATCTAATTTCAACATGAAAATACATGAGGTAGGCCTCCTTATTTATAGGTGAAGGAGCCTTGGAGAGCAAGCATAAGGGGTAGGATGGGAAAAGTGAAAAAATGGGCAGCCTTAGGGTTTGACTAAGTCAAACCCGCATCCTAGGCTTGTCCTTCTAGAAACTAGGTCAAATTGCCTTCCAAAAGGGCCAAGAACATCCTAAAATGCTAACTACACCCCCTATTATACTAAAGGCACCTTATTCTAGCCTATATTTGCTATTTGGACCCCCAAAGTGAGCCCAAATTATTTGCAATATTTTCTAATCATTAAGAAGACCAACAGGAAGAACTTTAGGTGCTCTAGTCTTTGTCCCATTCTCCATCTGGTGAGGTCTCTACTTTGAGGTGACTTCTCTTTATATTCTTTAGCGTCCTTGTGTTGAACCAAGTGGTGTTCAAGGTTTTGAAGAATCCAAATCCTTTGAAGGATGATGAAGCTTTTGTTGTGCTTGCTGTTGCTGTGCTGGTTTAGTTAGGATCTGGGTAGTTTGAGTTGTGTAACTCAACCTTTGATTGAATCTAAAGCTCAAGCATCTCAACTGTCAAACAAAGTAAAGTGTTTTTTTCAAACTGAGTTAAAACAACCGATTGTTTTATCGAAACAACCGATTGTTTAAGCTTAGGTGTTTTGAAAACTGTTTTGAAGTGTGAAAATTGGTTAAGTAACAAAACAACCGATTGATTCGAGGAAACAATCGATTGTTTGTTATGTTTTTATAACAGAAAACAGTTTTGACTTTGACTGAGCTTTAAATGCTTTTAATTCATACGCTACAGTCATTAAATGCTTTGACCAATCTTTCTAAAGCAATTAAGAGTTTGTTAAGATTTGATTACAAACATCTTCTTTGAATATATACAGAAAAACAGATTTGAGTTTTAAGAATCTAAGTGAATTGAGAAAGTTTTTCTAAGAGTTGGAGATTGCTTAGAGTTTTGGTTGATCAAAGTGCTGAGATAGGATTCTCTTGTACTGATTTCAGATTGCTTCTGTAACAAGTGTAATCCTTGTAAATCTGTGAACATTCGTTTGTGCTGTTGCTAAGAAGAGCTGTGTGTTCTTGAGGGGATCAAGATCAGCTTTCTTAGTGTGGTGTGCTGACCAAGGAAAGTGTGTTTCTTGAGGGTGTTCAAGGTCACTTTCTTGGTTGTGTGTAAGTAATCTAGTGTTGATTGCTTAGTGGATTTCCTCAGGGTTTGTGAGAAGACTGGATGTAGCTCTGGGTTGGAGTGAACCAGTATAAACATCTGTGTACAATCTCTCTATCCCTAACTCTTTAATTTTAGTTTGTTTGTTGTTTGCTGGTATAAACAACCGATTGTTTCGAAGAAACAACCGATTGTTTTCCTGGCAGTGCTGTTTTGCTTGCTGTTTTGGCAAACTGAATTGCTTAATCATTTGATTTCTGAAAGATATTCATTCTAGCTTGGAAAAGTTTGCGAAAACCTCTTTAAACAATTCACCCCCTCTAGTTTAAAGCCATAATTCCTAACACCTTGATCATCACCTTGTGGGCTTGGTTTGCATCAGAAAGGTAACCCCTTTCGCCCCCTGCGGAAACGAAACGCGACAGGGCAGCTAGCCGACCTATTAGCTGTTGTACCTCCTTCACAGAAATCGGACTCCTCACCTTCGCTATGGCTGCGCATTTTTCTGGATTGGCCTCTATTCCTCGTTCAGTCAGCAAGAATCCCAAGAATTTTCCTACTTTCACCCTAAATACACATTTTTGAGGATTCAACTTGAGATTATACCTTGAAATGGTACTAAAGAGCTCCTCTAGGTCAGCCACATGCTGATCTTTTTTCCTGGGAGGTGACGACCATGTCATCTACATATGCCTGCATGTTTCGCCCAACCATAGGGGCGAGTATTCTATCCATCAGCCTCTGGTACGAGGCTTCTACATTTTTTAGACCAAAAGGCATCACCTTGTAACAGTAACTGGAGTGCTCTGTCATGAACGCCGTCTTGCATTCGTCCTTTGGGTGCATCCGTATCTGGTTGTACCCAGAAAACTCATCCAAAAAACTAAGGAGTTTGCATTCTGAGGCGCTGTCTACCAAGGCGTCGATGCTGGGAAGAGGTTATGAATCCTTGGGGAAGGCTTGTTCAAATCAGTGAAGTCGACGCACATTCTCCACTTGCCATTAGCCTTCTTTACCAACACCACGTTAGCCAACCACTCAGGGTACTGGATCTCCCTTATGTGATCGGCCTCCAACAGCTTCTGGGTCTCTAGCTTGATGACCTGTCACCTCTCTTCATTAATCTTCCGCCGTCTTTGGCAGACAGGTTTGACCTGGGGGTCCATGGTGAGACGGTGACACAAAAATCAAGATCTATTACTGGCATGTCTGAGGCAGTCCATGCAAAGGCATCCAGATGTTGGGCCAAGACCCTGACGACCTGGTCTTGCGCCTCCTGGCTCAATGACTTGCCAAGCTTGAAGGGCTTATCCCCGACCTCTCGTTCCACGACCTCCTCCGCAGGCTCGACACACCTATTTGGGGTGACCTTTATGTGAATGTCCTCCTTGTCCCTAGGCGGCCCGGCGGTCACAGCACATACGCCTCTCTTGGTTTTAAGGCTGTCTTTATAGCACTTTCTAGCTGTCTTCTGGTCTGACCTCATAGTAATCACCGCACCATCAAGAGAGGGAAGCTTTAACTTCATGTGTCTTGACGAAGGCACTGCTCCCAACCTATTCAAAGCAGGCCTACCCAAAAGAATGTTATGAGCGGATGGTGAATTGATTACAAGGTACCTGATGTTAACTGTTCGAGACGCCTTGTCATCTGTGACCGTGGTTCTTAGCTCAATGTATCCTTTAACCTCCACCTGGTCTCTAGCAAATCCGTACAAACATCCGTCATAGGGTCTCAGCTGGTCGGGGGATAGCTGTAGTTTGTTGAAGGTCGACCAAAACATCACATCCGCCAAGCTTCCCTGATCGACCAGGACTCGGTGCACCCTCCTTCTCACGGTCACGACCAAGATCACTATGGGGTCATTGTCATGTGGGACCACATCTGCCCTATCTACCTTTGTGAAAGTGAGGTCAGGCTTGGGGAACCAGTCAAGGTCTACTTCCCCAACAGCGATTACCTCTCAGGTGTACTTCCTTCGCTGGGAGGCGGTACACCCTCCGCCCGAGAAACCTCCGGAGATAGTGTTGATTTCTCTATGGATGGGTACCTCATGCCCCTGGTCTGCCGCCGGAGCCGTCAATGCAAAGTTTTCCTGAGGTTTCTGCAAATAATCTGTCAGAAAATTGCTCCTTACCAGGTCATCTATCTGATACCCTAAGGAGAGACAATTGCTCAGAGTGTGACCATGCGCTTGGTGGAAGTCACACCATTTGTTTTTGTGTAGGCCCAGCTTCTTGTTAGATTTCGGGGGCAATTTCAACTTGTTTGCCACCTCGGAAATGGCTATCAATTCCTTCAGCTCTATTTTGAAACTGTGTCTCGCGGGCTTAGGCTTTCTAGGCTCATACGGTGTTGCTTTGACCTTCTTCCCCGTGGTGGCCTCACGTACCCTCAAGGGTTGAGTGTGCCCTGGTAAACGGGCTTTGGGTGGTTCCACCCTAGCACGCTTTCTCCACCACGCGCTCTTCTGCCGTGATATGTGCCACAGTGCGGCACTGGATCTCCTCAAACGTCCTTAGTGGACACCTTATCAGCGCGTCACTAAAGGGTCCTTGGAGGATTCCCTTTTCAAACGTATGCACGATCATGGCCTTATCTTTTGTCTGCAATCTGACCACGAGTGCCCCCAAACCGGTTCAGGAAGTCTTTCAGTGGTTCTTCCTGAAATTGCCTTACATCAAAGAGACCGAACGCGACAGGTAGGCACGCACGATTAACAATGAACTGTTTCTTGAACAACTCTGCGAACTGGCCAAAGGACGTGATGTGTCCATCTGGGAGCTCGATGAACCAGTTCAAGGTCGTGCCTAAAAAGGTACCCATAAATAGCTTATAGTGCATAACGTCCGTTCCTCCGAAGATCATCATCTAGGTGTGGAAAGCCGTTATGTGGGCCTCTGGATCCTCGACCCCATTGAAGGAGATTTTTGGGATCACAATGGAGGTTGGTATGACCGTCTCCATGATCTCTAGAGAGAAAGGCATGGGGCGAACCCTAGCCGAAGGTGGCACACCTGGATCCGTCACCACACGCTCTCCTATCCCTCTCCTCAACTCTTTGTTGGCCCTACGTAGTTCTTCGTTTTCCGCCAATGATGCGTTTAGGTCTGCCCTAAATTGATCTTGGTTGGCGATAGACGCCGCAAACGCCTGCTGAAGGTTGCGGATCGTTTGCATGAGTTCTTGGATGGTTGCGGCCTGGTCACCTTCATCCCTTCCAGTGCCACCTTGCTTTGTACTCCTCATGTTGTTTGGTTCTACTGATCTCGAATATGGATGGGACCTAGTTTTACGGGCCCCACGGTGGGCACCAAATGTTCTCGTCGGTTGACTTGGTTGCCGTTGACTCTGAAGTAGGTAGTGACTCCTTTCTATCTTGTAGTGGATTTGTGGCTCCGTTGAAGCAGAGGGGCTCTACCTGTAATTGCACTCCAAAACTCAAGTAAGTACAGGGCAAGAAACATCAAACAACTAAGATATCCCAAGTCGAGAGTGTGTGAGAACTCTAAGCTTGCAAAGAATTGTGTTGGTGTGTGAACCTATGTTTAACTTGGGTGTTACCCCATTATATAGCTGTTTTTAGGTCACCTACCGCATACATGCCCCTGCCCAAGCACTGCCTCTAGCAAATTTAGGGTTACCTTCTTGGGATCCTAGGGCACAATTCCCCTATAATCCCGTGGCAACTTTCCTTTCTTAGAAGTGCAACTCTCGTGGGCCTATTCTTTTCCTGGATTGCGTAACTTAAGGTGTGGCCGCTAGGGTTTCAGTGCCTACCCCAGCGCCGCCAGCCCAAACTTATCTAATAACTTAATATCTCACGTGCCTCAAAACCTTCACGCGCCTCCCATGCGTTTCTAAGGATAATTCTATCGTGTCAAAGCCTTACGTTTTGAACATATCCTGCATGCATAACATATCTGTGAATCTGGTTTTGCACCTTGACACGTGTAATTTCGTGGGCCCCTCTGTGGACCTTACCATGCCGACCTCTCAATCATGTGCCGACGTCCGAGGTCTGGCCACTACAACCTTTAATATCTATACCTATATATACATATATATAAAGGGAATTCCCCAAAATAACTGTTTTTGGTATACACAATTTTTTTCTGATTCTACCCTAATTTAATATATCTCATTTTATTAGTACGATGGATTACTTTTTCATTTCATATGAATTATTTAAAAAATAAAATTATTTTTTAATTTTTAAAATTATTTTTAAATTTTTAAATTAATGTTATGTGATGTCAACTAACTCTCTACTCTTCCCTTACTTCCTTATGTTAAGGCAACAACATAAATAAAGAGAGCATACTCTCAGCTTCACTCCTCCATTCCCACACCAAATCTCACTTATGAAATAAAATAACATTCATTTTCAAACACTCTCTCCACTCCATTTCAAACAAAGAACTCTATTATTTGATAAAACCATCATTTTTTTATCTACCTTAACGAACGTGAACATCTTCGTACTCTCCTATTCAAAAACCACCAAAGAAAAGAAAAATCTTGAAGCAGAGAAACTCAAAGCATATGAAAAAAATGTTGACTAATCAAATTATCATTTTTTTTACACGTTATTTTTTGTTTTTCAATTTCGATTCTTCAAAAAAATTTCTTCATGGTGTTATAATTTTGCATAATTGTAAAATATAATAATAAAAATAAAAATACACATTAATAACAAAAATAAAAAAATACGGATACAACTGTGTATTCACTAGTATTTTATAAAGGAAGAAATCAGATAATTTATTAAAACTTTAATTTTTTTTTCAGAAAATACCACCATATACAATTTTTAAAAAAAATACGCTTATGGTTACGCGAATACAACTTTGTTTTAAAAAAAGTTTTCCACAAAAATACTCTTTCTTTCTTTTGTTGTTGTCTTAAAATAAGGAATTAAGGGAAGAGTGGGAGTTAGTTTGCATAAGAACTGTCTCATAACATTAATTTAAAAAAATTAAAAAATAATTTTATTTTTTAAGTAATTCATATGAAGACAAAATACTTCGTTGTACTAATAAAATAAGATATATTAAATAAGGATATAATAAAAAAAATTGTATACACAAAAAACGGTTGTAAAGAGGAATCCTCTTTATAGGTATAAATTATAGGTATATTATATGCCTATTCGTATTTTTTAAATATCAAATATCATTATAAAAAATAAGATAGAAACATTTTCTCTTATAACTATGAGTTTCAACATACAATTTTAATAATTAAGTTACAAAAAAAAAAATATTAAACAAATTCAAATTTATAACACAATGAACATAATTATATTGAAGCAATTACGTCATCTATTTCATTCTCAAGACTTGTAAATCACTAATTTTGATTTGTTACTAATACTAAAAAAGAGAAATATAATAAAGAAAAGAAAAAGGAAGAAGAATAAGATGAAAAACTCCAACAACAAACTCTAAGAAAATATTTAATTTTTAATCCATTTCCTCTTCTCTGCAACAATGCGAAAGCATCCATCAGCCTCGACGCCCACATTAACAATGACATCAAGATAAATTTGTACATGTGCAAAAATATGAATGTTTTGTATTCAAGTAACAGTTTGAGATATTTTGCTTCTCTGTCTTCTTCCTCTTCCGCCTCCACTTGTTGTAGGAAAATGAAAAGTAGAGTAAAAGAAATAAAAATGAGAGCATTAACAATTAAACAATCAGAATTTATACAACCTGTATGGATGTATCAGAACAAAATATATGATAATGACATTATAACTTTAGATTGGCCAAAATGAAAAAAAAAAAAACTAATTTTTTGTGGTTTGCATTCATTTTTTATAATTTTGTAAATATATATATAATATTTTATTTTTATTGCAAATATATTTAATATTTTTATTTTATAATATAATTAATTATTTTTAACAACGTAATTACGTAATGTACTGAGAGAAACATGGTGTGAGAGAAAGGAGGAAATGTTAGGAGGAAGAAAAGATACAATATGATTATGATGATGAGATTATATAAAATAGGTATGTAGAGGTTTGGAAGGAGTGAATAATACGATATGATTATGATGATAAGATTATATAGAATAGGTGTGTAGAAGTTTGAGAGGAGGGAAGGATACGATATGATTATGATGATGAGATTATATACACTAAATATGTAGAGGTTTAAGAGGAGGGAAGGATAAGTTATCACCCCTCTTTGTCTGCACCTCCCTCTCTTTCTTCTGTCCAACCAAACCCTACTATCTCCTTTCTAATTATCCTCTCTTGTCTCCTACAAATGCCACACCTTCACATTTTTCTTCTCACTCATTCAAAATATGTAACCATTTTAGGACTCTTTCTTCCTGAGCTTCCAATTTGGTTCCAAGATTTTTTTAAAATGTTTAATTTGGTCCCTTCCGTTAAGTTTTCCCTTAATGATTGATGACGTGGCGCATACACTGCGTACGTGGAATGTCTCATCCTTTTTTGTTTTTCTCTCATCAATGATTTTCATCTCTCTACAATTAGAAAATGATATTATTTTTTGATAATCTAATTAATTACACAGGTTAAATTAATGTATGTATGACTTTAGTTTTATTAAAAAAATTCATATAAATATTTTTAATTTTAATAATAAAATGGATTCTTATTAATCAATAAAAAATAATAATTTGAATACAGATTTAAACTAATGTATGTATGTATTCAATTCTGATTATAAAAAACATATAAATATTTTAAATTTTAAAATTTGAATATTTATTTTACTAATAAAAAAAATTACATAAATTTTGATAATTTAAATTAATGTATGTATAACTTAATTTTGATTAATAAAAAATATATAAATATTTATAATTTTAAAATTTTAATATTAAAATAAATTATTATTAATAAAAATATAATTACATTAATTTTTTTTAATTTAAATTAATGTATGTATGACTTCGTTCTGATTAAAAAAAATTATATAAATATTTCTAATTTTAATATTAAAATGGATTCTTATTAATAATTTGATTACAGATTTAAATTAATGTATGTATGACATAAATTCTAATTAAAAAAGAATATAAATATTTCAAATTTTAAAATTTGAATATTAAAGTGGATTGTTATTAATAAAAAACAATAATTACATAAATTTTGATAATTTAAAATAATTTATGTATGACTTAATTCTAATTAATTAAAAAAAGCATATAAATATTTATAATTTTAAAAAAATTATATTAAAATAAATTCTTATTAATAAAAAAATAATTATATAAATCTTTTCAATTTAAATTAATGTATTTTGATTAAAATAATTATATAAATATTTCTAATTTTAAAATTTTAATATTTTAATACTAAAATGGATTCTCATTAAAAAAAATTATATAAATTCTTTTCATTTAAATTAATGTGTGACTTCAGTTTTTGTGAATAAAAAAATCATATCAATATTTTTAATTTAAATTTTTTAATATTAAAATAGATTTTAATTAACAGTATTAAAACTCATTAAAATGGATTCTTATTAACAAATATTTTTAATTTATGAATTGAATAGTGAATAATATAACATAAATTCAATTATTAAATTAATATTAAAGAAAGATGAAAGCTATTGATGAGAGAGGAAAATGAAAAAGATGAGAGAAACATTCTACGTGTGCAATGTGTCCGTCATGTCATCAATCGTTAACGTCGTTGGTGAAAACTTAACAGAAGAACCAAATTTAACATTTTTAAAAATCCTTGGGATCAAATTGATTTTTTTTTAAACTATTATAGTAAATTAAATATTGACCTCAAAAGTAAAGATAAAAAAAATAATTAAATCTTTAGATTATAAATTTCGTAATATGGTAATACCTCACCAATTTTATAATTCGAAAATACATTATAAATTTCATAACTTGTAATATAATTTTTTTAAAAAAATTAATTTAAATTATGGAATTTGATTAAAAATATATTTTAAATTTTATAATTAAAATTTTCTGGATCATATTCTAAAATAAAAATATCAATAGAATAAAGAATAATTTTAATATTTTAAAAATTATATAATAAAAAATATTTTAATATTTTAAAAAATATAGTGTTAAACTAAGAAAGTGCAGGAAGTTACTTTTTTTATAAAAAAAATTACATTGAACCCATCCCAATCTATTTACAAGACTGCACATTTGTACACACCAGATGAACACAAACATGTCCTTGAAAATCTATTTCTTTTCTTGGCTGGATGTGAAAACTTATTTCTTTTCCCGAATCGGTTTTCCACTTGATTTCTTGCAGAATTTTTATATATTTTTATGTATTGAAGTTGTGTTTGGATTTGAGAGAGTAGTTATCTGATGATTTGAGAAAAAAATTTGAAAAAGTTACTGGATTTGGATTGAGATATGTTGAAGTATATTTGTAAAGAAAATTTATTGAAGTATATCGGTTATGAGGTGACTGTAAGAATATTTTTATTTTTTTAAGGTGTAAAATGTAAGATTATAAATTTATTCTTATCTGTAGAAAAATATAATAATTAAATATTATGTATTTTTTGTGTAAATTTGGATGAACTAAAATTTTTAGTAGTATAATTCAATATAGTTCAATAATTAATTTTGGAAAAAATACGAGTTACTTGAAGAAAAATAATTTACATATAAAATTTTGAATATATATAACAATTATCAATTTTTATATAGAAATAAATAATTTAAATATTCATAAATTTAAAATTTCTAATTAGAAAATCCTTCTATATTAAACAAAAATAGTATTATTATATTTATAATAATAATTATTATATAATTTCTTTATTATTAATAAGTATATATTTTTATATTAAAATTTTATTTTATTATTAATTATTATTTTATTTTATTAAAATATTTGTGTTAGTTAAATTTATTTAATAAGGATAATCTTAAGTTAATGTAATTTTTTCTTTTATTTCTCTTCATTCTAAGGGAAGAAGTTGTTCTTATCTTCTCCACAAATCCTTGATCCAATATTTTTGTTTGTGAATAATCATCCACGGAAACAAAAAAAGTCCTTAGTGATTAAATTTTAAGAGTAAAATATTTTCTGTATAATAATATATAAATACTATTAGAATAATATTTCATATATTTTTTCAAAATTAAAAAAACACAAATATAAAGTTTACTATTAGAAATTATTTTTAATGTTATAAAATAATTTAAATTTATGAGTAATATTGAAATATGATATAAAATATAATTAATAATAATAACAATAATATATAGTTATTTTAATTCATGTTATTATAAAATGAATATCAGTATTTAAAATATTAAAGATATAATTAATAGCAACTAATATTTATTTTAAATTTTTAGTATCATTACAAATATTTTGAAGTATAATTGTAAGTAATAATAATAATAATAATAACAAATTATTTTAACAATATGCCAACATAAAAACAGTAATAAAAATTAATATTCATTAATAATTGTTAGAATCAAATATGAATTTAGATTTATTTGAATATATATATATATATATATATTAAAAAATTGTATTTTTAAAACTTTTGATTTTTTAGAGATTTTAATCTGAGTGAAAATTTAATTAATTTAAACAATAATTAATTATGTTAAGAAACCTCAAAATTCTTATATTCGCAAATAATTGATTATGGTTAAAAATAATATATTATAATGATTCAAATTAAATTTTGAATTACATGAAAAATATAAAATTAATTATAATGGTGATAAAAAAAATTATTATAATTAGTGATAATCATTTGCAACAGTAACTCTCAAACTTCTTTAAAAATGAGAATTTTTTCACTAAGTTAAACATATATAATTTTTTATAGTCTTTAAAATGAAATTTTGCAACCTTCTTTAGAGAGTTTTTGGAAAAAATTACATTACAAAGAATTGAAAACATTTGTTAAAGATCATTCAAGGTTTTTATCATGCTATAAGTTATATGTTATAATCCTTTGGAATATATGTAACTTTAGCTCATACCTTTTCTTTTATTTTATTTCTATTATATTGTTATACACTAATGATGGAGTTGTAGATATTTGAGTATTTTTAAGGCCTTGTGTTTCTTCTTTAAGGATGTTTCAAGAAGAATTGTCAGTTATTATTGTTTTAGTTAAATAAGAGTTCTTGTAACTAAATAATTCAAGATATTAGTTGAACAATTGAGCTCATGTTGCGTGTATTAGGTTGAATGTAGTTTTTTATGGAATCTAACTAGTATAAACATAAATTGAATATAGTTTTTTATGGAATCTAACTAGTATAAAAATAAATGTGCCACTTTCCTTTTTCATCTTAATCATATTGTCTTGGATTTTCTTTGATTCATTAAAACAATTGTTACTGCATTGTTTTTACCCTCTTCAACAACATTTTTAAGAGGAATTTTTAGTAAATCACCCACTTAGAATTGTAATATAATTTGAATTTTGTGACTTTATGAGAAATATGCTCATTTTTGTGTGTATATAACAGAAGTCAAAGAACATTTAAACAAATGTGTGCTAAAATCTAAAAGATTCGTTGAGCACTAATCCCCTGCACTAAGAGGATTCAAAGGCAGAGAATATCCAAAAAGAACACCTTAAGCGTTAAACGCCATGAATCAAAACAAATATGTATAAGAGAGAACTACAATAAACTATTCAGACTATATTTACAGTGGTAATATTTTATTAAAACATATTATATTTGATTGAAAGTTGGAAGTGTTGATTAGTTAATTTTAAAAAAGTGAAAAAGAGAGAAAAATATTTGTTGTTGGATTAGTAAAATGCAATGATTTGAGCTAGGGTGGGGGTGTGGTGAGGGAGAAAAGAAAGTGGTGAAATTTTGGTGTGTGGTGAAATAACATATATGAAATATTCTCCCAAAACATTAAATTGCTTTTCAATAATCTTTGTATTCTCGTAGGCTTTGTTGTTTTGTTCTTCATCTTTAAGGTCTTTATATATTGTTTCAGATATGGATCATTGAAGCTTTCTTTCATCCCTCTATTCACAGAGTCGTTGAACACTAGATTAGGAAATCATTCCTTTTGATTGATTCAGTTGCGTCTTGAACTTTAATTGTATTTGAAAAGTTTTTTCTTTCAGTCCCAATGTGAACGTTGATTCATTCATCTCGTAATCTTTGAGTATCCATCTATGTATTGTTCATCATCTTCATCACGTTGGATCGGAATATGGCAACTCTTGCTTTGATTATATTCTTTGTGCCTTTGAGTATATAAAACAATTTGAATTGTTTCATTTACAGTCTTTTAATGATAATGTTAACCCTTTAAAGCTTGTGACTTTAATCTTCAATCATATCTTTGTCACATATGCTTTCACTATATTTATCTTGGACATTGAGTTTGGAAACAATTGCTTTGTTTGTTGCGTCACAGATATTCTCAATTTCTTTCTCTTATTAGAACGTTGATATAATTTATTTGATGCTCCTTAAATAACATTCTCCATAGCGTGAATTATGCTCTTCGTTTGATCACGTACTCATTCTTCAAATATCTTCTTTAATATGCTATTATCACACGTTGTACTGGCCCTTTAGCTATCAAACGCTGAATAAGGGAAGTTCTTGTTTTGGGTGTTTGATGCTGCTTCTCACTTGTACTCTTCTCAATTTATCTCCTTTTGAGATTCACTTTCTCTTGTTATGTGTAGCACCACGAGAGACTTTAATTTTGTTCCATGTATCTTGCTCTACAATAACTTGTTATATTCATTTGACGCTTGATAAGGAAACTTGTTCTCATTCTCCTCTACGTCTTGATGGTTCCTAAAAACATATTTGGAAACATTTGTCATTACCTATGATTTAATATATACAAATTCTTAGAGCAAATATATCACTTAATAATATCTTCTTAATATCTTAGAATATAAAATCAATTATCAATATATTTCATTCTTAGATATTAATTCAAAGATATAATTAATATATTCAATTTAATCATTGAGATTGCCAATCATAATTTCTCTTGAATATATTTTCAAAGTATATTTCGAAGATCTTTTCAAACAAAAATTTAAATTTAAATCAAGTATAGTTGTGTTTTAACAAAATATCTTTTACAAAGACATATCAATTAAGCTCATAATATTTTTAGTATATTGGACAAAATAGTCACAAGATATTCGTTGAAATTCATTTGGAAATATTCTATGGTTTTATTTAAAACATTGTTTTTTTATTCAAATATTATTTGTGTAACTTAGCACAATCAAAACACGTTTAGAACATATAATTAGCACATGTAAAAGTGAAATGATTAAGTATGGAAACTTACCTGTTACATGTTCGTTCATCGCATGATGCTTGTCTGTCAGGTTCATTTGATCATCGTCTAGTCTGTGTATAGTTTATGCTTTTCTTGCATGCAACATAGCGCATTTATCATCATCGTCTGATGCATTTGTCCTTGAGCTCTTTGGTGTTTCGACTTCGTCTAACACATTGTATTTGACTCTTGGTCCATTGAGTTCTTTGTAGACTTCGTCTACTTCATTTTGTTGCGTCTAAGATGTTCTTAAGGTTTTATTAGCCTTTGTTATCATCAAAACGTATACAAGAGTTTTGCTTAAGAGTTCATCTAAAACTTAACAGTCCTAACATATTTGTCACCAACATTTGTTTGAGAATCAAGAATGACATTTAGGTTGAACTTCCGATTGTCAATCTTGCAACTTCACATTCAAGAAGCTTAACTTTTCCTTCCAAATTTGTGCAAGATTAACACTCATAAAAAATTTCATTCAAATGAGTTTCAAAATCATAAGAGGATTTATAAAGAATTTCCAAACCTTATAAATCCGTTTTAAGTTTTATATTCTCTTCTTTCGATTACTTGACTCTATGTTCCAACAATCTATTCTTACCCTTTGTTCTATTGTTTAAAAAGGATAGTATTTTGGCCTCTTCAAGCATTTCATTGAAAGAATCAAGAAGTTTATCTCTATTTATATTTTCAGAAAAAATAAAACCACTTAGACTATTTGTTTATAAAATCAGTGTGCTTCCTTTTAGTTTTACTGCCTCTTTGTTCATATTAGTACAACTTATGAAAATCACATAAATATTTATGCTACTACTACTATTCTAGTAATTACACAGAGTTATAAGTAAATTATTACAAATTTGAAAGAAAGATTGAAATTTATTCATCTACTTCTTCAGTTGATTTTGTTGCTTCTTCAGGTTATTTTAATGCTTCAAGAATGGGTAATTTCTTTTTTTTGTTATGTATATAGGTAAGTTATGGGCAGTAGGGAACGAATTTATTCAACAAAATTGTTTTGAACCAACACGACTTTGTATCTATTAGATAAAAGTCGTTAGAGAGAAGGACTACTTTGATTACTATTATAAAGTCATGGGGCTCATGCACAACTTTGTTAAGTTTATAAATTATTTTGCATGCAAGCAACCCAAGTTTCATCTCAAACTAAATTGTAACTATTAATTTGAATAAAATAGTTCACAGTAGATAAACAAATACAGTATTTCAAGCAAATCCTAATCTGAAACAAAGATAGTCTTTAAACCAAACCAAAGGAAGTTATTTTTAGTGCCTCCAAATCACACTAGTGTAGAAATGCTCTTAGAAAACAATTTTTAAAGCTCTTAGACAACAGTTTTGCAGCCATAGTCTATCAACACGTAGTCTATACTTTAGAATTATAGATGATAGTTCAAAACCGTAGTGTATAAGGCACATCTAGACGATGGTTATTTTGACTAACCGCCGACTATAGCTTACAACAAATATGGTCAAAGTATATCCAGAAAAGGGTATAGACGGCATTTCTGTACAAACTGCAGTCTATACCCTTTCTCTAGGACCTTCACTTTTTTAAATGGTCCCATAGTAGACGACGGTTTTGGAAACAACCATCGTTTATTATGGTGTTTTTTTTAGTTCAAATTGTTTTATGCGTTAAGGTACATATACTTTTATCATAAAGAATAATTTAAATATTATTACCTACTCCCAATCTCATTGAATGTCTACCCTTATAATGGTAACTATTCATTGTATAACGTAGTAGCCACACTTATAGCCTCCTGGTTATTTATTACGCTACAATGCAATATAAATTAACATTTAATATTGATATTTTGACAAACAATGAAGAGAGGAAGACAGAAAATTACAAACCTTTAGGTTCAACCATGTCAGCTTTTGATAATTTGCATAGGTCAACCTCTGAGTATGTTATATCCAGGCGTCATGCCCTAATTAATAGAAAAAACCTTGTTAGTAGATGTTTAAGTATTATACGCATGTAAGTTCATAATGTAATTACACTTCAACTATTTGCTTGAGATGTATGGTTGGCTTCTTATGTAGTAAATAGAACCACACAGTAGTGTTATCAATTACGGATAGCATAAGTAACTGCCAGTGACCCTTTCATCATCCATGAAAACAATTGGTAAATATTTAAAAGATGAAATACTAATAATTGATACCTTATAATTGAACTAACTCATTAATATAACGGGAAAGATATATTTGTTTTTCCCCTCCAATCAAATTGTTGGTGATGTATGTCTGGGTTTCAATTTTATTTGCTCCAATTGGATTAATGAAATAGGGATCCAAGATTCCATAGACATCTTTATTCTCGTCATTAATAGAAACTCCAGAAAAATACCTACAAGTAATTAGCTAAACCATAATCAATAACTTAATATAATAAAGTAAATTAAGATATAGATGGAAGATACTTACATCATAAAAAAATTGAACAATGGTTATATTCAGCTCCTGGTTTCGAGCTACAAACTATAACATATCTGTCATGTATGTGTATAGAGGGATGTCAATGTTTCTTTCAAAAAAGGAGTCATCCTAGGGAACCTCCAGTAGTTTGTACCTATAGCCTTAGCAACCAATAATAAAGTGGTTATAGGATCATCAATGGAAACCAGATGCTTCTCTTGCAGACTTTGTTTCCAACAAGGTTGCTACAAAATAAAGAACATTTGTATTAAATTAAATATAATACATAAATATGAATTAATATAATCAAATTAAAATTGGGGATTCTGGAATAAGTCAAACAAGTGTCTGAGCCAGGCTATGAATGTTTGAATTGTCTCAACCACAGTAGTTACCTCATCTGTAGGTAGAGGAACAGGATTTTCATAAACTCGTACTTTGTCCACCGTCACCTTCACCACATCTAGGGGAAAACCACGTTATGTAAGGTAGTGGCCCCTTCAAAGACTTTTCCAATGGCCACCACCTAAGGAATGATGTCGTCCTCTAGAAATAATTCGCATTGCCTTATCTGACCAATGGCATCCCCTGATGTTGTAAGAGTTGAACAACTCTCCTTTGTACTCCTAAGAGTGGAGCAATAAGTAGCTTAGTAGAAACCTGTTGTGATAGAAACTCTTGATGCAATAGCTGATTCTTCTCCTCAAACTCCTTACTCATCGCTGACTTTGCTCCTTGAAATCATGTTGCATCTGCTTAATTAAATCCTCCGTGATTTGTTGCTATAATTTATTGATCACTTCTTTGCTGAGCTCCACAAAGGATGAGTCATGGTGCATCTTCGAAGAATTGTCAAAATTCCAACCTCTTTTCCAGTTGCACGCACATGACCAAGGTGCTCGAGTCGTCCAATAGCTTCATGCAGGATATCTTGACAACCATGAGGTACAAAATTACATTGGGAGCTTTGTTCAACCAAGGAATCCTGCAAGAGTCCAAAATTATATAATTTTTTCATATAATTAACACTTTAAAATTGATGCACAACTAGATGAATTTTTTTTTTTCTGAGACTATACGTGATTGGTCAAAACTAAATGCACTCGATTTTTTCATTCATGCCATCTTCCATTTTTGCTGGCGGGTATGTGGAGATGGAGGTTCAATGACCCCTGTATCGTTTTTAGAAGTAGTCACCTATTTTGATTTCTCTTCTCCTTTACCAAAGATTGTCCAACCTTATGATAACCCGCACGAGACAGTAGGTGTGGGGTCACATTCTAGGATGCTTTGTTTTGAGTTTTTTTCCTAAGACCCTGTGAGAAATGGAATAAAAAAAATTGAATCAAATAATATTAAATAATTAATGTTATGATCAATAAATAAAATCATTAAATAATTTCACTTACTGTCCACTGCTCAGATTCACGACTTTCAACAAAAAGACGCCACGTCTCCTCATCGATATTGGGGTACCTTAAAGAAGGATTTTGGCCTTTATAAAATCCAAAAACATATTTCAACGTTAGTTGCTAAACATATCAACATTAAGACCAGAAGCCACCTCGGTGTTGACGTTAATGGTGACTGGTGTCCTATCACCATTAGCCCATCTCAATGAGAGACACCTAAATCTAGTAGGTCCTCTTGTGGATCTGTTAGAGGGGTGGTCAAAAGAAATCGGAGTTTGATCGCCAGCCATATTTGTGTTAAAAAATAGGTAACAAACATTACTTAAATTGCATCGAAAGAAGTTCATATAAAATAAATACATAAAATATTATCACAATTACCAAATTTATACATAGTGGTTTCAATGTTCATATGTATATTCCCCCTCTGTGGTCTTTAGGGTTTGCATATACATCATCAACTACATCTTCATCTTGATTCATTATCATTGGTGTGAATGAATAGGGTCACCAGTTTCAATATTAGACAAGTCATCATCAATAGTCTTCCCTTGTTTTTTTCCGTGTAAAACAACATACCAATGTTCTAATGTAGAATCTTTGACATAGAAAACCTGATATACTTGTTGAGCCATTATAAAGGGCTCATTCAGATAACCTATCTTTCAAAGTCAACTAATGTGAATCCTGATTTATCAATTTTTACCCAACTCTTATTGTCAACCCATTTACACTTGAAAACTGGAACAAAAAAAAGTATAATCAACCTTTCGTATCTCTTCTATGACACCATAGTATGACATTGATCCAACTACAAGATTTGCATCTTTTGAATTGGAAAATTGCATTGACATGGCTTCAAGAGTAACACCACAATTTTGACTTGTACTTTTTTCATCCACAGACTTAGGTGTAAAATATACAAATGTTGACTTCGTAACTTGTACAAGAAATAACATCAAACTTCAATCCAGGAGTCAACCAGGTCAAGGTCTCTGATGTCGTTAAATACTTTAACACCTCATCTTTAACAAAGGCATGAAAGTTCTATTATGTTCCATCAAGACCCATTTCTCTAGTTGTCTTGGGTTATATTCCTTCACAATAGCTTTATAAGCATATATGTAAGGTATAACCTCATCAGTATTATTTAGTATATACAAATGTGCTTGCAATACTTTTGAAAGATTTCCATACCACATGTACACCACGTAAACATTTACTTATAGAATACCTGTTGTGCCATGAGTTGGCTGGAAGACCTATTGGATTTGCTTTTTACATGTACTCTGAAAAAAACTCAATACTTTCTTCTGCTATGTACCTTTCAATCATTGAAGCTTGTATACGATAATGATTTTTGACACTCTTCCAAAACAATTATATACCATTCAACAAGATACATCCATCTTAAGTACATTGGTCCACACAATCTAACCTCTCTTACGAGATGCACAACTAGATGAACCATTATGTCAAAAATGGATGGAGGAAAAAACATCTTCAATTCACAAAAGATAACAACATACTCATCTTCAAGTTCATCTAACTTTTTTGAATCAATGACTTTACAAAAAATAGAAGAGAAGAATGAGCACAAACAGGTTATGCTATGTCTAACACTTTTTGGTAAGATCCCACGAATAGCTATCGGCAACAACTGTCGCATCAAGATGTGACAATCATGAGACTTCAACCCAATTAGCTTAAAATCTTGCATAGATCTTAGGCTCTTCACATTTGATGACTGTCCTTGTAACACTTTCACACCCTTTAGACATTGGCAAAAACTTTTTTTTTTTTCATCTTTCGAAATGGTGTAACAGGATGGGGGCAAATATGTATGCTTACCCACCTGTATTAGTATCAACTCGCCTCGTATGTTCATCTCAATCAAATATAAATAAGCATTTAGACCATCCTTCATCTCCCAATAATGTTAAGAAGTGTACCAATTAAACTATCACACACGTTCTTCTCCACATGCATTACATTGATACAATATCTGACTTTCTAACTTCGTCCAATACAGAAGATTAAAGAAGATTAATTTTTTCTTCCATATGTTTGTCACAAATGACTTCTTTCTAGACTTACTAAAAGTGTGGTCTATGTTATTTACCTTTTCATAAATCTCAACACCAATTAATGGAGTTGGTGGACTAGCAGTCTCTTGATGTCCATTAAAGAATTTTCTCAACCTCCAGTAAGGATGATGACTTCTAAGAAAGCTCTAATGCCGAAGATATATTGTGTTCCTCCATGTTTCAATTGTTGAGAAGCAATGTCTTCTTTGCATAATGGAAATGCTTTATGACCCTTGACAATATACCCTAATAAGTTACCATATGCTGGAAAGTCATTGATGGTGCAAAATAACATGGCATGCATCTTGAAATTTTCATTAGCAAACCCATCAAAGACTTCAACACCCCGATCCCACAACAATTTTAAATCTTCAATTAAGGGACTTAGATAAACATCTATGTCATTTCCTCATTGTGTTGGACCAAATATCATCATAGACAACACCATGTATTTTTGCTTCATGCACAATCCAGGAGGTAAGTTATAAATAACTACTAAAACAGGTCATGAACTATGATTTGTACTCAAATTACCAAATGAATCATTCCATACATATCTAATCTAAGTCGAATATTTCTTTACTCTTTACCAAACTTGGGAAACTTGTCATCAATTTTTTTTTCATTGAATAGAATCTACTGGATGGCGGTACATGCCATCACATTTCCTTTCATTTGTATGCAATCTAAGATTCTTAGCATCATTTTGGTTTGCAAACAAACACTTCATCCTTGGAATGGCGGAAAGATACCACACAACCTTCACTAGCGTTTCATGCTTTTCCATCTTTTCATTAGTGTACTAGACCAAGGTGTTGAGCTTAATGCTCAAGTGATCAAACGTCGGGAGTCAGCTCGGTAGAGTTGATGGGCCACGTAAGTGGGCCCCAGGAATGCATGAGGTGACGTTCATCTCGCGTATATGTATATAAGGCTTGGTAAGTGAGAAAAGTGCAGGTGATGTGTGTAGTACATTCGAGTCTAGCAAGTAAATATTCCCCAAAGACGCCTAGGCCCAAAGGCGCTAGGGTTTTGAGGGATAAGTTGCATGCATGTTACGTGAAGGCTAGTGTGCCTACAAAAAATAGATTGAACCCCGGAAGTCAGTACGTCGGTACCCCAGGCACTTATTCTATTAAGATTTAATGCACTCCAAGGAGAAAAGATTTTGTGCAGTTGTGCTGTTAAGATTACACACACTGTAGCGGGATTGTCTCCCATTGAATATGTTATTGAATATGCATTTGTTTGAGATAAGATTCTCAGGAGAAGTTTGTTACAAGAGGTAGCCTAGTGCTAGTCTATAAAAGGGACCAAAGGTCTCAGGTGAAGGTACGCTTTTTCTGAGCCTTAAACTAGATACTTCTTGTTTATTATAAGCCCTGTACTGACTTGATCGTTGGAGTGCGACAGGCCAGTAGGGTGCCCTCTATCTCAACAGGTCCGACTACCCAACCACTAAGGAAAGCGCAGATTCCAGCAAAGGCAGACAGAGTCAGAGCTCGTCCATAGAAGTCTACCAATGACTAGGTCAATCGGTAAGAATAATTAGTATCATCGTCTTTTTGTTTCAACTTATAACGTGATAACCCACACCTCGGACAATTTTTCAACAATTCAAAATCCTTTCTGTATAATATACAATCATTAGGACATGCATGTATCTTTTTTATACTTCATATTGATGTAGTCCAAGCTTATGGTTGGTGGAATGATTGGAGTGGCAAGGAAATGAGTTGAAGAAGGTGCACCGAAGTTGAGAGAAAGTGAGAGGTTTCGGTGGAATTGAAGGTGCAATGAAGGGAAAGAGGTTTGGCCAACTTTCCTTAGTTCATTGGGCTAATTAGACTAACTAGCAAGAGAGATTTAGGAGAGAATGAGGTTTCAAATCAGAAATCTTCATTCAATAATAGCAAATCTAAATACATGTGCCTGATTTAAGGTATTTATAGTTGAGAGTAGTTTGCTTCTTAAGCTACCATAACCATAGTTAAGTGGACTTAACTAAGGTGAGTTGTGGTGGCTTAAGGTGGTTGTGTATTCTCCTTTTGAGATGCTCTAGGGACCCTTACTTGTGTGACAAAATACAGTTCATGTGCATGTTTATTCTAGTATTTATACAGACAAATTGTCTATCTTTTAATCTTGTGTACGGAGGCTTGGATGGTCCTCCGTCACATACCCATTGGACAAAGAATATTTTTGGTCTCAATTACAATTAGGCAGAGTATTCCCTCTGGAAGCATCTCCTTCAACAACTGAAGCAATTACGTGAAGTTTTTATCAGTATATCCATTTATTGCCTTCAAATTCATCAATTTTAACATCGTTGACAACCGTGTGAAGTTAGTTGATCTAGGACACAACAGAGACTCTGCATCGCTTTACATACTTCCATATCCATGCGTTTCTACAAAAGACTCAACTCCAATATCATGAATGATGTCCCTCAATCAATCATCATGTACTGCATCATTTATGGCAAACTGAACATATTCTTGGGATACGGACACACTTTGTAAATTTAATAATACATCATGTCATGTTCAAGTTGTTTAAGATCATAGAAACACATCACATAGAAGGTGCTCCCTGATTTTGTTAACATCCAATCTCCTTTCATTCAAACAATTAACGCACGAACACCTAAACTTTACTCCATCATGACCACTACTATTGGTGTTACGTTGCGCAAATTTTATAAATTCTTCTACTCCCATTTTCTACTCATCACTTATGTGGGATGAGTTAATCCAATCTTGATCCATATATATGTTATGTAATGGTCATTGCGGTGTTCACTAATGCGTGTGAAATCTCACGTTTTTATTATAGGTATGAACCTATCCCATTTGAGAGGATTCACTTTTATTTTAAATCAATAGTACATACACTTTAATCAACATTCCTTATATTTAAAGAAATTTTGGAAGTATTTCTCATTGGTCTTCCGGTGGCTCGAAATGAAAGTGATGACACGAAATCTCCACAATCAAATATGCACCCGAAGAACAACACAAAATACTATGAACCACAATTGCATAAAAAATATCACATGTCGATTATAAACTAAGTACTAATGAACCAACAAAAAGTAATTTCTCTTCCTAAACTATCCACCTAGACAATTCAAGACTCAATACAAATACTCTACTACAACCTCCTCTGCTTTTTGAAAAATGTTTTTAAAAAATTACAATTGAAAGAGTAGTAGACAAATATGTGTATTAAATCTCAAACGGGAAACAATTGTCGAGGATCGAACATCCCCGGACTCAATACCAACCCGTATCAAAGAACTATAAATATACATGCAATTAAAAAAATTAACAAATCTAACTATACATGAAATTCAATAAATAATATTAATTCTAAATTATAAAAGTATTTATAAAATAATATAACTCTAATTATAAATCCTAATATTAATTATTAAATTTTAGTAATCTTAATTATATAACTAAAATAATATTAATTATAAATCCTAAAATTATTTATTAAATTATTTTACTCTAATAATCTAACTAATTAATAATTCTAACCTAACAATTCTAATTTAACATACTCATAAAAAAATAATATAAATTAATAACAAATAAAAAAAATTATAAAACATAAAATTAACATACTCAGGAAAAAATGAAAAATAAAAACAAATAAATTAACACACTCGAGAAAAGATAAAAAAAAACAAATAAATTAACATACTCATAAAAATATCAAAAACAAAATTTTTTAAACAATAATAATGAAAGTAAAACTTCACTAACCTGATGGTGATGGGCAGCATGGAGGAGCAAGATGGAAGAGACCAAAATGCCAAACAAAAATGAAAGCACCCTAGACAGTAGAGAACCTCAAAGCCAAACAAAAATGAGCAACAGAAGAATAGAGGAACAACATACGACCAATATAATGGAAGGAAGAACTTATGAGAGTGCGAGTGCAAGGAAGCTTGCAAAGAGTACAAGACAGAACGAAAATAAAAGTGATGAATGGCAAACTCTCATTAGGGTAAAATAAAATGAACATAGACGATGGTTCTTACTAATAATTGTCGTCTATTCTGAAATTTGAAAAAATAGACTGGAATTTTATGATGACTGTGGTCTATGTAAGGCTCATAGACGATCGACTCATATCAAAAACCGTTGTCTATGTGTTCAGTCATAATCATAGACGACGATGGTTTTACCCTGAACCGTTGTCTATATGTTTGTTCTAATTTCAAAAATTTCACCGCATTTTAATGAATGGCGTTTTACTCTGAACCAGTGTGACAAGCCTATCGTTGAACAACTTTTTTACACTAGTGTCACCAGCAGAGTACAGAATGAATTTCAGAAAATAATAAACAAATCTGCGACAAATTTCTAAACTTAACAAAGTCACGGAAGTGTCTTGCGACTTTAAACTAATTATCAAAGTTGTCCTTCTCTCTCTAATGACTTCTATCTTGTTGACATGAAGTTGAAGTAGTTCGAAACGATTTTGCTAGATCAAGTTGTTCCCTACCACCCACAACTTTTCTATATACATAATAACAAAAGAGAATTCCACCATTAACGTAAATTTCCCTAAAAAAAAGTTGAATATTGCGAAGACTACAGCTGAATACGAACTCAAGATTTACACTGTGGATGTATTATGACTTAGTTTGAGGTGAAAGAGACAAAATTAGAAACTATAAGACAAAAGTGAATGAACTCATATAAAGGCTTGTAGCATAGGACAAGAGAGGAAAATGATATATATTTTATTCTTTATAGTCATGTGATAACGAGGAAGGGGTTTTGGGGTATTGAACCGAAGTTGTTGCTTCAAATGCAAGACGTTAGATAAAGGGTTCTTAGATGTTATGTCATTTTATGCTTTTAGGCCAATATGATATCCAATGGGATATGATACATGAAGAGTCACCCTTTTACCCAGAACATGAAAAGGACAAGTAGCTGTGACCTTTGCTCAGGTAAGGTGGGTCAAATGGACTCCACTTGCCAACCAGCAATTAAGATTTTTGCAGACTTTCTCCTATTTGGTGCCATATATTCTATTACTTTGGATTGCAACTCACATGGTATAACCAAATTACACATCAATTATCATCCTTTAATTCTTCTATTATCCATAAAATATTCTATTATCCAAAAATGTTAAATGTCAACAAATCAATTAATTTTTTACATAATAATAAAAATAAGTTCTACTTTTTTTGTGAAAATAGTGCTTAATAAGTATAAATAATTATAAAATATATAACTAAATTTATTAAATTATTATTATATTTATATACAATTTTAATTAAGTTAAAATATAAATAAAATAGAGTACATACATAATACACTACTAATGACACAAGATACTGCACTGTTATCTAAATAATAAATTGAATTTAAACGTCGTTTTAAAAAGATGAGGCGAGCAACGTATTTCAGGAAAGAAATGAGTGTTGGTTTCTAAATGCATTTACATTTAATGACTTCAACACTTCAAAACATATAAAATTAGAATAAAACTAATTAATATTTTTTATAATTTATTTTTGCATTAATAATTTGAGTAAAAAAATATAATAATAAAAGGGAGACCTTGATAAAATAATTTACTAAAATAGCATTTCAGTCATTTATTTTCCTGAAACTAAGGATATTTATGGTGACGTAAAGTTATGAAAAAACCCACCATTTAATGTATATGATTCGAATGGTTGGGAGTTGATTAAAGAAGTTGCAAGTTTCCCATAGGACACCTCAAATGCAGCGCAACGGGATAGGGACAAATAGCAATAAATTAAAGACCACTGTCTTTGAATTTTGTCACGACGCTGCACCAGGAAGCAGAAACGAGAAGGAAAAAATAGGACAAATTATCGTGCAGTACAACCCCAATCCTTGCTATTCTTGGATTACCATAAGATTAGTGTGGGACAGACTCAACACATAGCCACTTCCTGTTAAAAACCCTGCTCTCTGCTTTTTCCTCATTCATGTAAACCAAAAATTTACCTCTATCTGCACCTCTTAACCATTCCATTCTAAGTTTTAGCATTCTAACTTCTCCTAATCCAACCAAATATCACATTTTTCTCCATCCAAGTCAATCCATCCAAATCACACATTAGCCCAGAGAAACCATACACATTTCCAACACCCAAATCCAATTATATACTACTATAACAGTACACTAATGAACCTCAAAATAAATCATTACACTGTTTCCAACAAACCGGCCACATAGATAGATACATAGCAGCAACAAAGCAGAGGGTGATAATCTACAAAACTAGGAGGTTTTTCTTCCCTGTAAAGTGTATTAAGTTCCAATCCCAGATTTAAACTCCATCATAATATTTAGAATAATTGATAATGATAATAACAAAATACCAAAAAGTTGTTTTCTTTCATGAGATGGTTTTCATATCAAATAACCTCCTCACCCTCTCGCAAGTCCTTCAATACAGCGGGGACCTCTGGGGGTTCCCTTTCCTCCGGTTCATCAGACCCGCCGAGATTTCCGACACAGGCGAACATGCCGGTCTGCACGGTGGCCGGAAACCAGAGCCGCCGGTTCTCTTCTTCCTCACAATCTCAGTGGTGGCAGTGCAAGCCAGGGTGGTCCTGCAATCCACCCCGCCATATCCTCCTGAACCTGACGAGGTTCGGGCCGAACCGGCCGGTTCGAGAACCGAGTCTGGGGTCATCAGACCATCGTCGAGCCCAGATTCTGATAAGGGCAAGTAGTTGCACTCGAAGAGGTAACCGGAGAGAGAACCCGTTGTTCTGACGAGATAATTGATCTGTTAAAAGAACAATACATGTATATGAATGAGAAAAGACCCGTAAGAGAAAAAAGTATGTGCAAAAATAGGTAGGAATACATTATATACTACGGAATAATAATTATAACGTTGGTAAGGGGGCGAAATTAGGAGTGATAAAAGAGAACCTTGCAAGAAAGGGAGCAGAAGTGGTATGGGTCTTGCAGACTTCTGTCACAGGTGCTGCAGAAATTGCCGGAGCCTCTGAAGTTCCTTGTCTGTGGCCTTTGGTTTAAAAATACCACTTTTGCACTGTTGGTTGTGTAAGACTGTAGAGAGAAAAAATAACCATGTGGGTGTGAGTGAAAGAGCCAAAAACATTTCACAAGGCAACCTATCCATTTGTGCAACTTCCACCCACTATCATGTAAAACAGACATGAAAAAGGGGGAAAAACACTGAATTCCAACTTGGCAAGTTCCTCTTAGCTTAATTGAAACTCATTGTAAGAACACAGTTTAGGTTGAAGTTGCAAGGAGATTAGGCACGTCTAGAACTTTTTGAAGGGTGTTTTAATGAAACTTCATAATTTTGCTCAATTATGCTGAATGAACAGAACCTGTATTTGAATATTAAAAGGGAAAAAGAAAGAGAAAAAACTTACTTGAACTGAAGTGCAGTCAATTAATTTTGCAGCGTCATCCAACCTTATAACATCATGATACACATATCTTCTAATCTGAAAAAGGGTGTAAATAAAAGTTAAGAAAGCAGCACAGGACTTCCTCTCTTTTTTCTTAATGTTTTGTTGCATCTTCTGTGGAACAGTACCTGCAAGAGTCTATGAGAGCGGTGAGGGGGCAAACAGTGGGGGCAGAGACTGATGCAACAGTCCAAGCAATACACGTTCTTTTCGTTCTTCTTTGCCTCCTCGTGAATTATGCAAGCGTTGTAGAACTTGTCGGTGAGGAGGACTTGAAGCCAACGGGGAGCATGAGACGAGGAAGAAAGGAACTGCACGGGTGAATGAATGAACGAATTGAATTAAAAGAAATTGAGGAAATAAAGAGAAAATGGAACATGAAAGAGAAGAAAGCGGGAAGCAAGGCTAAGAGGAAGAAAGGACATCCACCATGATTATTTTTTTCCCTTGGCAATTTGAATTTTGATGTGTGTTTGCGTCAGGGGAGTGAAGCGAATTAAGTTGAAAAGAGGCATAAAAATGGAATAGCTAGAGAGGAAAGCAAAGCAGTGAGGTGTGTGAAAGGTGAATAAATTTAAGCATTTTTTTTTGTAGTGAAATTTGAATTTGGGTGTGTTGGTGTGTGAGGTGGGGAGGAAGGAAAAAGAATTGTGATGGTTATGGAGAGGACTGGTGCAGTGGAGGCGTGATCAGAGTAAGTAAAAACTGGATTTTGAAAAGGAAGAGAGAGAAAGAGAGAGTAAAAGGAAACGGCGCCTGGCAGCTGAAGATACAAATATTACTGTTACCGAGAAAGAATAGGCGAGAAGGAAAGAAAGGATGTGGTAAGGTGAGGAATGGTGGGGAGGGTAGCCACAATTAAAGACAATTCAGTCGTACACTACACTTAATTGCTGGACAAGCTTCATCAAATAACTTATCAAAATCTTGCAGAAAAACAATTATTATCATATCAAATCAATTTTTACCAAATACATGTTACTGTTCCTTCTTCTTTTTTATCACCAACAAATCTCACTCTTCCTTTTCGATTTCTTTCACCACTTTATTAATTCATTTCCTGTTATTCCTTCTTCTTTCACCATTATAACTACAATCATTAACTTCTTATCCCTTCAGTAATAATTTAAATTATCATTTTAAATTCTTCATATATGTTATTTAAAAAATACTAAGAACTAAAATCAAATTTTTAAAAAATAAAACAAAGGATAAATATTTTATAAAAATCAAATCAAAATTCTTTCCTTTTTTAGAAAATAATTTATAGAAACCAAAATTTTAACTAGTTAATTTTAGAATGACTAAAACATATTTAAGTTTTAATTATATACATAATTCTTATAATTTAAAATAATTTTTGTTCATGGAAATTTCTTAAAAGTGAATCTGAAATACCTTTTTTATTAAAATTATATTACATATTTGATGTAAGTAATAGTAGAAAAAGTAATCAATATTAAAGTAAAATATGACAATTATTTTGGACTTTTTTGTAGAATACTTATGAATGCTAATTACATTCCCAACACATTTATGTAAACAGAAAAATAACATAATTAAATTTTATGTTAATAAAAACATTTAATGATAATAAATTAGAAAAATAAACATGGACAGTTGGGAATGCAACCATTTTAATATTCATCTTTTCGTTGTCAAATATTTATTACTTGAATATATTTTACTAGTCTATATTTGAGAAAATTACTAATTATTAAATATTTAATTCAATCAATTATTCAATAGTGTATGCATTAAAAAATTAATTAATTTCCATGTTATGTTTATAAAATATTTTACTGAATTAAAAAAATATGTTGAGTATGATTTTTAAAGTAATTATTATAAAATTTAATAAATTCATAATAAGAATCAATTTTTTATTAGTTAGCAAAACAAAATTTATGCCGGATACAATTTTTAACATAATTATGATAAAGTGAATAAACTTGTCGTGGATATTATTAAAAAATAATATAGCAAAGTTTATTTAGCTTGCTATTACCTATTTAGTTTTAGTATTATTTATCTATATTATTTTTTCGTGAAAATATATTTCGTGAGTAATTTCATATAATTAAAGCAATTAACCAACATTACACTCACACAAATAGAATTAAGCTTTCCATTAAGTAAGCTTGACTTAAATCCGATAAATAAAGTCTCAAAATACAAGAAAAATGTATTTTTAAAGAAAATCTCATAAAATTCTAGATTTATCATAAAATTATTATTATAAAAAACTTTATGTACATATAAAGAGTTAAAATCATTACACTTTTTATTACAGAGTCTACAAACTCACAATTATATTAAAAATAATCCCATTTTACTTGTTCCAGATGATAGATTAACATATTTTTTAACATCAGAAAGCAACATTTAGGCTCTCACATATTCTTAAACTATGCATATATATATATATATATATATATATATATATATATATATATATTAAACAATCAAAACTATTTTACTACCAATAATAACAATAATAATATCAAAATTGCAACTTTCCTTTTTGCATTGTTGTTTACTAAGAGCCCATGTCCCGAAAACCCTAAAAACCCTAAAAACCCTAACCAAATGGTTCTTTATGAATGGTTGTCTTGCTGGCGCGTTATCTCGCTCTCTCTCTCACCGTGCTAAGTGCTAAATGACAAGACAAGAAACAGTGACTTTTCTCAGTTCTCGGTAGAAAATGGTTGAAAAAGTGCCCTGTGGGAATAGGGCTTAAAATGACCATATTCATAATGACAATTGTACCCACCACCACCTGTATCCTTGCCATACTTTCACAAAATTTAGTTTAATTAAATATTCTATTTATTTGTTTTTTTCTTCAATAAACTCGTTTAAAAAAAATCACAAATCAACCTATATTAATATTACTTACTATATCTATTCACTGTTTATAATGAGTATTTAAACTCTCCTTTGATTGAATTTGATGGAGAGAAAAAAAAAAATTTGAAGAAAAAAAAAATAAAAGTGAGATTATTTGAATTAAGAAAAGAAGAGTAAAAAGCGAAAGACAAGTAAAAGTTTATTAAAATATATGAATAATATGATGAATATGATTGATAAAATTGTAAGATTATAATTTTTTCTTTGTCATTACAATTAATTAGAAATAAAATATGGTTTATTTATTTGTACCTAAAATTCGCGTGTACATAAAACACCAATCCTATTATGGTATAAAAACTTAATTAAAAAAATACGAATTATTTAACATTTAGAATATATTAAAAATTATTGAAAATTGATTTTGAAAAAAAATATAATATTGGAATATTCATAATTGTAAAATAGTTAAGAAAAATTTGTAAATGCAATAAAACTTAATCAAAATGAACTAAAATTGTGATCAAGCATAGTTTAAAATAGTGTGATCAGCCTAGTTCCACAGATGCATCGATGGTTAAGTCCACATCGTAGTAGTGAGTTATGATTTGTGTAATCAGAATGTTGTATGAAAGAGGCATGTTATTGTCTTGACATTTGAGCACGTGTTAGTATGATGTAATGATGTCAATTAATCAATATATTATTTTTCATGATCCATAACATAAAAATGTCTTCATGCAATAATTGAGCAAAATTGTTGGTCCGCATACTCAATATGTGCACAAAAATGTAATATATTAGTTTGTCATTCATATTCAAACTACCTATATTCCTGACATTTTGATTATGCACCTCTGGTTTGATCATGGAACTCAATGTCATATCACTATCATAGTTGAGCTCCGTACAGATGTTTGAAGATGACAATTTCTGATCGTGGTACCTAAATTAGCCAAAGGCAACCAATCTAAATTTGTGATTTTAATCTTCTTCTTATTAACCTCAATATATAGGTTTCCAGATTTTGTGACCTTCATATTGGAATAAAACACTCTAATTAGATCTTCAAAGTATGGAGCTTTCAACATGATAAATTGTTCCAAACCTTGAAAGTGAAAATGATATTGAAAGTAAAACCCTGAATGTGCAAAGAAGGGGAAATTCATGATTTTAAGTGTCAAAACTAGTCTGGTGTAAAACTCTTTCCCATACTCAATCAACTGATCACGCTTGCTAAAAAAGCGTGTTTAATTTAGAACATCCTCAATGTTAAGACGTTAGACGATCTAGTACCTCCTAGACGATCTATTACCCATTAGACAGTCTCGTGATAAGAGATTCCATGAGTTTTGTTGATAACAAACATTATAAGATATGTTAAAAATTCTAACAAAGCTCACTCATGTGCAAATTTAGATAAAGACTTATTAAACATTATAGGTTGATTAGATGATCATGTAGTCAAACGATCTAACTATGCATAACCTAATCAGACAGTTTCACAATATAAAGGGTATAAAGGTACACTAGACAGCTTTATAAGACATACTTGGAGAATCATTGTGAAACCTACAAAAAATCGTGTAAATAGTGGTAGTTTTAATATGGCAATTATTAAAAATTATCATAATTAATGGTACAATACAACACTTAAATAACTGCCACATTTTGTATTCAAAATATGACATTTATAACTGTCATTTTATAAAATATACCATATTTTAACTCCCACATTTTCATTCCCTACATCATATTTACTCTATTTTTTCCCCCAAAAAATTTCATTTCCCACTAAGTTTTGAGTTTCCAAAACCCTATCATATTCATTCTTCATTCCAAAATTTCCCAAAATCCTTTGCAACCCTATTCCCGCAGTTGCTCAAGAAATCCTTCATTGTGCTCGCCAGCTCCTTTGCTCCTACACCACCTTACCATTGTTGTGATTCTCAATAAGGAAACGAGTTGCAACAACCTATTAATGTTGATTAAGAGTGATCAAGGCTTTGAAGAATCCAAATCCAAGGTGTTTGATGGAAGATTGTGCTGCTGCTATGTTTGGGTGGGGTCTGGGGTAGATTTTTTATGTAATCCACTCCTTGTTTGAATCCAGATTTGATTGGATTTGAAAACATTTTTAAAATGAAATGTTTTTCAACTAAGTGAAAAACAACCTGTTGTTTTATCAAATCAACTGGTTGTTTTGTTCTTAGAAGGTTTTGAAAAAGGTTGACATCTGTTTGACTTGGTTGACTAGCTGTCAAGCCAAATCAATCGGTTGTTTCATGTTTTCAACCGATTGTTTCTTTGAAAATCCTAACAAAATTCAGTTTTGAATTGTGAATCTTTCTTAAATGGTTTCTAACTGAATGCGCTCCTGTTTTAAATGCTTTTAATCATTCCTTGGAGTATAAAAAGGTTGTTATATGCTCTTGGAATGTAAGAAACAGTTTTGAGAAAACCAAGTGCAAATTTGATACCAAGTTTTCAAGATTCACTCAAGCTTTGAATTTTCAAGTGTGTGGAATAGGACTGGGGTGTAATTCTAATCTTTAAGCTTTGTAATTTCCAAGTGTATTCTATTCTCTTCGTTCTTGATTACTGTATTTCTGTAATTGGGTGTAAGTGCAGAATCAAAGGGTGTTCTGATTTCTGTGGATTGGTTTGCCAAAAGGAATGTGTTTCTTGAAGGGTTCAAGGTCACTCTTTTGGTGGTTTGTGTTGTAATCTGGTTTTGATTGCATAGTAGAAACCCAGAAGTTTCTGGGGACTGGATGTAGCTCTTGGTATAAGAGTGAACCAGTATAAATTGCTTGTGGGGACTCAATGTACTCTAATCTCTTTTAAATTCTGTTTTAAGTTGTTTTAAATTCTGCTAGTATAAACAACCGATTGAATCGAAGAAACAACTGGTTGTTTTTCTGTGTTTCATCTTAAAACAGTTTGTATTCTTGGTTAACTTGATTCCTTTGTCTGTAATTCTACATTAAGTTTCATTAAACCTTCAAAGTTTACGAAAATCTTTCATAAACAATTCACCCCCTCTCTTTTTTAAAGGCCATATATTCTAACAATTACGACACTGAGAAAACGGATATCGTAGAATAGCTTAGAGTTGCTGGTCTTGAAGGCGACAAGGAGTTTGGGGTCGACGTTGGATTGGACAAGGGAGTTACAAACCTGTGCAACGACAATGTGACAATTTTGTTCCATGCTCGATGTTGGTGGTTTCCTCGATGGTGGGAGGAGAGAAGCCTTCCTGGATGAGGAAGGTGATGAGGGGCGCATGCTAGTAGCAGAAACCGAGCTAGTTTGCCAGAATGTTGATGTGGTCGACGATGTCAACGGTGTCGTATTGTGAATTGAGGGTTTCCGACAGATGGTGCAAGGATTGGTAAACTTGCTACTACGATGGAGACTGGGACTTTTTGAAGGAAGAAGGGTTAATTATGCTAGACTATGGTGGAAAGATCTAGGATGTAGTTGACTCCTAGTAGACAATATATTGTTTTAATACCCCAAATTGTAGGTTAATTGTGTTTTGGTGCTTCAGTTGACATTTAATGTCTATTTAAGTAAAATAACTAAATAACATTTCATCATAGGGAAGGAAAAATTGATTGTTCTTGCTCAACATGTACATCAATTTTCTATGAGAAGAATCCTTTAAAGATTGTCCAAGTAGAACATGGTTATGTATAAGATGTAACAACATTGGAAACGACTCACAATGTGTATTGTATATTGGTTTGCATACCTAACCAACTTGTTTTTGTTAGAGAGAGTGGGAAAATGCAAGTGTGGGTCATGAAATTCAAAATGGAGGTGATTTTAGTGACTTTTTACTCTTTGCATTCCCTAGATCCTTTTATGTCCCTTTCAGAGTATGAATTTTTAAAGTTTTAATTTATTTTACTTAACTTGCTGATTTATTGTATTTTTGCTTTCGTAGTTGATAGCATGGATATGAATTTCCTTTGTTTTTCCTCTACGATTTCATTAGAATATTTTAAAAACTGAGTTTTTGAGATGTTATGACAAATTTGTGTTGGTTTAAAAGCTTTGAAGTTTTTATTAAATCTAATTTGCTCAGAATCTAAGACTTGCTATTAGTTTTGTTGACCTCTTTTCTAGAAAGAGTAACTTCCACAATTACTAACGAGTTATACACTTGTAATTATAGAATTTATTATTGTTGATCAATAACATCTCTATTGCCAATACCTATTAAACTTGTTGATTTTATAGATAGCTTAATGAAATATATCATTTAGTTATCTTGCAATTGTGCATACAACATAGCTTGTGGTTCACTCTTGCGTTCATATTTTAGCAATGAAAAAATAGAGTGCTTCATTGTGTTTAGCTGATGATGGGTTTGCATCCCCTGGCATTATGGATCTAAAGAAGGTTTCAAAGTCTACTCATTTTGTTGTAGGTCATAATAGCTGTGGGAAATTTAGTTTATGGTATGTTGTCTCATTCACCTTGAAAGTGTTACCCATTGTTTTTGCATCTCTCAATGTGTGTTAAACCTCAGATGTTGCTCATATTAGTTCTGAAGCACTTAATACACCAAACCTTCTTAAGGATTGTAGTGTATTTTGGGACCATGTTGACATTTAAACATTCTCTAGACCTAATAGGTCTCCGCCAAACTGTTTAGGAATGAATTTGGTGGTTACACATGTGGGATTTTGCATTTTTATGAGACAATGTACAATGTACAATGTCAATTTGATAGAAGGTCTCACTAGAGTAAACATTTTAGACGATCTAACAGTAGAATGTCACACTATAAGATATTGTTAAACGATCTTTAGATAACTCAACATGCTAAATGTTCTAAGAGTCAAGACAAATTAGAAGATACTGTCATCATAAATATATTAGACGATTTGGTCATCATCTTCATCCTATACAGTCTTACAGTCTAAGGATGTGCTAGACAGTTTCATCATATGCTCTCTAAAGACATATGAAGTTAGACATCTCCAAAGCTCAACGAAATAGTGTTAATGGTCACACTAGAAGACTAATGGAGCTTATACATGATAGACAATGACTTCATCTTCTACGTGTTAGACAGTTTAATGTATCAAGGAATGTCTAAACTTGACTTTTGTGCCTTTAGGATACTCTATGACTTTGCTTGAATAGTTTCGAAACTTACTTGATGGTATTAATTCATATAAATCAAAGTTTTCCATTATGATAAATAATTGATTGACTTTGGGAAGTTTTTGTATTCGTGAACATAAAATAGAGCATATTGAATGTCGTAGTTATCTTTGAATGAAATACATTTTCTATAATAGTTATAGTGTTTTGAGTATTTTTATGCCCTTGAGATTAAGATTTGGATAATATTATAAAATTTTCAAATGAACAATTTTTAAACTGGAAAGTTTTCAAAAAACAAAGGCACACATATTCAATGTTTAAATAGTTTTTCAAAAAAAAAATTATTAAGGAAATAAATCAGGGTGAAAGTTTGAACATTTCTCAATGTTTAAATCTTTTAAAAATTTAGAAAGTATTTGAAAATATTTTCATAGTGGAATTTCTAGAATGGAAGGTTTAGTTAATTCAAAAATAACAAAGATAATATTTCAGTGATACACATGCATTTAATTGGTGTTTATTATTGTTTCTGATATTTATAATACTTCTAGAAAAGGATTAAGGAGCTTAAAGACATGTAAGAATATTAAATCTAAAGTTTCCTATTTGAGCGTCTAATGGCAAAAAGATGAAGTGCCTGTGCAATCCCAAAGAGTTGCCACGTACAAGCCTCTATGTTTGAATTATCTCTGAATATTAAAATAATTCCAAGCTCAAACCGTGTGATGTTATTTGGTTAAGAAGTGCATAATATTATCAAAGCTAAAGTTTCCTTATCAAGCTTCTGATGGCAAAATGGTGGAGTTACAGTACGATATTTGCAAAAATGAAGATTAAGGAAATATTAAGTGGCTGCAAACAAAGAATATACAAATAAAGAAAGGACTCAAAGTGCAACGATTGATCAAGGCGCATTGGAAATTCAATATCAAAACATTCTTTTTCGAGCCTTTAGTACTAAGAAGAAAATGAACAGTACAACGAAGTGAAGATTCAAGTACATATTTGATACAACCTCAATGTTCAAATTTATATAAGTGAAGAAACAATTTGAAAGATCAAATGTGTAATTAAGACGCGAAGATTGCATCAAAGCCAAAGTTTCCTATTAGAGCATCTACTGCACAAAGAGGGAACAACGATTCGAATTTTTACATATATTTGAATTAAAAGGACTTAATGCTTCAACGTACACATTTGGGCAAAGAATGAAATAATTGAAATTGTCTCACACATTCAAGATGTGCAAAAGACATTCAGTTCAAGACTTTTCATTCTAAGCATCTAACAGATACTTAAAGAAAAGGAAATACACAAAACTTCAACATTCACATTTTTTAGAGCTATATAAAGACCTAGAGATGAAGAACAAGGTATACAAATGCTAAAAAGATTTCAAAGAAAAATACAAGTTTGTGTTAAAGTTTTAATTTGTACATAGTTTATCTACTTATTAGACCATCTAGAAATTTGAGTTGTGTACTTAAGTTGAAAATTCTTCACTTTGTGAAGTATGCCTAGTGAGCTTTCATTTTCTCTCTTTTGAGAATATTTCCTCCCATTTTAAGAGGTATTGATCTCAATGAAAGATCAAGATTGGTTTCCCTAGAGAGGTATTGAATACTCGTTCCTAGAGAGGTGTTGAAACTTGGGGTACCAGAGAGGTGTAAGAGTACTTCTCCTAGAAAGGTGTTGAAACTCACTTTAGTGAAAAGCTCTTAAACAGTTTGTTTAAGGGAATTAGATGTAGTCTAAGTGGTCGAATGAACCAATATAAATCTTTTCTTACTTCTTTCTTCCCTTTACTTGTTAGATGTTGTGTCTAATTTGTTTTTTAAGTTTGTAAATTAAGTTCATGATCATTTCAAACCTCCTCTTCTGGAGTCAATTTCACCTTTACTCAATACTTAGAAGTTGTCTTACAATAACTCCATCATCAGTTGGGGCCTTTCTTTAATTTCTCTAGCACCTTTTTATCTTTTCGTTAATTAAAAAAAAAAGTAATTACTGTAAAAGTTAACACATGTGAAAATATTAATTCGTGGAAATCTCATAGTATTATATAACAACATTTTAAATAAAGGATAAATAATAAAACTTGCACTATGTAAAATAAAATAATAAACATTCATTTTGAACTACATGTTATGTGACGCAGTCATGTATAATATTATATTGTCGTCAATTAAAAGAAAACATAACACTTGATAATATTATTTAGTAACTTCTTTAAGCGACATTGTGGGAACATACCTACAAAATATCTAGAAAATCACTATCTATTTAAAATCAATTGAAATTATGTTAAAGATAGTAAAAATACATAGTTAATGGAGAACTTTAATATTCTTATGTACTTTTTAAATGATCTCATAAATACTCATTCTAGTGCATAATACTTCATGTCTCATAATAACCAATTTTTATTTTATTTTCTATAAAACTTCCATCGTTGCTTTTCAACTATCGGAATGGGAAAAGTTTTTTTATTCAATAATTATTTTTAAAATTTAAAAGAACATTAATTTCTCTGTTTATCATTTATTATTATTTTTCATTTAATTTTAATTAATTTACACACCTACACACACCTATATATTTGTTGTGTTATAAAAAAATTTAAAAAAAAAATATTTTAAATAGTTCAGTAAGATAAAAAAATATTTTAAATATCTTAATTTATTAAAAAATACTTCTCTTGAAAATACAATGGAACAAAATTTTAAATTGATTAATTTTTACACTTTTCTATGAAACTTTAATATTTTATTATAATTATCATTTCTATCTTAATGAAAATAATATATTTATTGAGATAATTCAAGTATTTAAATATATTATTTTGAAAAATATATACATGAAACTGTGGACTCATTTTGACTTACATATTAAATTAAATATCTTGAAAAAACTCAAATCAAATTTCTACTTAGTTTCTAATTACTTACTTTTTTATTCTCTCTTCCCTGTCACTAATATTCTCTCTTATTCGATAAATGCATTCTTGAAGTGACATGTGACACTCTCTTTTCTCATTTTCCAGGACATGTGGCACATCTCTGACTATCTTCTTCCTTCATCGTGTCTCTCTTTGGGTTTTTTTCTCTCTCTCTCACTCTCTCATTTCCTGTCTCATGCATTCTCTCTACTCTCTCATTTCCTTTCTCAGGTGTGGCTCTATTCTCTCTCTCTCTCTCTCTCTCTCTCTCTCTCTCTCTCTCTCTCTCTCTCTCTCTCTCTCTCTCTCTCATTGCTCTGTCTCACAATGCTCTACTTTCGCTATTCTGTCACAACCACCGCTACTCTCTCATAGGTTTTTGTGATTTCATTCTTTGTGAAACTGAATGCACCGTATGTTCAAGCAGTGTATTCTCCACCACGCTGAGGTAAGATCTTTGCCTTTTTTTTTGTACGTATGGGAAAGCAAAACTACATCATTTGTCGAGTCTTCTTCCCAAACCGTGTAACATGTTTTCTAGGGTTCTCAAAGTGGTAAGAACTTTGTGATTTGTGATTGGGTCGTTTTTTGAGATTTTTTGTTTAAGGTTTGTTTTTAATCGTTATCGAAGTCATTTGGGTTTTTAAGTATTTAGGGTTTCCACTTTTAATCGGATTTTAACTATATTTCAAAGATTTTTTTCTCAAAGAGATTTCCTTTTTATGGTTAATCTTTGTTTTTAATCGTTCTCAGAGTCATTTGGTTTTTTGAGTATTTAGGGTTTCCACTTTTAATCAGTTTTTAACCGTATTTCAAAGTCTTTTTCTAAAAGATATTTCCTTTTTATGGTTAATGTTTGTTTTTATACATTTTCAGAGTCATTAGGGTTTCTCATTATTTCAAAATTTCAAAACTCAAATTTGGTTATGTTGTATGTTCTTTTCCTGACACTGTTATGCTTAGGTTATGTATTTTTCCCAAACCGTCTTACACCTTTTATAGGTTTTGATTCTTTGAAAAATCTTTCCTTTTCCATGATCCTTAATTTTTGGAGATTTTGGTGTTATGGACATGATTTGCAGTAAATTAATCTTCTGTTTAACCTTATTTCGATTTGATTTGCTGCAAAAGGTTCACTTATTATGGTTAATGTTTGTTTTAAGCGTTTCTTGAATCATTAAGTTAACTTCTTCATGCTTTGCTAAAACTATTTACCAATTCAAAATAGGTTTTTTTTTGACACTGTTCTCATTATGTTGTGTTAGTATTCATAGGTCTTTTGAATTTTGAAATCACAAAGATATATGTTCTTTTTGTTTTATTTATATGTGTCGTGTTTTGTGTTGAAATCCTTTTCAATGAAATAAATTGCGACATGTTTGACTGACATTAATTATATAAAAAAATCGTCACTTTATACAAAGCGTTAAATGGTGGGTGTTGCGGGGGGTTGCATAAGACCACCATATTAAACTTTGTGGTGGCTAGTTTTATGGCGATTTGGGAAACCAAAACACGCGTATATTGTGGCGTTTATAAATGTTACTTTATGAAAATAATTGTCATCGAATACACTGTATTTTGTAGTGTAGGAACATGTGTTTGGCAAAGCATTAAAAGAAGTATTTTGATTTGCTTTGTGAATTGAAGTAGTCCAAAAATGCTTATCTTTAATCCCTGTTTATCCTCTTGATAGAGAGTCTTGAAGACCAAAGTAAAACCCAAAGAATGTTGATCCAAAGCAATATGAGGCTTTTATGCAAGCTAGGTTGAGCATTGGCCGAGTAGAGTGTATGATTTAATGATGTGAGTTGATTTTAGATTGACAAATTTTAGAGGTGACACTTTACTTATGTTTTGGATTTTAGCAATTATATGGTGAGACCTAGAGAAGATTCCCACTGGACATGAACTTAACCAAGAAGTGTGAAGGTTCACTTCCAAAGGCAAAAGGAAAAACACAATATAGGGTGAATATGATGTATGGTGAGGAATTGAAAAGAACATGAAAGGAAACACAATGGGATGATATGGACCGAATGTCAAATGGAAGAAAAACAAGAACATAAACATAAAGATAAATGGAGTAATGGAAAATGGAAGAAGAGATGAAGGAAAGAAAGCTTATGGTGGTGGAAGAGAGTTAGACACGCCACTTGGAGTGTGGTTTCTCCAAGATGAGTGTAAAGGGTCGCTGCTTGAGAGCTCTCAACTCACTCAAGATAAGACCTAATGCTAAGAGGACACAAGCCTCACACAAGCCCCATACAAAATGTGCAGATTTTCTTTACTATTCAAATTCAACATGAAAATACATGGAGTAAGGCACCCTATTTATAGGAATGGGTGCCTTGGTAGGCAAGTTGGGCAAGGGTAGGATGGGAAAGAAGGAAGGGGCGGTCAAGGGGGGTTGACTAAGGTCAAAGTCGCCCCCTTTGGCTATGTTTCTATAAGGTAGGGCAACTGATGACTTTTTACGGCAAGTGTACCGCGTTGTCAGAATTAATAATTGTCCCTAAGGACGGATATCGATCCCACAAGGAACAGTGAATTATCAAGTACAATAATCGTTAAATATAGAACAAAACAATTAAAAGTGTGTTGAAAGTGGTTGTGTTGGCAATGATCAATAAGAAAACAGACAAAGAATTGGTTGCTTCAAGTTGGAAATATAGGGATTAGGTTTCATCTCTCTCACTCTCATGTATTTTGATTAGCATGTCAATATTAAGTTCTTTGATTGAAATTGATGCCCGTATAAAAATCATTTATATCGATTCCTCATATATAAAATTCTTAAGAATGTTACTTAACTATCGATCCCTCACATAATTATAAGAACAACTTAGAACAAAGCTCAGACGTTAATAGCAATTAACATTTCAAGTCTATTCCTAGAACTCAAATATGTTAAGTATTGTTGTTTAGGTTTGAACCCTAAAAATACTTTCCAGTCAGATTTAAGATTCTCAATTTGTCACGAAAAATTAAAAGTAAAACAACAGTGCCAATAATCAATCAAGAACTAAATATTTTAATATAAGATATCACCTCAATACATAAGAGTTCGAGCAGATTACTCCCAATCCCAAAGGGTAGAATTAGCCACGCATACTTCTAGCACCTTCCATTCTCCCAATTGGGTTACAATTCACTCTATGGTGTTTTCCTCTAAATCTGGCACCCTAGGGTTGTGCCTCTAGCCCCCTATTTAACCTAATTTGTTAGGGTTAGGTGACTTCCTGTGTCGTGCTTATGGGCTTAATAATAAAAACATAAAAATAGCTCAATTAATCTGACATATTCTTGTTGTTGAGTTGGACTTTTCTCTCTCTTTTTTTGTGGGTTCTAGGCCTTCTAGCTTTCTCCTTTTAGCATATATCATTCTTCTTTAGTCCAAATCTCAATTCTTCCATAAAAACCTGCAATTAACACCAAATTTAGGAATAAAATGTTCTTATTCAATTAAAATCATAAAAAATGTAAAAAGGTATAAATTCATAAATTAGAGATTATTTTATATGTAAATTAGCAATTAATACTCATAAGTGCCTATCTTTTAATATGAAATATTACGGAAATTAGGCACTTATCAGCAACCTTCCTTCCTAAAGGCCTAGGTACAAGCTAAAATGATAACTACACCCCCTATTATGCTAAAGGCACCTATTCTAGCCTATCTTGCTATTTGGACCCCTCAAGTGAGCCCAAATTATTTACAACATGTTTTATTTTTAAGAAGACTAGAAAAAAAACATTTGGTGTTCTGGTCTATGCCCACTTCTTCTTCTGGTGAGGTCCGCTAGATTTTGGTGGGGTCTTGACTTGATTGTTGAGATGACTGCTCATAGTGCGAATGTCTCTTGAGGCCTTGATCATCTCCTTGTTTACTTGGATTGTATCGTTTATGGTACTTTTTTTCTACAATGAATTTTAAGCTGAAATTTTAACTGGAAATAGGTATCATATGTAGGAATATATGGTAAAATTTTCAGGCAAAAATACCAAGTAAAATAGGTGAAGCAAATTAAAAATTAAGAGCTTCAAATGCACTGAAACGAGGTTCGATATAGGAGAAACGTCCTGGCTTTTTTTATTTATAATTTTTTTTTGTGGTTGAAATTAGGACATGCCTTTTTTACTAGTTGTTGTAGAAATGTTAAGGTTGATAAATAAAAACTTGCACAAAGTTTGGAGGCAGAAAAAAATCATAATAAGTTTCTGAAACTAAGTGAGAAACACACAAATTTGGAAACTGAAACAGAAACCTAAAGAATCAATGAAGAGAAGAACAAAACTACAAGACAACAAGTAGAAATGAACGAAAATAACTCATTAATGAACTAATATCAAGTTAATTGACTCAAGAATAGGTAAACACTACAAGAACCAAAGCATAGACTCAAAAAAACAGAAAAGGACTTTTAGCAAACAAGTTTTATGCACTAGAGAAAATGATCAAACACATGGCATACAACAACAACACATGAATGATTTTGACAAATTTAAGCAATATTTGGACGTGACAATGAATGTGCAAGGATTAGGAACCCTAAACAACACCTAAACGCACATATACACTGAATTAAACACAAGAAACACATGCTGAATTGAAAGAAAAATAACAAGAACATACAATGTTGGCAGGTTTGAATGCGAACAAAATTTGAGATAGATTCAAACACTTTTGATTGAACAAAACACAAGATTAACCAAGAAAATGAAAGACAACACACATTAAATGGTGAATGCTGCTAGAATTGTGAGGAAAAAAATGAAGAAATGGACAAAAACAACAAGAATATGCAAAATAGTGAAAAACAAATGAGGTTGAGTAGCAGAACTAACTAGAAATTGTTTTATGAATTTCTTAATGAAATTAAATGGTGGATTTGTTGTTTATATCAGTGGATATGATTTAGAAACTGTGGAGGATGAATATAAACGATGGAAATCAACAAAAACTTGAAGAACATGCAACAATCAACCGAAAATAGTGAATAACAAGTAGTCTAGACAGTGAACAACACACAAGTGTTTGATGAATGTTTGAGAGAAAAATAAATGGTGAAAACTTGATATTGAAAGGTGAAAACGAATTGGAAGTGAAGAACAAAGAAAATAAACGGTGGAAACAAATATTTATGGAAGAATCAACCAAAAACAACCAAGAACCATGATCAACACAAATTGACATAATTTTTTTTTTTTTTTTGTGAAATTGGACTTAGCTTGGCCGAAGGATCTTGATGTGCTTTGATCTACCGGATGCTATCCAAGCTTGTGGTTAATGGAGTGATTGAAATGGCAGCAAAATTAGGTTGAAGAAGGTGCATCGCATCGAAGATGAGGTGCAAGGATCTGTGAGATTGAAGGTACAATGAAGGGAAAAGAGGTTTGGCCAACCTTCCCTAGGTTCATTAGGCCTACTAGGCTCACTAGAAAGATAGATTTGGGAGAAAATGAGTATTCAAGTTTTGAACTCTTCATTTATGAAATTTAAATACATGAGTGGAAATTAGAGTATTTATAGATAAAGGTAGCTTGCTTCTTAAAGTACCATAACTCTAGTTAAGTAGACTTAACTATGGTGAGTGTGATGGCTTAAGGAGGCCGTGTATTCTCCTTTAAGGTGCTATAGAAGCCCTTACTTGTGTGATAAGTTAGGGTTTGTAGAGTGTCTTTGTTTCATCTATAAAGTACTCTTGAAAAGAAACCAAAATACAATTCTTATACTGGTTTATTCTAGTAATGATACAGACAATTCAACTGTCTTTTATTCTTGTGTATGGTGGCTTGGAAGGTCCTCCATGAGGTCCTTTCTTCCATTTTTCTTTTTCTTACTTTTCTTGTATCATTATCATCCAAACCTCTTTGCATGTTACAATCTTCTTTTGAGAGAGGTACTTGTTCTTCTACTCTTGCTTCATTTTTTTAAAAAGTTTTAAAAAATAAAAAACAAAATCAAATGAAGATGTCTTTTCTACCATGTTTTTGTTTAATATTTCTTTTATTCCTTTGTGTTCTTCTAATGTTTCCTACTTTTTTCAAGTGGATATTTAAACCTGGTGGACTATGCTAAAGTTTTAACATGGTGGCTTAAAACAAATCGATCTGAGGACAGGGCCTTTTCAAGGGGGAGGGCCTGATGAGGATCATCCTTGCTAAAGCCACCATCTTTCTCAACTAAGAGCAGAGGACCAGCATTAGAAAATACAGAAGACAATCTTCGCTTTAGTTTGTATAAATTTGTAAACAGTAGAATAATATTTTGGACCTTGTATTTTGGGTCAAGTTAGTGTAGGATTTTTGGGCCTTGAAAGGATAAGTAGAAAGCCTCAACATGGCGCCACTTCAAGGCCTCCAAGTAGGTGCCATGACCCTCTCATTCAAGATGACTCTTCATACTCTTTCATGCTCCTTGTGTGCCAACGTTGTCTCTTCAACCTCCTTGTGCACGACTTGTCTTGTTGCTAATGAAGAGTTTTCTAAGTCTTGGATTGCCACATGGCTACACACCATTGGAGAGGATTAGGTGACACATGTCATGATACGAATGGAGAGTTTTGTAGAACTTGGATACTCATCTTAGAAGCCTCCTTAGCCTATAAATAAGAAGTTTTTTCTCTTGTAATTGTTAGACTTGAATGATATATGAATTTGTGTTTCTAAATTTCTCAGCACAATTCTCCAAGTCTCTCTTCTTTAATGCTCTCTTGTATTTTAGAAACTCAAGGAAGTTGATGTAACCTCTTCTTTAATCCTTGCACCTAAGAAAACTCTCGCCCAAACCAATTCTCCTCCATAACCATTCGATACTTTCTCCATTGAATTCAACAAGTCTTTCGCTACTTTCCATAAAATTCTCCCAAAATGAACGACAAATGCATCACATTATCACATACCTTCAACAACCAAAAAATATGGAAGGGTGAACACTGATATCCCAAAGCCAAAAAAGAAAAAGACTACGGACGGCCACTAGGATGGCAAAGCCAAAAAACAGTGGTAAAGGAACACATTAACAATGTTTTTCAAATCACATTCCGCTTCTAATCCGTAAACATATAACTTTATATGATTCTTTAATTTTGTGACATTATATTCATAATGAAATGCATGTAAAACATATCTATACTGACAGTGTATCCAAATTAAATTATTATTGTAGTAAAATATATAAATTAAAAATGAAAAAATTAAATAACTTTTAGACTAACATGAAAAGGTCATATCATATATTATACAAGATAAAGAAAAGGATAATAACATGCTTTATATGCAGTATGCAAGAACACACATATAAAAACAAGACAGAGAAACAATATGTTATAATTTATGACTAATATATAAGCCATTGTAAAAGAAAAAGTCTTCAAAATGTCTTTATTATGGCGCTTTTAAACTGATTTGTGGCTTTGTTACTTTGATAGATGGAACAAACCAGACACGAGTTTTAATCTATACCTTTTAATGTCCATTATCTATTATAATTTTTTAAAGAATAAACTTACAAATAAAAGAGTGTCCATGCAATTGCACTACTTTACCCTTTTCCTTTTCATTTTGAGCTTAGTTCTGCAAAAGAGATTTTTTTAATAATACAAGAATGTTATGCCCACTAACACAGCAGGTCAACCTAACCAAACGATGAAATACCTTTCGGCTTTTCCTTGAGTGTTTTAATAAATTGTATTTATGAGAAGGGGGGCTTTCACGTATATTCACTGAAATCAAATATTATGCATTAGATATCTTTGAGGAATATCTCCTTTCCGAAGTAGTTTAAAGCTTATGAATCCAAGAAAGTGAAGAAAAACAAAGGTTGAGTAAAGTATCTCAAAAAAATTTCATCTTTCTTCTTTGGCATTACTGGAAATACCTCACGAGACATTCTTTTTCAAGATTTCATTTTTCACCGCGGTGAACAAAAGGAAGCAATACCGTTACAAGCAATACAAAGCAACGTTTATTACTCCATTTCAGTAGGTTGCGGTGTACACTAAGTATCAACAAGGACACTTTCTAATTGGAACAGAAGTAGGGTTTCAACTTGGATTTTTAATTTGGGTTTAAAGTTTGTAATTTGGTAAAGTATTTCATATTGGGAAAGAAGGAAACCTTTCTAAATGTGCAAATTATTTAGAAACAAGATATTAAAGTATAATTTTTAAATTTTTTATAACATTATTTTAATTTTACATACAAATTTTTCAATATTACCCACTCTATTATGTTCTTCCACCAACCTTTATCCATGCGTAATTTTCTCAACCCTCTTTCCCACATTCTCTTTCTTTTTTTTGTTTAGAATGATATTATCAACAGATAATTCAATGGTTAAAATAAATTTACATACCAAAAAAAGTTAGTGGGTAGTTATCCATGAAAAATTTAACTTTTTATTGTATTGCAATAGTTTGCTTTTGTATTAGGAAGGAGCAATTCAAGCCAAGTATTAAATTTTGTCCACAAACATTAACATATTTGATTTATTTGAAAGGGTTTGGATACATAAACGTGTTTCCCAACATCATTCATGCTCCATGGGCATCATAGGTCGTTTATCACCATTAAACATTAAGCATACAATTAAATCAATAGAACTTTAATATTCAAGAAAACATAAATTCATAAATAACAACAACTCAAAAGATATTGCATTGCTTTCCAATCCCAACAAGATATATTTAGTAGCTCTTGGTAAATTTACGGTAAAGGTCAGAGGAGTTGTTAATTAAATCTTTTCTTAAGCATAAAGAATTCTTAGGCTTGGGATTCGCTCCAAACCAAGCCTAAGAGAATATGAAAACCTCTTTTTTAGCTTGGGTCAGCTCCAAGTCCTCCCAAGCGATTTTTGAGCTTTCTTTATCATGAAGGACTTTTCGCTCAATCTTTTGGATCCGCTCAGTCTTCTAAATTCTATAGATATGATCCTTTTCTAGATTTAGTCTGCTTAGCGCATGCTTTAGTGCTCAACATTCTGGACGCTCTTCAATTCACGTTCTCTAGAGAAAAATCCGCTAAACCATTCTTGCATGTGTTGAGTGGATTAATCATTTTGATGTTTTTTGTTTGTTAGCTTCTTTTTCCTTGTCATTATGGAAGTTTCATCAAATTCTTTTTTCTTTTTTTTTTTCTTGAGTCAAGCTTGCTTCCGGAAAAATACATGTTTTTTTAGGTTATTTTTTCATGTAATATCATATATTGTGATATGAATTTTTCAACAATTTGATACTTAACAATCAATGATTAGTTATGGTTTTCTCACGTTTTCTCTCGGTCCTGTTTCATCTATTATGTTAAAAAATCTTATATGTTTAATAAATATCTTTAAGTTATCAATTTTCAGAACAAGTCTTCCAAAAGACATGAAAACAAAATTTCTGAAACAAGCTTCTCATAACATGTTCTAGAACTAGCCTTTTAAAATAAAATTTCGGAACAAACTTTTTGAAACATAAAAATGATGGCTTCCAAAATAAATTTTCTGGAACTTTTTCCATAATGAATTCTACCTCTTCTTCTTCTTCCTCTCGGTGTACTGGACAATGGAGGTGCAGGTGCAGTAGTGAGGGAGGGTACTTCTATCTTTTTCTTTTAACACGAAGATGCAGTGGATAACAATGGGGTACAAAAAGAAAAAGCCTTGAAATAGTTCATTGTGGTCCATATATATTTACGGCGAACAATTTTAGGTCCATACCTCACTAGTGGCCCTGTAACTATGGCAATTTCTCTCTGCATCATATCAATTCCAATATACACCCAATATGTCCCTCCAAAATGATGAAAATAATCTTAAATAAAAAAAGTATAAATGAAAATTACTTATAGAATCTATTATCCAGAAATATTCTGGATTTGGATATCTGGAACATATTTTAAATTCCGAAAATTATTATCTAGAATGAATTTTTAATTTTGTGTTCCAGATTTCTTTGTCTGGAATGGATATTTTCTATTCAGGAATTTTTATATCTGAAAAGGATAATTTTGAAAATAAAAAATATAAGGTGCAGGTTAGAATTGATATGATGCAGGAAGAAATTGCCCTCAACTATTCACTCGTGGCCTTATCTTCCCCAGCATAATTTGCATAGCACTTATAACATGGTTGATTAAAAAATGTTCTATTTGCAGCACCCAAAACGAAATAGCAGCATATGTACATGTTATTTTCATCTGCGATCAGCATTCAACTACAATGATATTTTAACTTCATTGTAACAAGGTAATTGACTCTTTTGTCTAAGATCTTTTATTTTATTTTAGTAATTTATTCTTTAAATTTGGGTTCAGTTAATCCTTTCAAAATAGTAAGTGTTTACAATTTTGGAACACAATTTTAAACTGTGTTTTGAATAATTCAAGATGGAAAGTGTGTGATGTTATTCACTACATAAAAGAAAATCAACCTTTGTTAAAATAAAACATGGTGAAACTTGCGTAAACACAAGTTCTACAAACGGCAAAAAAATTAAAATGATTTATTTTTTATTTTACGATTGTTTGTTAGACTCACTTTTGACACAATTTTTACCATATTTGTGACTATTTTGTTTGAACGTTGTTTTATAATTTCATGAGGGTAAATTTAACAAAGAAAGTTCCATGTCTTAAATCAATAAAAATATTCAAAATCACGTTCAAAATATAAAAAAATAACTACTATATTTTTCAAATATTTAAGTTGATGTCCTTTAAAAGATAAACGATCAAAATCATTTTTTAAGGATAAAAAATTCAAATAAATATAATAAATAAGATAAAGAAACCAAAAATATAATTTAATAATTTTTTTATGAAGCTGTTCGAAAACATTTATTAGTGAATGTTGGATGATGGGACTGCTGACGACTATTACTTTTTTACATTTATCTCTTCTTCCTACATCTTCGTAAACGTAGAAAAAAATATAAATTATCAACTTTAGAAATCTATTAATTATAACTAAAAATCTATTCTATATTGCACAATCTATGTATTATTGCTATAGATTATACAATTCGGATATATTTATAGATGTAAAAAATTAAACATTACAGAGAATATGTTTCTAAATTGTATAATCTAAAAATATATTTTAGAATTAAAAATAAATTTTAGAATTCAAAAGTAGATTATGAATTGTTGAATCTAAAATATATTTTAAATTACAAAATGTAAAAATATATTATGAATTATATAATTAAAAAATAAAAACATAAGGTCTAATTAGTGTTTGATTTAGGATCAAATCCTACTTTAATGAACTGTCCTCTTTATTAGAAAAATCAAAACTTTAATTGAAGAGCTGAAAAAAGAGCAAAACATACCACCACATATGATGTAACTTTCAAGTGAGCTTTGGAGCTTATATATAAACATATGAACAAAACTTGATTTGAGATATGTGAGATTTCTCTTCCTATGGTGCGCCTAATTCAAGAGTGCAGTTGCAGTTTACACTTTTAGTCCCACATCTCCTAATCTTTTGAGTGTGAGTGACCTCTTTAGTTATAAATAAAGCCTTACCATTTGAATAAGAGATAAACTTGCTAAAACGTCTGTCTTCTAAAATTTATAACATCAGAGTATTGGATCTTCTCCATTAAACCTTACTTGAAGATGATTGTCTAATTTGTTAAGTCTTTTGCTGTCTCATGAAAAAATCTAAAAATGTATTAAAATTTAGAAATGTAATATGAATTATAAAATTTGAAATAAATGAAATAAATTTTGTATAGATCATATAATTCAAAATATGTTTTCAAATTCCAAGATCTAAGCATAGACATTTTTGACATTTCCAACAATCCTTATAGAGATTATGGAAGAAACCTTAAGGGTGCAAACATTAATTGGCTTAAGTGAGACCATTAAAAAGTTGTTATACATGACTCTCCTCCTCATTTTGGACTCACAAATTGCTTGTCCCTCAACACCTTCGGCAAGGCAAATTCTCCCTGCACCTCAATGCCTCCTTCATACACTTCCATTTCTTAAAAGAAAATTACATTTTTACCCTTTACCAATCCTATTTTTCTATTCACATCTCTTCACTTCTTAAAATCCCATTTTTCTATTCACATCTCTTCACTTCTTATTGTTTTCCAGCGCACCTCCATTTCTTTCCACATTAGCAAAGCCTTGTGCTCTAAAAGAAGTTGCATTTTTAAGTGGTAGGCGAGGCTTTCAAGAGGTTGGAGGAAGCGTAGTAAAGGTAAGTTCTTTTCTTCTGAATGTACAACCACCATTTTTACATTTTTGTGGGTTTTTTTTTTTTTAGTGTTGAAATGTATGAACAGGTATATTAATAGAAAATATATATGGATTTGTACATTTCGGTATGTATATTTAAATCCAATTATATATATTAGATTGTTTGTTTTGTACATTTTTATCTTTTTAAATATCAATTTGTACATTCCAAATACATGTAATCGGATTCAGGATTGTTTATCAGAATGCACCAATTAATATTAAAGAAAAATATGTACATGAAAATGAAAAGAAATAGCGAATAAAACCACGCAGAACTAAGTTTCACCATCTTCGGTTTTCACCTACAACCACCACTTACAATCACAAAGACTAGCAACCACCCACAAACAACAATACAAAACAACAATACAGTGAAGAAAAAAGCTCAAAATAAAGAAGAAGCGACTTAAACACCACCAAAACCTTCAAATATACTGATAAGGGTATTTACCATTTATAAATCATATGAAGGTGCAAGAAGGTGCAGAGAATTTTCCCTTTAACAAATGCTTGGTGCATTCGATAATTCTTTCTTGCAACCCCTTATCAAGTATCATATGATATTTTGCTTCATCTTCAATTACCATGAACCTTTATAACAAGACGTGAAAGTTAACAACATGCAAGGCATCACACTCATTTTAGATTTATCTTGGATGGTACAATTTGGAAATCTTTTAAATTAAGCAATTCAAATAATAATTTAAAATTCAATTTACTAACGGACTGTATGTTCTAACAGCGAAAATGTAATACAAGTTATAGTTAAAAACGCATAACTTTCAAATTGTGTAATTAAAAAAAAATATCCCTACAGTAGTAGTATCCTAATATCTTCATTGTGTAATAATATATTTGAACTCTTAGATTATAAAATTCGTAAAAAAATGTAAAGCATTTCCTGAACTCTCACTTCATAAATGCAACTAAAATTTTCAAATTTAGTAATTTAAAATATATTTTTTTACATTTTGATTGACCAATTCAATTTGTTTTTCTATATGTATTGCCATTCCTTTTGAATAACATTCTTTCTTTAGCTATTTTCTTGTTATATACACAACTTTTCAAAAGGAAAGGATTAAAGACACGTAGAAAGTAAAAAATTAAATAAATAAAGCAAGTTATCCGCAGCCCAAACATGCCAGTCACTTCTACAACAACAATTATATCAAAATGTGAAAATTAAATAAAATGTCTTTAATGTCATTGACATGGAGAAAGTGTGGAAATAGGTAATAGTCGAGGTCATTCTTCTTAAAACTTACCCCATAATTAGTGATTGTATAGAACATCCGTCCGTGGATCAGGTTATTCAAAACTATAGAAAAATACGGGAATATTACAACCCAAGTTTGAAACACAGCATTACGAGGCAACAAACATTCAAATATAAAATATAAAAGTGCTCTTGTCCGAGTCGAGAAGATCGCATCTTCTTCGTCATGCATGCTCCTTAGATTTCTTGGTATTGGTTCTTAATATTCTCAACGTTTAGTCCTCGATCAAAGATGGAAGGTATATATGAAAGGTCTTTTGATGCTTAAATCAATTATTCGCTAGTTGAAGGTAATAAATACTATTGAATGAGGACATTAGCTTGATATTGGTCAACTTATTTATAGAATTGTGTTTGACCCTTGTGGTAGTGAACTTAGATTAGCATGATTTTTAAAGTTCATATTTGTATTAATCTAACATCCCGTACAAATTTCCTGCAAATCCCATGCTTAAGTGACCTATTACTTGTCTGTCCGAGATGTAGTCAGTCTTGCCTAGAACATCTAAGTTATACACAATACACTTGGTCCCCAAGCTCGACAAGCTTGGCTTGGAGATATTCATTGGTTCCTTTCTGTCGAGGTCCTCATGCCAACGTTCTAGCAAGAAAATTTGGCATTCTTGAAGTTCTGAAGTGTAACCAATTAGCAATGTTGATTCATGATATGCTGAATTGTACTTGGATAGCCATCAGTCCCCCGGTGATACAATCCAAGTAGCCAAGAAGATGACCAAGGACTCAAGACAATTCAAACTGTGAGCAGTCATCTCAGCAATCAAGTTAAGGTCCCACCAAATATTAGATAGACTTCACTAGAAGAAGAACTTGACATAGACCAGAACATCAATTGTTCTTTCTTATGGTCTTCTTAAAAGAAAAAAACATGTTTGTAAATAATTTGGGCTCACATTTTGGGTCCAAATAACAAAATAAGCTAGAGTAGGTTGACATAGCATAAAAGGGAGTGTACTTAGCGAAATGGGCTTGTACCAAGCCCACTTTTTCAAGACAAGGCACCTAGAATTAGGGTTTTTAACCTACCTTCTAGAAGCTATGCCTAAAGGTGCAGTTTTGACCATGGTCAACACCCTAGGCAGCCCCTCTCCCTTGCCATTTCTACCCTTCACCCATCTTGCCCACCAAGGCGCCCCTTCCTATAAATAGGGTGTCTTGACTCATGTATTTACAACTTGAATTGGAAGAAAAGAAACTCGGCAGGAGTGTTTTTGTCAGACTTGTGAGCTCTCTTTTAGGGTCTTATCTTTGGTGAGTAAGATCTCAAGTGACAACTCTTTGCACCACTCATCTTGGAGTTCTCTCTTCTCTAAGTGGCGTGACATTCCTTCTTCTTCCATAAGCTTTCTTCACCCCTTCCTCTTTTTATCTTTCTTTTGCGACATCCATTCCATTTCTCTTTATGATATAATGCTTGTCTTTTAATTTTAGTTATCACTTGTCTTTATTCATCTTATGTTCATTCTATTTCCGCAATTTACTTTCATCTTCATAATCACCATATTCTGTTTTTCTCTTTGCCCTCTAGAAGTGAACCTTCGCACTTACTTAACCACTTTGTTAAGTTCGTGTCCAGTGGGGATCTTCTTTGGGTTCTCACCTTAATTTGTTAATCAAAAAATCCTAAACAAAGTGCAACCCATAAAATGTGCAATCCTAAAATCAACTCAAATCACCCGGGCTCGAAAGGCCTAGCCTTGTAGAGTCTAAAATGTTCACACAATTTTGGAGGGAATAATAAAGTAAATGCTTTTCAAGATTGACATTCAAAAAGGTATGATTGTTTGATGAGGTTGGATCGAACAGTTGTGAAATCTCGTTACGGTTGGGTTTGATGCGCTTCGTTTCCTATAAATAGTGGCTAGGTGTCGAGAATTCCCCTTTCCTCTAGGTTAGTGATGTCTTCCTCTGGTAGCTCTTTATCTTCTTTGGGTGGGCGCTCTTTGGTTGATTGCGGGGAGTCCTCGGGTTTTAAAGGTAGCATCTAGGGTTCAGAGACGAAGTCATGTCAGGTTGACACTTCGGATAGGGTCAGGATATTAGTCGTGGAGTGGGTCGAGGGTGATCTATCGTTACAATCTTGGTATAAGTGGGTAGAGAGGAGAGTGACCGAGCAATTCTCTCGATATAGATGGTCATCAATGGTCAAGTCCTTTGTGTTGAGTGCCCCTATGGTAAGTTTAGAGGCTGAGGTTGGTATTTTCTTAGCCTAAAGGTGTTGTGCTATTAACAATGTTTGTCATGGTCGAGAGAGTGCCAAGTTGGACTTCTTTGTTTACACTTGTTTCTTTATCGACCTTCACATGTGCTTTCTGTTTGACGAGTTTACGATGAGTGTTCTCCAGATCCTAAATGTCGCCCCAACGCAACTTCATCTGAATTGGGGGCATCGCTACAAGCTTTCCTTCACTATTATAACTCTCGACCAGCTAATCCGGTAAGGTGGCTTTCTCTTATTAGTCATCCAGGATTTTGCCATTTTGTGTCGTATACTTCTTCTTATAAAAATTTTAAGGGTATATTTTTTAAGATCTTTATAGATTCAAGAGGTTTTCCTTTTTTTCTATGAAAATAACAATAAACTGAATTTTTCTTTTATTGGATTCGAAAACTTGTCCAATACTAGTCATGGTCGAGGTGATCCATGACTGCCGACCATCTCTTCAAAATTTTGTATAAAATTTTGTTTCTGCACATGGAAGTCTTGTTATTAATGGAAATTCACGAATATCTATTAGAACAAGGGTTTATGAAATATTGTTAGAGTATAACACTTCAGTTTAGTAGAAGAAAAATTAGAAAGAACTAAATTATAGGTATTCTGTTTGAGACTTATAAATTTATACTATTTTACAGGTTTTAATGTGGAGAATGTTTGTTTCAGAGTTTGAGATATTAGAGGGCAAGAGAAATTAAGGACACTTTGAAGGCACTATTTCAACAACACTAATGGTTTGGTAGGAATTAGTTTTCATGGTTTTATGCATTTATCTTCATGAAAACACAACTTGTGCAATTTGGAACTTGCGAATTTTTTCTTCTGTAGCAACAATTCATCTATCCACTACAAAATTGGTGTATATAGTGGCGGTTATTTTTGTATAAATTGACATTTATAAATGCCACAATATATGTGTGTGGCGATTCGCCAAACTGTCATAGAACTGACAGCCACAAAGATTAATATGGGTCTTATGCGACTCGCCACAACACTTGTCATTTAACGCTTTTCATAAAATGGCAGTTTTTGTATGTAATTAATGTCATTCAAAATTGTTGCAATTTATTTTATTGAAAAGGATTTAAGTGCTAAACACGACACATGTAAATGCCATTATATTCGGTATAATCTGACATTTTTAACTGTCAGCATTATAATAAAATTGTAAAAAATAATACGTTAGTTTCAACTGGTGTAATTTTAACTCTAAATAAATGGAATTCAACCACCACTTTTTATAATCTTGTTTGCATAATTAAACAACTAAACATATTTAATTAAATATATTTTCATAATAAAAAAAATTCAATACTAATAAAATGAAACTATAGAAAGTTATAAGCATCCATTCATTGCATTGAAAATTAGAACACACATAATTGTTCAAAAGTTGATAACTTGAACAAAAGACATGCAAAGTGGATGAAATATTGTGGCAAATGCTCTATCTTAGAGACATGCCCTCTTTTCTAAACTTGGAGCCCAAATTCTTGGATTTGGTAACATACCTGAGCTTTATGAAAATGATCCGAATTTTGCATCCACCTTTGTTAGTTGTAAACGTAGAGCACAAGGAGGGTTTTATGTTTCTGAGGGGTATTTGTTTAAAGAAGGAAAAATTTGTATGCCTCAAGGAACACATGGAAAAATCTTTGTTAAAAAGTCACGTGAAGGAGGTCTTATGGGCCATTTCAGAGTTGATAAAACTCTTGAGCTTTTAAAAGGAAAAATCTTTTGGCTTCACATGAGTAAAGAAGTTTAAAGACATTGTCATAGATGTATCTCATGTTTAAAAGCTAAATCTAAGACAATGCCTCATCGACTTTATACTCCTTTGCCTCTTGCTTGGGCTCCATGGGAAGACATTAGCATGAATTTCATTTTAGGACTCCCTAGGACACAAAGAGGTTTTCATTCCATCTTTGTGGTAATGGATAGGTTTAGCAAGATGGCTCATTTTATTCCTTTCCAGAAAGTGGATGATGCTAACAACATCTCCAAGCTCTTCTTTAGAAAAGTGGTAAGACTTCATGGTCTAACTAAAACCAGAGTTTTGGATAGAGATCCTAAATTTCTTAGCCATTTTTGGAGAACTCTTTGGGAAAGGCTAGGAACTAAGTTGATTTTTTCAACCTCTTATCATCCTCAAACAGATAGACAAACATAGGTAGTAAATAGATCTCTATCAACTATGCTCAGGTCGGTCATGAAAGGAAACCACAAATCTTGGGATGAGTACCTTTCTCATATTGAGTTTGCATACAATAGAGTGGTCTATAAGACTACTAATATTTTTCCATTGGAGGATGTATATGGTTTTAATCCTCACACTCCTTTGAATTTGTTACCTTTTCCTAATCCACATGAATTTGTGCATAAGGAAGGAGTAACAAAAACCGAGTTTGTTAAGAACTTATATGAGAGGATTAAAAATCAAATATAAAAACAAACTGAGAAATGTATAAAACATAACAATAAGGGGAAGAGGGAGATAGTTTTTGAAGAGGGAGACTGCGTTTGGCTGCATCTTAGAAAAGATAGATTCCCTAGTTAGAGGAAGTCTAAGCTTAGTCCCCGAGGAGATGGTTCTTTCCAAGTTCTCAAGAGAATCAATAAATGTGCATATCAATTGGATCTGCCTGAGGAATATGGATTACATGCTACTTTTAATGTTATAGATTTAACACCTTTTACAGGTAGCATAGATGATGAGGCAGAGACTTTTGATTTGAGGACAAATCCTCTTTAAGAGGGAGGGGATGATGGCAGAGGCCTCAGCTCAGGAGTTAGAGCTATGGCAAGGAGGATACAAGAAGATTGGGACCCTGCTACTGTTGGCAGAAACATTCTCTTATACATGTTCAAAAATGCCATAACCTAGTGTAATTTCCTAAAGTAGGATTTTAATTTTCTTGCTTAAAAGTAGAGTAGGAAATTTACTTGTAATTTTCTTTAATTCAATTAAGGTTAGGATTAGGCATCTAAAACTTACGTAGAGTATAATTGGGCTTAATTGCAGTTACATTAAACCTTAGGCCAGTCATTAGACCTAATTAGGTCACATGGTGCACACTTGATCATGTTTGCCCTGTGACTCCTAAATTAGGTGCCTAATTCAAACTAAATGGTATTTGAAATTCCCTCTCTTTTTGTAACCCATGGCCAACCTCCTACACCTATATAAGGACTAGCTTGGTTAATGTTTTATAAGATCAATTTTATGAGTGTTATGCTGCCAAATTGCTAGCTTAAACACTCCTTTGTCTAAACCTCTCTAGGATAGACACCTTGGTCTTCTTCTTAACCTTTTCTAAGTGATATGGCCTAACCAATCACTCTCCCTACTCTTCATGCAACTTCATGGAATCCATAGCTCTAATGGAGCCGTCCTTGACACATTTCCTCCACAAAGCTTTCGCCAATCTCCTTCAAAATTCAAGCAAAACCAAACCGGATGAGAGGATGCTATCATTTGGTATCTAGAGCTTTGGTTCTTCAAGAGCTAAGTGTCTTCTCTCTTAATTTTCTTCTTATCATTTCCGTGTTGTTCATATGGTGTTCTTGATTGTCTTGTTGCTTCAATTTCATTTTACTAATAATTTATGATGCTTATGCCAATTTCAATCGGTTCAAATTAATTGTGTTCTTGAACCGTCTATTCTTATGTTTTTGTAGGATTCAATTTGAGTTAACCATTTTCTTTTATTTTATTTGAGTCTTCTTGCAATTTCATTTAGTGCATTTCAATATTGGTTGAGTCATTTTGATTTTGAATTCAAGTTCAAGTGATGTCTAAGTCATGTTTTTCCAAAATGTTATTAAATCCGTGTGGTGCCTATTACTTTTGATTTTAGTTTTTTGCTTTAATTTGAGTCTAAATACTATTCTAAATTTGAGCTTTGTTGCATTTTAATTTTCTAGAATTGAGTGCTAAATTTGTTGATAGCTCCCTACAAAGGTCCAATTTCATTAAATTCTATTTTGTCTTTGAGTTTTCAATTCTGTTTTTTAATTCCAATTAAGTTTCTTCTTTTAATATAAATACTAGTGAAAACCAGTATCTCAATACCACCACCTTTATAATGGTTGAATAATGAAAGAAAAATTACACATAAATAAAATAGATAATGGAATGATTAGATATATAGTATATAACATTATTTTTTTTTATCTATTCTTAATATAAATATGTTTAGTGTTTTGAACATGGTGAATAATATATGTGCACCTCGGAGAGAGACTAACTATTATTATCACTATTATTATTTTTATTTGCAGTTAAGTTTATAATGTAATTACATATCAATTATTTGCTTCAGATGTGTCGATGACTTCTTGTGCAGTAAACAAAACTACACAACAGTGTTATCAACTATGGATAACACAAGTAACTGCCAGTGACCCCTATATGATCTATGAAAAGAGTTGGTAAATATTTAAAACTTTTCTTTGATAATGGGAGTTATAAATCTTTCTTTTATGAATATGTCTTTCTTCTTCAAACCTTTTGTCCTTATTTTGGTTGAGAACCATTTTGCCAAACATTTCTTTTATCTCATCCCATTTTCTATCTTTATCTTCTCTTAAAATTCTATTCTCCTCTCTCCTCTCTCAAAATTCTATTCTCCTATCTTTATCTTTATTTTCTTGTTCCCTATTACTTCTTTGTACATTTGATGCATGTAAATGATCACTCATTTTAAAATTAAAAAGAAATGATTTTCACAAAAAAAATTATTTCAAATGAGTGATAAAATATTTTCACAAATAGGTTTTAGACTTGGTGAAGTTTCAATCAAGGTCAACAAGTCAAACTTTCTCCAAGTTCACTCCCAGGAAAGAGAGGTGAGTCACTAGGACTGCTCAAATACCAAGTCTTCCCTTAGCTAGAGCTTACCTCGGATAGTCTTAACAAAGTGTTTCCTCAAAAGAAACTTCAAAACAAAGTTTCCCTAAATGTGATGTATGCAAGGCGTCCTAGTGACCAAAGGAAGATCAACTACAAACGGAGAGCAATCACCTAGGTATCACGAAGACTTAGAAAAATAAAGGAAAGCAAGAAATTAAACAAGAAGGATTTAAAAAAAAAAAGAAAAAAGGATGAAGAAAGTAAACTAGACGTGTCCTATGTGAAAGTGCAAGTGACACTTTAAGTCCCTTGACACACTTTCACCTACTAACAAACGGATTTGATTATTACAATGTCTTAATGAGATTGCTTTGAGAGCATTTTCCCAAACACAAAGAAAGCAAGAAAGTTAAAGACACAAAAAGAACTAAAAAGGTTCTGTGATACCATACCAAAATTACAAATATCATTTTTTTTTACTTCAAGTTGTCAAATCTTCCTTCTCTTTATACGAACTTGATTCTTGTCTTCAATTGCTGCCCTCTCCAAATAATCACTGTTTTTAGCCTTTAACTATGAATCATCAAGTAGAAATTAGCTTCACAACTTCAAAACTAAACTTCCACTCAATATGAATTTCACCTTATGAGGCCAACAAGTAAAAAATCAAGAAAAGCTCAATTAAAAATTTCTAAACTCAAATGGATTAATTTGACAACTGCAAGGAGTATTTTAGGACACAAATCAACAATTAACGATAACAAAAACAGTGAGCACTGAAATAGGAAACCTAAGAATAACACTATAATAGATTTCAAAAAAAAAAAAAAAAGAATGAAAGAGACACTGAAACTTCCAAAATTTGTGAAACTTAATCCAAAAACATTTTGTGTATGAACTTTTTATGTGAGAATCTAAACACAATATTTGATCAAATGAAACAAATTTTAGGTCAAACGAATATGTATTGTGAGAGAAATAAATCAAACATTGCAGCACCCGTATTCAGAAATTGAAACTATTTTTCAGCACTGGTAGAGATTATTCAAAAATTTACTGGGGAAATATTATAATGAATTTGAATCCCCAACTTTTATCCCAACTCCACAACACATCAAGTAAGGTGTGGTAAAAATGTTAGGTAAAAAATCCCAAGGAATAAGATGAAGTAAATTTTATATTGAGAGCTACACCACACTGAAATTGTATCTTCTGGGCTGAAAACGTCCTGACTTTTGATGCTTATAAATTTTTATCTATTTTGTTTTTGGATGTTCTGTTTTAACTGGATACCAAAAACATCTCAATATGGTTTTTGGAATTTTTTCAGATTTTTTTTACCAAAATAAAAACCCACAATAAATTCTCACAACAGAGACAAAATTTCACAAAAACTAGAAAAGAAGAAACCTACGGAATTTGAAAAAAAGAATTGAAATTCAAGACATAATAGAAACCTAACTCTAATGAACTTGTTAATGATCTAATAAAAAGATAAGAGATTCAAAAACATAAAAGGAAGAGCACACAAAAGGCACAAAAAGACTCAAACCACATGGATATTTATTGTAAAAACAAGAAACAAAAAATCAAGCAAAGGACTACTTGATTTTTGGACATATATGGAAACAACATGACTTTAGACAACTAGAAATTAATCATAAAATAAAAAAGAAACCAACATAATTTGGTTTTACCAAAAGAAAATGAAAGAAGACTCAACAAAATTCAAAAGCACATAAGATAAACTCAAAATGAACTCCTAAACACCAATGTAGATGGTTCAAGAAAGAACAAGTTATTTGAACCGATTAAACTAAACAAACAATAAAAAAAATGGTAGAACTAGAACAAAAATAGAATCAAGACATGAAAAACAACATGTAAACAATATGGAAAAAATGAAGAACAATTTTTTTGAGAACTTATCTCTTGAAGAACCGTAAACCTAATGCTCTAGATACCAAATGATGCAATCCTAGCTTGCATTACTATGAGTCTTTTGTTTTGTATTTTGGGATGCGGAATTTGGTGGGATTGGGTGGTTAAAATGGGTGAAAGAAACTATGAAGTATTGGTGTATGGAGAATGATAATGAAACTTGAGAGAGGTTAGGCCAACTCCTAAGAAGATTAAAGCTAAACACTATTAAAAGTGCAAACTTGAGAGTGAGAATTGGAAGACAAATGAGCTAGCAACTTGGGCAGCCTTTCTTTATCAATTCCAATCTGATTTACAAAGGGTCTAATACTTGTATTTATAGTGCTATGGGCAGCCAAGGTGCAAGCTTTAACCCTAAAAAAACTCTTCAAATGGTCTAGAGTTGCATTGGGTCTAAGGAGGCCCAATTGAAACTCTAGCTAGACTCTTTCTTTTTCTATTTACACCCTACTCTAATTGGAAAAATTGGCCTAGAGCAAGGCCCAAGATAATGGCCAAAATACAAGCCCAAAATAAAACTTATATTACTTTGTGCAAATTTATAAGACTAGAAAATTTGGAAGAAAAAGATAAAAATTAATTCTCCATAAAATAAAGTTTTCTAAACTCCTTCTTCTTCTTCTTCCATTCTTCTAGCCATGGCCCTAGTTAAAGGCCCAATATGTCCTTCCAGATGGTTCTCCATAAAATTTTATGCAAAGTTGGATCAAGTCATTCAAGTCCCTATAGGACAAGAGTTCTACTCAGTCTCTTATCTCAAGACTGAGTCCACTAAGGAACATAGAAATAATGGTGGTTTCTTCCTCCCTAATAGAGACTCTTGTCATGTAGAGCTCTACCTTTTGCCTATACTCCTGTACACTTATATTCTTTTGTTTGAGTCTTTGGAGCTTGTCCATCAACTCCCTATTATAGTATGAGGGGATATGGCAACTTCTTAAGGCTTCCCTAAGGTCATTCCAATAGGTAATGGGAGGGTCCTTGTAGAGATGTCTCTCTCTCTCTCTCTCTAGGGCTGTCCACCAATACATTGCGTTGGATTGAAAGCTTAAAGTAGCTAGGGGTACCTTTCTTTCTTCACTCACTCTATGGCAGGCAAAAAGTTGTTCTACTTTCATTTCCCAATCTAAATACACCTCAACATTTTCCTTACCATATAAATAAGGTAGGTCTACCCTAGTATCAATTTGTGAGCTTTATTTTCTAGTTCTTCTAGGTTTTGGTTGGTAATAATCATGAATTTTATGATTCTCTTCCTCAGCATGAGAATTACTTGACCTAGTACTAGATGCATGATATTTTTTAATTTATTTTTATGTATTCATCTTTTTCTCTAACAAGTTTCAACTCTTCCTCTAAGATTGCAAGATGAGAGTCTCTTTCTTTTTTTTCTTCCATAGCTTGATTCTAATCTTTTAATTGTCTTAGTGTAAGTGATTGAATATCTCTAGCCATTTGTTTCAAAAGAGATTTTGTTGAGCTCAAATCACTTTCACTAAGATTGGAAGTTTTTTTAGACATGTTAAAGTTTGTATTAGAAGTAATTTCCAAAGAGAAAAATAGGTGGAGTGCAGTAGGTAATTTCCCAGGAAAGGGAGGTGGATCACTAGGATCTCTTAAGTACCAAGCCTTTCCTTGCCAGAGACTATTCCACAACACTTTCACAAACCTTTCTCTAAAAAATTTACTAAAAGCACAATCAAGGATGAAAACACTTAAGCAAAAACAAGATATGCAAAGCAATAAAACAATGGAAATTTTCTAAACTAGAAAACTTTAAAGCTAGACGGTTCCTAGATGAGGCTTCTTGGCACCTTGGACCTTAAAGACACACTCATCGACTAGGCATGATGTTAATCCACTAAGTAAATAAGTTCTAATAAATACAACTCAAAGAAATACAATGAAATTTAATTCAACAAAATCTTGCACCAAAAAGTAATTTCTATGCACTCAAAATTTGTAGCTCCTTTTTGCTTTGTTACTTGTGTAACTTTTGAGTTTGCTGCCCCTTTGCTTTATCTCTTTAGGATATTCAACCTAAGATATTCGGCCTTTACCTCTTTAGTGATGTAACTTGCACCAAAAATTTTCAACTCCACAACTCACCAAAGCAATTAGGTCACTTCCACACAAGAGAGGTCAAACAATTTAAAAGCAACAAAAAACCAATTTAAAAATAAGGACCACTGCAAATGGAGTTTATCATAGACATGAATTCAAAGATTAGACAAGAAATTCACAAGCAAAAAAATTAAGGGTTCACAGGAAAGGATAGCACACAAATGGAATCCTAAAGAAAGGAACTAGAATAGATGAAGAAAACCAAAAAATGCACTACATAATTTTTTTGTAAAAATTTTTCTTAACTTTCCAAATTTATGTTGAACAGAATACTTCAAATTATAACTTAAAATTTAAACCATTGAAACTTCAATGTTTAAGCCGAATGTTGGAGCTGGAAATTCACGAAAATAGTGCACCAAATATTTGCAATAAAATTTTCAATTTCGCTGCTCAATTCAAAATTTCCAAAGTCAGATTTTTTACACTATTCGTTTTTCATTTGCCATTTTTTTCTATTTTGAATTTTGATGTACTTCTTATTTTCAATTTTTCTTAACACATCAAGGTACTCAACTCCAGAATTTCATATTTTTTCACCAACACACTGAATTGTAATAAACATTTTTTGTCAGCATAGAAACTGGAAAAATAGAGGAAACCTAATTTGGAATTTAAAATAGAATTGAAAACTTTAAAACACAATAGAATTTAGTGAAATGGAACTTGTATGGAACTAACAAGTATGAACTCAAATATGGAAAAAAATTAAAATGCACCAAAGCTCAAATTCATAATAGAAATTAGACTCTAATTAAAAACAAGGAACCAAATCAAAAGCAATAGGCACCACACGGAATTGATGACATTGTAGGAAACACATGACTAGACATTACTTGAACTTGAATTCAAAAGAAAAATGACTCAAATAAAATTGAAATAAACTGATTAAAATTGAAAGAATACTCAACTAAAATGAAAAGCATACGGTAAACTCAAATTAGAACCTATAAAAACATAAAATGGACGGTTCAAGAATTGAAGTGAGTTGAACCGATTGAAATTGGCACAAGCATCATAAAATGATTAAAAAATTGAAATTGAAATACAAGACAATCAAGAATAATATATGAACAACACGAAAATGAAAAACAACACAAAATAAAAGAGAAGACACTTAACTCTTGAAGAACCAAAACTGTAGATACCAAATCATAGGTGCTTTCTAGCTGTTTTCATATTTTCTTGAATTTTGAGAGGAACTTTGCGGAAGCTTTGTGGAAGAGATGGATGAAGGAGAGCACCAATAAAGCTATGGTTTCCTTGTAGGTGCATGAAGAGTAGGAAGAGTGATTGGTTGGGCCATATCACTTGAAGAGGTGAAGAAGAAGACCAAAGATGTCTAGCTTAGAGAGGTTTAGACAAGGAAGTGTTTAGGCTAGCAATTTGGCAACATAGCCCTCATAAAATTGATCTTATTAAAACATGAACCAAGGTTGGCCATTGCTTACACAAATGAGAGGTTCTAGTGCATCCCTTAGTTCATTTATTCCATTAAAAAGATGACGATTCAATATGAATCTATGCTCTTTATTTACAAATCTATGGTGTCCCATAAAGTAGACTTTGCCCCTGTACAACAAATAAGAGTCTGTTCCAAAGTAAGAAGTAAGGCAAGCAAGACCAGTGTGCGTGTTCCATCCAGACAAGTTACCTAACCCAAGGAAGTCACTAATTGTCCACAACAAAGCCGTTCGCAATGCAATTTTTTTTTTTTGAATAGTCAAATGTTTGCACTCCATCAAACCATAACTCCTTCAATTCATTTATGAGTGGTTCTAAGTAAACATCAATGTCATTTCCTACCATTTTTTTTCTAGGAATTATCATGGAGAGGATAAAAGATGTTTGTTTCATACACTCCCAAGGAAGGCCATTGTATGGGATGAGAACCACTGGCCATATACTATGGTTTGTTCTCATGTTTCCATAAGGATTAAAGCCATCAGTAGCTAAGCCTAGTTGTACATTTAGAAAATTTTGGATGCAATAAGTCAAATGATTTCCAAGCCTCAGAATCTGTAGGATGCCTCATCAATCCATCTTGATTATCCTTTGATGCATGCCATGTCATAGACTCAATTGTCTAAGAACTCATAAACAATTTTTGCAATCGTGGTTTTAATGCAAAGTAACCAGATTTTGTGTATTGCTTCTTATCTTTATTTTTCCACTTGGACGTTTTGCACCGTTTACTTTTTTCTAAGCCTTCATTGTCTTCACCCCAATATAACATACAGTCTTTGGGCAAGCTAGTATTTTGACATTATTAAGACCAGGTTTGGTAATCACACTCTTCGCCTTATAAAACGAGTTAGGAAGCTTAGCATGTTCAAATGCATCCTTTAGCAAGTCTAGAATCATGGTCATTGCTTAGTCAGCCATTCTACTTATGAATTTAATGTGGTACAACTTTAACATGAATGATAACTTCGAATACTTTGTACAAACTTTATATAAGAGTTCATTATTGTCACTCATCAATCCATCAAGTTTGTATTTCCTTCATCACCCACCATATTATTTTACATACCATCAGGTTCAATATCCTCATCATGCCGTGCAAACCTGAATGCATCGTTGAACGTGTCTTCCATTGGATTTTGAGATTCCAATAAATCTTCAATGACGTGCACTTGTAGCGACCATAGACTTAGTTACACTTGGTCCTTCACCGTGCAAATACCAAGTTTTGTAGTTTTGGGGGAAATGTGTACATGTTAAGTGTTCTTAAACTACATCCTTTATTTGGCACTTTCTAAAACCACACTTTGCACAAGGACACTTAATTACAGGACCATTAGCATGTTCAAATGCAATTTCCATAAACACGTTCAACCCCTTTGCATATTCAATGGTATTTAGTGGTTTACAAATCCATGATTTATCAATTGGCATGACTACAATAAAACAACAACAAAAAAACGTTACATATCATCTAGTAAGGCGTACATATATCAAACTAAAGTTAAATCTGTTAAAATAATATTGTTCTGAAATCGACATTTACCCAAATAATAAGTAACTACATGTTTGGTAACTAAAGTTAACTCTGTTAAATGAAACATAGTTACCTTAAAAAATACTTAACTAAAAAAATAGTTAATTGGGATGTAAAAAATAGTTTATTCAAACAGGTAAAAAATAGTGAACTAAAAACCAAACTTACTTGGAGTGATGGTTGTCAAAACTGAATCAGTTGCTAGATGATTATCAAGCTGGAAAATGTCCACCAGACACACCAAAGTTAGATGTTATCATTAGATTACTTCACCAATCGAAAAATAAAAAAAGCATACACAATGTTGAATTCTACATGGCAGTTAAATTCTTCTAAATAAATGATTCAAACAAATAATCAACAAAATATAAGCTATATACACAGATTCATACACATTACGGAGGTAGTCAAACAAAGAGCACATATTGGATGTTGCTTAGACTTAGTCAACTCCATTTTACACTACTCTAATTCACTATTTTAATTTCTTCCAAACATAAAAGTATTTTGCAATACATGGTCTATCCTCATTCAAAAATTCTTTTGTACAATTTGATACCCTTTTCTGCAGTAAATCAGAATTTGATACAATTTGTATAATTAGATCAGTATAAAATATAAGACTGTTATCACTAAATCATGTTCAAAATCATAAAAGCAAGAATTGAATTAAGAAATAACTTTTCAGGATGTGAATATTTGATTCAGTATCAATATAATAGTAAGAAACCCCAGAAATACCAATGTCAACCCTCCATTAGTTGAAATTAAGGCCAAAGACACAAGGATTGAATGAAATTCATTGCCATCAACACCTAGCTACCCAGATAAGACTTGGTTTTTGTATTATGCACACAACACATGTAGTGAGTAGCTTCACAATAGATGACAAGATAATAAGCAACACAAAAATGGAAGAAAAAAGTCATAGTAGTTGAAGCAACACACTAGAAGGAAAAGTTCATAAAAGTTCCATGAAAAATTTGAACAAACAACAATAGTCACAACAAAAACCCTAGCTCATCATCAACCACAATTAAATTACTCAAAAGGCCAAATTCACATGCCAAGAAAGCCTTCATCAGTGATTCCATATTCATATTATTTATCTCAACACTGATGTGGCACAGGTCAAATATTGATTAAAGGTAACATTATTTAAGGTTTTATTTAATAAACAAATTGCCTCTAATGTTTTCTTGCCTGCATACAACACAAAACAATTGTCACAAGTAGCCAACAAATAAGTTTGTAAGCCCTTGTACTAAAAGAAAAGAAAAGAAACACACTTCTCTCAGTACTATAAAAGAATGATCAATGCTAAGAACTTGTTCAATATATAGTAGTAGTGTTGAAAGAAATTTCATTTGACAATTCACGTGAAGGGAAACCAACTTGTTTAGCCGCACAATGCACTTGACGTAAAATAAATTTTTATCAAAACTCAAGGATTAATAACAACACTTACTAATTCAACATTATTAAAATGCATTATCTAAATTGGACAGTGTTTACAAAATAGAATGAGAGGGAACTTGAAGACATGTCATTACTATTTCAATCATGTGTGAAATGTAAATTGAATTAATATCTCTAATTCCCCTTCAAACTTAGAGTAGTGCAGAACCTATGAATTAGCCTAAGTGGTCTAACTAATAAAAAATATTTGAGCAATAAAATGGCTTGATGAGGAAATCAGTTACAATTAGAGGTACAATACAATTTACAAAAGTTATCAGGATGCATTTCTTCTCCACAGCATAGCCATACACCTCAATTTTACACATTAACCAAATATATGTTCACAATTATAATGGCAATCCAACAATAGATTTCAAAGACAAGGTTATCTAGAACCGATACTGTGCAAGTCGGTGGTTGTTGCAATGACGAACGATTGAAATTGTTGCGAGGAGGGGTCCTTCAAGCTGACAACGATGGAGGATAGAACAAACGACGATGATGATTTCACAAGAAGAGTGAAGGGAAGGGTTAGATTTTCCAGAGTGTTAGGTTTTTCGGAGACTAAGTGAGAGGGTTTGCGAAGACTGAGTGAGAGGGTACAAGAATGAAGGTTTTGTGAGGGTGAAGGTGTGCGAGAGGATTTGCAATGAGGGTGAAGTGTTTGCGTTGAGAGTGAGGGTTTCGAGCACAATGAAGAGTGAAGGGAAGGGTTTAAGGGTTTTGAGCAGAGAAAAGTGGTGAATGAAGGGTTTGAGGGTTTTTTGAGAGTGAAAAGGGTATGGGGAGAGTGAGAGGTTCTATGAGAGGGTTCCAAGTCAAATTCGATTCCCAACGAGTAAACTTGGTTTCGAAAAAAAAATGGGAATGAGGGATGGTATAGAGGGAAGAAAAATGTGGGACAATGCATATTTTGAAGAAAACTTATGACAATTCAAAATGATACGTTTTGAAGGATAATTGCGGCGATTATTGAGATATCATATTGTACAGACACTTATAACACTGTCATATTAAATTCGTCACTACATACACGATTTTTTGTAGTAATCCCATTAAATTGAAAAATCATGATACAAGTCTATAGTTGCCAAATTGATAAATATATGTATATTTTATTGAACTTGAAGCTTTGATGCCTCCAAATCCATGAAGATTGCTTGAAGGTTGTGTTGCTGGTTGTGGGCATGGGTTCTAGGTAGATTATAATTTGTCAATCCACTCTTAGCTTAATTCAAAACTGGATCAATCAAGTTCTTTCAAAAGAAAAGTGGTTTTCAAAGTCATGAAAAACAACTTGTTGATTTATCATTTTAATCGGTTGTTTTACACTTAGTGTTTTTTAAAAGGATTTGAAAAAACTGAAATTGGATGACCTAATAGTCAAAGCCAATTCAATCGGTTGAATTGAGTTTTCAATCGATTATTTTTTGAAAAACCTTAACAGATTTAGTTAAGTCTGGTAAATTTGTTTTCTCTAATTTCAAACTGTTTTGGCTCATGATTAACAGTCTTAAAAGAATATTTTTGAAAGCTATATAATTGGGATTATTTCCTTGATTCAAAGTATAACAAAGATATAGAGAAATACAATGAAGAATTTAGAAAGGTTTTCAAGATTGCAAGATTGCTTAAGGCTTTGCATTGGTTAAGAGTGGAATAGGAACTGCTGTAATTCTTTTGTATCAGGTGTGATCTTTCCTGTTCTTACTTGTAATTGTTTTCATTTTGTAAAACTCTAAAGTGTTGGTGTAAAAAGTCAGAGAGTGTTTTGACTTGGTGTGTTTGTGTATCAAAGAGGGTAAGTGTTCTTGAGAGGTTCAAGATCACCTCTTTGTTGTTTGTGTATGTTTGTAATCTAGAGTTGATTACATAGTGGAATCTCAGCGGTTTTCTGAGAACAGGATGTAGCTCTGGTAAGGAGTGAACTAGTATAACTTCTTTTGTGCTTCTTCATTAATCTTCATTCCACTCCAGTATTTGCAAAAATATTCCAATAAACAATTCACCCCCCTCTTTTTTAAAGCCATTAATTCTAACAATTGGCATTAAGAGCTAGGTACTTGAAAGTCACTCAAGTCTTGTTTTCAAAAATCCTTTTAATGGCTGAAAAGTTACCTTTGGGGAGGGAGCGTCTATTAATAGACCACCTTTATTTTGGGGTGTAAACTATCGATTATGGAAAGTTAGAATGAAGATTTTTATTGAATCAACAAATAAAGGGATTTGGGATGCTATAGAAAATGGTCCTTTTATTCCAAAAACATAAAAAGATGATGTGTGTGTTGAAAAACCTTGGTCTGGACGGACTGAATTAGATAGCAAGAAAGCTAAGTTTGACTGGATTGCGAAAAATATAATAACATTTACATTGAGTTATGATGAATTTTTCAGGGTATCACAGTGTGCCTTTGCAAAGAAGATGTGGGACATCCTTGAAGTCACACATGAGGGAACAAATGATGTGAAGAGAGCAAGAAAGCATGCTCTCATTCAAGAATATGAAATGTTCAGAATGCAAAAGGGAGAAACAATATCTGAAGTGCAGAAAAGATTATCTTATATTGTGAATCATCTTATGAGTCTTGGGAATACTTTTGAGAAAGAGGATTTAAATATTAAGATTCTTAAATATCTTGATAGAACATGGCAGCCAAAGGTCATTATCATATTAGAATCCAGAGATTTGACTTCCATGACAACAACTTCATTGTTTGGGAAGCTAAGAGAGCATGAGTTGGAAATGAACAGGCTGTTTGTTTAAGAAAACGAAGACAATCATGTTAAAGGCATAACTTTAAAGACTGTTGACATAGGAGGTGCCAAGAATCAAGTGATAGGGATGAAGATACCTTCAGCCTGCTGTCCAAGAAATTTAGCAAATTTTTGAGAAAGAACATCAGCAAGCATCACTCTTCTAAAAGGTACAATAGCAAGAAGTTAAATGATTTTAACTCTAACAAGTATACATGTTTTGGCTGTGGTGAGCAGGAACACATCAAGGCAGATTGTCTTAACAGTGAGAACAAAGATAAAATAGAAATCAAGAAAGGTGAAAAGAGAGGCAAAGCCAAGAAGGCATACATAGCTTGGGAAGATAATGAGGTGTCTTCCTCTAGCTCCTCCTCAGAAGATGCAGAAGCCAATATGTGTTTAAAAGCATCTACATCAGGCATTGTAAGTTCAAACTCTTCCACTAATGGTGATAATTACTATCAACTTCTTGAGGCCTTTAAAGAGACTCATGAAGAAGGTAACAAATTGGATCTCATAAATAATAGGTTGAAAGGTTTGAATAACTAGCTAGAAACCAGAGTCAAAACCTTAGAAGAAGAGCTGGAAAACTCCAAAAATGATTTTGAAATCATTTACAAAAACTCTTCTTGTGAGTGTGACTCAAGTTTTTGTAAAAACTGTGAATCTCTTGAAAGTAAGGTTTCTTATCTTGTGAAAACTGTGGACAAACTTTTTAAAGAAAAATCCAACTTTGAGAATGTGTTAGCATCTCAAAATTGTGTCTTTGGAAAATCTGGACTTGGTTTTAATCCACAGAGTAAGAACAGTGGTAGTTTAAAACATTTTTCAACCTTTGTAGAAAAATAATCGATTAAGAAATTGAAACAACTGATTGTTTCCTATTTTTATTGTATGAGGAAAGGCCATTCTATTAGATTCTGTAAAGTGAGAAAATTTTTTGTTCCCAGAGGTATTTTAAAGTAGATTCCTAAGAACCTTAAGGTTTCTTATGATCAAATTAACTCCAATGGACCCAAATTTTTTAGGGGACCAAATCTGGCCACTTGATATGTTTTTCTTGCAGGGTTTTGCTTCTAGGTTCAAGAATCTGTAGAAGCTTGCTTGAGTGGAAGCCGTTAAAATGAAGTTTTGGTTCTTATACTATGTGCAGTCTTCTATATGTACTTTGCTTCTTGTAGAGTCATTTTTTTTGCCATGTACTATGGCTCCTTTATGCTTTACAAACAATTTCAAATCTATAAATTTATCTCTTGGTTTGTGCAATACTTCCTAATTGGTTTAATACACTATCTCTTCTATTCATGCAAAAATGATGTGTGTGAACCTCTGAATGTTGTTTTCTATCAAAGCTTTCGGTTTATGAAATTCAAATTGCTGCCACAGAAAAACAACCGATTGTTTTCACAAAACAACCGATTGTTTCTTCCCTGACAGTACTATGTTAAAAGTTGTTTTAAATCTTTGAGCATTGATAATGCCTCTAACTATTTCTCAGAGTCATTGTGGGTCAAAGATACATTTATTAATGCTTTGAATATAATTTTCTCAATGTACTTATAGTCATTAATGGAATATATTCCTCAATATCTTGGAAACTTAAAGTTTTTTTTTTCCTGTTATGGTCAAAACTGCATGTGATTTCTCTGTGTATTCTGTTTGGGGACTGACATATCACTTTATTCCCTCTAAACAAATTCTTTTTCAGTTGCAAAATAACCCACTAAATGCCAACAATATTGATTGCTTTTTCTTCCTATAAACATGTGTTTTCTCAACTGTTTTTCTTTACAAAAACAACCAACTATTTTTTTTCCACTATTCTATATCCGATTAAACTGCAAATTGCTTTCTCTTTATTTTGTGTATTCATTCATCCTTATCCATGGAATCATCACCTCCTTCTTCTAAGAGAATGAAGACTAGGGCTGTAAAGAGAGGTGGATGCCTAGAAAGATGATTTTCTGGAGAAGAGGAAATGATTGAAAAATATCTCCATGAAACAAGAAGGAAGGTGATCAATAATCCAAAGCTAATCTCCTTCAACTGGCTAATAGAACAAAAACTCATGGAAGTGAAGAGTCTTCTAAAGGAACAGTTGTTGAAAAGGTTCCTTGAAATGTCTGGAAACATCTATCCAGATTTGGTAAGGGTCTTCTACACTAATTTTCAAATTGTTGGGGACAATATTTGTTCACATGTGAAAGGGGTGGACATGGAGATCACTTATGAAGTCTGGACTGCAATCACTGGGTTAAAATATACTGGTTGAGGACCAACAAAGGGAACATAGGTGTTGTTGAAGAGTTCAACAAAATGCAATATTATAAGAGCTGCTTAAAGAATCCTCTTTCAAGAGTTAGGGATTTTTCTGTAAGAGGACTAAAATTGGATGAAAGGCTCATTGCCTTTATTATCTCATGGATGCTCACTCCAAGAGGCAGCAATCACTCAACATTATCCAAAGAGGATGTCGTTCTCATCTATTGTATAATGAACAAAGTGAAGCTTAACTAGATACACATCTTCAAAGAACATATGCAAAAGTCAACAAGGTTAAGTGACTACCACTATCCTTATGCTATCTTAATTTCTAAATTTTTGCACTATTTTGAAATGGACCTGGAAGAAGAACTATCTAAAATTGTTAAGACCACAAGTGAAATCAACAATGGCTCCTTAAGCAAGATGGGATTTACAAAAGTTGGTGGAACATGGGTGAGCAAAGATGGTGACCAAGCTGGCTCATCATGTGGAGCTCACATTGGAGAAGAAAATGAAGGGGAAGTTGCTGCTACTAGAAATGAACCTGCTAGTGCATATGAAGTTGGTCCAAGTGCTGTAAACATGGAAGAACGAATTACCTTCATGCCCTGCTTGAAAGGCTGATGGTGAACAAAATGGATAGCTTTGTTGATGATCAAAGAAGTCTCCATGAGCTATGTGCTACAAGATTCCAAAACATGGATGCAAGGTTCCAAAACCTGGATGAGCAAGATTAAAGTTGGGCAGAATTAACTATTTGAGTTGCAATATGGCCAATATGATTGAAGGAGTCTTAAGCTTTCTTTCTATTTCTAGTTTATCATCTGAACAATTTTTTTTCTCTCTTTTCTATGTTGTTTTTATCCTTCTTTCATTCTATTTATGAAGACAAATAAGGGGAGAAGTATTTTGGTTTGTAGTGTTCTAATCTCTACTACTTATCATGCTTTAAAACTGCTTATTTTGGTTTAGATAGCTGCTGATATATTTTGATTAAAATGGTTGTTGTATAACTCTATTTTGCACCTTGCTTTCACTGGTTTTCACATTGATTTTTATAATTTTCTTTATGGGAATCACTTAGTGAAAACTGGTTCTGTGGTGCTTCTAATTTCTGGAAAGGATTACCTCTTCTACATGCACATTTTGTGTTTTGCAGGCATTGCCAGATTCTAACAGAACATCCCAAGCAGACCAGGGATTTGTCTTCATCAAATAGGGGGAGATTATTGAACTTGAAGCTTTGATGTCTCCAAATCCATGAAGATTGCTCGAAGGCTGTGTTGCTGCTTATGGGCATGGGTTCTGGGTAGATTAGAATTTGTCAATCCACTCTTAGCTTAATTCAAAATTTGATCAATCAAGTTCTTTTAAAAGAAAAGTGGTTTTCAAAGTAGTGAAAAAAACCTGTTGATTTACCGTTTTAATCGGTTGTTTTACACTTAGTGTGATCCTGCCGCTGACTTGAATGTGGAGGATATGCCTCGTCACTCCTTCGTCTAGCCTTCTGCAATTGCGGGTTCTACAAGAACGCTCCAAGAACCTTCTCTGGAACTCCAAACGATGCCTGCAAAACAACGCAGTCGGGGCCTCTAGCGGCCGTTGTAGCTCTGACGCTCAAGTCAGGCAACCGGAACACCAAATCGTTTAGTGAAGTTCTAGCGTTTTTCAAACTGAATATTGTGTAGTGCATTTTTTTAGCAAGTTCTGCGTACCTTTGCTTGGTGTTCTTCTACCCATTATATGGTCTTAGGGTCTATTGGCTAGTCTAGGGCTTACTTGATTACTTCTGCACTGCCAGCGCCCACTTCTCTGGGCAACCTTGCGTGTGGGTTTCCTCTACTTGAGTGGAAAGTCTGGCAGGATGGCCACGTGGGTGCCTCTGCACGCACTCAATCTCTGGGAACACCTTCACGGTCCACGTGTCAGGCATGCAGCCTCACTAGGAACTCTAACCTTGATGGGTTCTCGTCGCAACAGGATTCTGCGCCTAACTGTGCCTTCCCAGCCTTATGCATGGTCGTTTCATGACTAAGGATACTCCCTGCCTGTGGGCGCTTTACTGATCACTGGTCGCGTTGTTCACATCGCCGTGGCCGATGTCACCTCGCCACACACTGATGACCGAGGTATTTCTCATACTGACCGACGATCGATGCCTCATCCTGACCGATGATCGATGTGTCTCCCTGACCGATGACCGATGCCCCTGGCCGCCACAGTAACTGAAGTCTATTACCGCTGCGCAACGTATATAAACGTCCCCACAATGACTTAGAGAATGTGTGATCTCTTTAACTGTAAAAACCGAGCCGCGCCTCTCTCTCAGATGGTGACACGTGGAGGCATGCAACTTGCATCTACTTGTACACTTGTCACACCTGAAGGACTTATGCGTTTTTCCTTGTGCGTGTAGTTATTCCCTTGCGGAGTAACTTATCGCGTTTCTTTCCTCTGAGTGAGTTGCATGCTCCAAGGGAAGCACCAGGTGTGGCTGGTCTAAGCACACTCACCAGGCGCATTCTGCCTGCATGGCCTCAACGCGCAATGCCATGGACGTAATGGGTCTAAGAGAGTCAGTGATCACTGACCGGTACGAGCTCTCTTATACCATCCTCATGCACGACTCTACTGGCGAGCAGCTCTTCTTCTTCTGGTTTGGGAATCCTGCGAGGTGCCTGCGTAACACTCTCACTGGGAGCCTGTGTCCCTGCTTAACACGTGTTAGCAAGAAACCCGATGACTAGGAACCGATGACTGATCGGCGCTTCTTTACTTTATCGCGATCTCCTTCCAGGGGCTCCTCTAGGAACTGATCTGCTGGCGGGGTCACTCAACAACTGACCACCGATCACCTCTCTGAATGATCTCCACCCTGATTCGCCTGCTATCTTACTCCACGTGTCACCCTGCGAGTGGTCCACGTTGTCATCTGCTGCTGACATCATCGACTATCGATGACCGACCGGATCATAGTGTTTTTTAAAAGGATTTGAAAAAGCTGAAATTGGATGACCTAACAGTCAAAGCCAATTCAATCAGTTGAATCGAGCTTTCAATCGATTGTTTTTTGAAAAACCTTAACAAATTTAGCTAAGTCTGGTAAATCTGTTTTCTCTGATTTCAAACTGTTTTGGCTCATGATTAACAATCTTAAACGATTATTTTTGAAAGCTATATAATTGGGATTATTTTCTTGATTCAAAGTATAACAAAGATATAGAGAAATACATTGAAAGATTTAGAAAAGTTTTCAAGATTACAAGATTGGTTAAGGCTTTGCATTGGTTAAGAGTGGAATAGGAACTGCTGTAATTCTTTTGTATCAGGTGTGATCTTTCTTGTTCTTACTTGTAATTGTTTTCATTTTGTAAAACTGTAAACTGTTGGTGTAGAAAGTCAGAGGGTGTTCTGACTTGGTGTGTTTGTGTATCAAAGAGGGTGAGTGTTCTTAAGAGGTTCAAGATCACCTCTTTGTTGTTTGTGTATGTTTGTAATCTAAGGTTGATTACATAGTGGAATCTTAGTGGTTTTCTGAGAACTGGATGTAGCTCTGGTAAGGAGTGAACCAGTATAATTTCTTATGTGATTTTCTCTATCTCTCACTCCTTAAAACTGTCTGATCTGTGTTTTTAACAAACTGCTGATATAAACAAACAGTTGATTTGTATAAACAATTGATTGATTTTCTAGAATCAATTAAAAATAGTTTTGTTTCTTGGCTGATCTGATTGCTTCTTTTGTACTTCTTCATTAATCTTCTTTCCACTCCAGTATTTGGGAAAATCTTCCAATAAACTATTCACCCCCTCTTGTTTAAAGCCATTAATTATAACATATTTATGTAGATATATGTTATTGATAGTCTTGAGGGTGAAAGGATAGAGAAAGTTAAGCAAAAATGTGATAAATAATCAAAACATGCACACATATGCCATGTTATTCTAAACCAATTTTTAATAGATCTATGGATTAGTTGTAGACAATCATAAATGATTCGTTTATGCTTCACAGTATAATATTGGTGCTCGCTAACAAACAGGACCTGCTATATCTTCATTCTTCGTATTCAGTTTTTTTTATGAGTAACAAGAAATTGGAGCTAAGTAATGTGAATTCATATAATAGTAAGAACAGTGCAGGTAAGTTTTAAGTTACAAAAACCATTAAAATAGTTAAAATAAGCAACTATAGTGAGGAATCATATAACCCATAAAATTATGAGACTTTGGTTGTGAAAGTGAACAAAATAAGAATGCTTGAAGAAAATTTGTAGAGCGTATATTATTGGTCATGCTTCTCTGAAGTGATAATCCAAGCTCTACACACACAACTTGGATATTTTGTCTTCCATTCAGAAACATTTTCAAAGCATTATTTAAATTATTTAAAATTGGCAATTACTAATTTTTTACAGTAAAATTATTTAAAAATTCATAGATTAAAAAGAGTAAAAAGAAATATTCTATATGTATTTTCAACTGGAAAAACAAAACAAAAGGATGGATGCATGACATACTACTGCTTTTGCTCTGCCATCAATCCATCACCTCACCTCATTATTATTCGTCATCAAATCAAATGTAATCATTTTTCTTATGCGAAATTAAAGACTACATTTTCATGTATATATAGTTAAATTTAATCAAATTATAGTAATCACGTGGCTGATGTATGTTGCGGTCAGGCCAACTTGTACATATTGCTATTATTGTTCCTTTTATTACTTTTCTTTATTTTCCTTCTCAACTATTCAAAGATTTGCATTAACATTATATATACTCATGTATAGTACATGATTCATAATATAACTTTATTTTTTATATCTCTTTCTATAACATTAATTATATATTTCTTTTCTACACTTTTTCTCTCTGTCTTATTATAAAAATTCTCCATTTAAATAAAGTTTTCCTAAGTGCCAGAATGGTTTGGAATAGGTATCGGTATAATTTAGTATATTTATTTTTTATTTGTCTTTATTTTAAAAAAATTGAAAATATTAACTTTCAATAACCTTTTATTTATTTCAGATGATAACAAGTGATATATCATTGCCAATCTAATAAATTATAAGATTAAGTGGAAGAACAAGATAGATTAAGATGTGTATCGTAATATTAAAATAATTTGAAAACACAATGCCCATATAACCAAACAATACGGAAACAAACTGAAACGCCTATCAAAATATTGTTCATTTTTATATAATAAAATAAAAGTGAAACAATAATATCAAAAATTTAACATAGGTATATACATAATATAATTCATCCATTAATACAAATGTGCTTCAGAATAATATCCCTTTTCGAGGAAGTTTTAATACATCTCCATACAGGAGTTTTCAAAATAAAACAAAACAACAGCATTCAAAAATCGGCGATCTCCTCCTCCAGAAATGCTCACTAAGGAGCTCTACCACCTGCAACCTCATCTGCTCCCGTGCAAATATACACGATCATCACAGGTTTAAGAAAAACAACCACGATACAAAACAAAGGGTAAGCTAGATATTTTTAAAAACTTTAAATATGAAACTTTATATCAATAGAAAGCATAAATCTTCACACCATTCATAATCTATATCAATTTCAGCCATCAATATCCCCATATTCCACAAACTCGTCAAGTGTCTATTCAATACATTCAATACTCATGGTTCACATGTCAGACTTTCCACTGACTCGTAACACATAGACACATGACTCTACTTCCGGAAGACTCGTGCATTGACTAGACTCAGAGATCTGCACCTGTCATACTACATTGCTGTAAAGTTCCCACAGCTATGCGCATAAACATAATCTCAATCTCAATCTCATCACTCTCCTAGTATGACAGGGTTAATCCATACAACAGGTCAAGTAGTTATCTTTCAAACCACTTACCCATACATATGAACCTCCATCGACTCTCAACGCCTGAATAACTTCATCTATATGATTCCATTATATCAGGAGAGTCAGGATATCTCATTATAGAAATCACCGATCAATGCACATTCTACACAATCTTACACGGTATTTTCTTTCCTGAAAATACTATGCCTTGATCCCACATTCACAACATTCAACACATCATATAACACTTAAATGAACGATTCCAATCACAGCAACAATCATTCCAAGGTTCAGATTTTCGAATATCACATGCATTTCACCTTTCAATCTCAAACAACTTCAAAACGACACTAAAACAGGGGATTTCTAAATTTGCATTAAAATCGGCGATCACGTCGCCCCACACATAAAAACAGAGCATCGTGAAATAGAATATGAAACCGGCGACCACGTCACCCTCACTTCAGAACCTACTCGCCTAAAGTTTTTATAAACGAAAATGCTAGCTTCCCTTACCTGAACTTGCGCAAAATCACTAAGAGCTCCAAAACCCACCGAAGCTTAAAGATGTCCTAACCTGCACCATGGAGCCTTTATCACAAAACTGACTATACTACTCATTTTCTACGCTAACAGAGACGATTTCTGGAGCTAAGGGAGTCACCGGCAACGCCTATGCAGAGGCAACCCTCTCAAGCTCAGATTCGACTCGAAAAACAGAGTAAAACGACTTTCTCTGTTCTAGCGTCCTGACGGGAGAACTTGCATAGACTTCCCAGAAGGACAATGGCAGTCGCCGATCATAGCACTGGTACGTGAGGATAGCTGCGTCCTCGAGTGGAGGAGAAAGGAGAAAGGGGAACTAAATGAGCTTATTCCCTCAACTCTTAAGGTCGAACGGCTCTTTAGCCTTCACTGCCATTACCCACTCTCTGAGCAACCTTGCGTGTGGGTTTCCTCTAACAGTATGGCCACGTGGGTCTCTGCGCACACCAACTCTGGGTCACTTTCCATACCAACTCTCTAGAGCCACTGTTCTGAAGCACTCTCACTGACTACGTGTCGCACATGCAAGACGCTCATGCTGGGAGCCTGGGCCCCACCTCATCTGTGTGGAACACGACCTCGCGCGATGACCATCCACCGATGTCTCATCCTGGCGGACGAACGATGTCTCTCCCTGGAAGACGACCGATGTCTCTCCCTGGAAGTCGACCGATGCGTCCCTCATCCCGGTGATGACCGTCTGTCTCTGGCCCTGGCGATGCCCGCGTGTCTCTCGCCCTGGCGATCCCCGCGTGTCTCTCGCCCTGGCAATCTCTCATCGTCCTTGATGTGGCGAGGACACATCGCCTTGCTTCTGTCGACTGATGCCACATCGTCACACCCTGTTAGGGGCTCGTCCTACCACTACTCCACACCTGTGTTATCACCCCCACTTGGCTCGGTGACGTCGGTAGCTTCTACTGCCCGAGGGCAGCTCAGTACTCAATCCTTACGTGCCTAAGCATGCAACACTAAGGTAAATCCCTTATGTCCAAGCGTAAAGTCCCGTAGTTATTCTGCATGCATGGCGCTCCTAAGGTTCAAATCACACCTCCCTACATGTGATTTCTGGAACCCACTATGGTCCACCGACTGACGTCTACCACGCCGCCCTCAGACCTTGGGCGACGTCCGAGGTCTGAACACCATGAAATTTCCACTACAAGCTCTTTTCGTTTTAAGTAATAACATATTCAGAATTCATTAAAATTATACTTCTTCTATTCCAAATAATTATCTAGATCCTTACACAAACAAGGCAGAGAACTAACTAGGTTTGATACCAAATGATAGAAAAATGTTTTTAATAACCTAAAAATGATAAAAGATTACACGAAAAACAAATCCAAATCATACAAACGTAGAAGCTAAAAGGGACCAACCGATCGCTATTGTTGTTTTCACTGCTCGCTTATAGTTTCCAAATCCTTACTCTATATACACGATAATGTTGTATGATTAATATGAGAGTAGACTCAGCACAAAGCATGTGCCCAATTTATAAAACTCTACCCATATAAATTTTTTACCACTTTTATAACAATGCGAGAATCACGTATCAAATGATTTGCATGATAATTTTTTTTTTATAAAAGTTTTCATGTTAAATATTTTTATGCAACTTGATATTTTAACTAACATCTTAAATAATAATAATCATCTTTCATCACATGAAAAAGTAATGTTAAAGAAAAAAAAATATGGACCATATTCATCGTTATTTTTTTTTATAAAAGTTTTAATATTAAATATTATTATGAAACTTGATATTTTAACTGACATCTTAAATAAAAATAATCATCTTTCTTCATATGAAAAAGTATTATTAAAAAAAATATGGACCATATTTATCATTATTTTTTTTTATAAAAGTTTTCATGTTAAATATTATTATGAAACTTGATATTTCAACTGACATCTTAAATAACAATAATCATTTTTCATCACATGAAAAAGTATTATTAAAGAAAAAGAAATATAGACCATATTCATCATTATTTTTTTTTTTTTATAAAAGTTTTCATGTTAAATATTATTATGAAACTTGATATTTCAACTAACATCTTAAATAACAATAATCATCTTTTATCACATGAAAAAGTATTATTAAAAAAAAATATGAACCATATTTATCGTTATTTTTTTTTATAAAAGTTTTCATGTTAAATATTATTATGAAACTTGATATTTCAACTAACATCTTAAATAACAATAATCATCTTTCATCACATGAAAAAATATTATTAAAGAAAAAAAAAATATGGACCATATTCATTATTATTTTTTTTTATAAAAGTTTTTATGTTAAATATTATTATGAAACTTGATATTTCAACTAACATCTTAAATAACAATAATCATCTTTTATCACATGAAAAAGTATTATTAAAAAAAATATGAACCATATTTATCGTTATTTTTTTTTATAAAAGTTTTCATGTTAAGTATTATTATGAAACTTGATATTTCAACTGACATCTTAAATAACAATAATCATCTTTCATCACATGAAAAAGTATTATTAAAGAAAAAAAAATATGGACCATATTCATTATTATTTTTTTTTATAAAAGTTTTGCATGTTAAATATTATTATGAAACTTGATATTTCAACTAACATATTAAATAACAATAATCATCTTTTATTACATGAAAAAGTATTATTAATATATATATATATATATATATATATATATATATATATATTTTAAGAGTACGAAGAGAAAAATATGAAATGTATATACCCATTTCATATGTTGAAAAAAGTAGAATGAAATTTTAATTTGCAAAGATTTGCTGATCATTGAAATTGGCTAACATTCTTCACACCTTACAAAAAATAGAATGAAGATTTTAATTTCCAGAGATTGGTAATCATCTCATTCATATTTACTAACACATTTGGCCATAAAGAAAGACAAACTTTTGGGTTGTCAGTCAGTATATGAAAAAAATGTATTATAAATTTTCAAATTCGGCATCTGTGATTATACTTTTAAATTAGATGTTTTAAAAATATCTAATGTATTTTTTAATAAAGCTTAAGAAAATATTATTTTAAATTACACAATTTCAATTTTTTTGAATGAGATATTGGTTTGGATTGTGCAATGGAGGACTTGTCCCATTTTAATTGTGAATTTTATGATCTAATTAGTCTTCAAAAAAACACAATCGTAAAAAACTTTAAATTATTATTTCAAATTGTTTAATAAAAAAATCTTTTAAAACTAATATCAAACATTTCTTGTAGTTCATATGTTTTGCAATAAAATATAAAGCTTACCCACTACAATTAAATTCAATACTTACCATACATTCACCCCTGACAACTTTCATAATCATAATAGCAAGAACTCAGTGAGGAGGGTACAATAGAAGTTCATGGAGATTGAATATGTGGCTATAAAATAGAAATGACAAAATGGACATTTTAAAAGGCATTTGCTGACACTTGCACCCCACCCAATGATTAGGGTAATATCGGTCAGGCAACCAAATGCACCAAAATCACGTATCATATCTTTGTCTCTATTTTATTATTGTTAACAACCTTACCCAAAGTAAAACTTTCACTTAGATCCTTTTTTTTGTGTTTTATTAAAAGACAATTCATTATCTCAAGAAAAAGGGAGGGAATGTATCTTGTTTTGAAAATAGAAACTTTCTAATATAAATTTTTTAATAATTTATTCAAGGTTAAATATGTTTTTTGTCATTATATTTTCACAATAAATTAATTTTAATTTTTAGTTTAACTTTTTATACTTATAATAAAAAAAATTATTAGAATAAGTTTTTGTTAAATTCTTTACTAGACAAATAGATTATGATGTTAAAATATTTTATGTTAATTCATTGTTTGAATGTTATAATATTATAATAAAATTTACATGAAAATTTATTTGTTAGTGTATTGGACCAGAGTGCGTAGAGCTCAGTGCTCGATGATCGGACATAAACATTTGCCTTAAAATAGGTCAACTCGGTTGTTGGGTCGAGTTGGTGAGCCATGTGATTGGGCTCCAGGTATGTTTGCGTTAACTTTTATTCATATACTTAGTGTAATCTTTTGCGTATAAGGCCTGGTCGGTCAGCGAAGAGTGGTAATAGGGGTGCTTTTAGTGCATGTGGGTCTAGTATAAGTAAAATGTTTTCTTTAAACCTAAGCCCAAGAGTATTAGGGCACGACGAGTTAGGTTGCAAGTACGATACATAGTCACATTTTGAGGATGCCTACATGAAACAGATTGGATCCCTGATGTTGGTACATGAGTTGGTATCCTGATGGTTATTCTGTTAAGATTTTATGCACTCCAAGGAGATAAGATTTTGTTCAGTTGTAGCACTAAGATTATGAACATTGTAACAGAATCGTCTCCCATTGAATACGCTTTCAACTGAGATAAGATTCTCACGAAAGAAAGTTGTTACAAGAGGTAGTCTATAAAAGGGACTTGAGATCCCAGGTGAAAGGGACGTTGTTTCTAAGACTAAAACTAGTTACTTCTTGTTTCTTATAAGCTCTGTATTGACTTGATCGTTGGAGTGCAATCAGCAGGTAGGGCATCCTCTGTCTCTACGCAACCACATTCAAACGTAGAGAAGGGAAAAGCATATTCCAACAGAGATAGACGGAGCCAGAACTTGTATTCGGAGTTATCCGACGACCAAATCAATCGACAAGAACAGTTAGATTAAAAAAATATTAATAAAGATCAATTCTAATAGTTTCCTTACTACAAGTATCCAAAAGATCTAAAGTTTGGATTATAATAAAAATCAATTTTGCATTGTAAAATATATTTAACTCTTCATTTAATTACATATGCAAAATATTGTTTTGATTGTTCTAAAAATATATAAGTTTTGAAAAATTTACATCTCCTCCTAAATTACTCGATCAATTCTAGATTCTAAATTTTGGATGAAAAAAAAATATAATTAAGAAAATCTTACTAAAAATTATCGACCACTATTTTTTTTCCACGTATATTATGGACTTTTTTTTTATCCCAAGGATAATAAAACGCTGTGATCCAATTTTAAGATATATTTTCTAGTTGTGTGTTTGGTAAAAATAATAAAATTAATACACTATAATAAACAGATTATTGATTTTTTTATTTATACTAACAATGTATAAAAGACTTTTTAGTTAAAAGCATTAAAGTAATTTAACATTAAAGAAAAAAAAATTTATAACATTATTCTAATAAAAATATTGTTATGACTATTTTTATAAAATATGTTTGATCTATAAAACATATTAAAACATAAAAGTAATATTAGTCTCCCAATTTTGGATTGGTTGTGATTGGAATATTCTTTTGTCTATACAGCAAATGTCTCATTTGTTTAATCATATCATAATTAGGGAGAAACAAAATATTCCTAATTGGATTTTAGATGATTCTAGTTGTTTCACTCTTAAATCGGCTAGGACTTTTTTTTCTTGGAACCAGGAGTTCCCTGTGGTTAGGGTAAATTCATTTGGTCTTCATCTATTCTGCCTTCCAAAACTCTAGTACTCTGGGAAGTTTTTCATGGGCGACTTCCTACAGATAAGCATTTTTAGTATAAAGGTTTACATATATATGTTCTATGTGTATGCTTTGTGAAAAACATGAGGAATCTATTTAGTATTTATTTTTTGAATGTTCTACTACTTTGCGTATTTGGAGTTTGGTTCGGCAGATTTTTCTTAGTCCTTAATTCTCTAATAAGGATGATCTTCTTTCTTTTATTAAGAGTGATTGTAGTCCTTTGGTTAAATTGTTTAAACTTGTTGTGATAACTTTTTCTATTTGGATGATATGACGTATGATGAATTATGCTAGATTTCAGGATAAGATTGATATTTCTAGGGCTATTTTGGTAATTAAATATTTAACTTGTCTTGTGGGAAATTCGTCTAAAGCTTCAATGAAGAATGATATGTTGGATTTCAATGTCATTAAGTTTTTTGGTATTAATACTCGTACTGGTAAAGTTTTTCGTCCTTTTCCTGTTAGATAGGAGTTCCCTTCACCAGGCTGGGTTAAAATTAACATTGATGGGGTGCTCAGGGATATCCTGTCATTGCTACTTGTAGAGATATTTTCCACGAAAGTATGGGAGAGTTTCTTGGTGGGTTCTTTGCGTTTCTTGACGTTCATACGACTTTGTTTGTTGAGTTTTATAGAGTTATATATGCTATGGAGGAAGCTCAAAGGATGAGACTTACTAGTGTATGGTTTGAATGTGATTTTGCCTTGGTTTGTGTTGCATTTACTACTAGGACTAATGTATCGTGGATATTTCGTAATCGATGAAATACTTGTCTTAATTATTGTGACAAAATCAGGTTTAGGTTTACTCATATTTTTCATGAAAGGAATGTGTGTTAATAAGTTGGCTAATTTAGGATTTATTCATAGAGAATCATTTCATTGGTATAATAGGTTTCTTTATAATCTGTTTTTAGAATTCTTTATTGTTCTTGCCGGTTGACTCGCCTGTCAGTTGACTCCATGACACTCACACGCCTCCTTCCTCACGTTGATACGTGCTTGATTCTTACGAAACAATCTGTACCTGCAAAAGAGAAAGGGGCGCCCTAGAGGCCGTTTGCACTCCGACGCTCAAGTCAATAGTGGGCAAGCAACACCAAGTGTATTGAGTCTCTCTGTGTTTAGGTCTAGAAACTGCGTACCTTTGTGAAGTATTTTACTGTCCCTTATATAGTCTAGGGTTTACTGCGCCGCTAGCCCTAATTAGGGTTCACTGCGCTACTAGCCATATTTAGGGTTTACTGGAATACCCTTGCGCCGCTATCACCCAACCTTAGGGTAATCTAGCACATAAGGTTTTCTTCTCTGGAGTGCAAACTCTCATAGGGTGACCACCTGGGTGCCCCCTTGTGCACCTAGTCTCTGGGGCCACCTGTTCTGGGAGTGCCTTCACTGTTCACGTGCCATGCATGTAGCTTCACTGGGAAACCCTAGGTCTGATGAGTACTCGACCCCTCAGGACTCTGCACCTAACTGTGGTTTCCCTGCTACCCGCATAGGCTCTTCATCATTCAGGCCTCTCCCTACCTCTGGGTATTTAACTGGTCATTGGCCCACTCTGGGAACCAATCTTAGCTGTTCTGGTTACGTTGTTCAAATCACCCAAGACCGATGTCACCTCGTCACACTCTGTTGCCGAGGACTCCTCAACCTGTGGAGTGACGAAGACACATCAGCCCTTTCTGGTGATCATCACGCTGATGGCTAATCACCTTTCTCTGTGGGCTGATGACTAATCACCCTTCTCTGTGGACTGATGACTAATCACCCTTCTCTGTGGGCTGATGACTAATCACCCCTCTCTGTGGGCTGATGACTAATCACCCCTCTTATCAATACCACCTGCGGGGTCCATTCCACGTGGCTTTGGCCCATGCCGTGGGACCCAGCTGACGTGGTTCGCCCCCTTTACAAACTGTCCTCAGTGTCCGAGGACTGGTCGGTATATTTATGAATAGATATAGTCTACCTATGTACCGTTTTTGTTAACATATAGGTTTTGGTCTACTCCTCCCATATTTTTTTATATTTTTAATAATATTTTTTTCTGTGTGATGACAGATGATTGTTGTTAGTTAGATGTCAACATAATTGAGATGTCAAGTTATATAACATGAAAATTTTGTAAAAAAAATAAAATAATATACTATATTAAAATGGTTAAAATGGAAAAAATAAAAAAGATGAAAGAGAAAAGCTTAATTCTTAAAGCGGTGTTTATAAAATGAAATAATGAAGAAGAAAAATGTTTGAAATAGATTATAAAGTTGTTTTTGAAGAAAACTTAATAAAAGAAAGTAATTGAAAACTAAAAATAATTCGAGAATTTATATGTAAAAAGTAATGAACAAAAGAAATAAATTATCAAGGATAACATGAAAACTTATATAGGAAATCAATAACATGAACACGTACCGTTTCCTTTTTTTTATTCTCATTTCGGTGTTAATAGGTAATTGGTACAAAATTTTCGAAATTATAACAAATCTCTACATATAGATCTTTTTTGATAATATTAGCATTCTCTTACAGCGTTCACACTTCCTCATTTTTTTATCCTTAATTTCTTTTATCGATCAATTTTCTTAGTGACATTTAGTCTTAATTGATATTTCAACTTTGCAATGTTATTCTTTTCTTGAACGTATCATGCATTCCATTCACAATGATGATCTAACTATGATAATACTTAAAAATCCTAAAAGATCAAAAAATTTAAATTTCTTGAAATCTTACAATAATTAAAAGGAGTATTTCTATTTTTACAGAAAATTAAATTGTATAAATTTTTATTTTATATTACTTGACAATCGTTTCCTCCACAAATCGTGTGCAAATAATTTTAACTATCTTTGATATATATTTTAAACACACCCTCACTTGTATTTTATACTCTTACCTTTCTAAACTATTGCATACTTCATACTCTTTTTTTTCTTTTCTCTCTCTCTCATCCTTTACTAATGACAACAATATTGTCTTTCACTAAGTAAATTTCTTCTTCTACTAAGAGCACCTCTTTTATTAATTATAAGGGATTGAAAGGGGAGGGGGTTGAATTGAATTATATTTTTTTTTCTTTCAAAAATTAGAATGAGATTCTTATTAAATATGTTAATTTCAAGATTTGGTTTTTGTACTGGTCAGACGTGCTTGATTCGAACACTTAAGTGCATGATCCAGACCCACCTAGACTATAAAGGTAGAATGCTTAGCTCGACCCAAAATATTGATAGACCCAATGACACATCAAGTAGTCGACCCAAACAGCTGACAATGTATTTTGATAAGATAACTAAAATAAAAAACAACTGAATAATTGAAAGGACAAGGCACAAATATTTACTCTAAGATTCGATGAAAATTAAATAGTTAGAGATAATGTTCTACCTGCACCCGTAAAATAATGAGGTATGTTACAAAATATCTTTATGTTTGTTAACTCCCGAAGGGAGATGTACGAATGCTATACAAGGGCCTCAAGACCCTAAACAAAGGTAAGTTCAATCTGGTGATACTGCACCCATACACATACACTATATTTCATGCTTTGAACCTATATTTAAATACTTACAACAATGAAAGCATTTACATTCAATGACAGTTATCTCCAACATCCAAGTTTGGATTCATGCATTGAGTGTGAGTTGGTGAGTGGGATATGTAAATCATTGGCAAGGTGCCAACAATACTTGGTGTAAATCAATTAAGCTTAAATAATTTCCACTCTTTTACTTGATAAGAGGATCGAGTCAGTTATAGTATAGCTGAAGGTTGTCGTTTCCACATGGAATTAATGATATCACAGTATGTTTTATCTTTTATAATGAAGTGAAACATGAACTGAAGATGATTTAAATATATAATAATGATAATAGTAATAGTAATGCTAATAATAATAATATCCTAATAAATATTTAGATCGAGAGGTGAAGTGTTAGATCAATCTATGAAACAGAGAGATATCAATATAACACAGATGTTGGAATTGGAATAACCATGTAACTTTCCTTTGTTATTTTTATTCATAGATGCAATGTTCTATATCCTTGTTCTTGTTTTGGCTAAACCAAGTTGATTTCTCGTGGAAGGTTATCTAGAACAGTAAGTCACTATTATGATCTTACCTCATCATTAAGATGGAACAATTCACCATAGACCCAGCTTCGCACTCTACAACCATTGAGTCTCATGGTTGGTTGAATATGATTCAGAAACATGAAAACACCTTCTAGTCTCATTCATTCTCTATGGACAATCAATGGTCGATCCTCACTGTTGAGCATTAAACACACTACCAGACTCAAGGAAATTGAATACAAAAGAGAAACATGCATCTATAAACAACAATAACTCCAAAAATATCACAGTGCCATCTAATCCAAACAAAGTATATTTAACAACTTATAGTAAGATCTTACGGTACATAACAGGATGAAAAGCTAAATTACAACAACAAGGATCCTTTTGAGGTTGTGGCCAGCTTGGCTTCAAGGCTTCTTTCTCTAGAGATTGGTTTTCTTATTCTTAGGCTCTGACCTACTTAACATGATTGGATTTTGAAGCTCAGACTCTCTGAGCTTGAACCCGTAAAACCTCGTGATGACTATTTTACGGCAAATGCATCGTGTTTTCAAAAGTAATAATTTATCCCTAAGGATGGATATCAAACCCACAAGGAACTATTGAATAATCAAGTAAAAGATTCACTAAATAGAAAATAGAATAATAAATTTTTTTGGGAGTTTGTTATGATTGCAATAATTAAAAAGAAAACAAGTCAAAGAGTTTGTTGGTTCAATTGGAAAATTTGGGATTGGGGTTCATCCTTCTTACTCTTTTGTATTTTGAATAGCATGGTATTCTATCCTTTGATTGATATTGATGCCTGTATAAAAATCATTTATATCAATTCTTCGCGTATAAAATTATCAAGAGAGTATCCTAAATATTGATTAATCTCATATTTATAAAAAAGGTTTATCATTACGATTAGACATTGATAGCAATTAACATTTCAAATATATTCATAGCATTCAAATATGTTAAGCATTATCATTTGGGTCAGAAACTTAGAAGTACTTTCCAGTCAAATCTAAGGATTTGGATCATAGAAACAAGCATTACAAATAAAATGACAATACCTATCATTAATCAAGAACAAAACATTATATTTAAATATCACCTCAACACATAAGAGTTTGAACAGATTACTCTCAATCCCAAAGGGTAAAATTAGCCACTCATGTTAGCTATTGCAAGCATGGAGAGCAAGAAAAGAAGATCTAGGATGTTTCTCCTTGACGGCTGCCTCCTCTAGGGTTTCTAACACCTTCTATTCTCTCAATTGGATTTCAATACACTCGATGATGTCTAGGGTTGTGCCTCAAGCCTCATATGTAACCTAGTTGGCTTGGGCTAAGTGACTTCTAGCCTGGGTGATGGAGGACCAACATATTGGGCCTTTAACTAGGGTCATGGCTATAAGAATGTGAGAAAAAGGACTTCAGAAAACTCTATTTTTATGGAGAATTAATTTTTAACTTTTTCTTCCAAATTTCCTAGTCTTATGAATTTGTACAAAGTAGCATAGGCTTTATTTTGGGCTTGTATTATCTTGGGCCATGTTTTAGGCCAATTTTACCAATTAGAGTAGGGTTTAAATAGAAAAAGAAAGAGTCTAGCTAGAGTTATAATTGGGCCTCTTTGGACCCAATGCAACTCTAGACCATCAAAAGAGTTTTTTTAGGATTAAACCTTGCACCTTGGCTGCCCATAGCACTATAAATATAAGTGTTAGCCCCCTTGTAAATCGGATTTGAATTGATAAAGAAAAGCTGCCCAAGTTGCTAGCTTTTTTGTCTTCAAATTCTCACTCTCAAGTTTGCACTTCTAATAGTGTTTTGCTTGAATCTTCTTAGGAGTTGGCCTAACCTCTCTTAAGCTTCATTATCATTCTCCATACGCCAATACTTGACAGTTTCTTTCACCCATTTTAGCCACCTAATCCCACCAAATTCCGCACCCCAAAATACAAAACAAAAGACTCATAGCAATGCAAGCTAGGATTGCATCATTGGGCATTATTGGGCTCGACTGGGCGAGTTGCACGAAAAAAGGCCCAACGTCACTAGAGTGATCTTGCCTGATTCGACGAGATCCTCTGGGAGCTTCTGACTTGGGCGAGCTTGGGTGAGTGCTGGTGCGTTCCAACTTCCCCTTTTTAGCTTTGTATATTCTTCTTTTGTCTTTTCATTTCCATTTTTCCCTAGAATCCTAAAATTAATACAAATTTGTGAATAAATCGTTCTTATTCAAATTATAATCACAAAATATGTAAAAAGGTTTAAATTCATAAATTAGGGGTTATATTATGGTTATTTTATCAATTAATAGACATAAGTGTCTGTATTTTATGAAATATTAATAAAATCTGGCACTTATCACCTCGGTATCTAACCGTCTCTAAGGATCTCACTTGATCCTTCTAACCTTCCTAAATGCCTCTTAATAGGCTAATTCCTAATACCTTGTAATGTCTTGAGGCCTCTTGATGGAATTCCTCTCGATGTTTTGGATGTTAACCTAAGGTCCACATTTATAGATTTTAGAATTAGGATTCAAAGGGATCATGGGGATTGACAATTCACTTGGCGCAAGCCAATCCGCTCAATGGATTGGCTTTCTTCATCCTTAAGCAATCCTTAATCTTTGGGCTTTTAAGGATTCTAGTGGAGATTTGTCAGGGATTAGCTTTAAATCCTTTCAATCTCTGCCAAATCTTGGTTAGGTTGGATTGGCTATAGATCCAAGCTTAATCTTCTAAGTCCTAACTTTGGTAGTCTTAGGCTTGAGCCCTTCCTAAGCGAATATGAGATTTATTCATGGTTAAGTACTTGATTCGCTAGGCTCTTTGTCATTTGCTCAACGCTTATGTCTTTGGAATCTTGAATTGTGTTCTTGCCGGTTGACCCGCCTGTCGGTTGACTCACGACACTCACACGCCTCCTTCCTCACGTTGATATGTGCTTGGTTCTCTCGAAGCAATCTGCACCTGCAAAAGAGAAAGGGGGCGCCCTAGAGGCCGTTTGCACTCCGACGCTCAAGTCAGTGTAGGGCAAGCACACCAATTGTATTGAGTTTCTCTCTGTGTTTAGGTCTAGAAACTGCGTACCTTTGTGAAGTATCTTACTGTCCCTTATATAGTCTAGGGTTTACTGCGCCGCTAGCCCTAATTAGGGTTCGCTGCGCTACTAGCCATATTTAGGGTTTACTGGAATACCCTTGCGCCGCTATCACCCAATCTTAGGGTAATCTAGCACATAAGGTTTCCTTCTCTAGAGTGCAAACTCTCACAGGGTGACCACCTGGGTGCCTCCTTGTGCACCTAGTCTCTGGGGCCACCTGTTTTGGGAGTGCCTTCACTGTTTACGTGCCATGCATGTAGCTTCACTGGGAAAACCCTAGCTCTGGTGAGTACTCGTCCCCTCAGGACTCTACACCCAACTGTGCTCTCCCTGCTACCCGCATAGGTGTAACATCCCACCAAATACTTTTCATATTTATATAATAAAAATAAAGGTAAACAATTTTATTGAAGTGAACATAATTATATATATGTAATGAAGTTTCTCCTCACAGGGAGTTTAATACATAATCGGTCACTTTTCCAGAAAACATAAACAAAATACAGTAAAATATAAATACAGGCGATCTCCTAACAGCAAAAAGGCGATCTCCTATCAGAGAACGGCGATCTCCTATCAGAAAACAGAAAAAGGGTTATCGCCTAACAGAAATAGGAACAGGCGATCTCCTCCCGGCGACCACTCACTGAGGAGCTCTACTTCCTGTAACATCATCTGCTCCCGTGTAAATTATACACGATCATCACAGGTTTAAGAAAAAAAAGCCAAACACAACACCAAAAATCACAGGGTAAGCTAGACATTTGAAAAAGAGTTTAGATATGAAACTTTAAAATCAAGATGAAACAAATTAAAGACACCCACGTAAAAACTATCAATTTTCTCGTTCCCTTCACATGACCACCAAGTAATCACACATTTCACAATATTCTCAAGAGTCGTTCTATTCACATAATGCATCAAGTGTCTATCAATTTCAATGTTTCTCATTTCTCACGTCAGACTTCCACTAACTCATCACACAAGACACTTGACACTACTTCCGGAAGACTCGTGCATTGACTAGACTCATGGTATTTTCTTTCCTGAAAATACTATGCCTTGATCCCACATTCACAATATTCAACACGTCATACAACACTTAATGAACGATTCCAGTCATAGAAAAACTCATGCCAAGGTTCAGATTTTCGAATATCACATGTATTTCACATTTAAATCTCAAACAGTTTTCAAACAGCACTAAAACAGGGGAGTTCGAAAAACAACGCCAAAACGGCGAACTCATTCAAAAGCAGGGATTTCGGAAACAAAGTTAAAACTGGCGACCACGTCACCCCACACATAAAAACAGAGCATTGTGAAAGGAAATATGAAAACCGGCGACCACGTCGCCCTCACTTCAGAACTTACTCGCCTAACATTTTTTATAAATGTAGAGTACTAGCTTCCCTTACCTGGATTTGCGCAAAACTCCAAGAACTCCGAAACCCAACGAAGCTTAAAGATGCTTTCACTCTGTTTTAGTGTCCCGGTCTGGAGAACTTGCAGAGAACCTCCCAAGTGTCCAAGGGCAGTCGTCGCTCGTCGTACTGGTGCTTGAGGTTGCCTGAAACGCAGCGCGAAGGAGAGAAAAGAGAGGGATGAAGATGCACTCACTCTTTCACTCTTGAGTCACTGCAACGTTCTTTGCCTCCTCGCAGTGGGTTTTTGAATCCAAGCCTACTTGACCACGCATGCTGCTGCCTCCACCCCCTCTGCAAGAATGCCAGAGTGTACGTTTCACTGAACAGTACGGCCACGGTTGTCTCTTGTGCATGCCAACCACTTCCCTGAACAGTACGACCGCGAGTGTCTCTTGCACATGCCAACTTTCTGATGTCACTATTCTGAACCACCCTTTTTGTCCACGTGGCACGCGTGCAGGACGTGTCATGCTGGGAGTCTGGGTCCCACTTTATTCGTGTGAAACTCGACATCGCGCGATAACTTTCCACCGCTGACTCATCCTGGCGAACGACCGATGTCTCATCCTGGAAGACGACCGATGTCTCTCCCTGGGAGACGACCGATGTCTATCCCTGGCGACGCCCGCATGCCTCTCGCGCCCTGGCGATGCCTGCATGTCTCTCGCGCCCTGGCGACGTCCACATGCCTCGCGCCCTGGCGATGTCCGCATGTCTCTCGCGCCCTGGCGATGCCTCAATGCCTTTCGCGCCCTGGCGACGTCCACATGCCTCGCGCCCTGGCGATGTCCGCATGTCTCTCGCGCCCTGGCGACGCCCGCATGCCTCTCGCGCCTGGCGATCATGTGTAGTCTAGGCGACAGGCGATCATGTACAAACGAGGCGATCTCATAGTCTTCTAAACTACACTTTCCTTCCTTTTTATTTTAAATAAAAACATACTTAGAATTCATTTAAAATATATATTCCTTTTTATTCCAATTTAATTTTACAGGTCCTTACAATAGGCACTTCGTGATCCAGCCCTCTCCCTTCCTCTGGGTATTTAACTGGTCATTGGCCCCCTCTGGGAACCAATCTTAACTGTTCTGTTTATGCTGTTCAAATCACCCAAGGTCGATGTCACCTCGCCACACACTGTCGCCGAGGACTCCTCGACCTGCTGAGTGACGATGACACCTCCGCCCATCCTGGTGATCTGATGACTCGTCACCCCTCTTTGTAGGTTGATGACTCGTCACCCCTCTTTGTAGGCTGATGACTCGTCACCCCTCTCTGTAGGTTGATGACTCATCACCCCTCTCTGCAGGCTGATGACTCGTCACCCCTCTCTGTAGGCTGATGACTCGTCACCCCTCTCTGTAGGCTGATGACTCATCACCCCTCTCTGCAGGCTGATGACTCATCACCCCTCTCTGCAGGCTGATGATCCATCGCCCTTCTCTGTTCAATACCCCCTGTGGGGTCCATTCCACGTGGCTTCGGCCCGTGCTGTAGGACCCAGCTGACGTCCGAGGACTGGTCAGTACAAATTGTTATGGCCTCAATTCACTCAGCAAATGATAGATGTGCTCGGTGTTTTAGTATTTTTCATTCTGCTGAGCCTTTCTCCTTACTCTGGGCGAATAGGCTTTTGATGCTCATCCTTGATTACTGGTTTTTCTGCACTTTTATGAACAATCTTCATTGGTTTCCTTCTTTTCTTCATGTTCTTCATGTGTAGTTGTGGTTGGAGTGATTGGCATGCTTTCTTGCTGATAATTGTATATATTTTACACATATTACATGCCTTTTTAACTATAAAAATTACTACAATTTAGCACTTATCATGAGTCATCATAAAAAAAGGGATATTGTTGGACTTGTAGAATAAAGTCAAGTCTTAGAAAAGTTGTTGATGATGATGTTTGAGGAAGATGATGTTGAAGATGTATTACTTGTTATAGCTTTTGTAAGTCTTGCACACAACTTAATCACAAGGATTTTAGTTTAGTACACCACCTAATTTTAACCTTAACCATAAAACTTGCTTTTGAAAGGTTAAAATATGTTGAAAAATGATGGAAATCATCCAACCTCAAAACCATTGGCTAAGAGGATAGAAGAAGATGGAGCCTTACTGGAGGGGATCACCCATATTTGAAGTCTTTTTCTTCTTCTTAACTTTGTAAAAATTGTACAGAGTAGTTTAAGAATTATTTTAGGCCTATTATTTTGGGCCTTGTGTTTGGGTAAAAATTAGATTAGGTCACATAAGCTAACCCTAGGGAGAATTTTAGGTGTCAATTAGGTCATAAACCCTAGTTTGGGTGCCAAGTTAGGTCAGAAACCTGGGAGTTTCGTGTAAGCTTCTCTTGCAAGCTTCATCTCCTATAAATAAGAGTTCCTTGCACATGAAATTTAACTTTGATTTGAGTAATAAAATGTTGTCCAAATTTTGAGACACTTGAACTTGTCAATGTTCTCTCTAGAGTTGTCTTCGTAGTAGACAAAATTCTAGATTTCTACTAGTAGTGTTGGCTCAACCTCATTCTAGAAACTATTGTATTGACCTAACCTGACCTAGAATCAAACTCATAATTTCCATATCCAAACCGTGACATTGATGCACTTCTTACATGCTTCCGCTATCCTTCATCATCCATAGAAGAAATTCAAACAAAAACATTGAAGAAAAAGAACTTGTCACACACATGGAAGATATTTTTCCATTAGAAAAGGTTTTAAGTTTGTTTTAATATTTTAAGGTTTTATGCATTCAATTAATCTGTTCTTAATATATTTTCAGAATAGGATAATTGATTATCAATTTTGATAATGGATTAAAACAAAGAATAAACAAATGAGTTTTTAACTTGTCTTTTAGAATAATCAAGTAACATGTTTAATAATAAATATGTTCTTAAGTTTTTCCAAAAACATTTAAGAACAAAATAACTTATTAATTGAGAACATAATCAATTTAAATAGAGAGCATGTTTCTTTGAAACTCATTTTCTTCTAAGAATAATCCATTAATAATATAAAACAATCGATTACATGTATCTGAATCAATTTTTAAACAACTTTTCAAAACTTCTATAAATTGAACCTCTGAGATAACATATATCATACTTTACAAAGCGTGATTAGGAACATTTAGAGAGATAAATATGAGTTGTTTTTATTTGCTCCGATAATGTATCCAAGAATTTGAAGGAAATGTTTAAACTCTCTTTTAGTTTGTCAAAGAGTTTTTAAGATTGTGTATTGGTACTGGAATTCCTGTAGTGATTTTTTGTTGTTATGCATCTGATAATATATTTTTATTTCTGTGCTAGTGGATTATTTCGAGATTGTGTCCTCTTGAAAGTTTTTCAAGAATGACTTGTTGATTTCCTATTGGTGTGGTCCAAGAATTGGATATATCCTCCTTGAATGTATTGAGGAGTTGATATACTTTTGTTTCTTATCTTGCATATATGGAATATACATATAAAGATATTTGATTTTAGTTGTTCTAAGATTAAATAATTAAGACTATAGGTAAAATCTATTGTAATCTAAACCGGTATACATTTTGTTTAAGTTTTAGATTTTTTTTTTTAAATTTTACATATTATTATTGTGTATTGATTTTCTGTATATTATCTTTATCATTCTTGTTTACAGAGTCATTTGCATTTATTTAATTTAATTTATATTTAATTTAAGAAGTAGTTAATTTTTTTATCACATTTTCAAAACCAATTCACCCCTTTTTGATTGAGTTTAACACCAAATTCTTTTCCAGCACTTGAAACAAATACCTTTTTAATCTTGAATGAAATTTAAATCTACTTGTAGTGGTTAAAAAACGATTGAAACTAATATTAATTATTTGAGTTAAGGAAGCTCAAAATGAGTGAAATCAGTACCGCTGGTAATGTTGTTTCCGCAAAAAGTAAAGATTAACGGTGAGAATGAGACGAAGTGGCACCTCCTCCATGCCATTCTTTTATTTGACTTTACCGTTAGCGAGAATGAGAATTATAGAACTCCCCTTTCAAAAGTCATAACCTAGAGAGAACAGTAGACACAGAAGAGAACAGAAGAGAAGATGCCCAAAAGAGCACGTTAAGAAAATAAAAAAAGAAATGTTTGAAAGAAAAAGAAAGCACCGAACTAACCCATGTGCCCTTCCTTCCAAGACATCCAAAGCACATTCCCACTACCATCATTCAGTAGCTGGCACTAAGATTACGCACCAACAAACACCATAGCAGAATTTAATTAAACCTTTCTCTCAAAATCCCTCTCCCTTTCTACATCCCAACCAAGATGCCTGAAATGGATGGTTCCTCCGCCAAACCCCCCCAAATCTCAGAAATGTTCCAGAAATTCGCCCTCGCTTTCAAGACCAAAACCTTCGAATTCTTCTCCGACGAAAACGCTTCTCCCCTTGACGACATCGACGGTTTCTCTCTCCTCGACTCCACCGAAGAGATCATTCCCGACCAAAAAGTCGTCGTCATCAAACCCGACCCCGATCCCTCCCACAATTTCGATCCGCCGCCGCACTCTCCGCCTCCGCAATCCCCGTCACCGCAATCCCCGCCTCCGCAATCCCCGCCAGAATCTCGCAATCCGCCGCCGCAGATCCCTCCTCCGGCCATCGAATCTCCGGAGCCCGAAAAGGCGCCGGCGTTAACCGAAGCTCAGATCAAAGAAACGGCACACGCCCTGACCTCTTCGGTCTTCGCTGCCGTCTCCGCCTTCGAAGCTTCCTACTTCCAGCTCCAGAGCGCGCACGTGCCGTTCGTGGAGGAGCACGTGATGAGTGCGGACAAGGTGTTGGTTTCGCATCTGCAGAGGCTCTCGGAACTGAAGAAATTTTACCTCGCTCCCGAACATCGTGGTTTTCCATTCGGTTCGTGTTTGGAAGCGGAAGTGGAGGAGAATCAGAGCAAATTGAGAACCCTCGGCACCGTCTCGAACCGCTTGCAATGGGAGCTGGAGCAGAAGCATGACGAGGTGGTAGCCCTGAGAGCCAAACTCGACGAGATTCACAGGGGTAACGTGACTTTGTCTAAGAAGCTTTGTACTAGCGCTTTGAACCCCTCTTCTGATGTTTTGTTAACTGTTAAGGTGTTCGATTTATTGTTGCACGATGCTTCTAGAGCGACACATAGGTTTACCAAGATTTTAATCGGTTTGATGAGGAAAGCAGGGTGGGATTTGGGCTTAGCGGCCCACGCGGTTCATCCCAATGTTGATTATTCCAAGAAAGGTCACAACCAGTACGCGCTTCTGTCCTACGTTTGTTTAGGGATGTTTCATGGTTTTGACTCCTTAAATTTTGGAATGGAAGAAACAGTGTCCAATGAACAAGTTTGTTCGGATGTGGACAAAAGAGATGGTTGTTTGAAGCATCTGCTTGAGCATGTGTCTAGCAATCCCATGGATTTGTTGGGTATTCACCCTGGTTGTGAGTTTTCACGGTTTTGCGAGCACAAGTATGAGAAGCTCATTCATCCATCGATGGAGTCGTCCATTTTTGTCAATTTGGAGGAGAAGGAGGCTGTGTTGAACTCGTGGCGGTCCTTGAGTATGTTTTATGAAGCGTTTGTTGGAATGGCGAGTGCCATTTGGACACTGCATAAGTTGTCCTACACGTTTGAACCCGCAGTTGAGATTTTTCAAGTGGAAAGAGGTGTGGAGTTTTCTATGATATACATGGAAGATGTGACAAAGAGGTTGACCTGGCCAAACAAGGGGAGGGCGAAGGTGGGATTCACTGTGCTTCCTGGCTTTAAAATTGGCAGGGTAGTTATTCAATCGCAGGTTTATATAGGTAATTTCGGATGTACAGAGAAGTGTAACCAGAGTTCTTCTTGAAGTTGTGGGCAGTGTTTTGTGAGACTACTATGTGCAGGAGTTAAATGAATCCTGTTGATAGTTCTGGTCTTGGGGTTTGTTTCTCCCTTTAAGAGAAATCCACCTGTGTTTTGCCAGAATTTATCTAAAGACAACTGGATTGAAAAGACGATGCCGATGTTGCTCTATATTCCTGACGATGTTTGCTTCTTTGTTTGATGTCGAAGCAGGAGTAGTAACAATGATTTCAAGTTGTTCAGTATTTGGTGCCAACACAATGAGGATCAGTAGTATTTTGTTGGTATTTATTTATCTCTTTCTGCTTTCCTCCCAGTTTTGCTTCTTTTATGTTTGTTTTAGGTCACTTGTGTAGAGTTAAGTGTACAGAATATTCCTCTCATTCTCGGTACAATAACAACAAATACATCAGTAAATTGTGCATGTATCACTTATTACTTATATATGACAAATGACATTGGCTTTCTCAATACTCAATAGAAACTCTTTGTCTCTCCAGTCTCCAGCATATGAAAATAGTATCTTACAAAACTTCTACAAGACATGATTGTAATATAAATTTCTCTTAGAATGGATGAGTGTTGTCTCCTCAAGTCAGCTTGGTTGATTAAGCTGCAGACATGAATTGTGAGTGCACAGGTACGATCTCCTACACGATCCTCATTGGAAGGCCTGTTAACAGAATCAATTAATGTGATTTAGGGCCTACAATTGATTAGTTTCTGATGAGAACTTTTTAATTATAAATCCTACTGTTAAGACAGTTTTAAGGCTAGAATTTGAGGTTCTGTTATGTTTATAGATTCTTATTGATAAGTTCATTCAATGTAGATCTTAATAAGCTACTTTTACCCTGTTTTTATTTGTAGTTGGGCCCAGCTTTTCCCTAAGTGAACTGGATCAACTGATTAAACCTGGAAAATTGGGAGCAAATCCTTAGCCGTCAGTCAAGGCTCCAAAACCAAACTTTCCAACCAGCCAACCCTTAAAGTGATTGAATTGGTATTTTGAAAAAGTAATTAGAAAAATTCAATTTGAACGAAATTGGAGCTTAATTTGAAAGATAAAATAGTGCAGCACTCACCTGTTCGACTGAAAAACTAGTGAACTAGTTTTTTGGTTTTTTTTATCAGCAGTAGTGCACTAGTAAGGAGGAGTCTTAGTATATTTTGTGTTAAATGAAAGTCTAATATCAAGTTCAAAAAGTGCTTGTTGATTTGGTATGAGATCCTCATAGCTTTTAGGTGTTTTATAATCTGATGTTTCACTCACTATCATACAAGTGAAGCGTTTACCTAATTTTCCTTTTTATACATGTTGTTTCACTCACTATTTAATGCAGGACTTCGAAAGACTATGCAACATACTGGTTATTCATTGTTTTACCACGCAGACTTTGGAAGACGACTATACATAAAGGTTGTTTGGTTAGTTTAAATCTTCTCAGTTTGACTTTATTATAACATATTTTATATTTTTTTACATACTTAAAATTTCGGTTTAAATATGTTATTGTCCCTGATGAAGTATTGAATTTTGTTGTTAATTCCTAGTAATTTTTATTTAATGTTTTCATTCATCCCTAATGAACTCTTTTTTGGTTTTTATTCCAAAAGCTGTTTAAATAGTACTTTTGAATAGTGAAATAAAAAGAAAGTGTTCTTGAGCCAAGAAAAAGAAATAAAAATTTATTAGGGATGAAAATGTTCAAAAAAAAGTTATTAGGTACAAAAATAACTAAAGCCGATAATTATTAGAGATAAAAATATATTTAATCCTAAAATTTATATTATTTTTAGCATATTGTTAAAAAAACTATATTATAAGGGATGCTATATAGAATATATAGCATAAACTAAATAGGTCCACTTTATTAGCTAAAAGCAAATGCAGAATAATTAAAATTAGACGTTTACTGTAACAATTTTCTTACACCTTGAAAAGAGGATGAAGTGGTTGGTCAGTTTATTTGCTTTGGTGGCCTTTAACACTGCAAAGTGATATTCCTGGAGGTATAATGTTGGGAATAATGGAAACTTTGAATGTTAGGTTTCGGAGGGGCAGGCATCTGTTTAAGGTTTGCGTTTTAAATTGATATACCTGTCTAAAAATTCCCCCAAAAATTACCATTTTTGCAGAAAAACTTATTTTAGGGAATCATTTTGGAAAGTGAGAGATTCACGTATACTTTCCTTTTCATCTAATGCATCTATCCTAATGGAAAAGGCCATTTCTTCATTAATCATCTGCATTTTTTGCCTAAAAGTAGCCTGCAACTTGTTCAATTGCCAGATAACTATGATTATTCTTGCAGCCAAGACACTTTTTGTGTCATCTAGAGGAGGTATAATGAATGAAGTAACTTAATTTAAACCTTAAAAGTAGGTTGGAAAAACTTAATTAAATTTTATAATGATTTTAAATAAATTAAATTAAATTACTTTTTATGTAATTTAGTTCTAATATTTTAAAACAATTTTGGTCTTATTGATGTTAAAGTTATTCTCTGCTATAAGGGTCAAGTCAACTATTGAGATTCAAGCAACACAAACTACACATAATGCTTATATTTGTAAAAATTATAAGTATCATACTAACTAATAATTTTGTAATGTATGGTTAATAAGTTTCAATATACAAGTAATAAGTTTAAATATATATATATATATATATATATATATATATATATATATTTATACTAATATATAATGAAAATTTTTCTCGTAACCATTTTTGTGTGTAAAATAATTACTTTTTAATTTTACTCTTATACTAATATTTGACTTTATTATTTTATTTTGGAGCGTCAGTTTGTCATTTTCTCTAAGCAGTTACTAAATAAAAAAAACGCAATTTTGAATCTGTTAATTAAGATCGTGGTTTTATATATCTTAATTACAATACAGCAAAGTATTTTTAGAAGTATTTATCATAAAATATGAGTGTCTCGAATTATAGTTTTTTAGTTTCAACTACATGCGTTTAATAATTCTAATTTCTTAATTATGAGGTGTTTAAAGTAATACTTATTTTGTATTTTAAAAAAATACTATTTTTAGTTGGAAAACTTAAAAAGGGTAAACTTTAACCTAGTGTAATAAATTTACATAAAAAAGTGCCACAAAAATAAATAATTAAATAAATTGGCATAAATATTATTAATGTGATACACGTTGGCACACCTGCTTAATTTCGTTGTTGAAATCCAGGTTCAAGTCCATTATGCGGAATTGATTTTCATCAAAATGAAATGCCTCTTTTGTAATTCGATGGAAATATAAAAATTCATTTTATTACTCGTTGCAATAAATTAATAAAAATACAAAGGCAATCGAATGATTTTAATAAAATAAATGACTTTATGTTTTTGATTTTGGATTTTGTAAAGTTTCACTATTAAAAAATAAATAAATTTAATGAGGTTATATTTGGTGATTTTGATGGTTTTAACCCTCGTTAAATACGTTATCCGTGATTTTTTTTTTCTCTAGAAGATCCAGCGTCTCTAACGAATTACAAGTGATTTTTATGAATCCCTGAAAAATAATTACTTTCTAGCGATTTTAAAACTCCTGTTACTTCTGGGAGATTTTTAAACAATCGGTGTATAAAAGAATGAAGAACTAAGTGAAAATACCTAAAGATCAACTTGAACCAATACAAACAGAAGATAAAGTTCAAGCCAAATAAAGAGAATAAAAACCGTTTTTACCTTTTTTGCAAACTCTATTGGTCAAGCTGGATAAAGTATATAATTACCAACTAAAAAAGGATGTGCAATATGATGAAACTTTGGAAAATATTCATATATCTCTCTTCAAAGAATTAAAAGGAGGTTAAAGACGCACAACATTAGAAGCAACAACAAATCTTGAGAAGAATAGGATTTCCCTCATGCATCTCATGCATATATCACTTGCTTTTATTTTGTATTCATGCTTAAAAATTGTAATATTAAAAGTAAATATTAAATAAGAAATTTTGTTATCATCTTGCTAAAAGTTTTTGTTAATGTGTGCCTATTTTAATCCTTATAGTTTCTATTCTAATATGTTAAAATGTAAAATAATTAATTAATTTTATTGATATAATAGATTAAATAGTCAAATAACATTAAATACTCTTGCTTATCCTTTTAGAAATGTTTTCTAGAGTAAATATGAATGTCCCAGATCACCTCTTAGTTGAACGTCCGGACTACACTTTTGTAGTTGGTGTGAAATATGAATGACTACCTCTTTTTTACTCTCATTGTAAGATGATAGAACATGAGCTTGCTTAGTGTTGTATCATACATGATCAAGGTTGTGTTCCTGGACCTCAACAAAAATCTTCTCAGAAGATAGTTTTCGATGAATGGGATAAGGGGAGGACTGTGGCTCCTAAACAACGTTAAGAATATCGGAAGAAAGATCCATAGCCGAAGCTCATGGAAGGCCCCACAGATAATTCAAACTTTGTTGTTCCTGGCGAGGCTAATGCAGGGTCACCCTTGGGTCACCTTGCTTCTAATAAACCAAGAGGACTGGAGGATGATTTTGCTGATATGCCTCCTCTTGAGGATGCCTCGGATCATTAATCCAAGAAAGGGTTATCCACTCATACTTCGGATTTTCCAGAACAAGGAATGCTACCTGTTGTTATGTAAGGCAAGGGCTCAGAGTGTCATGCTCCTATTGAGGATCATCATGTGGAGGTCTCACCTCCTGTGGGGGATCCATCTCTTCAGAGGGCTTCTTCACCTGTAGTTTCTATAGCACCATTCACTACTCCTATGGATGGTCATCACATGTCTGCAATTGTGACTATACCATCCCCTTCGTTGGTCCTGCAAAATCACTTTTCCTCTCTTGAGGGTTTGGAAACTACAGATGTGGGAGGTGATCCTTATATTGGTATGTCTACTGCCATTGTTGAATTTAATTCTGACCATATCACGGTTGAAAATCATATTGGATCAAAATTTTGGGCTGATCCTAATGAGATGGAGGAGGATGCCAGTGATATTGAGGAGGAGATAGTTCGTAGTAAAAAAAAACTCGGGAGACCACCTAAGGGGACTGGTAAAGGCAAAAAAACTACTAAGACAATTCTCACCATAATGTTGCAATGAAGGTCTCTTCTTTTTTGTGGAACGTTAGAGGACTGGGAAACCACAAAACTGTGGAGATGTTGCTTAGTTTACTTAAACTACATAAACCCCTTCTGGTTTTTCTTGCTGAACCAATGGTGCCGTACACTAATGCTTTTGAAGTCCTTTTCAAATCTGTTGATATGCATTTGGTGGCTACGTCTCCTATTGTCAATAAGTCTGCAAAGCTTTGGTGTTTGTCGGTCTCTAATCTGGTCCAAAAATTCTCGATAAATTATCAGTTTATTTCTGTATTTTGCCATCTGCATGATAAATGTTTTAGTTTTGCAGGTGTTTATAGTGTTAACACATACTTGGCTAGATGATTTTTGTGGAGGGATCTTAGTTCCTTCATAGGGACTTGGTGTATTTTGGGATATTTTAATGCTGTGCTATCGACGGATGAATGTAATGGGAGAGTGGCTCCTAATCAGGTTTCTTGTAATGATTTCCTTGATTGGATTAATACTAATGATCTTGCTTGTATGCCTTTTACTGGATCTGGTTATACTTGGTGTAATGGAAGAAGAGGGCTGCATAGAATTCATAGAAGACTGGATAGGGCTCTATGTAATAGAGTATGTCTGGATGAATGGGATTCATGTTCTTATCAGGTTCTTATTAGGAATTGTTCTGACTATTCCCCTATTCATGCTAGTCTTGCCAGTAATTCTTTGAAGAAGGTTAGCAATTTTCATTTCTTTTCTATGTGGCTTCAGGACAGTTCATGTCTGAAGCATATTCATGACTCTTGGAATAATAAGGTTGTTGGGTGTCCTATGTTTATTTTGAAACATAATTTAAAAAGGTTGAAAATTGAACTTCGTGATTGGAATAAAAACTCTTTTGGTAGTGTTCACAATGTAGTTATTCTTAAGCAGGGTCTCCTCCTTGGTATTCAACAAAATTTATAGACTGCTAGTATGTCTAATATTGATGAGCTTCTCTGTCAAGAAAAGATAGCTAAGGAGGAGCTTGATCATGCTCTTCACTGTCAATATATGTTTTGGAAAGAAAGAGCTAAGATGCTTTGGTTTAAAGATGGGGATAGAAATACTGCTTTTTTCCATGCTGTGGTTAAAAGGCGAAATAATTCTGGTGGGATTCATCGTTTACGGATTGATAATGTGGTTATTGAGGATCCTAAAATCATTGAGGAACATATTTTGGACTTTTATAAAACTCTTTATGCTGAGTCTATTTATCATGATCAGGATACAGGTAATATGGAAGATTTTATTGGTACTTATGTTCCTAATCTGGTTTCCTCTAGGAGAATATGATGTTGATGAAATGTCCTGATTTTTTGAAAATCAAAAATGTTGTTTTTAACCTTAATGATACTAATGCTCCTGGTCCTTATGGTTTTGGTGGTGTTTCTATCATTCTTGTTGGGATATTATTGGGACAGATGTTTGCAATGCTGTCCAACAGTTTTTTAAGCAAAATTTGGTTCTCCCTGGAATGAACAATAATGTGGTATCTCTTATTCCTAAGTTTCAGGGTGCTGAGTCCATCAAAGATTACAGGCCAATAACCGTTGCTAATTTTAAGTATAAGATTATTTCCAAGATTTTGGCAGATCGGCTTGCTGTTGTGGCTGCCAGAATAATTTCTCCTAATCAGTATGGGTTTGTGTAGGGGAGACAGATTTAGGATTGTATTGGTATTGCTTTAGAGGCTATTAACATGCTCTCTAAAAAGGTTTGAGGAGGTAATGTGGATACAAAGTTGATATTCATAAAGCCTTTGATACGTTGAGTTGGAAGTTTTTATTATTAGTTTTGACACGCTTTGGTCGGTTGGATTAGTATTATTCTCCGGTCTGCTATGCTTTCTATCAGAATAAATGGCAGTTTGGTGGGCTTTTTTCCTTGTAGTAGAAGGGTTAGACAACGTGATCCTTTGTCTCCTCTACTTTTTTTTCTTGCAGAGGAAGTTCTCAGTAAAGGTCTTTCTAAGCTTGTGAATGATAAGAAGATTCTACATATGGCTGGTCCGCAAGGTTTTCTCACTCCCTCTCATGTTTTGTATGCTGATGACATTTTTGTTTTTCGTAGGGCGGATAATAAGTCTCTTAGAAATTTGAGTACTTTTCTCAAAACATATGGTGATTTCTCGGGTCAATATGTTAACAATTCTAAGAGTAGTTTTTTCACCATGGAAATTCTGCAAGATTTGTCACCAAAATTCAACGTATTCTTTCTTGTAGCCATGGTTGTTTTCCTTTTAGTTATTTAGGAGTGCCTATCTTTGTTGGTGCTCCAAAGAGTCATTTTCTGCAACCTTTGGCGGATAAAGTCAAATTGAAGCTAGCATCTTGGAAAGGTAAATCTCTTAGCATGATGGGTCGGATTCAGTTGGTCAATACGGTGATTACGGGAATTCTAGCATATAACTTTAATTTGTATAAATGGCCTGTTTCTCTTCTTAAGCAAGTTGAGTAGTGGTGTCAAAATTTTATATGGACTGGAGATATTCTGAAGAAAGGCATAACTACTGTTAATTGGGCTATGATTTGTTCTCCCCTTGAGAATGGAGGTTTGAAGATTATTAACCTTCACCATGAAAATAATGCATATCTTCTTAAGCTTGCTTGGAACTTTGCTTATAGCAACAGGTCTTGGTCTTTGCTCTTGAAAGCCAGGGTTCTTAAATCAAAATACGAGTTTAAAATGGTTTATAGATCCTCATCTCTTTGGCTTGGAATTAAGCAGTGTTATTCTACTATACTTGATTATACTTCTTCCACTGTTGGTACATGTTCTTTTATTAATTTCTGAAATGATAAATGGTGTTCTACTACTCCTTTAGCACATATTGTAGGGTTATCTGATGGTATTAGCATTCCAAATACAGTTTCTCAGTTTTGGACAGGTTGTGATTGGAATATTCCGTTGTCTTTACGGCAGATGCCTTATCTTTTTAGTCATATCATGGTTAGGGTGGATCAGGATGTTCCTAATTGGATTCTAGATGAGTCTGGTCGGTTCACTCTTAAATCGGCTAGGACTTTTTTCTTGGAACCAAGAGTTCCCTGTGGTTGGGATAAATTTATTTTGTTTTCAGATATCCCACCTTCCAAAACTCTTGTCCTTTGGAAATTTTTCATGGGCGGCTTCCTATAGATCAGCATATTCAAAATGAAGGTCTCCATATTTGTTCTATGTGTACGCTTTGTGAAAAACATGAGGAATCTATTCATCATTTATTTTTTGAATAACCTAATGCTTTGTATATTTGGAGTTGGGTTTGATAGATTTTTCCTACTTCTCATTTCTCTGATAAGGATGATCTTCTTTCTTTTATTAAGAGTGATGGTAGTCCTTTGGTTAAATTGATTATGCTTGCTGTGATAACTTTTTCTATTTGTATGCAATGGCGTATGAGGAATTATGCTCGTTTTCAGGATAAGATTGAGGTTTCTAGGACTATTTCGGTTATTAAAGATTTAACTTGTCTAGTGGGAAATTCGTCTAAAGCTTCAATGAAGAATTATATGATGGATTTTAGCGTGATTAAGTTTTTTGGTATTAATACTCGTACTGGTAAAGTTCTTCATCCTCTTCCTGTTAGATGGGAGTTTCCTTCACCAGGCCGGGTTAAAATGAACACTGATGGGGTTACTAGGGGTTATCCAGGTCTTGCCACTCTCGGAGGTATTTTTCGTGGGAGTATGGGGGAGTTTATTGGAGTTTTCTTTGCGTTTCTTGACGTTCAGACTACTTTGGTTGCTGAATTTTATGGAGTTATATATGCTTTGGAGGAAGCTTAAAAGTTGGGACTTACTATTGTTTGGCTGGAATGTGGCTCTGTCTTGGTGTGGGTTACGTTTAATGCTAGGAAAAATGTTCCTTGGATGCTTCGTAATCGATGGAATACTTGTCTTAATTACTGTAGAAAAATCAGGTTTAGGGTTACTCATATTTTTCGTGAAGAGAATGTGTGTGCTGATAAGTTGGCTAATTTTGGATTTATTCATAGAGAATCCTTTCATTGGTATAATAGGCTTCCATCTAGTCTGTTCTTAGAATTCTTTATTAATAGGTATAGTCTACCTATGTATCATTTTTGTTAACATATGGGTTTTGGTCTAGTCCCCCCATATTTTTGTATTTTTTTTTTAATAATACTTTTTTCATGTGATGACAAATGATTGTTGTTACTTGAGGTGTTAGCCTAGTTGAGATGTCAAGTAGCATAGTAATGCCTAACATGAAAGCTTTTTATAAAAAAAAAATGAATATTATACACAAAATTGTAGAGAGTGTTTTACTTTTATACCGCAACATATGGAAATGTATTCTATACATCCATGCAAGAGAGATAATGTTTCCATCAAATTGCCTGCAACAATTCTTTGATATCGTACCCTTGAAGCTATATATACAAACAACAAAAGAAGCATTCTTAATATTGAATAAAAGTTGATTGTAAAAAATAACAAAATTTGCAAACATGGTATTATAATAAATACCTGCAGAAAAGTAAGAAATAATATTTCTCTTGAATTCTTATATATGT